>CM069141.1:15316988-16516988 GCA_035221665.1 Okamejei kenojei | reverse complement strand
AAAGAGGATAGAACAGAGCATTTAGGTGGCAAATAGCTAGAAACAGTAAAGTTATGTAAGTTATGTTGGAAATCCTACATTCAACATGCATATATGATCAAGTGGTACAGGTACTGAAAATAATTTAAAAAGTCAATGGAACACTTATAGAAGGATATAATTTTCTTGGAGGGAGTACACTGTTGATTTATTAGAATGATAATTTGATTCTAGATTTTGAGAAGAGAATGCAAAAATCAAGATTGTAGTCCTTAGATGGATAATGGATGTTTGATTAATTTCCATGGTACAAAATAAAACCAATAGGGCATGTGGAGATAAACTATTTCTATTGGTTGGAAAATCTTGGATGGTGGGGACAGAATTCAGGAACGAACTTAGCAGAAGCACTTGCAGACAGAAATTTGTAACACTCTTTGACAAATGGTAATTTCTGTTTGGTTAATTTTAAATCTGAGGTTGAAAGATTCATGATGACTAAAACTTATGAGACAAGGGGAAAAGGAAGATTAGTTTAGAGATATAGTGTGGAAAAAGGCTCTTCAGCCCACTGGGTCCACGTGAACCATTGATCTATCCTATATCCTGGGGACAATTTACAGAAACCAACCAGTTAACTTAAGGGCCTGTCCCATCAGCATGTGATGGTCCCGACATCACGCGGGGCTCCAAAAAACTGACACTGTCCGAAAATCCCGCGTGCCAACGGCCTGTCGGCCCGCAGGCGCATCAACGGGCGTACGCAGCGTCTTGACGTTGTACGCAGCGCCTTGACGGCATACGCATAGCGATTGCCGTTCTGTGATTATGTCACCGCCCCGCGTGCGGTTGCATGGTGACGTCACCGCCCGACGCCATGCGACGTCCAAATTCAGTTGGCCCGCCTCCTGCCCAGCTGATTGGTGAGTATGATGTCGGGACCAGCCCCGCACAACTCCTTACGCCTCCGCGGTTCAAATTGGGACCAGCCCCGTGAGGCCGTACGCCTCGAGCGACCACGTTTGGTCGCGCTAGATGCATGCAATCGCATGCTGGTGGGACAGGCCCTTTACATACTGCATGTCTCTGGAATGTGGGAGGAAACCAGAGCACCCGGAGCGCCATGTGGTCACAGGGAGAATGTACAAACTCCATACAGACAGCACCTGTTGTTAGGATTGAAACCGGGTCTTTGGTGCTGTAAAGCAGCAACTTTACCACCATGTCACCCTTAGTATATGGACTTTAGTCACAGATCACTATGAACTTAATGATGGAACAGGGTAGAGAGGCTAACCAGTTTACTTATGTTTCTATATGTGTAATCAGTTGCTGGGTTCAGTTTCATCCATCTATATTTTGAAACTAGGTTGAAAGTATCTCAAACTCTTCTTTGCACATTTTAGGAAACTTATCGTGACCCCCTCCTCTAAAAATATATGTAGAAGACATTGTGATGCTTGCACAAAAAGGTGTTTTGGTTTTGCATTCGCTTTAGAGAATTGAAGAAGTTGTACAATTGGTGTCTTTATTTCTACATATTGATGATTATAGTTTAGTTTAAATTAGGCATGGTAACTTTACAAAATAGCATTTGCACTACGTATTTAAATGTCAAATCTATATTTATTGATGTATTTTGCTGATGTGACTCACATGTCTGTATCCCTGCTGTGTGCAGACAGTAGAAGAAGAGGCTTTGATAAAGAATAATAATACTTGCAAAGATTTCCTAATAGAAGCCATGAAATACCATTTGCTTCCTCTTGATCAACGGGCAGCAATAAAGACTGCACGCACAAGACCAAGGACCCCAATCTGCCTACCTAAGGTAGGAAAGCCTAGGGCATTTTTAAAGTTTGAAATAAAAACAAATGTGTCCGTCTTTTTATTATTTTCTGACCTGTAGTTTTGCTAATGTACCCTCTACAGGTATGAGTGCAGACTGGTCAGGCTGCTAACATATTCTAAAACTAGCACCCGATGCTGAACTAAATGGTCAGAAGTAGCTACGGAAAATTTTCTGCTGGCACCTCTTTGGCACGGAGCCACACCTATTGGGAGCACGAATCGAGAGATTTTGGGTTGCGTGTGTGTAGTTTCTTGATGTGCACACCCATCAGGCAAGACTCCACATGCAGAATGTGCAAATGCAAAAGTTACCTTTCCAGTCCAAACAAAGAGACACACGGTGTTTTATTGCTCACAAGGGTGGTGGGAATAGATGCTGACGGCTAATGATACTGGAGTCATGGTACTGTTGGGTCACACTGCCATTTATTGCAGTACTGAGGTTCTGTTTACATTTAAAGAAAAGATGCATAGAGCTGGAGTGACTCAGTGGGTTAGGCAGCATATCTGGAGGACATGGATAGGCAAGTTTTGGAGCTAGGACCCTTCTTCAGACTTGTTTACATTTGTTTTGCGTGTGATGTCAATAAGTCTTGTTTATTGATCATGCATGCAATGGTGCAATGTGATGGTGATGGTAGACCTCCTTGAACTGTGGAAGTCAAGTTTTAAGGGAATTTCAACAAACAATGGTGTTGTGGGAACCTTGCAGCAAAATAGAATATGCCCGGATCTATTTGGGGGTGGGGGGTCTGGGTCAGGCAGTGGGTGAAGATAACATTGGGGAATGGCGAGGGAACATTGTCCCATATCGCTGTTTTTGTATTTCATGGAGACATGGGTAATGATGCTGTGGTTTGACTTTGGATAAATCTGGACCTGCAATGCATGATCTCAGTTGGCATAACTAAATGCTAACAAGGCATGATGAAATTGTCTTTCTGTAGATACTTCTGCATCATACTGCAGGCGTGTTAATGTATACAGTAAAGCACAGACAGTTGTAATGTTGTAAGCCTTATATAGCTGTTAACCAACACAACATGGAAAGCTTGACTGACCTCCCCTACAAAAAGCCTACAATGGAGGGAATAAATCAGTCAGCCAAGAACTACCTTTCCAAAGACAGAGCTTCAATTTGACTACATTAAATTAATTCCTGACATTGGATTTCAACATTTTTGGTATTTGGAATTTCATCACAGTTCACCTGGGGAGGAAGTATGTTATGGTACCTGGACATATTTAGCAATTTTCTAGCCTGCATTCACACAGGAAGTCTGATATTAATGAATTCTAAGATATCTTTTTGGAACATGCTGATGAAAGATTTAGAATGAGGCCCTGCATTATCAGATGGCTGAAACATGCGCCATCTGCATAAAGTAGAGATGGTTAGTAACTATGGTATTGTGTTTTATTTTGCATGTCAACAGTTAATGTGATGTCCCAGTAATTGCTGGCACCTGCGTTTGGAAATACAATTAGAAGAAAAATAAAAGGATATAAAATAAGACACGGAAAGGCCCAGATTTGGAAGTTGGGAGGACATAAAATCTTGGCATCAGCCACCATTGCACTATGAAGCTGGCAACAAATTCTGGAGTATTGCCAGGCAAAGTTAAAATAATGGATCTCTGGATGTCAGTAATTTGGTAGATGCCCCATTTTTATTGTGCTATTTTATCCATCTTCAGAAATCAAAATCTGACTGGAAATATAATGTTAAATAAAACTATTACTTTCTGTACTATTGGTATGTAGAATACAATTTAATTTAAATATGAATAGGAGGAATTACATTTACACAATCATTTCAGACAATGATTTTGAAAGCAGGGCTAAACGCCCTTGTACCTCAACTGCGCTGCCTGAACAGATGATAGTCATTGCCACCCTGATTCTCAAGGAAAAGGGATTTCTGTCACCTTTTGCTTTTGCATAAGCCATCAAGCCATGTGAACACATGGATTTGTAATGTTTGTTTTCTTCCTGAAGGATCAGGGACTACACTTGTGACATGGGTTTATGGGAACATGGAGCACCAGATAAGCTCTTTAACATATAAATACTATGTGAAAAGATTTTTCCAGGTTAATGCCACATATGTAAGAAGATCACACAACTCATTACTTTCTGCCATATTTTGTCTACTGTGCTACACTGACACTGAAAAAGCTTTTCACTGTACCTCCACACACGTGACAATAAAATAAAATAAACTAAACCAGGCTTTAGGGAACAAAGAACTACTTTCCTTCGTTCTTGCCTCTTACCATGCTGTGCTTCCTGAAACAGTGTTGACAGCTAGAGGACAAGAGAGCACTGTGAAGAGCTCTATTTGTGTCCTTGAGATGTTTTGGTATCCACTCCTGCAATGCCGTACATCATATCCCAACGAGGGTTGGATATTTTGACAATGCCGGCTGCATTATACACGGCATTCTGACCAAATGGAATTCGGGCTTTACTAAAGCTCTCAGGGAAAGAACCGGAGAAGACGGAGATGTAGGTGATGGTGACGTAGCTTCAGGCACATTATTGGCAGAGGAAGAACATTCAGCCAGATGGAGATGACATGAAGCATTGTGTGGATGCGTTGACTGGGCACACAATGTTGCCTGCCCGTTTTCTTGTGACCCTATTCCATAGGCTCCACAACGAGCCGGAAGGCAATAACTGGGGCAGTGAATGATCGTTATAGTGCCATCTTCCATTGGCATTAATCAGTAGGATTCATTGACTGAAGGCTACCATGCGTGTAATATTCACAGTGGCCATGGTCAGATACTCTGTGCAGATTGCACCAATTTGAAGAGCCATTGCGCACAGCATTAATTTTCCAATGTGAAAGAAATTCAAAGTGTTTTCAAACCATTTATGCTGTATAAATCTGTGATTTCTATTCTCTGGATGTGTTTTGAAGGATGTGTCTGAGCCATAATTCTAGTTTAGCAAGCTCTCTGGTCCTGTGCTAATTTTATGTGTATGGTTTATAATTCCTATAGATAAATATTTCCAAATGGAGCAGGTTTGTGGGGTGGGATGGCCTATTCTTGTTTCTATTTTTTATATAGTGTTATAAAAATCAAAGTCAAATTCAATTTTATTCGTCACATGCACCCGAAGGTGCAATGAAATGAATTTGGTGAAATAATAATATAATAGATTTTAATTTTACTTATTAAAATTTTAAATGTTTAAGTTTTCTACAGGTCTACTTGCTGAATTGATCCAGTAATTTTTGATGTTGCAATACATTTTAATCCTATATTTATTCATTAAAAAAATGGCTAAGTTCTGTGTTATTCTATGGTATAGAATATACCACAGAGGAGTCTTTATAAAACAAAATAATTTTGGATATAACGTCAGGGTTAAGTCATTTAGGTGATTTGAGAGAGGAAGGTTTTTCAAATTAATCTCTGTAAATGTGAGATACATTTGGGGAAGCATGGTAAAGTTTCCATTCCGGACTCAAATTTTAACTGGGTGGGTAGGTCTCTGGATAAATGATACAGAGTTAACTTTTTTCGGCTTTGCTACCCAGCCCTCTCACATTAGAATCTCATGGATGGGTTTTCCATCAAATTTATTGCACAACGGGAAATTAATTTGTCTGTCTGGCAGGTTAAAATGGAAAAGTAACATCACTTTAGCCTCTGGCTCTGTTTTGTGTGTTGAAAAAAATAACTGATTTGGCATGTGCCAGCCAAGCTCCTGAACATGCTGAAAATTATCAGGATGAAGAAGGAATTCTCTTAAGCCATTTGAGGAAGGATATTAATTAAAAAAACATCCACCAGGCATAAAGAGCGATTTCAATACTATTGGCTCTAGAAGCACCACCACAAAACTTGTTTATGTTACAGTATGCATTTTAATTACCTTCCAGGAGTTTCAAGGGTGAATAAGGCTTTTATCTTGTATCATTTTCATTTTATCTCTTCCCAAGAATGTTTTGATTATTCTCTTTTCTCCATGCCATCTGCTATCATCCAGTCCATGATAGCAGATGGACTGGATGATATTGCGGGACCTCTCATTCTAAGTATAGTCGCGCATACAGCAGCATTTAACAACATTTGTCTCTCATTTGGGAAACTCAACATAACCACTGTTGAAAAAAATCGCCGTTCTAATTCCTTACTTTCAGTTTATGCAGATTCCATCAGCTTCTTGCAAGTACTTTCTATATAGGAGCAAGGAAATGCAGATGGTGGTTTACAAAAAGGATACAAAATGCTGGAGTTTCTTAGCGGGTCCGGCAGCAGCTCTGGAGAACATGGATAGGTGACATTTCGGGTTGGGAAGCACCGCTTCCAATTAGACCCTAAATGTCCCCTATCCACGTTCTCCAGAGATGCTGCCTGACCTGCTGAGAAACTCCAGCATTTCGCATCGTCCTTTCTGTATAGGACTTGCACATTAATTCTTGGCACCATTGTCAGCAGAACAAAATAACATGCAAACTGGTAATAGGAGTAAAAATGGGACAAAAGCTAGAAAACAGTAAATTCTCCAAATATACAATATTTTGAGCTATAGGATTCTATTAACTGAATGTTTATTACTTGCATCCTTCACAAACCTCAAAAACAACGTATTGTCAAGATCCTTGATTTCCAAGCCTTCTCAGTTCATATCTCTTAAAGTGCTGTCATGAGCTATGTCACTTCCAAGTATCAGCATTGAATTGGCAAGACAAAGTTTTACTCGGTGGTTTTCTTACACAATTCACAACAATAAAATAACTTTGGGATAGTAATAATGTTGTGGAACCCTGACTTACATTGATTCACAAGGATAGACAAAAATGCTGGAGAAACTCAGCGGGTGAGGCAGCATCTATGGAGCGAAGAAAAAACACTTCCTCAGAGTTTCGGCCCGAAACATTGCCTATTTCCTTCGCTCCATAGATGCTGCATTACCCGCTGAGTTTCTCCAGCAATTTGTCTACTTTCGATTTTCTAGCATCTGCAGTTCCTTCTTAAACATTGATTCACGAGGAATTGTTTTTGAACTGAGAAGGCTTGCATGGCATCAGATCAAACGGTAAGTCAGCTTTCGTCCGGAACCTTTTATGCATGAAGTACAGTCATGTCACAAATCATTTTCGGGTGAGCTCTCTGTGGCTGTACATTTGATTGTGATGCATTTAAGTGAGATATTGTGTAGACACCAAGGAAATAAAATTGCACGGTTGTAATTCCAAGAACATAGGAATAAAACATTCACTTACCAGGAATAAGGGTGCAGGGCACAAAATCTCCTCTAATAAGTACCAAAAATGCTGGTAACATGCAGCAGATGAGGAAGATCATGTGGAAAGAGAACCAGGTTTCAAAGCAAGACCCTTTGTCAGATCTAGGAAAGAGGAAAAAAAATGGTATTTTACAAATGCAAGGTGGGTTGGGTCAGGTGGGTGAGGAATGGGATAAAACAATGAGAATATTGCTATACTGAAGCCAGAATATTGTCTTGTGGGTAAACGGATGCCAAAATAATCTGGTTAATTGAAGAGAGAACCTGAGCAATGGAACATGAAAGCTACAAAATGAGGACAGTGGGATAGTGAGTACAAAAAGGAACCTAAAAGTTGTGAAATACAGAACTGCAGGGCATCCTTGGCAGGTCAGACTGTGTTGGAGAGAGCCTGTATCTCTGGATGATGTTCAATCAACCATTGAAATACAGTGCTGGAAGCGAAATGAAGAGGCTGATCCAGAAGATTAAAATGCATGGGATCCATGGTGACTTGGTAGTTTGAATTCAGAGCTAGTTTGCCTGCAGAAGATGAGGTTCAAGGGAGAAGGGTGTTATTCTGGCTGGAGTTCTGTGACCAGTAGTGTTCCACGGAGATTAGAGCTGGGACCTCTGTAATATATATAAAGAACTTGGACAAAAATGTGGATGGGTTGGTTGGTAAGTTTGCAGACAACATAACAATTGCTGGAGTTGCAGACAATGAAGAAGGCTGTCAAAGGATACAGCAGGATATACAGTGGCTTGCAAAAGTTTTCATACCCCTTGAACTTTTCCACATTTTGTTATGTTACAACCACAAACGTAGATGTTTTCTATTGGGATTTTATGTGATAGACCAACACAAAGTGGTGCATAATTGTGAAGTGGAAGGAAAATGATACATGGTTTCCAAATTTTATTACAAATAAAAAACTGAAAAGTGTGGTGTGCAAAAGTATTCAGCCCCCCTGAGCCAATACTTTGTAGAACCACCTTTTGCTGCAATTACAGCTGCAAGTCTTTTGAGGTATGTCTCTACCAGCGTTGCACATCTAGAGACTGAAATTTTTGCCCATTCGTTGCAAAATAGCTCAAGCTCAGTCAGATTGGATGGAGAGCATCTGTGAACAGCAATTTTCAAGTGTTGCCAGAGATTCTCAATTGGATTTAGGTCTGGACTTTGACTGGGCCATTCTAACACATGAATATGCTATGATCTAATCCATTCCATTGTAGCTCTGGCTGTATGTTTAGGGTCGTTGTCCTGCTGGAAGGTGAACCTCCGCCCCAGTCTCAAGTCTTTTGCAGACTCTAACAGGTTTTCTTCCAAGATTGCCCTGTATTTGGCTCCATCCATCTTACCATCAACTCTGACCAGCTTCCCTGTCCCTGCTGAAGAAAAGCATCCCCACAGCATGATGCTGCCACCACCATGTTTCACAGTGGGGATGGTGTGTTCAGGGTGATGTGCAGTGTTAGTTTTCCGTCACACATAGCATTTTGCATTTAGGCCAGAAACTTCAATTTTGGTCTCATCAGACCAGAGCACCTTCCTCCACATGGTTGCTGTGTTCCCCACATGGCTTGTGGCAAACTGCAAACGGGACTTCTTATGGCTTTGTTTCAACAATGGCTTTCTTCTTGCCACTCTTCCATAAAGGCCCAATTTGTGGAGTGCACGACTAATAGTTGTCCTGTGGACAGATTCTCCCACCTGAGCTCTGGATCTCTGCAGCTCCTCCAGAGTTACCATGGGCCTCGTGGCTGCTTCTCTGATCAATGCTCTCCTTGCCCGGCCTGTCAGTTTAGGTGGACGGCCATGTCTTGGTAGGTTTGCAGTTGTGCCATACTCTTTCCATTTTCGGATGATGGGTTGAACAGTGCTCCGTGAGATGTTCAAAGGTTGGGATAATTTTTTATAACCTAACCCTGCTTTAAACTTCTCCACAACTTTATCCCTGACCTGTCTGG
The DNA here is from genome assembly GCA_035221665.1 of Okamejei kenojei. NCBI lineage: Eukaryota > Metazoa > Chordata > Chondrichthyes > Rajiformes > Rajidae > Okamejei > Okamejei kenojei. The sequence continues at coordinate 16,507,940 of CM069141.1, read as the reverse complement.
TGTGTTCCTTGGGCTTCATGATGCTGTTTGTTCACTAATGTTCTCTAACAAACCTCTGAGGCCTTCACAGAACAGCTGTATTTATACTGAAATTAGATTACACACATGTGGACTGTATTTACTAATTAGGTGACTTCTGAAGGCAATTTGTTCCACTGGATTTTATTTAGGGGTATCAGAGTAAAGGGGGCTGAATACTTTTGCACGCCACACTTTTCAGTTTTTTATTTGTAAAAAAATTTGAAAACCATGCATCATTTTCCTTCCACTTCACAATTATGCGCCACTTTGTGTTGGTCTATCACATAAAATCCCAATTAAAAACATTACGTTTGTGGTTGTAACGTGACAAAATGTGGAAAAGTTCAAGGGGTATGAAATCTTTTGCAAGCCACTGTAGATGTTAGATCTGGGTGGAGAAATAATGTCAGATGGACTTTAATCTGGGAAAGTGTAAGGCATTACACTTTGGGAGGTCAAATGTAAGGAGAAAGTATACAATTAATGGCAGGACCCTCAACTGCAAAGGGATCTAGGCATCCATGTCGATTGTTCGCTGAAACTAGCAACATAAGTAAATAGGGTGGTAAAGAAGGCGTATAGTATGCTTGCTTTCATTGTTTTGTGTATTGAGGATCAGAGTCTGGAAACTGTTGCAACTTTATAAAACTTTGGTTACACCACAGTTAGAGCATTGCGTGCAGTTCTGGTAATCCTATTACAGAAAAGATGTGGAAGAGATTTACCAGGATGTCACAAAGTGCTGGAGGAAGTCAGGGGGTCGGGCAGCATCTGTGGAGGTAATGGATAGGCAAGGATTCAGGTCGGGACCCTTTTTCAGACATTTTCAGAGGATGCCATCTGGATTAGAGAATATTAGCTAAAGGCAGAAATTGGACAAACTTCGTTTTATTGACGTGTATAAAAATTTTGAGAGACATAGATAGGGTAAACATCTCCCAGGGTGGAAATGTGAAATATGAGGGGGCATGGCTTTAAGGTGAGAAGGAGAAAGTTTAAAGGAGATGTGTAGGGCAAATATTTTTGCACAGTACTGCCAGGGGTAATGGCAATGGAACCCGATACAAGAATGACATTTAAGAGGCTTTTGGATAAGCACATGCAAATGGAGGGATATGGATCACATGCAAGCGGGAGGAATTAGTTTAAATTGGCATCATGTTCAGCACCAAAGGGGCTGTTCTTGTTCTGTACTGTTTTACATTCTATGAATTCAACTTTTGTCATTTTCTGTGAAGCAGAGGCGTTTGCAAGTAGTTTGTGAGTTGCTAGTTTTTCGTCAGACTATTAGTCAGCATTTTTGAGTTGCATATTGGCATTTCTGATGAAATATTGATGGAAAATGCTTTGTGGATCTCTGCAGATTTAGGATTAGGTGGTCATGGGTTACATGTGTGACAACGTAATCCATTAAATAAATCAGCATTGCAGTAAATACTGCATCAAATTTTGTCATAAATTTCAAAGCTAATATTAACAATTCTGTGCACAAAAAAAAGGAACACTTGATTGTATCTTGCATTGTATCATAGATCATAGATATCATTGTATCATAGATACGTTGTCTCTGTACTTGTACACTGCACAATAACAATAAAGTTTGAATCTGAATCTGAATCTAGATCTCTTGTTCTTCATTGCAGGTTATGATAGTAGTTGGTGGGCAGGCACCTAAAGCTATACAAAGCGTGGAATGCTATGATTTCAAAGAAGATCGTTGGAATCAAGTAGCAGAGCTGCCTTCGAGAAGATGCAGAGCTGGTAAGTATATTTACTATCAATAAATCTATAATTCCATTCAGTCAGGAGCAATGTTATGACTATATCAGTAATTTAGTTAAATGTCCTGAGTCGTGTTTTAGTGCTGTAGGTATTTCATTATTTTCCATCAACCAATCTGGGCAATGATTTTTCACACAAGATTGTTTGATCTTGCACTCTAGTGGCTTCATTTTAAAGTGATTTGTTGCATGTGATGCAGTGTAAAATAATTCTGAAATGAGATGTAGCCGTGTGAAAGAAAAAAAATATTTCTCTCTCTTTGTGCACGTCTTGTGTAATATTGTTTAGATTCATGGTAGTTCACTGATATCCTCAATTTCTATAAACAGAGTATGTTTACTGTTAAAATTCATTTAACAAAATAGCTTGCATTTTGTTAAATATAGCAGGAGTATGCTAAGAAAACACTGTATGCAATATTCTCACAATTAAAACATTTGGACATCAGAACAAATGGAAAAAATAAGACAAATTGCAATATCTTGAGAACACATAAAGAAACTGCAGTATTTTATATTCAGCAATTAGTTTACTTGCCCTGTTTCATTGTTTGCCTCCCTAGGTGTTGTGTACATGAGTGGCAATGTTTATGCTGTGGGAGGATTCAATGGGTCTTTGAGAGTTCGGACTGTGGATGTGTATGATGCAGTCAAAGATCAGTGGACATCCATTGCCAGTATGCAGGAGAGACGGAGTACTCTTGGAGCAGCAGTGTTAAATGATCTGCTCTATGCCGTGGGTGGATTTGATGGGAGTACAGGTAAAACATCATTGAAATACCATCACAGGTTTTTTTTAAGCAGCTAGTTCTTTCTCATTTTACTATTCTGTTTAATGGTTAAAATTACATGTCCAAACATAATTTAAATGCTGCAATAGTAAATGTCTCAACTACCTCCTCTGGCAGTTTGTTCCCAGTACCACCATCGTCCGAGTAGAAAAGGTTGCCCCTCGGGTTCCTTGCCCCTATCACCTTAAATCTATGTCCTCTGGTTTTTGATTCCTCTACCCTGGATAAAAAGTCTCTGTGCATTCCTTATCTATAGTGCCCTCCATAATGTTTGGGACAAAGACCCATCATTTATTTATTTGCCTCTGTACTCCACAATTTGAGATTTGTATTAAAAAAAATTACATGTGATTAAATTGCACATTGTCAGATTTTAAGAAAATCAATTTTTATACATTTTGGTTTCACCATGTACAAATGACAGCAGTCTTTAAACAAAGTCCCCCCCATTTCAGGGCACCATAATGTTTGGGACACAGCAATGTTATGTAAATTAAAGTAGTCATGTTTAGTATTTTGTTGCATATCCTTTGCATGCAATCACTGCTTGAAGTCTGCGATTCACGGACATCAGTCTTTAGCTTATGTTTGTTTTGAGGCTAGTCCCCTTCAGTTTTCTCTTCAGCATATAAAAGGTATGCTCAATTGGGTTCAGATCGGGTGATTGACTTGGCTACTCAAGAATTGGCCATCTTTTAGCTTTGAAAAACTCCTTTGTTGCTTTAGCAGTATGTTTGGGATCATTGTCTTGCTGTAGAATGAACTGCCTGCCAATGAGTTTTGAGGTATTTGAACTTGAGCAAATAGGATTTGTCTATACACTTCAGAATTCATTATGCTACTACCATCAGCATCTGTATCATCAATGAAGATAAGTGAACCAGTACACCCCCACCACCGTGTTTCACATATACGTTGGTAAGCTTTGGATCTTGGGCAGTTCCTTCGGTCGTCCATACTTTGCTCTTGCCATCACTCTCAAGTTAATCTTCGTCTCATCTGTCCACAAGATCTTTTTCCAGAACAGTGGTTGCTCTTTTAAGTACTTGTTGGCAAACTATAACCTGGCCATCCCATTTTTGCATCTAACCAGTGATTTGCATCTTGCAGTGTAGCCCCTGTATTTCTCTGCATGAAGTCTTCTGCGGACAGTGGTCATTGACAAATCCACACCCAACTCCTGGAGAGTGTTTCTGATCTGTCGGACAGGTGTTTGGGGATTTTTCTTTATTATAGAGAGAATTCTTCTGTCATCAGCTGTGGAGGTCTTCCTTGGCCTGCCAGTCCCTTTGCAAATAATAAGCTCAACAGTGCTCTCTTTCTTCTTAATGATGTTCCAAACAGTTGCTTTTAGTAAGCCTAAGGTTTGGCTGATGCCTCTAACAGTTGTATTCTTGTTTCTCAGTCTCATAATGGCTTATTTGATTTTCACTAGCACAACTTTGGTCCTCATGTTGATAAACAGCAATAAACGTTTCCAAAGGTGATGGAAAGACCGGAGGAAACTCGATGCTGAGAGCTACCTTCTCCCTGCATTAAGGAGGCATTTAAATACACCTGAGCAATTACAAACACCTGTGAAGCCATGTGTCCCAAACATTATGGTGCCCTGAAATAGGGGGGACTTTGTATAAACACTGTTGTCATTTCTACATGGTGAAGCCAAAATGTATAAAAATAGCCTTTAATAAAATCTGACAATGTGCACTTTAACCATATGTGATTTTTTTTTCTATAACAAATCTCAAATTGTGGAGTACAGGGACAAATAAATAAATGATGGGTCTTTGTCCCAAACATTATGGAGGGCACTGTATTCCCCTCGTGATTTTGTACACCTCTATAAGATCACCCCTCAGCCTTCTGCACTGCAAGGAATAAAGTCCTCACCTGTCCAACCTCTTTCCATGGATCAGGACCACGGGTCCTAGCAACATTCTCATAAATCCTTTCTGAACTCTTTCTAGCTTAATAACGTCCTATAGCAAGATGACCAAGACTGAACACATTACCCCCAAATGTGGCTTCACCAACTGTAGTATAACGTGCCAACATCTATACTCAATATGCTGACTGATGGCGGCTATGTACCAAAAGCTTTCGTTACCACCCTATCTACCTGTGATGCTACTTTCAGGAAACTATGTACTTGTTCTTTTGTACCTTGATCCTTTATTGCATTTTCAAGAAAATATAACATCTTGCATAAGTGTTTTGGAGACAGGCAGATGATAGGATGGTTTGGAAGAAGGATGCAGGTTATCCTTAGTATCCTGGTCAATATCTACTTCAAACATCAATTTAATTATTTGGTCACTATCATATTGCTGTTCGCAGGAATTTGATGTGTTTCCCACGTCCTGTGTTTCCTATAATCATGGATGCTCTTCAGAAAGGTACCTTTGACTGCAGAGTACCTGAGGTTGTGAAAGATGTTACAGGTCCCTTCCAGGTTACAACAGGGTTCTGTTTTTAAGTCGCAGTTTGACAGATTCTTGATTAGAAAGGGTGTCAAGGTTTATGAGGAGAAGGCGGGAGAATAGGGTCGAAGGAACGATAGATCAGCCATGATTGAAAGGCAGAGTAGACTTGATGGGCCAAATGGTTTAATTCTGCTCCTATAAGTTATGAACTTTTGATCTGTTCGTGTCCCAACAGTTTGCAAGTTGGAATTGCAGCCACAAACTGATTTCCATCACAACAAAAGGTGCCTGCAGAGATGCTTGTCTCGTAGGGATAGGTAGCATGGAGAAGCATTTAAAATCTTGTTTTTACATTCTTAAATTGAAGCTGATATTAACAGATGTAGAAAAAACCTATCTTCAAAATCATATTTATTAGCCAAGTATGTTTTGCAACATACGAGGAATTTGATTTGCCATACACCAATAAAAAGCAACAATACACACAAAATAGATTTTAACATAAACATCCACCACAGTGACTCCTCCACATTCCTCACTGTGATAGAAAAAAAAGTTCATTCTCTTCACTTTTTTGTTCTCCCACGGTCGGGGACTTGAGCCTTCCGTTGAAGGGACGATCTTGGCTGCCGTAGCCGGTGTTCGGGCCATCCACGTTGGGGCGATCAAGCTCCTGCATCTGGGGGCTCTCAGCTCCCCCGCACCGGGCAATCGGACCACGGCTCGGGCTGGTCGAACCTCTTGCGACTTTGGAGCTTCCCGACATCAGTCTCTACCCGAGACTGCGAGCTCCTCGATGTTGAAATCCTCAGGCCGCGGTTGGAGCATCGACCCCAAGCAAGGGATCGCAGGCTCCGATGGTAAGTCCACTGCCCCGCGTTGGGGCTCAATGTCAGTCTCGAGCAAGGCCTCCAGCTCAATGATGTTAGGCCGCAGAGCAACCGGAGATACGATCCGGGAAAACATTCGCATCTCCGGCAGGGTAAGAGAATTTTTAAAATTTACCCCAACCCCTCCCCCACCCCCCACACAAAACAAACCAGAGAACATTAACACATACTTTTAAAGCACATTAAAATAACAAAAAAGACGAAAAAACAGACAGACCATTGGCGAGGCTGCCATCGCTGACGGTGCCACCTGGTTGGGCTGTTAATAATGTTTTTATTTTTTTTACTGAAGACTAGTTTTTAAATATGATTGACGGTTTAAAAAAGCACAACTTGCTGCTGGCACAGTTGGCGTGTGTCTCATTCTGATTCATAAAATGGACATCATAATGTTAATTAGAATGTTTTCTTCCTGGGTTCGATGTGGCAAAATTCCAACGAATGTCAAGAGTTTTTCACCTGCAGCCCCAACGCAGCCGGCGAATCCATCCCGCCGGTCTCACAAATGCTTGTTCTTATGCACATCCTGTACATAAGTCAGGTGTTTGTAAATTGGGGATGACCTGTGTATAAATGTAGTTGTACATATTGCAGGAAGACATCTGAATAAATGTCAATGCTGTTGTAACCTCAGAGCTGATCATGCGTCCTTTCATTTCTGCAGCTACCACTCAACAGTTTCTCCAACTAGCTATTGTTTCGCCATTTTAGCCCAAGCAAAGACTTCTTGCAAAATGCAGCATTTTCTAACCAGGTTCGCACAGTGGTAGAAGCAGCATCCGAAGATTTGTTATTATGTTTGTTTTTTTAAATTTAAGTTAGAAACCTATAAACGAAAACCAATAACAATTAATTTGCATGAGCCTTCTCCATCGTCTGTCTGAGGGTTGAAGAGGGAATGACCAGGGTGATTATGTTGGTTGCTTTCCCGAGGCAGTGTGAAGTGTTGATGAGGGTGAGGTTAGTGGATGGATTGATTGTGTGTGTGTGTTTGTGTCTGCGTGTCTCTCTTTCTGATTGTCTGTGATTGCATGGCCCTTCCCTCTCTTTAACCATATAACATATAACAATTACAGCACGGAAACAGGCCCTCTCGGCCCTTCCAGTCCGTGCCGATCATTTGTTTTCCCCTAGTCCCATCTACCTGCACTCAGACCATACCCTTCCATTCCCTTCCTGTCCATATACCTATCCACTTTACTTTTAAATGTTAAAATTGATCCTGCCTCCACCACTTCTGCTGGAAGCTCATTCCACACAGCCACCACCCTCTGAGTAAAGAAGTTCCCCCTCACGTTACCCCTAAACTTCCGTCCCTTAATTCGCATGTCATGCCCTCTTGTTTGAATCTTCCCTACCCTTAATGGGAAAAGCTTATCCACGCTTATCTTTTGTGGTCTTAATTGCAAATTTAACAATTTAATGGAGATATGGAAGAACCCATGACATTTGAATATCAGACATGCACTCACTGAAAAATATAAAACATTTCTTAAACACTTGGGAGGAAAGCAGATTACCACAGGACATAGCATGCAGAATTATTATTCAGACAAAGTAAACTGAATCCAAACCTGTAAATCACGTCAAACGCCTATTCCAAGGATTGTGCATTCTTGAAATGCTTGCTAAGCCCTGTTAATGACGTTAATTTTTTTCTGTCATCCCTGATGGGTTGGATTCTCTGTGTGTCAGTTTTGTCTGTGATTTAATGGCTCTTCCCTCACTTTTGTCTAATCTCAATTGCATTTAATAAACTTGTTAAATATTTCTTAAATGGAAGAACCCATGACATTTGAGTATCATACATGCACACACTAACTTTGGGTAAATATAAATGATTTCTTAATTCCTATAGAAGGAAATCAATTATTACCGAGCATAGCATTCAGGATTATTATTCAAAGTCAGCTGATTCCAAAAATGTAATTTACCTCAATTGAAACCTAAAATACGGACAATGCTGTAAGTCTGAAATGCAACCAAATGATGCCAGTAATCCACAGGCTTTATCTGAAGCCAAAAATCAAGTAAATGTTCCAGATCAGTAGAACTAGGAAAAGTTAGTTATCCAAGGTTAAATGGCAGAGAAAATTAGGTGGCAAGGTTAGAATTGTGGTTGGATGAATAAAGGAGAGATTGAATGGCAAAAGGGAACTGTTGTGAGGCTGGAGGAGTTTGGTAATAGGAAAGTGAAGAATCAAAAAGATGGAGACGCAAAAGATTGTAAATGCTGGCATTCAATTCAAATTGTTGGAGTAACTCAGCAGGTCAGGCAGCATCTCTGGAGGACATGGATAGGTGATGTTTTAAATCGGGACCTTTCTTCAGAGTATGAAGAATGGTTCTGACCTGAATCATCACCTATCCATGTCCTCCAGAGATGCTGCCTGGCCCACTAAGTTACTCCAGCATTTTGTATTGTAATTTAAAAAATGGGTTGAGATGCTGAGTGCAAAGATCTGTTTTGTGTTTGTCCCACGATGTTGCCATGCAAGCTGTGGTTCTAACCAATGGATCCACAACATAACTGACCTCTGCAGACAAAAGGTTGAATCATTGCCCCAATATTCTTAATCCTGATATACTCTTATTAATGTCTAGTGTGGTAAGATGTTAAGATGTCTTGCCTTTTTATATTTGTGTTATTGTTAGTTCTAAGAGTAAAGTGATTTTATTCTTGTTAACTAGGGTTATCATCAGTGGAGGCTTATAATTACAAAATAAACGAATGGTTTTTTGTGGCACCCATGAATACAAGGAGAAGTAGTGTCGGTGTTGGAGTTGTGGAAGGTAAGAAAAAATGACTTTGTTTATAGGTATTTTAGTTTTTAAGCAGAATGCTGGTCCCAGCTGTTACCCTCCAAATAAAATAATGAATAACACAAAGTCTATTTGTTCACTGATATGAGTCTTGGCTTCTGTTTTATAATTCGGAAATAGACATTTTTAACCTTGGATGCAAGTTCAGGCATTTGTAGTGATTTCTTTAGTGGACAAGAAATGTGTTTACATAAAAAAAATAACTGAATGCATCATTTGTTGCATACTGACGTTTGGTTTATTTGAATATTATTCTCTTCACAATTTTTTTTTAAGGGGCCTGTTCTCCTGATATGGCTGTAAGTTATCTTGACAAACAAGTCAATGCCGTGGTAAAAGCTAGCTTCTTTCAGCTTTGGATGATAGCTAAAATAAAACAATTCCTCCAGTTTGATGACCTCGAAAAGATCATCCATACATTTATCTCCTCCCGCCTAGATTACTGCAACTCCCTTTACACTGGCATCAGCAAATCTTCCCTGTCCCGCCTGCAACTGGTCCAAAACGCCGCAGCGAGACTCCTGACGGGCACCCGAAAAAGGGACGACATCACCCCGATCCTGGCCTCTCTCCACTGGCTCCCTGTGCGGTTCCGAATAAATTTCAAGACCCTCTTCTTTGTCTACAAAGCCCTCAATGGGCTTGCACCCACCTACATTAAAAGTCTTCTCACCCACAACACCGATGTGGGGTTGCTGAATGTCCTGCAGCCTAGGCATAAGCTCTGGGTCGACCGCGCCTTTGCAGTCGCAGCTCCTAGACTGTGGAACAGCATCCCCCTCCCCATTAGAACAGTCCCCTCCATCGACTCCTTTAAGTCTGGACTAAAAACTTATCTGTTCTCCCAAGCCTTTCCTGACGTCCTCTGTGCGAGGGCTATTTGTATATATGTATGTAGCCTGCTTGTGTATACTACTCTTATAACAAATGTAAAGCACTTTGGTCAACGAGAGTTGTTTTTTAAATGTGCTATATAAATAAATGTGACTTGACTTGACTTATTGTGTGCCCTTTTCCCTTATCACTTTCCTGTTGCATGCTAAGAATGTGTTTTTCTTAAATGAGAATGTTTCTGGGTATTCTTCCACTGGCAAGCTGGTGCAAAAACAAATCCATCCACAATACAGTCAATGGAACACACCATGCATTGTACTGGAGCATGCTTTGTTGGAGAAAGCCAGATGTGGCGTTTACATAGATTGAGCTGATGTATGAGGATGTCCAACAGCATCTTCACTTGGAAGTATTTCTTGATTGTCTAATTTTGTGTTTGATATTCTTTTCTCTTAAAACATGTGATACCTCATCTTTTAGCTTGAAAGCAGAGACTACTGGAAACCATTTTTGCCCACTTTAAGGACACTTTCGTTGGAATGGCACACATTAGTGGGAGGAATAAGACTTTGTTTTTAATGATAATTCACATCGTCCACATATAAAACTTAATTTGGTGATGGTTGTGATTGTAACTGTAATTGTACCATGTACATGTCAAAAGCTACAGCATTTTACCAACTTCAAAATAGAAGTAATCTCAATGCAGGATTATCAGCATAATTATATACTGACGATGCATCAGACTGTCAATCTTCATAAGGGACACAACCAGCCTGTTACCAAATAATTTAAACAATGATGAGATAGTACTGAGAATAAACCTCATTGTCCTTTTTTGCAATAGTTCTCCTTGATTCTTGCCTTTTTAAGTCAGGAACATTTTTAGGATACAGAGTTCATGGGTTCATGAATGTCTTTGAAATAAATCATTCCATGTTGATTTTTGAGTTTTGCTGTTTGGTGTGGTACTTATTGCTGGGTGGGCAGGAGAGGAGGTAATTGAATTGTGTACTCATTTTAAATAACATTTAATGTACAAACACCCATATCTCTTGATCTGTTTATCTCTAAATTATTTTCCCCCAATATTATTTTTATTCTCTCTCTCTGCCACCTTCTGAATTCATCACTTCCTTTTGCAAAACCAATATTGAATGAGAAAAAACATAAAATTTATCAGTTCCACATGTTGCATGCTTTGATTATTAATAGATCCTCTCTCTCCATAGGCAGGTTGTATGCAGTGGGTGGCTATGATGGAGCATCACGCCAGTGTCTTAGTACCGTTGAAGCTTACAATCCAGTTAGCAATGAATGGACTTATGTTTCAGATATGAGCACTCGTCGAAGTGGAGCAGGTTTGAAAGGATTTATTTGTTGACGATATCTTAACTTTCTGTTTGCATTTTGAAAATAATCAGATTTGATCTTTCCAAATACGAGACTGAAAATTTTAACTTTCAAACTAAATTTATGTTGTATAATAGGGAGAAACATTGTTAAACATTTATTAAGAATTAATAAGTCACCATTTGCATAGAAACATAGAAAATAGGTGCAGGAGGAGGCCATTTGGCCCTTCGAGCCAACACCGCCATTCATTGATTTCATGACTGATCATCTCCTATCAATAACCCGTGCCTGCCATCTCCCCATATCCCTTGGCTCCACTAGCCCCTAGACCATATAACCATATAACCATATAACAATTACAGCACGGAAACAGGCCCTCTCGGCCCTTCCAGTCCGTGCCGACCATTTGTTTTCCCCTAGTCCCATCTACCTGCACTCAGACCATACCCCTCCATTCCCTTCCTGTCCATATACTTATCTACTTTACTTTTAAATGTTAAAATTGATCCTGCCTCCACCACTTCTGCTGGAAGCTCATTCCACGCAGCCACCACCCTCTGACTAAAGACGTTCCCCCTCACGTTACCCCTAAACTTCTGTCCCTTCATTCTCATGTCGTGCCCTCTTGTTTGAATCTTCCCTACCCTCAATGGGAAAAGCATATCCTCTGTCTATCCCTTTCATCATTTTAAAGACCGCAATCAAGTCCCCCCTTAACCTTCTGCTCTCCAAAGAATAAAGACCTAACTTGTTCAACCTTCCTCTGTAACATAGTTGCTGGAACCCAGGCAACATTCTAGTAAATCTCCTCTGTACTCTCTCTATTTTGTTGACATCCTTCCTATAATTATGCGTCCAAAATTGTACACCATACTCTAGAATTGGTCTTACCAATGCTTTGTACAATTTTAACATGACTTCCCTACTCCTATATTCAATGCTCTGATTTATAAAGGCCAGCACACCAAAGGCTTTCTTTACCACCCTATCTACATGCGATTCCACCTTCAGGGAACTATGCACAGTTATTCCTAGATCCTTCTGTTCCACAGCATTCCTCAATTCCCTACCATTTACCATGTACGTCCTATTTTGATTTGTCCTGCCAAGATGTAGCACTTCACACTTATCAGCATTAAACTCCATCTGCCATCTTTCAGCCCACTTTTCCAAATGGCCCAAATCTCTCTGTAGACTTTGAAAATCTACTTCATTATCCACAACACCACCTATCTTAGTATCATCTGCATACTTACTTATCCAATTTTCCACCCCATCATCCAGATCATTGATGTACGTGACAAACAACAGTGGACCCAACACAGATCCCTGAGGCACCCCACTGGTCACCGGCTTCCAACCTGACAAACAGCCATCCACCATTACTCTCTTACATCTCCTAGTCAGCCACTGTTGAATCCATCTTGCTACTCCGCCATTAACACCCAAAGATTGAACCTTCTTAACCAACATTCCATGGGGAACCTTGTCAAAGGCCTTACTGAAATCCATAATAAATGAACAGCAATCCATGAGATTTTAAAGATTATTTAACCAACACCAAAATCCTTTTGCAACAATCTTATCATTATCTTAATCTATTCAAAGCAAGGCTTTGTAATTTTCTTTCTATATCTATACTGCAACAATGCCATGAATAAATATTGCAGACGTATGTGGTTTGAAATGCATCTCAGTTCAAATAAAGCGCTGAACTTACAAATACTCTGCTTCAGCCTCCACCAAGTTGTCACAAGAATAAGAATTTAGTGGTTAGGGATTGAGAGTTTATGGTAGGGTGCACAATGATTGCAGCACTGTGGTACAATTGGCGTAGTGTGGCACTGACACTTGGTTCTGCTGCCGCATAGCTCTATGTCCTGCGTTCAAATCTGACCTAAAGTCTGAAGAAGAGTTCCGACCTGAAACATCACCTATCCATGTCACCCCGAGATGCTGCCTGACCCTCTGAGTTATTCCAGCACTTTGTCTCTCCTTTTTTTTAACGCACTGAACGAGTGTCAAGGCAAGATCAATGATGCCAGAGAAAGAACCATGACTAAAATACATTAGGTGTCATGGAGCAACTGAAACAAGACATTTATACAGTCATTATGGTAGAGACTCAAAATTACAACGGTCCTGACTAAGAATAAAATGTAATCAAAGGCATTAGAAAGATTACAAAACAATAATGAGTTTCATGTGATGGATTGAAATTGAATTGTTGCACAGATGAACAAGTAATTTATTATTCATAAGCACAATTTCTATAATTGTTCTTCAAATTGATAAGGAATAGCTTGAAAAAGCTATTCTTAGAATATTATTAGAATAGCTATTATTCTTAGAATAAAGGGGAGGTCATTTAAGACTGTGGTGAGAAAAAACTTTTTCACCCAGAGAGTTGTGAATTTATGGAATTCCCTGCCACAGAGGCCAAGTCACTGGATGGATTTAAGAGAGAGTTAGATAGAGGCATGGAGTAAATGAGGTGCTAGAGGAGTATAAAGAATGTAAAAAGAATCTTAAGAAAGAAATTAGGAAGGCTAAAAGGAGATATGAGGTTGCTTTGGCAAGAAAGGTGAAAGTAAATCCAAAGGGTTTCTACAGCTATATTAATAGCAAAAGGATAACGCGGGATAAAATTGGACCATTAGAGAGCCAGAATGGACAGCTATCTGCAGAGCCAAAAGAGATGGGGGAGATATTGAACAATTTATTTTCTTCGGTATTCACCAAGGAGAAGGATATTGAACTGTGAGGTATGGGAAAAAAGTAGAGTAGCTATGGAAACTATGAGATTCAAAGAGGAGGAAGTACTGACACTTTTGAAAAATATAAAAGTGGATAAGTCTCCAGGTCCTGACAGGATATTCCCTAGGACATTGAGGGAAGTTAGTGTGGAAATAGCAGGAGTTATGACAGAAATATTTCAAATGTCATTAGAAACAGGAATAGTGCCGGAGGATTGGCGTACTGCGCATGTTGTCCCATTGTTTAAAAAGGGTTCAAAGAATAAACCTAGCAATTATAGACCTGTTAGTTTGACGTCAGTTGTGGGCAAATTAATGGAATGGATACTTTGAGATAATATATATATAAGCATCTGGATAAACAGGGTCTGATCAGGAACAGTCATCATGGATTTGTGCCTGGAAGGTCATGTTTGACAAACCTTGAATTTTTTGAAGCGGTAACTAGGGAAATTGATGAGGTTAAAGCAGTGGATGTTGTCTATATGGTTGGCACGGACTGGAAGGGCCGAGAGGGCCTGTTTCCGTGCTGTAACTGTTATATGTTATATGTTATTTAATTGATGACTGGAACATAATGGATGAAATTACAGTGCAATGATATATTGTATTGTATATCTTTATTATCATTTTTCCTGAGTACTTACATACCCAGAGGAAACGAAAAAACGTTGCTCAACCAGTGTCCATTCAGTGTGCGGTAAAAAATAAATAGAAATAAAATTAAAAATACATATATAATGGGTTCCAATCGGCAGCGGCACGACAATGGCTCTGCTTCAGTGTGTCCAGGTTGGTGGTTGGTGCGCGATACTTTGGCAGGGGGCAAAGTCCATTTATCAGTCTTATAGCCTGTGGGAAGAAGCTGAGGAGCATCCTGCTGGTTTTGCAGCTGATGCTCCTGTACCTCTTCCTGAATATAAATATTCTTATGAATATAAAGCCTGTTCACACTACACATGAGGAGTTTCGGTCGGATATCGCACCTTGGGAATAGGTGTGTATCTTAGACTGAGCACATGGTAATTTACAAGAAACCTTGCATTCTCTAGAATTTAAAGTGGTTTGTTTGAAGTTAAAGAGGACTGAGGAGGGTATATTGGGCAAAACCGATTTGTGTGGATATGCAGTCCAAGATTCAGGAACATAGAATAAAGATCTGAGTGGGGAATGGTAGAATTGAACTTATTAAACACTTCTATAAGATGGTAGAAATTTGTGTGTAAGGGGTGTGCAGACAGCTTTCTAGATCTAGAAAGTTGAATGATTAGCACCCTTTCTTTGTGCATATATCACGCTGAAATGGTTTCGGCCTAGTGTAGATTACACTGGTGATAAATTTTGGTTAAAATCACACCCAACTCAAATTTAGATAGAGCAGTTGCTGGTTCATCAATGTACATATCTCCTATCACTTTGATGCTCTTACACCCCCTTCCCCTCCCCCCCAAAGCTCTTTATACTGGCTACTTTAACCTCTACTCTAGTTGAAGGATCTTAACCTGAAACGCCCACCGTCCATTTCCTTCCACAGAAGCTGCGTGACCTGAATTCTTCCAGCTGTTCTTTTTCTTGCTCCAAATACCAACATCTGTAGTCTTCTGTATTTCTGTTATCCGTAGCAGAAATACCCCCGGTAAACTATGCAGATTCAGCTAGTCGCAGTTGAGACCAGGGCATATGTTGGAGTCGGCCTCAGTTGGCTGGGGTGGTGAGGAGAAATGATCTTTGAAGTAAAAGAAAAGCCACTGAAGTGAGCTTACTGTAACTTAACAAGGTCGGTGGGAAATGATCACGAGTGGGGAATAAATGACTACTGATATATATGGGAATACAGCCCAGCAGGAGAATTTGAGAAGGAAAAGGCAGCCCAGGCTCCAGAACAATAAAAAGACATCTTATGATAAGCTCATAGTTTACTGCCAGAATTGAGTATGGGTATATTTTCCAGAGAAGAAAGTGAATATTTTAAACAATTCCTTTTTTTTTGTAATAATATTTTTATTAGAAGTAATCCATCATAACAACGGTATAACAACTTTTCAAATACACAACCAACTTATTTCAATAAGTATACGAATGTTACGAGTAATTCTTATAAACTTCTATTTTTTCAGAAAGTAGAAAAAGAAAATAATAGATTTTAATCAATAAGAATAGTGATTAAATAATAATTTTGATTATATAGAAAAAGAAGAGAGAGAGAGGAAAAAAAATGTATATATTCTTGTTATATGTATTTAATTAAAAAAAGTATTATATATATTAAAAAAAGAGAGATTACAGTTAATATCTTAATAGTGAATAACACAATTTCAAATAGCGATATCAATAGAGACATGTATACAAATCAAAAAGAAAAACAGAAAGTTATTTTCATCTGATCCTGTCGGGTACCCATTGAGTTGTGATGCCAAGAACAGCTACCCCTTCAAATATTCTGTATATGGAGACCATATCTGTTCAAAGAGTTCGTATTTGTCCATTAGGACAAATCTGATTCTTTCCAAATGCAACGTCTCCAACATTTCCACTGTCCACATTTTAATTGTGGGGGATAGAAACATAGAAACATAGAAATTAGGTGCAGGAGCAGGCCATTCGGCCCTTCAAGCCTGCACCGCCATTCAATATGATCATGGCTGATCATCCAACTCAGTATCCTGTACCTGCCTTCTCTCCATACCCCCTGATCCCTTCAGCCACAAGGGCCACATCCAACTCCCTCTTAAATATGGCCGACGAACTGGCCTCAAATACCGGGAGAGAATTCCAGAGATTCACCACTCACTGTGTGAAAAACGATTTCCTCATCTCGGTCCTAAAAGACTTCCCCCTTATCCTTAAACTGTGACCCCTTGTCCTGGACTTCCCCAACATCGGGAACAATCTTCCTGCATCTAGCCTGTCCAACCCCTTAAGAAATTTGTAAGTCTCTATGAGATCTCCCCTCAATCTTCTAAATTCCAGCGAGTACAAGCCAAGTCTATCCAGTCTTTCTTCATATGGAAGTCGTGCCATCCCAGGATAATGTTCCCTTCCAAAATTTTAATATTAAGTTTTTCCCTATTATCAAACAGTAATCCAAGAAATGTATTTGGTTTACTGTTAATATTAGATTTGAATCCGGAACTCCTAATATTATTAATTTTGGATCTGGGTCCAGTTTAATTTTAAGAACTTCAGAGATAACTCTAAAGATTTCTGTCCAATAATAATTAAGTTTTATACATTACAAAACTATGCGTTAAATTAGCTTCCAAGTTCTGACATTTATCACAAATAGAAGAAATGTTAGAATAAATTCTATTTAATTTCGTTTTTGAATAATGTAATCTGTGTAATACCTTAAATCAATATATGTCTAGCATTTAATGAGCAGCGATGTATACATTGTAGGCTTTCTTCCCAAGTTTCCTTCGTTATAGATAAACCTATTTCATTTTCCCATGTTTGTCGATATATTTCCGAAGTTGGGATTTCCATATCCAAAATAGTATTATATATATACGCTATTAATTTTTCTGTATTTGGGTGTTTATTAAACAATTCATCTAATAATCCTGGTTTTCTATTTTTATAGTCTTGCGTATTTGACTTAATATAGTTTCTAATTTGTAAATACCTAAATATGTTATTTGACTGCAATCCATAGACATCCTGTAACTCTTGAAATGAAAGAAATTTTCCTTTTTTGTAAAGGTGTTCTATCCTTTTAATTCCTAAATCATTCCAGTGTTTAAACCCCTTGTCTAATACAGAGGGCCTAAACAAGGGATTATTCATAATTGGCAAACAAAGTGACAAATTATCCATATGTAGGGTCTTAACTATTTGTTTCCAAATACGTCTATTGCTATGAATTATAGGGTTGTCACCATACATTTTTTTTTTGTACTTCCCTTGGTGCAAAAAGAATCGAACCTACATCAAAAGGCAAACAGTCTTCCTTTTCCATCTTTAGCCAACTTGGTTCATGATCTAAATTTACCAACCAAAAATTCATATTCTTAATCTGAACTGCCCAGAAATAATATAAGAAATTTGGTAGTGCTAGTCCACCATTTATTTTAGATTTACATAGATGTTTTTTACTTATTCGATGGTTTTTATAGTGCCAAATAAAACTATTAACCAAAGTATCTATTTTTTTAAAAAACACTTTAGGGAGATATAAAGGGATGGCTTGAAATAAATATAACAATTGTGGTAAAAAAAATCATTTTTATAGCATTTATTCTACCGATCATTGATATAGGTAGTGTTTTCCAATATAAAATATTTTTTTTTAGTTTATTTAATAATTGAGGGTAATTATATTTAAATAGACAGTTATAGGATTTAGATACATTAATTCCTAGATATTTTGAGTTTGTCCGTGACTATTTTAAGTGGGAATTGTTCTAATATATTTAATTTTATTCCAGTTATAGGCATAATTTCACTTTTATTCCAATTAATTCTATACCCAGAAAATGTACTAAACTTAGTTATAACATTAAATAGATTGGGAATACTAATTTCCGGTTTTGTAATATAAATTAAGATGTCATCTGCGTATAGAGATATTTTATTTGTTGTAGTTTTGGTATTATATCCATATATTTCTGGTTCTGATCTAATCATTTCAGCTAATGGTTATATTACCAGAGCAAATAGTAATGGTGCTAATGGGCATCCTTGTCTACAACCCCTAAAGAGATTAAATTTTGCTGAAAGTATTTGATTTGTTAATATTCTTGCAGTTGGATTCGAGTATATGATTTTTACCCATTTGGAAAATCTATCCCCCAGTTGAAATTTCTACATTATTTTAAATAAATATGGCCCATCAACCTGGTCAAATGCTTTTTCAGCATCTAAGGATATGACAGCTAGTTCAATATCATTCACTCTTTTTGAGTACATGACATTGAATAGACGTCTCAGATTATAGGATGAATAGCGTTTTGGAATAAAACCTTTTTGGTCATGATGTATTAATTTATTAATCACTAAACTTAGCCTCCGAGATAATATTTTAGTTAGTATTTTTTGATCAGTATTTAAAAGAGCTATTGCTCTGTATGATCCAGGGTCTTCCAAATCTTTATCAGCTTTAGGGATAAGTGTGATTGTAGACTCATTTAATGATTCTGGTAACTTTCCTTGTTTATAACCATATTTATATATTGTATGTAAACGTGGAGAGATCAGATCATGAAACTTCTTATAAAATTCAACACTTAAGCCATCAGGGCCTGCGGCTTTTTCGTTATTTAATGATCCAATTGATTCTTCAATATCTTTTACTGATATATCAGCATTTAACAAGTCTCTACCTTCCTGATCTAAACTGTTAATATGACATTCTTGTAGGAATGTTTCCATTCCATCTGATTGTCCTGCTAATTTAGATGAGTAAAGAGTTTGATAATATTGTAAAAATGTATCATTGATATCTTTTGGTAAAGTCAATATTTCTCCTTGTTCAGATCTAATTTTATATATCATTTTCTCCTCATCTAATTTTCTAAGCTGACGTGCCAGTAATTTTTGTGGTTTATCCCCAAATTCAAAGTGTACTTGTTTAGTCTGTTGAAAAAGTTTAATAATCTGATTTGAGTATATTTTATTTAGCTTATATTTTAATGATGCAATTTTATTGCTTAGCCCCTTAGAAGGGGATATTGCATTTTCAATATCTAATTGTTTTATTTCATTTTCCAACTTTTGTTGAGTCTTTCGATTTTCCTTATTAAAGTATGCGTGTGCTGATATTATCGCACCACGCATAAATGCTTTAAATGTATCCCAGAGCAGTGATGGTGAAATTCCAGGTTTGTCATTAGTTTCAAAAAATAATTTAATCTGTTTTACCAAGTAATCATAACAAGCCCTATCCTTTAATATTTGGGGGTTGAATCTCCAGTTAGAGGTTTTAATAGTTATGTCTTTGAATTTTATCTTAAATGTTAATGGAGCGTGATCCGAGATAATAATATTATGATAATTTGAGTCATATGTAAATGGGATTAGTTTTGAATCTATTAAAAAATAGTCTATCCTTGAGTAGGTTCGAAATACAGGAGAAAAGAATGAATGTTCTCGACCAGATGGGTTATCTGTTCTCCAGATATCCTTAACGTTTGCTGTGTTAATAAAATAATTTATAAATGTACTTGACTTAGAAGTGGTTTTCCTTTTCATTGATGATCTATCTAAATAATTATCTAAGGTACAATTAAAATCACCTCCAATTATTAGATTATGTTGAGTGGATATAGGGATATTGTAAAATATTTTCTTGAAGAATAATGGATTATCAAAATTAGGACCATATATATTCATAAGGATTACTTTTTTAGAATATAATTCACCTGTAATTATTATATATCTACCCTCAACATCTTCTATTATTGAGCTTTGTTTAAAAGGTATACCTTTACGAATAATTATTGCTACCCCTCTAGACTTATGTGTAAATGAAGAGTGATATACTTTGGAAATCCATTTTGCTGTTAATCTATACTGCGCGTCTTTTTTAAGGTGTGTCTCTTGGAGAAAAATAATATCAGATTTCAATCTATTTAATTGAGCTAAAACCTTACCTCTTTTAAACTGGTTCGTTAATTCCCTTGACATTCCAACTACAGAAGGTGATTCCATCACCCCCAATCCTAGTGTTTATGTCATACATTTTATTATTAAGGTGGTTTATAATGGAGTAGATGTCACAGCTCATCCAGCTCAATCCTATACCCAAACATCAGATTGATGAAATTTAATATCTGTGACATTATCTTATACACACGTCTCCTTGAACTAACTATATAATACCAATCATACTTAAATCCATATAGTATATAATATGAAATAAGATACATAATATAAAAATAATAATAAAAAATGTAAGTAAAGTAAGTGATGTTAATAAAGTGTAAATGGGAAAAAAAAGTGACTACAACTATAGGTAGTGCAGTTAGTATTGGTGTAAGCCACACTAGCGTGGCTACTAATGTACGGACTTCCGTGAAAAAAAAGATGTTAATAATTCCAGCTTTGTTTTTGCCTTAAGGGCTATATATATCGGGGTGGGGTATTAACTTTATGTACTTAGTAATTAATAATACTACTAATATCAAATATAATTAGTGTTGTAGCACTATGTTAGGAGAGCTAACATACATTTTTGAGGGGTAGTTAATACAAAACTATATTTATTAATAATCCATCCATCCCTCCTTTAAACGATTCTTTGTGTTTAAAACAGGGGTTGGTGTTTTAAACGGCCAGTTATATGCAACAGGAGGTCATGATGGACCTTTGGTGAGGAAAAGTGTAGAAGTGTTTGACCCGTCAACAAACACTTGGAGACAAGTGGCAGACATGAACATGTGTCGGAGGAATGCAGGTAGGTATCTGATTAAATTCAATATTTTATCTTGAATCTAAAAGTAACGTGCTTTAAGCTAAAGTTCTTTAATTTTACAGGTGTGTGTGCTGTAAATGGATTTTTGTATGTTATTGGAGGGGATGATGGCTCTTGTAATCTAGCGTCTGTGGAATTCTATAACTCTGTAACGGACAAGTGGACGCTATTACCAACCAATATGAGCACTGGAAGAAGCTATGCAGGTAACGTTGTTACAGGTTTGTAGCTGAGGCCATTCTGAAGTACAAGCTAAGGGGTTGTACAAGTTAGACACAAAGTGCTGAAGTAACTCAGCGGATCTGGCAGCATCTCTGGAGAAAAAGGATGGGTGTCGATTTTGGCCAGGACCCTTCTTCAGGATGTATCAAGATGGATATAATGTGGAGAGATGAGGAACTGGTTAAACAAATAGTGGGGGGGAGGGGAGGGGGAGTCCTGACCCGAAACGTCATCCATCCTTTATTTCTAGAGATGCTGCGTGACATGCTGAGTTACTCCAGCACCAGTCTATCTTTGGTTAAACCAGCATCTGAAGTTGTTTGTTTCTACATTAGGAATTGTACAGTTTTTTAAGCTAAATTTTGCAGCAGTTCAGTGTTAAGAGGTCCAGTTAATGAAGGTGCCTAGAGACTGGGATAGGAGATGGCAAATCATCGCCTATTCCGTGTCCCGATCCCCTGAGAAAATCACCAGTACTACCAGTTGCAGGTGCCTCCAGGCCTGCAGAAGCAAGTACGTCCAACCCCTTGCACTCCACCGGACTCCAAATGACCGGGAAAAATCACCTATACTCACTTTACTTAGTTTAGTTCAGAGATACAGCGCGGAAACAGGCCCTTCGCCCCACAGGGTCTGCACCCCACACACCAATACACACACAAAGCCAATTAACCTACAAACCTGTACTGTTTTTGGAGTGTGGGAGAAAACCAGAGATCCCAGAGAGAACCCACGCAGAACATTGAAACTCCGTATAGACAAGCACCCATAGTCAGGATCAACTCCGGGCCTCTGGCGCTGTAAGGCAGCAGCTCTACCGCCAAGCCACTGTGCCGCCCACTTGGCAGAGGAGCCAGTAACCCACAAACACAACTACCGATTAAATACCTCTATGCACCCGACACAGTGGCTCCGACTGATAATTGTGCCTCTGCCAAAGCAGCACTTTCAAAAGCACTTCGCTGCTACCTAATAACTCTCCAGCATTCATTACAGCCAGGGCGCAGACTGGAAAAATAAGATTGCAGAATGAAAGCGCTTTAGGGAAGTAGTGCCATGCGGGATAGATTTAAGCGAAGTATACCTGTGTATAAAACAAATAAAGATCCATGTTCTATTTAGTTCCCGAATCAGAAGAAAAAGTTTTGTAAATATCTATAATCTTGTGTGAGTTTCTGATAGCAAACATCTGTCATACTCTAGGCTAAAGGTGCTAGAATGATAAAACAGGCCTTGTCATTGTGGGGCTCAAAAATCATTTGGGTAGTGGACCACAGGGGGAGAGGAGGGTGTGGGGTCCGTTGGAACGTCTGTCTGGGTAGAGGGAAGATGTGGTTGAAGAAATCTGGAGACGAAAGGCAGTTAGTGAGGGAGAGGTTTCTGCATGATGATATTGGCAGCCAAGTGGAGTGGGTGGAAGCCGGCACTAAATAAATGAACTAAATAAGTAAACTAGGTAAAAGGATGATTAACCTGCAAAGATGGTTTATGCTTTGGATTCCATACTAGTGGAATAGGTAAGGTACAGTAAATTCCGCATTTATGGTCTCAATGTGCAAAGTGAACAAATTTCCATGCTTAAGGTATTATAAGAATATTAAACGTTAATGTATACCTCATTGAAACCACACATCGTAACATTGCCTACCTTTCATTCTGTAGGTTTTAAATAATTTACCAAACAAGCATACACAACCATATATTGTCTTAGAGCGACACTTTTTAAACTTATCATTTAAAAATATTTCCATTGCTTTTACTTAAATTATTTTAATATAATTTACTTTAATATTATTGCAATTATATTTTACATTAAAAAAACATTAGGAGTAATTTTAACTGATATCGTTTGAAGAACTTTAAAAACAAATTGATTTAAAGATAAAAGATGCGATTTAAAAAGTGTTGATAATAAATGTTAAAAGTTCCCAGGTAGTGTTTAAATGTTGAGAAACATGATTCAGAGTATCTATTTTTTGCTTCAGTCTTTTTCATTGAACAATTTATTTTCCTTTTAGGTGTTGCTGTAATTGATAAACCACTATGACTTTGCTCTTGAGCAGCAGTTGGATTGAAGTCTTAAATGAAAACTGCATAGCATTCTGCTAAAGATGGACCTAGGTTTTTATAACTATTTATAATACTTGGATGCATAGTATACTGTGCGAGTCAAAGCTCAGTTGCCCCTCTGTCAAAAAATACCAGCTGTGCAATATGCATTTTCAAAATCCAATTCAAGCACTAATTTATGGAGTTTAGGCTAAAGGAACATGTTACTTCCACAACTAGCACTTCGTATGAAACAAAGAAAGTACAAGTTAACAGGCATGGGTTATCAGATTGCTCTTGCCAAGTAATCAGTGTTGATGAGATTCAGCCATCAACAAAACCCTATTGCCTGGAGAATATGAAGCTTCTACTGTTACATGTCAGTTGCTGAAGATTAAGCTGTGGCCTTTTAACGCACAAAGTTTGGGATCTGAAGTAAACAGTGCACTGAACACTGTAACAATATCAACTGTTTTATAAAAGGGAGAAAAAAAATCAAGCATTCTGTTCTTTAGTGAACAAGAATATACACTATGTGTCATAATAGTTTGTTTACGTTGAAATAAGCTGCTACTGATATTTCATAATAAGCAATCTTGGATTTAGAATTGGGTTCCCCTATTTTGAGAAATGAGTCAATACAGGATATGAAGTTCCTGTTGAAAGTAATCCTAATGTGAGCCAGATAACTATTACACGCACCAAACTCTTTCACAAATGCTGTTGTACAGAAAATGTGTGGAAACTGGAACTTCTTTTGTGCAGATGCCATGCCTCTTAGTTCAGAATCTAAACCAAAGCTGACTTGCATTTCAGCAACACGAGCCCCTCTCCCTCAATTTTGAAGAGTAATGATATTCATTATTCATTAATTAACAATTTAACAAAACTCTGGAGTTTTAAAAAGTTTTTGACATTTCTCTCCCTTGGTAATGTGGAGAGAACTGAAAGCAAATAGACTGAATTAAAAATGTGTCCCTTCAGTTGATCCTGGGGATGTAGGTGGATTAATGATGCAGAGAGAAAACTATTAGTGTAAAAGAGTTTTAAAGCTATCATGTGGTAGCATTGTAAAAATAAATACATCTTTAACCTCATTTCCATTGCCTTCCTAAGTTTGTAGATACTAATATGGCTATTTTAGTAAATACTGCCACCTAGTGAATATTCTAAAGGATACTATTTTTTAAAAGAAAGATAAATTATAATATTTTATTACAAAATGTATTCAAATTCCTTCTGGCTGCCAGTTTTTTTTAATATATCTGTTAATACGTGGTGCAGAATCATGTCAAGAGTCCGAGACTGCATTTGCATTCCTGCTCTGAATATATTTGTTGCCTGAGAGGTACTTTTTAAAAAACTATACACATGGTTAATAGAGATTCATTAAACAGGTGTTTGGAACACAATTTGGAAAAAACACTTTGTGAAAAATAGGCTATAGATTTTCATCATGATTTCTTAAATTTCCCTAATTTCCATTTGCTTCATTAATATTTTCTTGCCTCAGTGTTTCCTACTCAATCTTTCTCTTTATTTTTTAAATTTTCCATTTATTTTTGTCTTGTGTCATCCCAATAACTAGATCTGTCTGCTTCTGGGTTTTAGCAACTTTTTATGGCCATCAAAATGCATACAATTAGATGTTTTTTTAAACCACGTGCAGACAATTTTGCAGGCTTTTGTACAGTGGTTGAGACTTGGAGATCTTAATCATTTGCTCATCAATGCTTCTTTCCTCTACTCTATTGCAGATTTCCCTTGCATCGTTAAGTTTTCATTCCACTTTTTAGGTACATTGTTTATTTTCTTGCTTCATTTCTTCATTTAAATGTTTTGTTTTCCTCTACAGTTTGTTTCCTATACCGAAGCTTATTGGTTGGCAGTATTGCTGCAGTACACAATACCTTGTTAATTGTTGCCCTCGGTGGGGGTGCCAAAGTATGTGGTTTCCCGTCGCTTGAGGCTATAACCACGGAATTGCACAATGCAGTAAGGAATATTCAACTTCGAAGTAGCTAACTGTGCCATTTCAGAGGGCAGTGAATATATAGTCACATATAGGATAGACTGGGAAAGGACAGCAGACTTTCTGCACTGGACCAGATAGGGGTTTTACCATAATTAAATGCTCAGCTTTAGTGAGGTAAACTTTCTTAAATTTAATTAATTGAATTTAAATTACACAGAAAATCTGGCACAATTTGAACTTGTGTTGGTGGATTTTTGGTTGTAGTCTCTGGAGTACTGTATATTAACCACTCTGCCACTGTTTCGATTATGAGACGTACTCAATTGGGGGTTTGCGGGTAGCTATGAGGAGGATCTCTGAGTCAAATTCATTCACGTAAAAAAAACTGTATTCAGTCTTTCAAAATCACCTGTTTTAAATGTTTGAGATATAAAAGAACCAGCAGCCATTATAATAGTTATAGTATTTCTGAGAGAATGTTTGATTACTGTTTGTTTTCATTTATATAATTACCAGTTGATTTGAACATTTTTGCCATTGTAATGAAAAACAGAAAATTTGTTCAATTTCAATCGAACATTTTGGTGCCTATGTGATCTAGTCATTGATCATCAAGAAAATGTTAATGAACCCTATAACGGATGCACTTCTAATGTTAGACACTTGTTAATTTACTGATGTTTAGTTACAACATAACTGTATCCACAATGGTGTCATAAAGCATCACTAAGGTCTAATTCGTTAACTGTCTTCAATAGTATTAAATAGACTTACCAACTCAGATCAAAAGGTCATGCTTTAGTGACAAAGTATGGCGTCAGGGATTTAATGTACCATTGCACTCTACTGTCATTTGTAACGGTTAATATCTTTTTAGGTTTTATGTAGTGATTTATTTGAAATGTTCCTGTCATATCTGTGGAACACAATACTGTGAAGCACTCCTGACTTTTTTTCAAATTGTCAATAAAATGATGGAAACAATTTAAACATGTATTTAGCTTGAGTGGTTGCAGTACCTGTTTGTTTTATGTGGTTCTCATTATTATCTCCCTTCAGTAAAGCAATGGCTGCTAGAGCCAGTATCTTCACACAGAGTCAACTTTAATTAAATATACATGATTTTTGGTGTAGCCTTGGGTTTAAATTAATTTAATTGAATTGAATTTATTTGTCAAATTATTAAATGAACAGGGTTGGATAAGAAACAATCTTCAAAATACAAGCAGGCAAATCAGGCTCTGGAGGAATCTGGCTCATGTTTCTGTTTCTGGATTAAGATGAATTTACAAATAATGTTGAACTCCTTTGGTTCTTACTGTTAGGACTGTGCGTAATTTAATCTGAAATTAACAACAATGCACTTTTCAATTGTTTAAAAGAAAAACTTTCTGTAAACAAGGAAGAAACATTTAGAAGTGGGAGAATTGCAATTTAAATTTCCAATATATTTAACATCTTTTGATTTGTTAAATTAAACTTTGCCAAATGCTTCTCGGTTTTTGAACAAAATTAGGTATAAATGCAAAGGACCCAATATTTGCGGTTGTATTGACTTGAAATTCTCGACAGTCGCTGTGTTACAAAAGATCGGGACCAAAATCAAAAGTTCTATTGTAACAAAAGATGGCTGCATATGGGCAGTTTAAAAACACGGAACATACATATTGATTGTGCTTACATTATTCACAGAAGCTGTTAATACAGAATTAGTGATATAATAGTAAGATTAAATGAGAACTTACCAGTTCGAAGTTTGATCGTTATTTTATGAGGAGTAACGATGAGGGATTACGTGAAGAAGCCCCGCCTGGCGCTTGATCGGCATACTTCAAAGCAGCGGCATGAAAAACACAGAACATAATAGCCGGAGTAAGATAGTAAGGCTCAACATAGATTTAAAACTACCAGATTATCATTTATTTTATGAGGGTCGGGAGTGGAGAGCACGTAATCCCTCATCGTTTGCAATGTTTGCACTCTTATGCTGATACTAAAGTCATGAGCATATTACTTTCAATGTTAATTTTTTGAATCATTGATAGAATTGGAGTCCATTGCCTAAGGCAAGTCAGGACTATGCTGATCTCCCAACTTCTGTATTTCAACTTTGGACAGATTTTATATATATATATATATATATATATATATATATATATATCCGTTTTCATAGCGGGATATTACGAATGAACCCGATAACTTCTTGGTCAGCAATTTGTCCTAAATAGGACGATAAACACTATGAGCCTTATTATTGGCTCTATCAATTAGATGCTGAGAAAAAATGCAATCCACAAGGAACTCCCATATATCTAATATGATAAATAACTTTTACTCTCTGCAAAAGACTTCCAATTTCTTATAAACAAAATATTGTTTTTTAAAACTATTTCTCCAAATTGCAGGTATAACATTTCTTTTGTACATAATTGTTATATTGTTATATTAATTAAAACATTCATAGACCTCTTTGACCGTCAAACTGTTATAATGGTCTGGCCAAACCTGCAGATAGCCAAATTCATATCTCATTAATGAGAACCATGAAGGTCCGGTTTGGGCCACCAAAGCGCCCCTGGCAGCGTCCTGCTACATTTTCATCAGACACTGCCCTATCAGACAAAAATGAGGAACATAAAAGAACATCATTCCTCCTGTAATTTAGCGAAATGTATCCACCGCTCCTGTTCTCGGTTTTCCCACAAGAACATTTGAGAGATCGGTGATTTAATCTGGATACAACCAGATTAATGGTAAGTAATCCATATTACTGACAATGTTTTTCCCCTGATTTGTTGTCTGCGACAACATTGTCTCTTCCTTAGAGATAAACAGCTGGACTAAAACATTTTTAGACTACGCCACATCTGGTTACCCAGATAATCACTTGATAATGATCTTACTTGTCTCATGTGATTGATATATGCCACAGCCGTGGTATTGTTCACCTGATACGACATGCACACTTTCATAATAGAACAATAGGCATTTAATCCATAAAAACTCCTGATACTCCAATATTAATACAAATGTTTGGAGAAATTTCTTAGGACAATCCATTTGCAATTACCTGGTGTTATTGTCCGTAGTCCCAAACAAGGGACGTATCAAATATTAATTTGATAAGAATAGATATTATTCTTATCTTAACCCAAATAATCACAGAAGCTATCCATCATCTGATAATACTTGCTTCAGCTTGCAACGGCTGCTAAGCTTATATATTTAAAGCAGCTTGTGGACCTTTTCTATCCACTACTTTAATTCTGATAACGTATCCTTTGGTATTTGCATAGGCCTGTCAACAAAGGCCTGCATACTCTTATAATGCTTGTGTTTTCCATTTTTTTGGAACTTTTTTACTCTTTTACCTAATCTCCTTCTCTGATGGCGGGACAAAGTTTGTCAACAAAGCAATGAGACATATTTGTATCTCGGAAAACATTTTTCCCCCTCATATGGTGCTGAATTACTCCTAAATCCAGAATAGCAATTTAGGAATGTTTATGAATGCCTAAAACATAGGTTTTATTGGATGGGTCAGTACCCTCACCTCTCAACAGGCTTGTAATTGCTGCACTAATTTGCAGCTGACTCCTGATCAACCTTCCAATTTAAAATGTGATCAAGATAAACCATGACCATGTCCTCATTAGTGCAAGTGCTGACCTTATCAGTACAATTGTTGTTCCAGTAATTATGTGAACAGCCTAGAACTGAATTTAATCTATTAGACAATGTCTTAACTTGCACATTCTAATTAATTTCAAGCACCTGTAATATGATAATAAATTGGTACTAAATACCAATCCTTCGAGTCTTATAGTAATGATTAACAATTTGTTAATAACAACTGTTTTTCAATGTTGAAGATGTCCATTTTAATAAAATGTTTTTACACTGTAAAAGTGTATTTAAAATGATGTTTTGTATGGCTTTACCACCATATCTTCTTTTTCCCTGGGGAAATTTATAATACAAATTTACGTACCTCTTCTTTATTGGAGATATTTTGGGTGCAAACCTAAAATCAATTTTTCGTTTTCCTATACAGGTGAACCAATTCCTTCTACAATTTTGTTGTAGTCCTTTGTTATGCCATATCATTGATCATAACACACCTGTAATCTCCCACAATTGGAGATTTCATCAACTTCTTCTGTAACAAGTTTTTGCACCTCTTCAAATGTACATGAAGCCTTCTCTTCTCAATCATATGGGTTCACATAAGACTGTGTTGGATAAATATTTATTTATCATACTCCTACCTTTGTTTTGATCCATTATCAAATCTTTACATTGGATCATAATTTTTGCCAATGTTTAATGACCAATAGTCTGTCCTTTGTAATCAATGTCTTTGATTTATCCTGAGGCAGGTTTACTCCATAATAATCAGGGGTTTAACATAACTTGATCTGTTTTGACCTGCAAATCTAAAGTGTAAAATTGGTCCCAATATATATATATATATAATTATATTATATATTTTATCCTATTGAGCTCCACAAACTGATGGCAATTTGTCTTTGTATTTAAAATGTTTTGGTTATTGCACAATGTTTTATTTGTTTTACATAAGTAGTGATGCCACGCACCAGCTTGAAATACTTTGAAATCGTATTTCCTTATGTCTCCATATAATTGAGACATGGGTACCATAAACGGATTCACCGTTGATACCTTAATAAAACATGAAAGTTTTATCAATAATTCTGCTGTTTCAATCATAACAGCTTTGGTGAGAGGACAATTAATTTTGGTTTCCATGGTTACTTTCCATGGCCTCATTCCTTCATTCAGGTATCGTACCTAGTACATCTGTATTTATATATTTGTGCTGTGGTGTACCTTAATAAAACATAAAAGTTTTATCAATAGTTCTGCTGTTTCAACCATAACAGCTTTGGTGAGAGACCAATTAATTTTGGTTTCCATGGTTACCTTCCATGGCCTCACTCCTTCATTCAGGTATCGTACCTAGTACACCTGTATATATATATATATATATATTTGTGCTGTGGTGGGTACTTTATGACCAGCCACCACTATCAATGCACCTTTTTCAGTTTTTTCATATTATTTTACTGCCCTGGTTACTCCTGAGTTTTTCCTCAAGGAGACTACCTCCAAAACAATCCGAGGTAGATATTCCCACATTGATAAATTCCACCATATATATTAATATATGGAAACCCCTCAGGGTCTGTTTTTGGGAATATTCTGGGCCTTTTAAACCCTTTGACTGATTTTTTTATTTTTGGAGTCTTTCTCCATTATGTTAAGCCACCTAGAGTTTTTCCTTTTCTTTTTAACTTTTAAACTCCATTTTTCCTCATAGCCAAAAGTTTGTGGAGTCTCCCTAACGGTAATTTTAACGGCCACCAGTATCGGAACCGGCTCCGCACTTAATCTGCCGTCCCGATCACTGAGTTTTCCCCTGGGACGCTTTTTAAACTCCGATTTTTCCACCCGGAGTGTTTTTTTTTCATTTGAACTTTTATTTTATTTTTTTTGCTTTCAAATTCCATTTCTTTTTAACTCCTGGTGGGTCTATACACCAGCCACGTAGTTTGGATATGCCCTGTAAGTATTTCAACTGCACTTACCTGCGGGCCCGTACCTACCGCTGTCGATTGCCGTCAGCGTCCACGTAATGCCGATCAAGCGCCAGGCGGGGCTTCTTCACGTAGTCACTCACGTGACTCCGAAGCAAAATGAACTGTTACTCTTGTCATAAAAAAAACATTGACAATGTTAGATTTTTATTAAAGTATGTTAACAATGGGTACCCAGGCACAATTACTTGTATTTCAATGGTTTAGTGGTAGTTTATTGACACGTGTACAAAGGTACAGTGAAATTCCTTTTTTTGCTTACAGCATTTTGTTTAATCCAGAAGATTAAATGTCTTTTTAAGTTGATTGTCATTTTCGTAGAATCTAAAAAGTAATGGAATGTTCTGCCAGCAGTGATCAACTTGCAATACTCACTGACAATTGGTACCAAGTTCACACTTTAACATCGTCAGCTTGCTAGTATGTATTTTCCATCCCATATGCCTCAACATTATAATGACAGGAGAGATGGTGGGTCAGAACAAGGCCCACCCATTAAATGTCTGGGACAGGGAGTAAAAATCCTCATAGGTAGCTAAACCTTGTTTTGGAGCTTTGCTGAAAGTCAAAGCTCTCGAGGAATTTGAATTCTTCTGAATGTCCCTGATACTCAGAAACGTTGAAAATATTTAAATTATGATATAACTAGTTTTTAAAAGTTTGCAAAAGTTTTTAAGTAATCTCAATTAATTGAAATTGTAAATTACTCTTGCACTTGTCTTTGCAGCCATTCCATTCAAATGCATAGAGACTAAGACTCAAGAAATCAGATCTAACCTGATGCAATCTCAGTGAGCTAATTACCAGTGGAACCATCCAACAAGTTTGGGACTACCAATTTTGCACATCAATGCTAACTTCAGTGAGGCTAATGTTGAGAAAATGCAATAGCGGCATTTCATAAATTACCAGCCCAAAAGTAATTGTAAAATTTGCATGATATTGCATTTTCTCTTTAGTCCCATATGTACTGTATGTCCCAACCATTCTTCTACTTGCATTTAAAACTTTCCAGGGGAAAATGACCCTGACTTTTTCTTGCCTTAATAACTTCTCTCTTCCTTATCTCTGGAATATTCTTTCTAAGCTTCTTTACTTCCCCATTTCTGTTTAATTTACCTAGATTCTACCTCTAATCTTTATTTATTTGGCCAATGTTCTCCATGTGTGGTTGATGTTGAATGGTCTTAACTTCCTGTGACGTCCTTTGGGAAATTTTGCAACATTAAATAATCTGTATGGCCAATGTGTTGTTACTCTAATATGAAGTATTGTACGTGATGTATGATTTTAAAGTGCTAAATCAGACATCAATTGTTTTACAGGGTAGTCTTGATCTTGTTTCTAGTTTGGTTTAACTATCGATTAGGGATAGGGGTTAAACCAGTCTTATCCTGATAAGGTTACAGTTAGTGAAAAGTTATAACTTGTGGATACACCTTCAGAAAATCCTCTGCTGGACAAATATCAAGATTTTACATAGTAGTATCTAGCTTGGGAACATTGCACTGATATTTTTAGCAATGTATTTGTTGAAACCCCAAGATTTATTAAGAAGTAGAAACATGGATCCCACCCAAATACAGTTGCATCCATTATCTTGGTCTGGTACAGCACATCTTGAATTTGTCCACCTTTTGTTCCATTCTGAAGATGGATTCAGGATGACTCAATTACACCCAAGGTATGGCCAGGGGGAGAATGGAGAAAATACATGGGAAGATGCATGCGGTGGGGTGACAGTGATATTGGTCAGTACAGTGTGCTTCGCTGTATAACTTTTTGTCATCACTTTGAGAGAATATGGTTTAATTAATTTTCAAGAGACTGCACACCAAAAAACAATAAAATCTGCTTAGCCTTATCCACTGCCTCGAGGATATAAAGTGTTGGATGGCCCAGAACTTCCTCCAACTAAACGAGAGTAAGTCTGAGGTCATCCTTCTCAGCCCCTCGGATTCAATCAAAATGATAGCAGGCAGCCTTGGAAGCCTTACACCACTACTCAAACCTCACGTCAAAAAACTTTGGGGTGATATTTGACTCAGCACTGAAATTTGACAAACAAGTCAATGCCGTGGTAAAAGCTAGCTTCTTTCAGCTATGGACGATAGCTAAAATAAAACAATTCCTCCAGTTTGTTGACCTCGAAAAGATCATCCACACATTTATCTCCTCCCGCCTAGATTACTGCAACTCCCTTTACACTGGCATCAGCCAATCTTCCCTGACCCGCCTGCAACTGGTCCAAAATGCCGCAGCGAGACTCCTGACGAGCACCCGAAAAAGGGACCATATCACTCCGATCCTGGCCTCTCTCCACTGGTTCCCTGTGCGGTTCCGAATAAATTTCAAGATCCTCTTTTATGTCTGCAAAGCCCTCAATGGGCTTGCCCCCACCTACATTAAAAGTCTGCTCACCCACCACACAACCTCCAGATCCCTCAGATCGTCCGACTTGGGGTTGCTGAACATCCCACAGTCTAGGCATAAGCTCAGGGGCAACTGCGCCTTTGCGGTTGCAGCTCCTAGACTGTGGAACAGCATCCCTCTTCCCATCAGAACTGCCCCCTCCATCGACTCCTTTAAGTCGAGACTAAAAACTCATCTCTACTCCCAAGCCTTTCTTGACGTCCTCTGAGCGAGGGCTATATGTATGTAGTGATGTTTGTATTTAATCTATGAACCACTGCTGTTTGTTATACTATTCTTATACCAATGTAAAGCACTTTGACCAACAAGAGTTTTTTAAATGTGCTATATAAATAAAAGTGACTTGACTTGACACAGCCATGTAAAATGAAAATAGACACAAAATGTTGGAGTAACTCTGTTTACTCAGTAACTCTGGAGAGAAGGAATGGGTGACGTTTTGGGTCGAGACCCTTCAGGAGATACATTGTTCCGTGTTTTATGGAGGCAGAACATTCCAAATATTATTTATGTCTGGTTTAGGAGTGGTACAGTGGTAGAGTTTGTGTCCTTTTGTGTAAATCAGCACCTGCAGTTCTCTGTCTCTGGATGCAGACAAAGTGATTGAAGTTTCAGGTTGCAGCCTTGGTCTTTTCACACTTCTCTGTCCTACAACATTGCCTTCTACCCCCATTTCTTTCTAAGTTTTTACTCCTGACTTGATTATACATGTCATCAAGGAAACAGCACAGTTTAGTTTATTGTCATGTGTACCAGGGTACAGTGAAAAGTTTTTGTTGCGTGCTAATCAGTCAGCGAAAAGACAATACATGATTACAATTGAGCTATTCACAGTGTACAGACACATGATAAAGGGAATAACGTTTATGTGCACGAGAAAGCCAGTAAAGTCTCATCAAAGATAGTCCGAGGGTTTCCAATAAAGTAGATAATAGTTCAAGACTGCTGTCTAGTTGCGGTAGGATGGCTCCGTTATGGGAAGAAACTGTCCATTAATCTAGAGCTGTGCGTTTTCACACTTCTATACCTTTTGCACGATGGGCGAGGGGAGAAGAGGGAAGGGCCAAGGTGCGACTCTTCCTTGATTATGCTGCTGGCCTTGCCGAGGCAGCTTGAGGTATAAATGGAGACAATGGAAGGGTGCTCTGGGCTGCATCCACAATTCTTCAGTTTCTTGCGGCCTTGGATGGAACTGTTCCCAAACCATGCAGCGATGCATCCCAATAAAATGGTTTCTACTTAATCAATATTAACATCTGAAACATTAACTCCAATTCTGTTTAGGGCCAAGAAATGTAGTCTACGAAGAGGAATTTGCTGGCACATTGTTTCAAACATAGAAAATGACCCAATGCTTATTAAGACACACATAAAATGCTGGAGTGTGCAATCCTTATGGAGCTGCATGATCCCTTGTTTGGGGAGTGGGGGAGGTTGAAGGTGAGTGAATGCTCCCACACTGCCCTTCCCACTCCCAGTGTAACCAGCATGTTGCCGTGACGTATTCTCCCCATATTGGGTTGCCCGCGCGGCGCTACATCAGTCCACCGGCCCGTCCAATCACCGGCCGCCCGTCCTCATGAGCCGAGGGTTTTTCGAGCTGTTGCCATGGCAACCCGGGGGGGGCCCGCCTTCCCCTCAGTTTGATTGGCGGAAGCACTGGGACGATGGCGCGGTGCCGCCGCTCCCATTGGCAGGCGCCTCCGCGCTTTGTGAATGGAGGCGGGCGCTTTGTGAATGGAGGCGGGCGCTTTGTGAATGGAGCCGCCCCCACGTTGCAGGTTGCATTCCCACTACAGTCAGAATGAGCATCATTGCAACAGCGTGAAGGATGGAAGCGAACAGCAGCGTTATCACATCGGCCATCCTGGCCATAGACTACATCGATTCTTTGCTCCCACAAAACCCCTTACAAGAGCCCTTTAAATATGCTTGGAACTATATGTTGGACAATTTTACAAAATTTCAAATTGCTACTTGGGGGTCGCTGCTTGTCCACGAAGGCGTTTATTTCTTATTTTGTTTGCCGGGTTTTATTTTTCAGTTTATTCCTGCCATGCAGAAGTATAAGATACAGAAGGTAAGAATTTGAAGTGGGGTGTTATTTGCAGGGTACGCAAAAGGCTGGAGAAACTCAGCGGGTGCAGCAGCATCTAAGGAGCGAAGGAGATAGGCGACGTTTCGGGTGGAGACCCGGTCTGAAGAAGGGTCTCGACCCGAAACGTCGCCTATCTCCTTCGCTCCTTAGATGCTGCTGCACCCGCTGAGTTTCTCCAGCCTTTTGTGTACCCTCGATTCTCCAGCATCTGCAATTCCTTCTTTAACACTGTTATTATTTGCAGTTTGGATTTAGCATTGTTTATAGTGGAAGTTGAGCTACAGACCGAAAAAGGCTAAATTATCACTCTGCTAATGTTCAAATAAAATGATTGTGCGTCGTTAATGCCTTTGCAGAATATAATCGAGCAAACACCATAAATGGCTTCATAACTTTGAAGTATTTATTTATTAAGTTACATTTAGCCAATTGGTGTTCTTTTATTGAAACAAATTGTAACATTATTGACGACGATCATTAATCGAGTTAGTATAGGGCGAAAAGGAATTTCCAAGAAAAGTTCAGTAGATCACAGTACTTTGTAAAACCTGATTACAGTATTATAAATAAACATGGCAGGGAGCATTGATCAATGGTCCAAGCATGAAGGCTCTCTCCCCGTCCCAGTGTTTGAAAGGAGCCTTGAACATTAAGCACGAATTATATGGCCTAAATCCATCCAAGTTGAGTCCAGAGTTAATTGTGAATAATTACTTAGAAATATTATGCTTCCACCTTTGTCAGATATAATGTAGGAGGAGATGGGAGCTGGTGGTCACTTTGTTGAGTGTGGGTGACCTTAACTTTGACAGTGTAGTTTAATTCTTTTGGAGCAGCAGTCCCAATCTTAACTTCAATGTGATGTGATGTGTGTTGATCTTTTATTGTTGGTCAGAACATGACAGTGCGGCATTTTCGAACTGCTGCTTTTCCACAATGTTATTAGGAAGGTTTGGATCTGGACAGTGTGCAGTTTAGAAATGCGATTGAAAATTTGCACTTGGTGTTGTTCCCACGTACCTTGGCCTTTTGAGGTAGCAGGTTTGGGAAGCGTTTTTGAAGTACGTACATATTGCTGCAGTGCATTTTGTAAATGGTAAGAAGTGCTGCCACGGCACGTTGGGAATAGAGGGTGTGAATGTACAAATGGATAGTTTGCTGAGAGAGAGGCTATTTCATCCCTACCAGTCAGGGGCTGCTTTAGTTGTTGGAGCTACATTCTTCCCGGTAAGGTAAAGTACTCCTTGGATTTCCTGACTGGAACCTTTAGGTGGTAGAAAGGTTTTGTGGATTCTCTGGTTTAGTCTTTTAACCACAGTATTTTTCGCAAGTCCTCTGTATCAGTAGTGAGCACCAGAATGCTAATGGAGAATTTGGCAACTGCAGTACCATTGACGAGTCAGCATTGCACATCTGATCACTCTTTCCATCACTCTGCTTACGACAGTGAACTAAAGAAGGAATGTTCAATGGCAGGTTGGGTTTGTCTTGCTGTTAGTGAACTGCAAATACCAGACATAATTTTGGAATAGCGCTATTAGAAACACGGCAAGTACAAATTACACTAAAATTGGGATTCATCCCTTTGAAAATGTAAGCAGCCAATTTGGCTTTGCTAATGGTGACCTCACCAGAAAAGTGAATTAAAATAATAAACCAGGCCCGACAACATGTTTTCAATGGGCTAGAATTGGAAAATAGGAAGTTCATTCTGAATCTTGATTTGACTAGATTAGAACACTACAAATATTTACATAAGGAATCTTTCAAAACAGGTAGGCAGGAACTGCAGAGATGAATTACAAAAGTGCCACCCAAACACACAAAGTATATATCAAGGATGAACAAACTGAAGAAAGCAAGCTGCAGATGGCTTAATAAAAGTTTTTAAAATTGGGAAACATAGAAAGTTGAAATTAGGTGCAGGAGTAGGCCATTTGGCCCTTCGAGCCAGCACCGCCATTCAATATGATCATGGCTGATCATCCAAAATCAGTACCCCGTTACTGCTTTCTCCCCATATCCCTCGACTCCCCAAGAGTTAAATATCACCCTCACCCTATACATTAGGGGGCAATTTGGAGATCAATTAACCTACAAACCTGCACATCTTCGAGATGTGGGAGGAAACCAGAGCACCCTGAGATTGGGGAGGGGGGAGGCTCGTGTGAAGCTTTTGCATTTTTCAACTTGAAATTGTGCAATCTGGTGCATACCATAGCGAGTCTTTTAACACACTTGAATGCAATATTTATGCTTTAAATTGTATTAGCTATGAATAAGGTTAGGCTAAATTACATTCCTAATTCCATTCCACAGTAGAGCCAGGCTCTGATCAACAGGTGCAGCACATGAATTATTTTAGTGTATTCACGTATGGAAATTAGATTGTAATCAAGCACTTGGCCCACGTTGACCAACCTGGGTCTCACTGCACACCTGGTACTACTCCTGACCCTGACTCCAGTTGCATACCTTCTCTCATTCCTGACCCTGAGTTCCTGCCTTACACCTGGCCCCCTATTCTACCCTGATCTTAGCTGCTTGTCTGCTTAGGTTCCCAGTGCTGAACACTCCCATGGTCCCAGCTTTGACTGCACACCTAGTACTATTCCAGACCTTGACTCTGGACACACACTTGGCCTTGCTCCTAGCCCCTCTACATTAACAATATATATGGCCCACACATAAAGCCCCATATCTGACCCCTTGGACTTAACATATTACGTTCAAGTCCACAGGTGCTTATCTAATGCAGTAATGTTTTATGGGGCACTTCATGGACCAAATTTTGTATAACAAAATTAGTTACATCCATTGGCTTCCTTGTTATCTAACATGCTAGTTACTTTGTCAAAGAAGTTATCAATTGGTTGAACAAAATTTCTCATCCATAAAATTATACTCACTCAGCTGTATAAGTATTCTGCTACCATTTCCTTAATTTTGCTAACAAACTGTCCTGGTCATTTTCACCCCCAATATTTTCAGTATTTTGCTGCTTCCTCTCAGCTGGGACTTTTCCGAAATGCAAAGTCCAATAACAATATATATTTAAGCAATAATATTCTATTTAATGTGATCTTGAGAGTACATAATATTTTATGTGGTATTCATAACACAACAATGATAAAAAAAATCTTTGTTTGGACCTACCAACATGCATACATTATTATATCACAGTTAATACGTACCGAGGGCAGATTTTAGTTCCAATGCTCCCCATTCTCTATTCCCAATTACTTTTACATTGAAGTGATTGAAATCCAAGTGAAGTTTAAATAGCATCAGATAAATAAAACCTCCGGAATGGATGATATTCATTACGTGGTTGGTTGGTCAGTATCAGCACAATTACTATATTAAACTGAATCTTCAGATGTCCTGGTTCAAGCTAAAACTAAAGACAAATAATAACCTCCTCGCACATTCCCCTGCAAGTATATTTGACACTCCTTTAAAATATGCCTCTTTGAACATGCTCTTAACCATCTCATCTGAATCGGTTTCCATCTGATTACACTCCTTGAGGATGTTCATCTACGTGTTCAATTAATAAAACAACGAGATTGGGGACATTTCTATTCAACCTGTCAAAGGAATTTGGGGTGGGGGAGGGGGGTTAGAAATAGTCACTGTGGCAAACAAACATAATAGTTGAGTGGCAAATGACAATAGTGCGACCTTCCCAATATTTAACTGAAGGAAATAATGGGTTATCAGGGCTGTAGGTTGTGACACACAGCCTGACACCTTGCGTGTCATTTTAATATCACACTTATCCCATCCCCCTAGATATTCCGGATTAATAAATTAAGGTTTTGTCAACTAATTCCAAATCAGGCTAATTACCATATAACCATATAACATTTACAGCACGGAAACAGGCCCTCTCGGCCCTTCCAGTTCGTGCCGACCATTTGTTTTCCCCAAATCAATTACAAATCAATAACATTAGCCAACTCCGAACCACGAAACACTGAGCATTGGGATCCGGACCTCAGTTCCCCGCTCACATCTGGCAGTGCTCTCCGTCTGAACCAGGGGCCGCGGAGCATTTTTGAAAGTGTGGGGGCTGTGCGATCACTGATCACTGGCCTTGGGGGTACCCGGCGAGGGTGGAGTGACCATGTGGTGTGAGGGGGGTGCCCCCCCGCTCCCACAGTAGGGACTTTACGAAATTTGATGTATTAAAATCATGTTTCAGTGCATTGTAGAAGTATGATTTCAATGTTTTTTGTTTGAAATATTTTTAAGAGGTAACTTTTTAAGGAGTAACTTTTTCCACACAAAGGGTGGTGGGTGTATGGAATAAGCTGCCAGAGGCAGGGCTATCCAAAGATATAAGAAACAGTTAGACGGATACATGGATAGGACAGGTTTGGAGGGATATGGACCAAAAGCAGGTAGTGTAGCTGGGACATGTTGGCGGGTGTGGGCAAGTTGGGCCGAAGGGCCTGTTTTCACACTGTATCAATCTACATTATACCTCCACCATGCATGAATGCTTCTAAATCAAGTGGTCGAGTTTTATTGCCATATACTCAAGCATCGAAAATAGGTGCAGGAATAGGCCAGCACTGCCATTCAATATGATCATGGCTGTTCATCTAAAATCAGTACCTTTCCTGTTTTTTCCCCATATCCCTTGATTTCGTTATCACCAAGAGCTAAATTTAACTCTTTCTTGAAAACATCCAGTGAATTCGCCTCCACTGCCTTCTGTGGCAGAGAATTCCACAGATTCATAACTCTCTTGGTGAAAAAAGTTTGTTCTCATCTCTAACTGGCCTACCCTTTATTCTTAAACTGTGACCCCTGGTTCTGAACTCCCCCAACATCGGGAACTTTTTTCCTGCAGTTACATTAATTGTAAATCTAGCAGGCAAGCAGGATGCTTTCTCCAACCACCCCCATAGGAAGGCCACCATCTTCCACTGCTTCTACCCAGTGCTTGGTACCTACTTCCAGCAGCCATTGGTTGTCCTCCAGGATGCACCGAGCTGCAGCCTGGTCGATGCCGGTCACCAGGGCGAATTGGGCGCAGAGACTCTCACGGCAGTGGCGCAAAGCTTCCGATGGCCCGGGACTCTTGCACTGAGGCTGCTCCATGGCCGGAGCTGCAGCGAGCAACTCGCCAGCCCGGCAAATACTCGCCAGCCCCGGCTCCCTGTCTGCATCTGCTTCTGCTTCCATCCCTCCCTCCCTCCGCCCCGGCTCTCCAACACCCAGGACCAGGTTGCTCAGAGCACAGCAGTGCCTCGTCCAAAGCCGGAGACATTGAAACATGTCTAGCCAAAAAAGTGCCCCAGTCCCCCTCGGTGCCTCGGCCCATGTACCTCTCTCCTGCCGCTCGCCGGCCTCGCTCATGTCAGCGCTTCCCACAAATCCTTAAATTCCGAGTGCCACCGGGACCAGGACATTGCCTTACTTGCTGCGCTGGATGACACTCATTCACTGCCTGGTCTGTGTTTTTCAATGTTAATTTGCATGGGGACATGCTTTGGAGGTGTGTGACGGTTCAGTCAAGTGAGAATAACAGAGAATAAGAATGCTGGTGTCTTGTCAACAGATGCGCACACAAGCAGTTGATATTAGTTTTGAAATTCTCGTTGATCACCGAATTTCTCACGATGCAGCGTGGGAAATTTGTTATCAGCATGAGAGCGTGGGAATTGGGCAAAATGCATGATTCTCACTCTCAATGTGTGAGAGTTAGCAGCTCTGATACAGACAGGATTGAATCCAGGGCACTGGCACTGAGGCAGCAGCTCTACCAGCTGCGCTACTGTGCTCAAAAAAGTGTTCGATTTTTGTAAGCCAAGTAAATAAAAATTAAAAGTGCCATGACAATATCCAAAAGAACAAAGCCCTCCTAGCATTTCCACCTGATGACAAACTTTAAATCAATATTAAAAAGGAAGAAATCTGAAAAGTAGATGCTGACAGAATGCTTCCACTTGTGGTGAAGAGCATGAATTGAGATAATTTAAAACTAGATAATCAATTTTTTTAAATCCAGTAAAGAAATCAGAAGAAATTTATTTGCCTACAATAGTGGTAAGAGTGTCACAGCCACAGAGAGTGGTTGAAGTAAAAAAACACAGATCCATTTAAGGGGAGTCTGCAGAAGCCTATTGGGTGAGGATATAGATGGAGGAATAAACTGTTGTATTGGTTTAATTAGATGAATGAAGACAGGCTGAGGCTTGAGTGGAGCATAAATAACAAGCATTTTTGGCCCAACCACGCACGGCTTGGGCCAAATCCGATGTAATTCAGATTCCCATTCCAAGTGATTGTAACTTTCCAAGTTAATTCCCGAAATGTTCTCTATCCACTCAGTATTGATGTGGATAGAGAACTGGCTGGCAGACAGGAAGCAAAGAGTAGGAGTAAACGGGTCATTTTCAGAATGGCAGGCAGTGACTAGTGGGGTACCGCAAGGCTCAGTGCTGGGACCCCAGCTATTTACAATATATATTAATGATCTGGATGAGGGAATTGATTGCAACATCTCCAAGTGTGCGGATGACACAAAGCTGGGGGGCAGTGTTAGCTGTGAGGAGGATGCTAGGAGGCTGCAAGGTGACTTGGATAGGCTGGGTGAGTGGGCAAATGCATGGCAGATGCAGTATAATGTGGATAAATGTGAGGTTATCCACTTTGGCGGCAAACACAGGAGGGTAGACTATTATCTGAATGGTGGCCGATTAGGAAAAGGGGAGATGCAACGAGACCTGGGTGTCATGGTACACCAGTCATTGAAAGTAGGCATGCAGGTGCAGCAGGCTGTGAAGAAAGCTAATGGTATATTGTCATTCATAGCAAAAGGATTTGAGTACAAGAGCAGGGAGGTTCTACTGCAGTTGTACAGGGTCTTGGTGAGGCCACACCTGGAGTATTACGTACAGTTTTGGTCTCCTAATCTGAGGAAAGGCATTCTTGCCATAGAGGAAGTACAGAGAAGGTTCACCAGGCTGATTCCTGGGATGGCAGGACTTCCATATGAAGAAAGACTGGATAGACTCAGCTTGTACTCGCTGGAATTTAGGAGATTGATGGGGGATCTTATAGAGACTTACAAAATTCTTAAGGGGTTGGACAGGCTAGATGCAGGAAGATTGTTCCCGATGTTGGGGAACTCCAGAACAAGGGGTCACAGTTTAAGGATAAGGGTCTTTTAGGAACGAGATGAGAAGATCTTTTTTCACACAGAGAGTGGTGAGTCTGTG
Organism: Okamejei kenojei; assembly: GCA_035221665.1. NCBI lineage: Eukaryota > Metazoa > Chordata > Chondrichthyes > Rajiformes > Rajidae > Okamejei > Okamejei kenojei. The sequence continues at coordinate 16,465,224 of CM069141.1, read as the reverse complement.
GAATTCTCTGCCACAGAAGGTAGTTGAGGCCAGTTCATTGGCTATATTTAAGAGGGAGTTAGATGTGGCCCTTGTGGCTAAAGGGATCAGGGGGTATGGAGAGAAGGCAGGTACAGGATACTGAGTTGGATGATCAGCCATGATCATATTGAATGGCGGTGCAGGCTCAAAGGGCCGAATAGCCTACTCCTGCACCTATTGTCTATGATTCTAAATATGGCTTTTTAAATATTCTTGAGAATCCAGTAGAACAGACAGAACGTCAGGGTTGGACGTTCAGATCATAAATTATGCCAAACAGCTTTAATAAAGGCCGAGTCGCCACGTCGAACCAAAAGGCCAGAAAATGGGGGGGTGGGGAAGGGGGGAGGGGAGAATGGGAAAGGTGGAGCACAAATAATGGGGTACAGTCAATGATGGAGTTGATCAAGCAATCAATGGAATGAATAGTTGATGAAAAACAAAGTTGGAACGATTAATTTGTCTTGTGAATTTGCTTTTGTAAAGTGCGCAACATTACAAATTCTGTTAACCTTTTGGAATGTAGGACAGGCCAGAAAGCCTTGAGAAACAATGGAGGTGCTTCAAAGTGTTGCTGTTCAACCATTTCTGCATCCAGCTGCCGCTGATCTGTGGTACCTACTACTTCACTGAGTTCTTCAACATTCCCTATAATTGGGAGAAGATGCCACGATGGTAAGATGTGCGAGACTCACTTTATATCATCCTGAGGTTTGAATTTTCCAAATGGTGACAGAACTCCCATGCTGGACCCGACACAACTCCAAATCATACCTCGCACACTCCTAGCATATCACGCTGCAATAACCCTGAAAGTGACCATATTATTTTCATTTTTTCTACACAGGTAGTTGACTATACTTTGAGTCAGTATTTTGAGTTATTACTCATCGTTGCAGTTCTTTACAACCATCACCAGAATCCATTCTCTAAATTATTAATTAATTAATGATCAGATTATTGGTTCCATTTGACTTATTGATTCCATTAGCTGATTCCTTTGTATCCTCATTGGACGTCACCAGTTATGAGCTTAGCTTGTACTTTCAGTCCTTATCAATTTTTTATATAATACTATTCCTGTGAAATTCCTTTTATTGAATTATCTTTTCCCATCTTTAAATTCTTCAAATATTTTGCAACTTTCTGTATCCAGCTTTTTAACTGATCTTTGAAGAAATTTAAGGAGGTGTGCGGGTACAGATAATTCTCAATCTTATTACTAAGGAATATTCCTGCTTAACAAGAGAAAAAAGAAGAAACTATTTTCATTTCATGAGATGAACAGCAAATAGAGGTTATTCTTCACCTTTATGCTGCTGGTGGGAATCCCATTTCCTGACACAAAGTATAAGAAAACTAGACACATGACAGTGGTTCAATGGTAGAGTTGCTGTCTTACAGCGCCAGAGACTCGATTCTGACTGTGGGTGCTGTCTGTACGGTGTTTGTACATTCTCCCCATGACCAGATGGCTTCCTTCAGGTTTCCTCCCACTCTCTAAAGATGTGCGGGTTTGTAGGTTAATTAACTTCCGTAAGTATTGTAAATTGTCCCTAGTGTGTAGAATAGTGCTAGTGTAGGGGGATTGCTGGTTGGAGTGGGCTTGGTGGGCTGAAGAGTCTGTTTCCACACTGTATCACTAAACTAAACTAAAACTAAACAAGATGTGATGAATTTCTTGGCCATTGATTTGTTTTTAAAATGGTTGCAAAGTCATGAGTGGCTGCGATATTGACATACAGTACAGTTGGGAGCCTTAAGTCAGAAACTTTGATTAAATATGGAATCCGTTACATTCAACAATAAGAAAGTGCTGATTCTGTTATTTGTGTAACGTTTGAATTTTTCTCTGCTGCAGGCAGGTAATTGCAATGCAGTGCCTGGGTTGTGCTGTTGTTGAGGACACATGGCACTACTTTCTTCACAGACTCTTGCATCATAAGAGAATCTACAAATATATTCACAAGGTTCATCATGAATTTACGGTAAGGCAATATCTTCACAGATTTTGTGGGAGGTGGTTATTTTCCATTTAATGCCATGTACTTCTAACCCTACCACATTCCTATCGCACTACACATTTTTGCACCAGTCTGTTGTTTTGCCTTTGCCATTGCCTTTATCATTACCATGTATACTGTTTATTCTTTCAGCTTCACGCAAACAAGTAATTTCATTGTAACTTGCTGTATATGATAATAACCTGTCATGAAATCTGACCTTAGACACATAGTGAACGCTTAGCATTGGTGAATCTGCTCTCACCACCCATTCCACCCAGTTTTCCTTTCCATTCTATATTGTTCAAGGTTCTGCTTACCTGTCCTCACCCCATGAAATCAGGGTGCTGTCTCATTCCTTGCACCCTGCCAATGTTGTACCAATGAGGATATTAGCCAAATTCCATACCTTCATGTGTCTGAAATTGTTTATGTATTTTAAGGATGCTCATCCCATGTTAAGTATCGCCTACCGATTTTCAGCCTCAATTTCTAGGCCACTATGCACTAGAATTTATAATATTAAATAAAATATTCAACATTTTGTAGATTTCTTGTTGCTGGAGTTGAGAACTCTGAACACAAAATATTTATGTTTGTGGCTTGACCAATAAAAGGATTAAATATAGAATTAATTTATTGAATAATTGTAATCTCTACAACATTTCTTGTTTTAACAATACAGTAATATTTCCCATTGTATTGTCACTGGCCTTCTGCGTTAACTGAGTTCGCTTGTAATGAATGATTCCATGTGCCCAAGTTACTACTATTTTTAAATCTAATTTCTAATTTCTGCCCTGTCCAGGCTCCATTTGGCATGCAAGCTGAATATGCTCATCCAGCAGAAACCATCATCCTCGGCACCGGCTTTTTTATTGGCATCATGATCTTTTGCAATCATGTCATCCTCCTGTGGGCTTGGGTGACCTTTCGTCTCCTGGAAACAATAGACGTACACAGGTAAAGGCGCTGTTTAAAGAGCACCATAAAACGCACTGGTATGGTTTATGAGAATGAAAGATAGGGAAAGGGAAAATACAGGAGGGGAAATACAAGTCAGTTTGTTACTCAATCCATGCTTCTGTGCATTTGAGATATCTGGTTTCCCTCCACACTCCAAAGATGTACAGGTTTGTAGGTTAATTGGCTTGGTAAAATTATAAATTGTCCCTAGTGTGTGTCGGATAGTGTTAGGGTGGACTCTGTGGGCTGAAGAGCCTGTTTCCGTGCTGTATCTCTAAAGTCTATTGGTACAATAAGTAAATATCTGTTTGCATTTTCTATTCATTGGTAAGGAGACAGCTGTTGACCACAATTTGGGCAAGCTTTGTGTTGTGGACTTTCCCTTTCCCAACATCAGTGCCATTGGGTGCCTTCCAGTTACAGTGTTATCATTAAACTGGCTGAGCAGGCAGCCATAACATTTAATTCTGACACCGCAACACAGTACGCTAAAAGTTCTAAATTTCATCATAAATTCTTCTGAAAATAATATAACGTTTAGATTGGAAACATTGATTATGATAGTTGAAATATATAACAATTTCCATTCATGAATGTTGAAATAACTGAAGGAACCATACACCGCATATTAGTGTGCAGGAAAGAACTGCAGATGCTGGTTAAAATCAAAGATAGCTACAAAAAGCTGGAGTAACTCAGCGGGACAGGCAGCATCTCTGGAGGGAAGGAATGGGTGACGTTTCGGGTTGAGACCCTTCTTCGGATGCTGCCTGTCCCGCCGAGTTACTCCAGCATTTTGTGTCTAACAGCATAGAAGTTAGTCTTTCAGGGCAAGGGAGGTTGTTGTTCAGCTGCAATTCAGAGGACAATGTTGCACCCTCAAAGCCCTGTCCCACTGTACGAGTTCACCCAAGAGCTCTCCCGAGTTTAAAAAAAAAATCAAACTAGTGGAAGCACGTAGAAAGTACGTAGCGGGTACGTCGGAGCTCGGGGACGTCACTTAGTGGCTCGTAACGCTATCGGCAGGTGCTCGGGAAAGGCGGTAAGCTCGGGAAGACTCGTGAAGATTTTCAACATGTTGAAAAATGTCCACGAGAGCCCCGGGTACCTACGAACGTCCATTACCGTATTTCTCTGAGTTTGAATCAGGGCAAACTCGGGAGTACTCTTGAATTACCTCGCACAGTGGGACAGGGGCTTCACGCCCACATTGGTTTTGCATACAGTCTGTCACCGCTGGCTACTCGCCAGCAGCCTCACGAGAAGGTCCAGCCACAAGAGCTCAGTCACAACTCCAAGGTCAGACGCACTAATTGGCCTTATCTGCACGGGTTATGATTGGTGAGAATTTAGATAAAGGGGGCTTCTGGAATAAACGTGCCACAAGGTGTCTGGCTCAGCTAAGTGTTGTTTGTTCTTTGCTTTCTGTCGTGGGATTCAGTAGAGCCTACAACAATCTGTTAAACGGGTTACATTTTCAACAAAGCACAGCAGTTTCAGTGTTTTATGACTTCTTGAGTGTGCAGAAAATAATTAATGTCAACTCACTGCTGCTACAATAATAGTTTTCAAATATATCGAGAAGAGCATATCCCGGCAGATGATGTCACAGTCCTCCTGTACAGTGATGACTGCTGATAGTTTCACTGATAATTTTACTGTAAATGCTTAAGAAAGAACTGCAGTTGCTGGAAAAATCAAAGGTAGTCATAAATGCTGGAGAAACTCAGCGGGTGAGGCAGCATCTATGGAGCGAAGGAATAGGCGACGTTTTGGGTCAAGACCCTACTTCAGACTGATGTGGGGGGGGGGGCGGGGCGGGAAAAAGAAAGGAAGAAGCGGAGATAGTAGGCTGTGGCAGAGCTGGGAAGGGGAGGAGAAGGAGGGAGAAAGCAAGGACCACCTGAAATCGGAGGTCGATGTTCATACCGCTGGGGTGTAAACTACACACTGACTTCTCAGTGTTATAGTAGGTTAGTGCCGATTTATGGAAGTTTCAACAGTTTTGTTCAACCAAGGACTAGGGTGCGGTGATGGGAGGCTGATACCAACACTGTAATTCCTCTTGTATATGGATAGCCCCTTTTTCTCCTTCCTCCCTGCTTGCTGTCTGTCCTGTTCCAACTTTCCCACTTGTCTGTTGTTCAGCAGGTCACTGCTGTTGATTGCCATGTCATCCTGCACTAACTGCCAACTGATTTTCCAATCCTGTTTATTCTTTCCTTCCTCTTCCCTCTTTGTGCCCATCTTTTATTCCCGCTCCCACCTTGACCCTAGGAGCTTGTCTGCCTTTCCTGAGCTTTCACGCTCACCCTGATCATCTACAATTTTTTGGCATATATTTCATAATGTAAATTAAATGCACAATAGATGTTTTGGACTTGCTAATGGTTTTGTATTTTATATTTCAGTGGTTATGATGTTCCTTTGAATCCTCTGCACCTTATTCCATTTTATGGTGGCTCCTGTTTCCATGACTTTCATCACATGAACTTTGTTGGGAACTATTCCTCAACTTTCACTTGGTGGGACAAGCTGTTTCGAACAGATTTACAGTTCCAGGTTTACAAGGACAAAATGAAGAAAGAAAAAGAAATTAAAAAGGACCAATAGGAGGAGCTTTATACTGCCATGATTCAAATCACATTTTTGCTATTGTGAGGAAACCCAATCTCCATCAATTAAATAGTTTCACCAAATGGTACTTCATGAAGCTATACAGCTCTATGCTTCTACATGGGGTTAATTGAAAAAATTGACAAATTCGGCAACAGTTCAATTAATGGACCATCCATGTTAAGTTTATCTTCATACAAACTAAATGCCAATGTTTCTCATGATCAATACTGAATTTCCTACACCAAACACAAAGGCTATTTGGATTGAATGTAAAATTACTGTATTAAACTAATCTAGCAGTTCTTTCTCATAGTGAATGAAACATTTGTGAAATACTGTGATTACCCACGTTACTGATATTTTTCATATTAGTTAGCCCTATTAATTTTGTGATGTATAATTGTGTACAGTATCTCTATCGTGTGTGAATTGATAAGTGCAAGAGCATGTTTTGTCCTAAAGTGTACATATATAAACTTCTGAGAGTTGCTGTGCTCAGATTTTGAAGAAATGGGCTGTGTATTTTCAAATATCCTCAAATACCGTGTCTCATTATCCTACATTTCAAACTTAACACTTCTCCCTGCCTCAAACGCAAGAAGGCGAAGTGTTAATTTTGGAATTTAGGATAATGAGACACTTTAAATCAATATTGACTTCTTTGGTTACAGTTAGATAGTACCATCGATTTCTATAAAAATCTTGTGAACAACAGCTGTGATTGGACACCAGATATGCACATTTAATTAGAAGGAATGTATTGGAGGAAAGTCCACAACATGGACTTGTAACCCAGTTTTAAAGAAAGTGGCACAAAGTGCTGGAGAACATGGATAGGTGATGTCTCGGCTCGGTATTGAAAAGAGACCCACCTATCCACGTTCTGCAGAGATCCTGGCTGCCCGGCTAAGTTACTCCAGCATTTTGTATTTTAAGTAAACCCGCATCTCCAGTTCCTTGTTTCTCCACTAAAGAAAGTGTGCTGAGATCTTCAAAGTTGCCAAGACATTTTGCCAGAGTAATTAACCAAGCGTTCTTGAGCTTCGGATAGATGCATTATAAAGTTCTGATTCTGCCACTTAAGTGCAAGAGGATGACAAGTTCAATGAGGTAGACAAAGAAAAGCTGTTCCCATAAGATAGAGTTATAAAGTCTAAGGGTCACACATTAATTTTGATCAAAGAGATACAGGGAGGTCGTGAACTAGAATTCCCTCCGCAAATACAGCAAGTGGTATTGACCTGAAAGTGGCTTCCTTGCACGGTGGTGGGAGGAGAAATGATCTCCAATTTCAAAAAACATTTGAATAGGTTCGGTAGTGAGGGAAATAAACTTGCAGGGGTACTGGGGAAGTCAAGCAACGAGACTTAATTTTGCTCTGCAGAAAACTGCTGCGTAATAACTTATTTCTGTGCCATGAATACACTGTGGTTCAACTGTGCCTGACACAATATATATGATCCTGACTTAAGGCCTTTTACCACCAATCTCTCTTGTACACTACTCACTACTTAATTGCTGAATATAAATTTAATTTACATGATTAAAATATTGCAGTGCATTTTTTACTTTCAAATTTAATTCACAGTACTTTGCATGAATTTTCAGCTGCTAATTCCTGAATGACTAAGATAATGTAAAGTTGGACTTGTGCGATTTTTACTTTCTCGTCTTGTGATCGCTGCAGTATGTAATGATTAAGTGGTGTCTTTGGCCAGGGTGGATCTTGAATTATTGTCAGCTATGCTGAAGTCCTGACCAGGGTTTTTTTTTAATAAATTACAAAAAAAGCAGAGTTCTTTCGGTGATGAAATACCTTTACCAGTATTTCTCAATATTGAGTAATCTTATTGGAACAATTGACATCAACATACTTTCTCCTTTCTCACAAACCTTGAGAAAGACCTTCCCAGAGGTCAACCAGCCAATGATTCAAAAGAGGCATGAACATAGACGATACAGCACAAGAACAGGCCCCTCAGGCCACAACATGATACCAAGACCTACTCTTATCTGCCTGAACATAATCCATATCCATCCATTCCCTGTAAATACATCTTCCTATACAAAAGTCTCTTAAATATCATTATTGTATCAGCCTCAATCATAACCCCCAACAACACGTTACAGGCACTCACCACCCTCTGTGTAAAAAATAACTTGCCCACACAACTCCTTTAAACTTTGCCCCTCTCACTTTAAAGCTACTGTATGTCTAATATTTTATTTTTCCATCTGACTGTCAATCCTATCTATGTCTCTCATAATATTATAAGCTTCTATCAGGTCTCCCCACTACCTCTGGTGTTCCAGAGAAAGCAATCCAAGTCTGACCAACCTTGGATTAGGGGATGTTAGCTAATATCCCCAATCTAGATCACATTCTGGTAAACCTCTGCACCCTTTCCAAAGCCTCCGCATCCTTCCTACAATGGGGATGACTAGAAATGTATGCAATACTCTGAATGTGGCTCAACAAAAGTCCTATAAAGCTGCATCATGACTTCCTGATTCTTATACTCAATGCCCCAGCGTATGAAAGCAAGCATACCGCATGCTTTACCACTCTTATCTACGTGTGCTGCCGCTTCCAACTCCAAGCTCCCTCTGCACATCAATGCTGTTAAGATTCATGCCATTAATTGTATATTTCTCCCTTGCATTTCACACCACAAAGCGTAACGCCTCACATTTGCTTGGATTAAAATTCCATCTGTCATTTCTCTGCCATCTGTAGCTGATCTATATCCTGCTGGATGCTTTGACAGCCTTCCTCGCAGTCTGCAACACCAGAAATCTTAGTGTCATCTGCAAACTTACCAACCAACCAGTCCAATTAATGTGTATATATATATATATCACAAACAGCAGAGGCCCAAGTCAGATCCCTGTGGAACTCCACTAGTCACATATCTCCGACCTGAACATTGTCCATAAGACATGGGAGCAGAATTAGGCCATTGATCGTCCTTCTACACTCCAGCGAGTACAGGCCCAGAGCGTTCAAATACTGTTAATCTCATAAATCCTCCCTTGACCATCTCCAATGCCATCACATCCTTCCTCAATGACACTGCCCTTGATTATTGTCAATGGTACAGGATCAGAATGTCCCACATCCAGTGTTTGTGGTTTGATTTTGATAACGTTAAAGTTAAATTATGAACAAGTTTAACCAAGTTTAACAGATTAGATCTTCTTTTAAAAAATATCTCCTATCCACATATTTCCATAAGTCATGAATATTTTCCTACACTGCCTAGTGGAAGCATGGGCGTAACTTCACCAGAACTCTGCCTCATTTAGTTATCTCATTATTGCGCTTGGGTATTTTTTTTTGCACTTCTTTAGAACTATACTACAATCTTTGAATCCGTGACAATCATGGAGTTCATTGCCACAGATGGATGTGGAAGCCAAGTTATTGGGTATTTTAAAAACGGAGATTGACAAGTTTTTGATTAGTAAAGATGACAAAGAGAAGGCAGGAGAATGGGGTTTACAGGGAAAGATAGATCAGCATGATTAAATGGCGGAGCAGACTTGATGGGCCGAATGGCCTAATTCTGGTCCTATTGCTTATGTATTTTGCACCATTCTACTGTTTTGCATTTGTCATTGTATTTACCGTTGTATCGTCGTGTATACAGTGCACACTATAGGTTTCATGCATATAAGGAATTTCATTGCACCCTGATGAGTTACAGGGTATGTATAGGAATGTACAATTGATGTTACAATCCAATTATTCGTGAACTTATTGAATGGTAGATACACCTCAGGGGCCTGAGTGATCTACTTCTGCCCATAATTCAAATACAGACCAACTTGAGCTAAACTTTGTCATTGCACAGTTATCCACGTTCAATCTGTATTCCAGAGTTCACCACTAATTCCATCCACTCTCTCATATAAAACTGATCGGCACGATGGTGCAGTGGTAGAGGTATAGCGCCAGAGACCCGGGTTTGATCCTGACTATAGGTGCTTGTTTGTACGTACGTTCTCCCCCTGACCTGTGTGGGTTTTCTCCGAATTCTCCGGGATCTCCAGTCTCCTCCCACACTGCAAAGGTTTGTAGGTTAGGTGGCTTGGTATAATTGTACATTGTTCTTTGTGTGTAGGATATAGACCTTCAGCCCAGAGACATTAGATTAGGCGAACTAGGTAGCAATGTCTGACTATGGGAATGTGTAGGGGGGGTCACCCGAAATGAATGGAATTGGGAGTCTGACGGGTACCACCCACTGCGTGTAGACCAAAAAATGGGTGATAAATAGATGAGTGAGGTACCACTTAAATCCACAACCATTGTGTGCTCACTGCCATGCCTATATCAACAAAGCAAATGGCAGACTTTTTTCCCGCTGCAAAAGGCCCGCCAGACCTGCCACAAAGGGCCTAAAAAAATGGGCTAGCATATAGATGAGCAAGGTGCCACTCAAAAATAATGGCAAATGAACAAGTTGAGTTCATAGAGTACAAAATGGGTTACGCCAGATAAATAGTCCGCTGCACTACAGGTACCAGACACCACAACAATGGATACCCTAGACCAGGGGTTCAAACCGGGGGAATTCCCCCCAGGAGGGGATTTCAGGTTTTCAGGGGGGGAATTGGATCCACAGATTAGCAAACTCAAACTGTTAGAAATAAAGGATTTTCAGTATTATATGCATATTATTTGGAATGTACTTTTTGAGGCAGACAACCTTGGAAAGGAGGGGGGAATGACATTCTGACATATGGTGAAAGGGGTGCATGGGGCAAACAAGGTTGAGAACCACTGCCCTAGACCCTGCTGTCCAACTAGGCTAGCCTAGATATTGTGGGTACCAGTTGAAACCAAGTTTAAATACAATACAATACAATACCGTTTATTGTCATTTGAACCTCAAATGAAGTTCAAACGAAATTTGGTTTCTGCATACAACAAGAGAAAAAACCTAAGACACACAATTAACACAATTTACACAAACATCCATCACCGTGAATCTCCTCCTCACTGTGATGGAAGGCAAAGTCATTGTCTCTCCCCTGTTTTCCATTCTTCTCCCGATTTTAAAGCCCGCGGCGGGCGATGTAAGGCCCTGCTCCGGGTCTTGATGCTGGAGCCCCCGGCGGGCGATGGCAAGTCGCGCGGCCGTTAAAGCCGCGATGGGGAGTCCGCAGACCGTTCTAGTTGGAGGCCGCTCCACAGTGCTAGGCCCCAACGGCCACGGAGACCCGACAGGGAAAAGGTCGGGTCCCCCATACAGGGAAGAGATTTAAAAGTTTCCTGTTTCCGCCCCTCACATATACACAGCCAAAAACAATATATAACTTCAACCAAACTATACACTCAACAGGGCAAAAATGTTTTAAAAGTCACACAGACCGCAGAGGCCACTGCCGCGAGGTGCCGCCATCTTTTTTTGATCTATCACACCTTGGGGGATGTAAAACTACCTGTGACAGAACAATTATCTGCTGTATTGGGGCTACCAGACCCCCTAAATGGGCCCTTGGGCCAATCTAGGGTAGCCTAGATATTAAAGGTACCAACTAAAATCAGGTTTAGGTGATCAATCACAGCCTAGGAAATACAAAATCACCCATGCAGGAATGATAACCCATTGCCTTGGCCTATCAGAACCCCCCCCCCCCCCCCCCCCCCCCCCCACCCCTTAACAAGTCCTTGAGCCAAGTAGGCTAGTCTAGGTATGAATGAATGAATGAATGAATGAATGAATGCCTTTTTATTGTCACTATACACATGTACAATGAGATTAAAAGCTGCTCCTACTCAGTGTAAAAAGAAAAAGGGGGAGGGGGAATAAGGTACACAGTTTCTGCGATGTGTGAGTTCAGGGAGATAATGGATTTTGGAAAGAAACTGTTCTTGAGTCTATTTGTCCTTGTGCTGATCCACCTATAGTGCCTCCCTGAGGGCAGCAGGTTGAACAGGCCAAATGCAGGTGGGAGCTGTCCTTGATAATGTTCTTCGCCCTGCTGAGGCAACGGGAGGTGTAAATGTCCATCAGAGAGGGGAGAGGGCAGCCGATGATCTTCTGTGCTGCCCTAATACCCTCTGAAGCTCTCCCTGTGGAGAAACTCCGGGTGCAGCAGCATGGTGCAGCTGCTGCACCCGTACCATGCTGTAATGCAGTATGTCAACAGGCTCTCAATGGACGAGCGGTAGAAGGTCAGCAGCAGGTTGGAGCCCAGGTTGTGCTTCCTGAGGACCCTCAGGAAGTGCAGCCGCTGCTGAACCTTCTTGATGACCGCTGTGATGTTATCTGTCCAGGAGATGTCAGCGGAGATAAGGACGCCGAGAAACCGGAAGGTGTAGACCCTCTCCACACCCTCACCGTTGAATATAAGGGAGCTAAGTCGGTGAGATTTTATATCTCATATTAAAGATATGAGCTGAACAAGGTTTATATGATCAACCACAACCTTCGGCTAGTGAATACAAAGTGACTCATGTCAAAACATTAACCACTTTATCGACCATTTCTGCAACAACCCATTTCAATGAGAAAAGAGGGACAAGAGGCTAATAGTAGGTATGAACTGTTGGAGTGTCCTATTTGGCTTTCTATATATTTGGCCATTTGGCTGAATGCGGTGACAAGCTCTCCTTAGCTGCCGTCAAACAATATATCGACATCTGATTGGATGGAAGCTTTTGCAGTAAAGAATCCCGGTTTACGGCTGTTTGAGGTAAGTTGTTTTACTTTGCCGCATAATTATAGTTTGCTGTTATAATGCAGGGGTATCATGCATGGTTCAGTTATAGTGTTCGGGTGATAATTTACGTTAAAACCAATGCCATGGGGCAATGCCATGCCCTGAGCACATGGCTTGCAGAGAGATACAGTGACTGACACGTGGTTAGCACGTGTCAGCAAGCGCATATAAAAGCCCTGTGAAATGTGTGCAAAAAACGATGCTACATGCCAAAGTGCAATTTAAGCTGGAATATTATGTTATTTGACGGTGATTTATCTTAAATCGGGATGGTCTTTAATTTGATAAGCTTACAGTCATCTCCCTTCGTTAAGAAAAACTACGGAAAGCCGTTTCAGACATCAGACAGTATGGACATAATTGCAATATCAGTAGTGATGCAGTGAGTGTATGCTTAAAATATTAAACTCAATTCGTGCCATTATAGGATGTTTTATCTGTGGCCTGGTCAGCTAATAGTTTGAAGATACTTGTTTTGTATTTTAGATTAATTACATTCAGTATTGTGTTTAAAATAGTACGTATGAATTTTGGAACATTTGCAATATTTACTTACCTTATATCACAGATCAAGAAGATAATTGCTACAATAATGTTATTTTTTTAATGATTCATAAACTGATAATTTGTTATTTATGTTTGTTAGGTTTACCATCCTGAACCAAACTAATAAAAAAATACTTCGATGATCTCGGTTTTTAAAGTTTTCCACATTCAAATGGAGGAACAAGCTTTGAAGGAGAGTATTTTTGGTCCACATTGTTCTCCCATTAAAAGCTCTTTAGCACAGTTCAGGATAATATTATCCTGGGCAAATTACCAAACCATACTCGTGGGAACTCGGTTCAAACACTTGAACATCAACTTAGGATCTCGTGCACAACCACGAGTCTGTCACTCGGGGTCACTCGTGGGTCAACTCGCACCGTGAGACAGGCCCATTACTCCTAACTCTGCCTCATTTTGTTCTACTATCTTTTTACATTTCTTTAGATTGCACTACAATGTTTGCACCATTCTACTGTTTTGTATTCGTCATTGTATTTATTGTTGTATCTAGCATTGTCGAGTATACTGTGCTCTCTACGAGTTTCATGCAAATAAGGATCTTATGCTTCATCTCCCAGTGATGTCAATTTAAGGCTTTCTTGCAACTCACCGGCAAATCTCTCCAGCCACACCACGCCTCCTTGACACAAGTAGGCTCTCCTTTTTCCACCATCTCCTTAACTAACTGGTAATTTGCATACCACTCTACCTTAGTTGGTACACGAGACAATAAAAAAACCTTTGAAACTTTTGAAATGGCTGCTGTTGGAGTTTCACTAAAATGTCCTCCTTCATGTGTAGGAAAGAACTGCAGATGCTTGTTTAAATCAAAGATAAACACAAAATGCTGGAGTAACTCAGCGGGTCGAGAAAAAGGGTCTCGACCCTAAACGTTCCACATTCCTTCTACCCAGTGATGCTACCCGTCCCGCTGAGTTGCCTCAGCAATTTGTGTTTATCTCCATGCCTCATTGTTCCTTTAAAACCCTTACAAATCTCTCTATCCAAGGTTTTGGAAATACTTCCTGCCATCCACTCTTTATCTGCTTATGTCTCTGAACTCTCTTGAGGTGCATTTATGTGTTAATGTGCTGTTTTATTGTAAGTAATTGTTAATTAAAGTATAAATACAAATGCCTCCACATACTAGTCCTGGTTGATAACGTGCAGTGGAAACATTTCCCCACTTGGTGGCAGAGTGCACCGTTCTCAATACAATATATTTTTTAATCCATTCCTATACTCAGCGCAGATTCAGAAAAGAACCCCAATCACATCTTATTTCCCCCACACAATGCACTGGCGTTGGCAATAATGATGATAATTTGCTAACAAAAGCATGATTTTCTTCCTGCATCGAAAGTAGCAGAGACCGATCAATCAGTAACCAAGTGACTGAATGGAAATACAATTATAATTTCTGTGGAGCATGACTAAAATCCATTTTACTTAACAGCCTCCCACTATACATACATTTTCATCCCCATCTTTTATGTGTTACCTTGCCAACACGAATATAGTACATTCAACATATTATTCCCAGAACAAAAGATTCAGCCACTAAATTGCTCTCAAGACTTTCCTATTGCAATTTTCACAGGTTGCAAGAATTTCATGAGTGCACAATGATATTTTCTCACTAACTCTCTTCAGGATAGCTTGCTACAGGTAATAGATTGGAAAAATACTCTGGATGTAAGGTCACAGAAAACTACCTACTTGCAGTGTCCCGAACTTGTAACCACACAAAATGGACATATAGGATCTCTTTCATTATTCCTGATAGTTAAGTCCTTTGAGTGAATGAAAGCATTTCAACTTCAATTGAGTCATGGAATCATTCAGTCGTACAGCACAGAAACAGGCCCTTCAGCCCAACGTGTCCATTCTGACCAAGATGCCCCATTTAAGCTAGTCCCAATTGCCTGTGTTTGGCCCATATCCCTCTCAACCTATGGTATCCATGTACCTATCCAAGTGTCTATTCAATGCTGTTATAGTACCTGCCTCAACTACCTATTCTGGCAGCACATTCCATATACCCACCACCCTCTGAGTGAAAAAGTTACCCCTCAGGTTATTATTAAATCTTGCCCCTCTCATCTTAAATGTATGTCCTCTGGTTTTTGATTCCCTTTCTCTGGGTAAAAGCCTGGGTATAATATCGCCCCTCAACCTTCTACGCTCCAAGGAGTAAAGTCCTCACCTGCCCAACCTCTCCCTGTGGCTCAGGCCCTTGAGTCTTGGCAACATCCTTGTAAATCTTCTCTATATTCAACATTGCAGCTATATTTTAAAACTGACACTTGTATCTGCAGTACCAATATAACTTGGCTCCAGTCAGAAGGTAAACCTAGAAGGACTGTTACGAAAGCATATTGGATCCTGGGCAGGAATGTTTAAGGCAGAGATTATAGAGGGAGAATATTTAAGCTGAATCTTCATGAATCTTGGACAAGCCTCACCTAGAGTCTTACATTCAATTTTGATTGTCATGCTTCAGGTAGGATGTGGATCACTGCTATCAGACTCCTGAATCAATCACTTTTTAAACCCCCCCCCCCCCTCCCCCCCCCCATCCCAGAGGTGCTGTTAAATACTCTTAACTTTGCCTCTGTAGTTCCGTTATTGAGTTGTGAATAAGGACAGGGCAGGTCTAGAGTTTAGAGACACAGCGTGGAATCAGGCCTTTTGGCCTGTTGGAGAATTCAGTCCTCATTCTACATTTCCTTGATCATCTGTCGTTTTCACATCTTACCCTTCCACATCTCTAGTTTCCCTCAACCCTGACTCTCAGTCGGCTTCTTCTTGCGTATGGCGTGCACAGCTTAAAGTTGTAGGACAACTTGTTCTATTTGATCTTATGTGATTGTGCGTGCCAGGTTGATGGCATTCGTCGAAACAGGGCGGACCACGTGAAGGTTGCAATCTCCCACCTCAGTCGGTTGAAGAGTCTCGACCTGAAACGTCACCCATTCCTTCTCCGCAGAGATGCTGCCTGGCCTGCTGAGTTACTCCAGTATTTTGTGTTTATCTTTGGTGTAAACCAGCATCTGCAGTTCCTTCCTACAGTGTTCAAACCGTTGGTTTGGCAGCTACCCAAGTGGAATATGAGGTGCTGTTCCTCCAGTTTGCATGTGGCCTCACTCTGGTAATGAATGGGGAAGGGAGTTAAAATGGTTAGCAACCAGGTGATCCAGCAAGCCCTGGCAGATTGAGTTTATGCTCTGCAAAATGGCCGACTGGTCTACTCTTGGCCTAGCCGATGTAAAGGAGGCCACATTGGGAGCACCGAATGCAGTACTTATCGTGGCCTTTATCTCAGAGATATGAGGAGGGTGTTAATGTTCAGCTCATCATCCTCTTAAATTTTTACACAGTATAGGAGGAGGCCATTCGATTCATCAAGTGTTTGCTGATTCTTACAACAGTCCCATTCCCCCACTTATTTTCCTCCAGCTATTTTCTCACACAGGCCCATTAATAACCCTACAAGAATTGTATCATTATATCAGTCAGCTTAAAGTTGGGTTGTGATTTAGAGATTGAGTGATGATCTATCTGAGGTATTGCTTTTGATAATGTGTTCCATCCCAGGATGCACACAACAATGTTAAAATGAAAGCCAAGAGTGAAATTAGGAAGTGATTTCCACAGAAAGTGAATTTAAAATGAGGAATTCGCTCCTCTAAAAGGCTAGGATGAGTTCTATAGATTTTCACCATGTAAATGTATCCAGGGACATGAGACGAAATGTAAATAGAAATTAGAGGCAGGTTGACGGGCAGTATGGTGGCGCAGCGGTAGAGTTGCCACCTCACAGCGCCAGAGGCCTGGGTTCGATCTTGACTGCGGGTGCTGTCTATACAGAGTTTGTACGTTCTCTCCTTGACCTGCCTCGGTTTTTTTCAGGAATCTCTGGTTTCCTTCCACACTCCCAAGATGTACAGGTCTGTAGGCTAATTGGCTTGGTATAAATGTAACTTATCCCTAGTGCGTGTAGGATAGTGTTAGTGTGTGGGGATCACTGGTCGGCGCGGACTTCGTATCTCTAAACGAAAAATCAGGCTTGATCTCATTGGAGACATTCAGACTCTTTAATTGGACATTACTGGAATGTATCTACACTAAACGTTATACCCTCCATCCTGTGTCTGTACACCGTGCACGGCTTGAGTGCAATCATGTATCGTTAATTTTTCAGACTGGATAGCATGCAACAAAAAAGCTTTTCACTGCATCAATAATCATAAACTAAACCAAACTAAATGATGGGTGGGGGAACGAGGGACTGGATGGTGAAATCATTGGACAAAGTCAGCATGGATTTACGAAAGGTAAATCATGTCTGACGAATCTTATAGAATCTTATATTTTCAAGGATGTAACTAGTAGTGGATAAGGGAGAACCAGTGGATGTGTTATATCTGGACTTTCAGAAGGCTTTCGACAAGGTCCTACATAAGAGATTAGTATACAAACTTAAAGCACATGGTATTGGGAGTTTAGTATTGATGTGGATAGAGAACTGGCTGGCAGACAGGAAGCAAAGGGTAGGAGTAAACGGGTCCTTTTCAGAATGGCAGGCAGTGACTAGGGGGGTACCGCAAGGCTCAGTGCTGGGACCCCAGCTATTTACAATATATATTAATAATTTGGACGAGGGAATTGAATGCAACATCTCTAAGGTTGGATGACACGAAGCTGGGGGGCAGTGTTAGCTGCGAGGAGGATGCTAGGAGGCTGCAAGGTGACTTGGATAGGTTGGGTGAGTGGGCAAATGCATGGCAGATGCAGTATAATGTGGATAAATGTGAGGTTATAGGAAAGTAGACTATTATCTGAATGGTGGCCGATTAGGAAAAGGGGAGATGCAACGAGACCTGGGTGTCATGGTGCACCAGTCATTGAAAGTAGGCATGCAGGTGCAGCAGGCTGTGAAGAAAGCGAATGGTATGTTAGCATTCATAGCAAAAAGATTTGAGTATAGGAGCAGGGAGGTTCTACTACAGTTGTACAGGGTTTTGGTGAGACCACACCTGGAGTATTGCGTACAGTTTAACATAGAAACTTACAAAATTCTTAAGGGGTTGGACAGGCTAGATGCAAGAAGATTGTTCCCGATGTTGGGGAAGTCCAGAACAAGGGGTCACAGTTTAAGGATAAGGCGGAAGTCTTTTAGGACCGAGATGAGAAAATCATTTTTCACACAGAGAGTGGTGAATCTGTGGAATTCTCTGCCACAGAAGGTAGTTGAGGCCAGTTCATTGGCTATATTTAAGAGGGAGTTAGATGTGGCCCTTGTGGCTAAAGGGATCAGGGGGTATGGAGAGAAGGCAGGTACAGGATACTGAGTTGGATGATCAGCCATGATCATATTGAATGGCGGTGCAGACTCGAAGGGCCGAATGGTCTACTCCTGCACCTATTTTCTATGTTTCTATGTTTCTATGTTAACACCTGATCCTACATTCAGTGATGGAACCTGATATTGGATGTAAATGAGACCAAGCACTAGAAGCACATTGCAGATGTGGTTGACTCTGTGGAGAGAGAGACAAGAGTTAACAATTCAAGTTATTCTTTATTTATCAGACGTGGGAAAATTGATAGGTAAAACGTTTCTATCATCAGTTTGATAAGAGTGCAGATCGGCAAAATCAAATGGCAACAGTTATGGTGGAGCTAGCGAACAGAGAGTGCCAATGTACAGAGCTATTGTACAACATAAACACCCTCAAATTGCTGCTGGTCAACGCGATCAGATCCTTTAATTATAACTTCAAACTTATTCTACAAATGCAATTTATTATTTAAAGCTAGTTGATTGCAAGGTCAAAAGGCCTGTAGAATAATAATGCAATGGCACACAGATTTGAATGGTGTCTACTCAAACTTTAAATGTGAGGTAGACTCTGATGTCTTTCACAATTACCATTTAGTCAGAATAATAAAAAATCATGTTCTAGACCCAGTCTGTGTCTTTCGTGAGAAAGACATCCAACAAAGCTATGGAAAGGCCTAATGAACCATCGTGTCCTAAACATCCACCAGGCGAGAATGAAATGCTCGGAGAAGGAGAAAGAGGTGCAGCGCACAGGCCTTGAACCCGGTGAGACGCAGGAGGAGCCCGGCCGGGACTCACCCCACAGAGCCCAGTCCCTCCATGCACTAGAGTCTCCCAACCCCTGCAGAGTAGTTATTAAGATGGCTGATCCATGGGCAGTTGCTGCTGGGATGCAAGTCAGGGCCTGATCAACCCCGGCTGGGTCGCCTGGGCGAGGGTGTCTGATGTTGTGAGACCCGAAACACCTGATGACCCCAGGTCACATCACTGAGGATGCGTACCAGCTCGTCTAGAAGATTTATATTTTTCACATCGTACCTGTCTAACTGTTTCTTAAACATTGGGATAGTCCCAGCCGCAACTACCTCCTCTGGCAGCTTGTTTCCAAAACCCACATTGTGTGAAAATGTTACCCCTCAGATTCCTAATAAATCTTTTCCCCTTCACCTTAAACCCATGTCCTCTGGTCCTCAATTCACCTACCCTGGCGAAGAGACTGTGCATCTTCAACCTATTCACCTTATTACATGATTCCATTATTTGAGCATCTCTGATTTATTCCATTGAAGCAGCTGAATTGCAACTAGCTTTGCAGCTGCATGAAATGATTCAACAAAGTTGTTTCAACAGGTCACCTTGGATATTGTCAATCGCAAACAAGAACCAAAGTCTTCTGCTTATGGAAGCTGCAGACATGGGCACGTCAGAACCAATTTCAACAAATCCTTTTGTGTGCAGTTAGATTCTTGGGCTCCATGCAATCAGTATTGCAAGAGTCAAGAAAATAGAAATGTTTGGTGCTCTTTGTCTCTCCAATGGTGTTACATGATTTCTGCCAAGTCTAGACATTGGAACAGGAGAAATTTTGATCAGTTCTGATGCTGCTTCCAAAACACTTCTACTTTTCAAGCTCACAACCTCATCCAACCAAGCACAGCAAATAATTCTGTGAAGCACTTTGACATAATTGGATATTAAAGGATTTTATATTTTGCAAATATCAGAAAGGATTATGGTGCCAGTTATTGAGATGTGTACAATCATTTATGTAAGGCAGGTATGCTTTAGGTCCTCAAGGAAGAGTTTGCTCCAAGTTGTGAAAGTTGCAGCCCAAGTACACGTGGCATTTTTTTGTTACTCTAACATATTTTTGCAATAGTTTTGCAATATTTTCACTAAGTTCCTCCATCACTTTTTGTTCTACACTAGTTCTGCTATGATGTGTGTTTCCACAAAGTGAACTGCTCACAACTTGATTGATGAATTGAAACACTATTTGTATTATGACGGGCTGCGCGGCCAGAAGGCTTCCTGACAGGCCTGGGTTGTGGACTGGGAGCACGGCCGGAGGCGTTTATCGAGACGCCGTGGTCTCGACGCTTTCTGGATTGTCCGGGTCAGGCCGGGGCCTCACGGGTTGGACAGAGGAGCCGGGTTTCACGGGTCGGTGGTGTAACTAACGGAACCCGCGGCTGGGGCCCGAGTCGACACCACGGATTGGAACAAATATCTTTTTGTAATGCATAGTGACTAGAATATCAATAAAGAAGGAAAAGTAGAACATGAGTTAAAGATAAAGCTAGCCAAAGAAGTAAATATAAATGTTGTCCTATCACAACTGGTTAATTAAATTCTTTGGAGTTTAGAAGAATGAGGGGTGATTTTATTGAAATGTGCAATGTGATCCTGAGGAAACATGGCAGGCAGATGTCAAGATATTTAAGAAACATTTCGATAGGTACTGTACATGGATAGGAAAGGTTTAGAGGGATATGGGCCAAACACAGGCTGGTGAGATGAGTGTAGATGGGACCTTGGTTGGTGTGGACATTAGGTTGCTATTTCCACTCTATATGACGTTACATTTTCACTCGAGGGAGAGTTGGGAACAAGGGGATATAGTTACAAGATTGGGGGGGTAGTCTATTAAAATTGAAATACGTTGGAACAACTTCTATCAGAGGATGTTGAATCTATGTAATTCTCTGTCCCAGAACATTGTACAGGCTAAATCATTGGAGGTATTTAAAAGAATAACTAGATTATTTTTGGAAGATCAGAGAATTGAAGGATCTGGGGAACTGGCACCGAGAGGGACAAGAGGCCGGGATAGTTTAGCCTTAATCACATTGAATGGTGGGGTATTCCTAAGAAGCTTACTCCTACTTTTTGATGTTGCCAAGTACATAATAAGAGTTTCTATTGAACATTTTAAAAGAGTTAACAAAACAAATTGATTCTTGTGAAATACTAATGGAAGATAATGAGATTAATTAAACATGTATGCATCCACATGGGATACAGGGAAGACAGGGGGTGAAAATGGGGAGGATTTGTTGGCTAGTTATGTAAAATTGGAGAATTCACCTCTTTCTTGTGCTTCAACTGAATGCAGTACCATTTCTCCCACAATCCTGCCTCCCTTGCCCTTCCCCCTGTGCCCTTCCACCAGCTTTACATTAAACATCTTTTATCTCCAAGTTTATTCTCCTAAGTCTTTTCACCACAGGCTTTTGTTCAACCATCTTCCAAACAACTCCCCCCCACCACTCCCCTCACCTGGCTTTGAACCGCCTCACCACTCTTCCAGCTTTCACCCTCCCTATCACAATCAGGGTCCCAACCCAAAACGTCACCTACTCATATCCCCCCCAAAGAATCTGCCTGACTAGTTGAGTTACTCCAGCACTTTGAGTCTATATTTTCAACAAATTAGATGATTGCACTTTAAATATTGGTTTCCGAATGAAGACTTTTATGAGCTGTACTCGAATGGACTGGCTAAGGAAAAAAAAACATCATCTTTGCGCCTAATGCAGAATACACAACATCTGTATCCCAAAACGTGCCATTTTCTTATGAATATTATGGAAATTAAGTACACAGGAGACTCTCATGATTGTGAAATGGAGCTTGTTCCATCACCAAGATCCTCATCAGAAAGCTAAGCTTGGAAATGATGAGTTATTTTATCACACTGTTCCCTCTGTTAGCATTCAGTGCTCTGCTACTACAGAGACAGCAGAGAGCACCAAAGATTAAAAAAATAAATTAGACTGTTCCACAGACATAAATACCTGTGAGCAATAGGTTTGTATGTTTAGGTTTTTAAACCAAAAAAAATCATACAATATTTCTGTAGGCAAGTCTTTTAATAAATGCATTGCAAAGGATAATTCTACAGGAATTTTATCTCATTTCTCAGAAGTACTTGCCTCAAGAAGGCTTGTGAGAAAATCTAG
The DNA here is from genome assembly GCA_035221665.1 of Okamejei kenojei. Lineage (NCBI taxonomy): Eukaryota > Metazoa > Chordata > Chondrichthyes > Rajiformes > Rajidae > Okamejei > Okamejei kenojei. Next base: position 16,443,025 of record CM069141.1, on the reverse strand, counting down.
AACTAAGATTGCTAAATAATGAATAAGTAATCTGGACGAGGACAACTTGAATATAGAGTTACCTGGGAACCAATATCCCATTTTTATTAATGAAACAGGGAGATTGAACTATGCTCTGAATCTACGTGCTGCAGTCAGGTCAGTACTAAATATGCTACAAATCCATGTGTCAGAATCACCTCTGAACTTCTACAGGTGTAAAGAGCATATTGACTGGTTGTATCACGGCCGGGTTCGGCAATGTGAACACCCGGGAGCGGAAAAGACTGCAAAAAGTTGTGAACACTGCCCAGTCCATCACCGGCTCTGACCTCCCCACCATCGGAGGGATTTATCGGAGTCACTGCCTCAAAAAGGCAGCCAGCATCATCAGAGTCCGACACAATCCAGGCCACACACTCATTTCACCACTGCCATCAGGAAGAAGGTACAGGAGCCTGAAAACTGTAACCTACAGCCATCAGGCGATTAAACACTACAACCTCAAATAAGCTCTGAACTACAATAGACTATTATTATTATTATTATTATTATTATTAGTAATTATTATTATTGCACTATTATTGTTTGTTTTTTGAGTATGTGTGTATATATGCTTTATATATATATATATACATTTTATCTATCTATATATATATATATATATATATATATATATATATATATATATATATATATATATATATATATCTATATCTATATCTATATATATATATATATATATATATATATATCTATATATCTATATATCTATATATCTATATATCTATATATGTGATGTTTGGTGGATTGTGTGGGGTGGGAGGACCCATTGCTCTGCACAGGGCAAAGGGAGATGTTTTGTATATAGTTTATCCTGTCTGTGTGCAGCCATTTTGACTTGTCTTGCTACCAGCATTGAGTAAGCATTAAAGACTTCTGTTGTAACTTAAAGTCTCTCAAGTTTTGTGCAGACCTAGAAAACAAACACGGAAGTCATGTCAGGAGTGGGATACTTCGGATTGCGTCCAAAGACCCAGATAAGAGCCTATTTTTTGATTTTTTAAAAATGGAACTCAAACTAACATGTCTAATTCGATCGTTTCCTGAGCGAGAAAGGTGGTCGTCGTAATTATTGCGCGCTGAGTTTTATTTTGTAAGTATGGCAATTATGACTGCCCAGAGGAAGAAGGCTCTCTTGTGTTCATCAATGTCTCCAGAATCTTTTGCACTGCTTCAAAATTTACTTACAGAAGAAGTAACTGAAGCCTCATATGCTGAAATCACAACGGCTTTGCAGCTGCATTTTGAAGAAAGTCAAATTTCCTCGCAGCTCCTTGATTGCTACCGGACGGTGCAACAGGAAGGGCAATGGATCACTGAATTTCTTGCCGAACTTCGCATCAAAGGCAAAGGCATGTGATTTTAAAACTCAATGCTGCAAAAAGTGCCAAGACAATGCGTTGCGGGATAGACTGGTCTTGGGCTGCAGGCACGCATTCATCCAGCAGGTGATTCTCAAGGAATCAGACTCCTCGTTGAAGAATGTGCTGCAGTGTGCTAAGATGGCCGACCTGCTGATAAAGAACTGCACAAAATGGCCAGCGAAACAGCGTCGAAGCTTCCTCAGGAGGTATATATAGTTCTCCAGACGCGCCCGCAACGCCAGAAACCACTTGATTGACCCAGAGCAAATCCGGAGAAGATGGGACAGTTTCAGAAGAGCCGTTCCCCTGTGGAGGGAGGATCGAAACCCTGCTACCGGTGCGGCTCGACTGCTGATCATCACCGTGAGTGCCCGTATATCAAGTCCGTTTGTTATGCCTGTTACCGAAAAGGTAATCTCCAGGCAGTGTGTCAATCTGTAGGAAAGCTGAGAAAGGGCAAGAAAGCGCAAAACACAGTCGACCAAATCGCGGAGACCATTCCTATTGAAGTGCTCGGTGTGTCTACGATCACCGACAAGCTGAGGTTTTCGCTGCGGGTCTCGAACGTCGATCTACAGTTCCAGGTAGACACTGGTGTGGCTGTGTCGCTAGTGGGTCAGGACATCTGGGAAAGGATCAGATCACTGAAACCGACCAACAGCCCATTCCAACGAAAGGCAAATGCACTGTCGCTGTTTCCTGTAATGGTATGACACAGATGTTGTCGCTGATCGTCGTTGGTAAAGAAGGTACATCCATGGAAGGGGGAATGTGATGGGGTGGGAGGACCCGTTGCTCCTCCCGTGCAGCAGGTGGCGCTGCACAGGACAAAGGGAGATGTTTTGTATATAGTTTATCCTGTCTGTGGACAGTGTGTGTGTGCGCAGCCATTTTGACTTGCCTTGCTGCAAGCATTGAGTGAAGAATTAAAGACTTCTGTTGTAAATTAACGACTCTCAAGTTTTGTGCACACCTAGAAAACGAACATGAAAATATATGTGTGTGTGTACTTGTGAGTATATGTATATATACACTGAACGCTTTTCTCTCTCGTTTATCATATCGTTTACAGTGTACTTTGTTTGCATATTCTGTTGTGCTGCAGCAAGTAAGAATTTAATTGTTCTATCTGGGACACATCGCAATAAAATACTCTTGACTCTTACATAGAAACATAGAAAATAGGTGCAGGAGGAGGCCATTCTGACCTTCAAGCCAGCATCGCCATTCAATATGATCATGGCTGATCGTCCGCTATCAATATACCGTGCCTGCCTTCTCCACATATCCCTTGACTCCACTAGCCCCTAGAGCTCTATCCAACTCTCTCTTAAATCCATCCAGTGATTTGGCCTCTACTGCCCTCTGTGGCAGGGAATTCCATAAATTCACAACTCTCTGGGTAAAATTTTTTTTTTCTCAGCTCAGTCTTAAATGACCTCTCCTTTATTCTAAGACTGTGGCCCTTTGTTCTGGACTTGCCCCACATTGGTAACATTTTTCCTGCATCTAGCTTGTCCAGTCCTTTTATAATTTTATATGTTTCTATAAGATTCCCCCTCATCCTTCTAAACTCCTGTGCAGGGCCAGCCTTAGGAGATGCGGGGCCCGATTGGGAAATTTTTTTGGAGATATATAAATAAATAATTATAAATGAGTCACGTGTCGTGAATAACATGACAATTGGGGGGAGAGTTCCTTTCACAGCGTGTGGGGAGTCTAGCCAGGGATAACGTTGCGAGGGGGGAAGGAGCGTGGAGAAGGAGAAGGTCGGGGTTCATACCAGTAACTCGCTCACTCACCGCTGCGCTCCGGGCACGGTGCCACCACGTTGTGGCCGGGGAGGGAAGCAGCTCGCGTGGCTACGTGCGGCCTCCATCACTGGACAGCGGAACCGACTGCCATCTCAGCGCCTTCTGCCGGTCCGCTCACCTCTGGCAGTGCTCTCCATCTGAACAGTGAGGGGACCAGCTCAAGAGCAAAGATCATAGAGCGGAGTGGGTCAGCGGGCGATGGATAACATCACAGCGGGCGGTGGAGCTTACTCCTGTGTCAGCGCGATCAAGGGATCAATTGAGGTTACTCGCACTGACATATGGAGTATGCTCCACCGCCCGCTGTCCTGCTATCCATCGCCCGCTGACCCGCTCTTGAGCTGGATGACCCTCTCCCCAGAGCCCCTGCCTGTCCCGTTGAGCCACCACAGACAGGGAGTTGAAGGTAGACACAGGGGGATCCACCTTCAACTTCAAAGCAAACAGAGTGCTGGAGGAACTCGGCCGGCAAGGCAGCACCCGAGGAGGGAACATGTCACTTCTCAGGAGCCGCACGGGCCAGGACTCTTTCCCCCCCCCCCTCAACAGAAAGGAAGCGCAGATGCAGCCATCACCGCAAAGCGTCCAAGTAGGAACTGTAGATGTTGGAAAATCGATGGTAGACAAAAATACTGGAGAAACTCAGCGGGTGTGAAGCCCTGTCCCACTGAGCGAGTTCACCCAAGAGCTCTCCCGAGTATAAATAAAATCAAAACCCGTGGTAAACACGTAGGATGAACGTAGCGGGTACGCCAGAGCTCGGGACGCTTCAATAGACAATAAACAATAGGTTCAGGAGTAGGCCATTTGGCCCTTCGAGCCAGCACCGCCATTCAATGTGATCATCCCCAATCAGTACCCCATTCTCCCCATATCCCCTGACTCAGCTATTTTTAAGAGCCCTATCTAGCTCTCTCTTGAAAGCATTCAGAGAACCTGCCTCCACCGCCCTCTGAGGCAGAGAATTCCACAGACTCACCTCTCTCTGTGAGAAAAAATGTTTCCTCTTCTCCGTTCTTAATGACTTACCCCTTATTCTTAAACTGTGGCTCCTGGTTCTGGACTCCCCCAACATCGGGAACATGTTTTCTGCCTCTAGCATGTCCAAGCACTTAACAATCTATGTGTTTCAATGAGATTTCCTCTCATCCTTCTAAACTCCAGAGTGTACAAGCCCAGCTGCTCCATTCGCTCAGCATATGACAGTCCCGCCATCCCGGGAATTAACCTTGTAAACCTACGCTGCATTCCCACAATAGCAGGAATGTTCTTCCTCAAATTAGGGGACCAAAACTGCACACAATATTCCAGGTGCAGTCTCACTAGAACTCTGTACAACTGCAGAAGGACCTCTTTTCTCCTATATTCGATTCCTCTTGTTATAAAGGCCAACATGCCAGTTCCTAGCGCTAACGTCAGGTACTCGGGAAACGTGGTAGCTCGTGAAGATTTTTCAACATGTTGAAAAATGTCCACATGTAAAATATACTCAGGATGTTAAAAATTTGATACTTTTTAACACGTAGTCATACCGTAGTAACTCGTGAGTTTACCTGGTGTCCTATATCACTATTGTATGTTCATGATGGAAATAAGAATACTCTGTATATTCATTACCTTTGAATTGTAGTTTTATGTAACCCTCCCATAATTTCTGGGTTCCATTTCATTCAGAAATGGAGAATGTTGCAAGGTAATATCTTGCCCAAACTCAGTTGTATCTTTCTATCTCAATAAATATCACAAAATATGCCTTTGTTTCAGCCACATTATGACAAAATATAGAATGTAGGTTATTTGTTATCAGAAATCCCATCCCAGTACTTACAGAACATTTGTTTTACTAATTTACGAGCATGTACCATAGGTTTATCCATATCCAACAACATGTTGTGATAATTGCATAAAATGTATTATTGTCTAAGAAACTTGGTGTGTGAATGATAATCCATCTCAGTACTCATTTAGGCAAGTCCCAAGCTATAGATACTTTCCTCCACCCCCAATCCCCCTCGCCCGATCTTCATTGAACCTACCATTTGACCGATCTTTTACTCAGCTGCCTTACTCATCTCTGTCCCTATCTTCCAATTCCCACTTTGAAATAAAATACAACTTTCGACAAAAATTTCGTAATTGTAATGTACTGTATCTTTGAAAAAAACTACATTAACCAGGTGTGAAAATTATACCGAATCGAACGATGATTGAAAATGCATGGGAATCGACGAATCGCGATCCTGCTGCGAAATGTTTAAATCGAAAACTGTATTTTATTTCAAAGTTGGAATTTGAAGATAGGAACAGAGATGCTACACAGAGATTTTAAGCTCTTGGGTGAACTCGCACAGCGGGACAGGTCTTGAGGCAGCATCTATGGAGCGAAGGAAATAGCCGGGTCTGAAGAAGGGTTTCGACCCGAAAGGTTGCATATTTCCTTCGCTCCATAGATGCTGCCTCACCCGCTAAGTTTCTCCAGCATTTTTGTCTACCGCAAAACGTCAATGATTCCGGGAATGCCGAGAGAGCTTGAGAGAGATGTGGGGAACGGGCGAGAGAGAGCGCGAGAAAGAGAGAGGGAGGGAGAGAGAGAGGGATGGAGAGAGCGAAAGACGGAGAGACACAACTTGGGTCAGTAGGTAAATTGAATGACTAACCTGCAGACCAAGAACTTCACCAAAAAGAAGTTCGTACTCATGATGATGAGTTTTAAGAAATTCTCAATGTGTCATCAATGCATCAATCTACATTCCAGAGTAAAATGTAATTACGTTTTGAAGAAGTGTTAATGACGCCGCGTGAATTGTATTCAAAGGAACGCAGCGTCATTAATACCTCGTCTAAAAACACAATTACACATTTACTGAGGAATGTGGATCGATGCATTGATGACGCATTGGATAACTACTTGTTAACTGCTAGCTGTTAACACAACTGGATGTTAACACTACAGTGTTTAACACATCGTTTGTGTCTGATGAACGTACAGCGCTTGTATTCCATGTAAAAAAATCCGCATGGTGAATGTTTAAAAAAATTCTTTATTCGACATAGCAAATTTGTATTTCCATATGAAATACGGAAAATTAACGCAGGGCCCCCCTTGGGCGCGGGGCCCAATTTGAAAAATCGGTCCAATCGGCCTAGGACCGGCCCTGCTCCAGTGAATACAAGCCTAGTCTTTTCAATCTTTCCTCATATGACAGTCCCGCCATCCCAGGGATCAATCTCGTGAACCTACGCTGCACTGCCCAATCACAAGGATGTCCTTCCTCAAATTAGGAAACCAAAACTGTACACAATACTCCAGATGTGGTCTCACCAGAGCCCAATACAACTGCAGAAGAACTTCTTTACTCCTGTACTGAAATCCTCTTTTTATGAAGGCCATCATTTCATTAGCTTTCTTCACTGCCTGCTGTACCTGCACGCCAACTTTCAGTGACTGGTGTACAAGGACACCCAGGTCTCGCTGTACCACCCCCTTACCTAACCTAACCCCATTGAGATAATAATCTGCCCCCTTGTTTTTGCCGCCAAAGTGGATAACCTCACACTGTCTTGACTTAACACTGTCCAGATCTACCTTATATTCAATTAGTTTTAATTTAATTTAGAGATAGAGCGTGGAAACAGGCCCTTCGGCCCACCAAGTCCGTGCCGAGCAGTGATCCCCTTACACTAGCATTGTCCTACACGCTAAGGACAATTTTTTACAATTTTTACCAAAAGACAAATTAACCTACAAGCCTTTGGCATGTGGGAGGAGACCGGAGCACCCAGTGTACATATCCACGTGGTATTGAGGGAGTGCAGCGTAGGTTTACAAGGTTAATTCCCGGGATGGCGGGACTATCATATGCTGAGAGAATGGGGCAGCTGGGCTTGTACACTCTGGAGTTTAGAAGGATGAGAGAGGATCCCTTTGAAACATATAAGATTGTTAAGGGCTTGGACACGCTAGAGGCAGGAAACATGTTCCCGATGTTGGGGGAGTCCAGAACCAGGGGCCACAGTTTAAGAATAAGGAGTAAGCCATTTAGAACGGAGACAAGGAAACACTTTTTCTCACAGAGAGTGGTGAGTCTGTGGAATTCTCTGCCTCAGAGGGCGGTGGAGGTAGGTTCTCTGGATGCTTTCAAGAGAGAGCTAGATAGGGCTCTTAAAAATAGCGGAGTCAGGGGATATGGGGAGAAGGCAGGAACGGGGTACTGATTGTGGATGATCAGCCATGATCACATTGAATGGCGGTGCTGGCTCGAGGGCCGAATGGCCTACTCCTGCACCTATTGTCTATTGTCTATTGGTCACGGGGAGAGCGTAGACAGCACCCGTTGTCTGGATCGAACCCGAGGCTCTGGCACTGTTAGGCAGCAGCTCTACCGCAGTGCCGTGGTGCCTTGAAAGTACCGTATCTGAAGGAAGACCCGAACCTCCACATTTTTCTGAATGAATGCAGCATATTCCAAATCCACATATTTTCATTAAGTCTTAAACTAAACATGAGTTGGTAGTGATGGTGTTGGTATTGGACATACTCGGAAGATACATGATGCACTCGCATTTAAACTGGGAACATGTTGTGAACCACTATTAGTCATGTCTGAATGTATGGTCAAATGTACACATTACAATGATATACATTTAACATAATCCAACTTTACCAATTACAATCACTGCTCTGCATACTTAATTCAGGCACACTGATAAACAAGCTTACCTTAGTCATGATTAAAACATGTAGATTCAATGCAGGTTCAATTCAAACATGATTGTCATGTACAGCTATTGAGCATTTTCAGTGTTTCTGGTGCCAGTGATAAAAATGTTTTGTTGGTTCCCGGATAATTCCATGTTGAAGATGTCCTCACTCAGATGACTCAAATTTATTTAAATTATTAAGCAAGTCCTATTGTTCTAGATTCTGCTACAGAGAAAGGAGATTTATATTGTAAACGAAACACGCTTAGCAGGGTGTTACTTTAAATTGGATCTGATGTTGCCAATTGATCAGGGGTGTTGCAAAGTTGCAATGGACTTACACTCAAAATGCAACAGGCAGTCAAGTGTCCATTTGATGTGAGCAGTGGTTTGATTCATACGGATTATCGGCTCATCCAGTTCTGGTGAACGAGCCCTAACGCTCCCAAGCGATCTCAATTTATACACTTCATGGATATTTGCTCAAAGCTAAGTTGAGAGTTGGGTGATAGATGAGTTAGTTTGCCTCAAGGGTCTTCACATCTTTAGAAAGCGATTGATCCCGAGACATACCTTTGTGGTCCTTGTGATGTACTCACCTTTGGGTCATCTATAAGAGGCATCTATATCCCAAAATGCACCAACACTATTTGACTCTTTTTCTATATTAATGGGCAATTAATTCCAGCAATTACACAATTTTTGTTAACCCCATTCCTCAAACAAATTATTGCAGATTTTAAGTATATTTTGAATTGTTATTGTGGTGTTTTGCTATATTGTGGCGTCCAAGTCAGAATTCTATTTGGACTTTGCTTTTACATTTAGAATTATTTTGTATCAAATGTCACATTCATTTTATTATATGACAACCATAAGCAATTTAATTGAAGATTTGTCAGCCTGAAAGAATCAAACAGACCACACGAGATGAAGAATCGTAATATTATCAACAAAGGTTTAGAGAGATACCTCTGGACTTAATAGAATAGACATGAAAAATGATCGATTTATCTGCAAGTTAATAATTAAATTTAATAGAGATGACAGCTAGCCAAAGGCAGCAAAGAACAGACTATCAAAGATAGACTGATGCTTTTGTAGGTTTTTTTGAAAAGGTCTAAATTAAAATCTATACAAAACGACACCATTGTTTGATATTTCTACACTAAATTCATCCAGAGTTTCACTTAATCAAATTTATTACAATAATTGATTTCTATCTCCCCATTTCTAAGTCAAAGAGTCTGGTCAAATTTGATTTATTTAAATTGATTCATATAAATTTCAGATCAAGGACAGAAACCACAGGCTTTCTTTTTTTAACCCTTACATTGCTCGCAGATAGAGAGAATTCTACTTTCCTTTCACCGGCATGTTTCCTTATAACTTTTCAATGACAAACTGTCATTCATGTAAAACAGCAGCAAAATCCATTGCTATTCAGGCACGGAAAAATAAAACAAACTCATCATTGTACATATTTAAGAAAATGGCAGTTTCATAATTTTACATGATATTCTTTATGGCCAATTTAGGTACTGAATGTGGAAATGGAAATGGTTCTTTACACAACATTCTTATTAAAGACGACTTGATTTATTCAGCCATTCCACAGTTTTGATGCATGCAGTTATAAAATGGATAAATGCTATCATTTGAGACTCATACCTAGATATTTATCTCCCAGTTGGCAGCACCGAATGCACTGTGATAGCAACAGTTGCATTATGGCTCAATAATTCTTTCGATTCATTTCAATGGAATGAGTTTCAGAAGACAAATACCTTCACAGCTCCACTGTTACCACATAGCACATTTAGTGTCATTGACTGGGGACACATTTCTAGGCATCTATCTATGCACCTGAATTCAAGGGCAATTTTTAAAAACCCTTGATCAATGAAGAACATTATTACTTTTCTCAATTTAAAATTCAATAGATTTGATCCCAGAATTTTAAAGAAATGTAGGAGATCATATCACCATAGCATTGATATTTAACTACGTTGCATGTATGTTTTTGCTTAGACTGTTTCAATTCTATATGGGACTTTTAAATAAGGACTCCACACAACAAAACGTATGGAAAACATCAATGTGCAAATGATAACAGATTTTGGGATGGAATGAATCGTGAAAAAAATAGAGCTCCCATGTACTTAAAGGAAATGTTTTAAAATCATTTTGAATATTATAATCATGTGCCACAATACTGATAAATGGGTATATCCTTCGCAATTGGAATTGAGCTGTTAGTTTTTAGCCAAACAGCGGGACAGGCAGCGTCTCTGGATGGAAGGATTTCTACTTCGAGATAGAAGGGTTTCAACCCGAAACGTCACCGATTGCTTCTATCCAGAGATGCTGCCTGTCCCACTGAGTTACTCCAGCATGTTGTGTCCATCTTTCTAGTATCAGTGAGGTTCTGTTTCCCCCATGCACTACAATGTGCAAGCCTCTACTGGTGAAATTAGTGAACTGGTGTTAATTTTAACTTGTGGCAAACTATTTTCAGTGTAAACATAATGCTTGAAATGACATGCCTTGTTGTGTTTTGTGTAACTAGGTCACAACGGTTTCTTAACACAATTTTCCCTAGGTTTAAAAACATATTTTTTTAATATCATGAAAACCAATGTTTGCAAAATATTAAATATTACAAATTAATGGGACCTTTATTTTTAAGCTTGTTTATAGTTTGTCTTGAATCTCATAGGCATCCACTAATTATTTTGCTCTCTGTAAAATGTTAAATAGAAAGTCACACTTTTTACTTCCTGATTTGTCTGTAAAAACACTTTAATCTGATTAGAATTTCTGACAATTTAACAATATTATATTCTCCAGTTGTCAGGAATTCCCTGGAACAAACAGAAAGTGATGTCGGGGAAAATAGGTTTACACTGCAGAAATAGAGAGGCCCTTTATGGGCTGCATTTCACACAGTTTCAAGCTTTAAGTTCATTACAATCTTTTGTCTATTTTACATCTAGTTCTGCCCAATTTTTGAATACCAAGCAAAACTCAATAAATTCATAATACAACCCCCAATCATCTGAAAAATAGGCACAAAAACATGGCTCTTCTAAAGTCATAGTCATTGACTGCAGTTTTATAGAAAAACAATTCACATGAAACCACATACTGCAAATCAAATTGTATGTTCTGTCTCCAGAAATGTATGTTTAAAATGCCATTAATTACAATTAAAAAATCCAGAATCAGCTTCTAATTTATATCATTGTGTACGAGTGTGAATCTTAATAGGTTTTCTGTGATATTTGTTATGCAGAGTTGCAAACATTCTCAGCTGCAAGCAGAGTTAGAGACATTTCCCACGTGCAAAGGCAATTTGCATCCTTTCTTGCTCTCTCAAGCTTCTCTGTATGAATGTCTCTCTTACCTTTCCTCACCACCTCCTGCGCTACCGGATTCCTGATCGTTATTCTCCTACCCAAAAGTTAATTGTCTCTGCTCTTCCTAATCATTACGCTGGGTTGTAGAAATCACATTGGCATATATTCAAGCCACCTGATCCTAAATTAGTCTGAATGTAGTACGGCCATTTATAGTTGAGAGCTGGAAAATGTACAATTAATTTACAAGCACAGTACTATCATATAATGCAAATGCAATCTTTTCGATGTGACAAGCTGTTTAAGTCAAATGACAGTCACTCTCAAGCATTTTCTCTGTAATGCTTGGAATATTTTTTTGAGGATTTGCAATTCCGCACACCACCTTTTCCTGGGTGTTGGTTTCTATTCCCCTGCACTTTCTATGCTAAATATGTTCACCCTCTCTTCATTTCTTTCTTTTCTTCTGCTGATGCAATATTGACCCTGACTGGTGTCTGTTTCTATCACTCTTTCCTGCAGTTACTGCTAAACGATCTCTCCACAGTCTTGCTTTCTGTTTATTCCCTAAAGTAAATTATTCTGTTATCCTGTTTCAGCTGCTGTCTCTCTGAATCTTCTCAGCCTTTGTCTACCGTTTAATTTTACTCTCCTCTCCCACCACTGAATTAAAATTTAAAGCGAAATCGGAAATCATACCAATTGCTCTAAATTTACATTCTACTTTCGGAATAGTAGTTTTGTACAATTACTTTATTGTATTTTCTTTGCTATCAAAACAGGGTACCAGCTGTTTCCACATGATTTTACCTCAGCACAGAAACTGAAGCCCCCTTTCACAGTTTTGCCTCTTTGTGTAAGCTGCTCAACATGTACCAAGTCTTGCATGAACTTGGAACATCAAATTGGGCCAGTGGTTCTGAAGCGTCAGATTTCACGATTATACACTTTCAAAATGGTCTCGATAAATTGGATCGGGAATTAAAGGATAACTTGCTGGAATCAACCAGGACAGGTAGAAATGAGACATGTTTGAGACAGGTGATGCTGAAGGAATGGGAACTACTCCCGATTTTTTGATTAATTCTAGATGCCCAAGGACAAGGGGAATTTGTGTATTTCCCCATCCACAAACTCTGCACCATCTATGGTTATTCTGATGGAGGGAGAAGAACATAACAACCAGGAGTATGTTGGCCATTTAGTCCTTCAAGTCTGCTCTGCCAGCCATTAACATCATGGCCGATCTTCTCGCACAATGTTATTTTACTTATATCACAACATCGCTTGATTTCCTTAATAACCAGACGTATATCAATCTCTTTTTTCCATGAAAGCAAAGCTCAGCAGTCACTGCCCTCATGGGGTAAAGAATTGCAAAGATTCACCACTCTCTGCTTGAAGAGATTTCTCCTCATCTCAGTCCAAATGGTCTGCCCTTTTTCCGATACCATTATCCCAGTTGACCCCTTAGCCAAGTGAATCATCCTCTTGACATCTGGCCTTGCCAACCCAACATCTTGCCATCTAAGGGAGGGAAGGAAGTAGAGAAAGGAGGGAGGGAAGGAGAGAAAGAAGGGATGGAGCGAATGAGAGAAGGGAAGGTGGCGCAGCGGTAGAGTTGCTGCCTTACTGCCCCAGAGACCCTGGTTCGATCCTGATTATGGGTGCTGTCTGTACGGAGTTTGTACCTTCTCCCCTCGACCATGTGGGTTTTCTCTGGGAGCTCTGGTTTCCTCCCACATTCCAAAGATGTAGGTCTGTAGGTTAATTGGCTTTGTTAAGAATTGTAATTCGTCACTAGTGTGTAGGATAGTGCTAGTTTGTGGGGATCGCTGGTTGGTGTGGACTCAGTGGGCCAAAGGGCCTGTTTTTATGCTGCATCTCTAAAAAAAAAGCCAGTCAAGCCCCATTAAAAATCTCTTATCATTCTTTTGAGAATGCCAGTTCAGTCTATTCAATCTTGTTTCATATGGTACACTCATCATTTGTGCAATCAGTCTGGTGAATCTTCATTGCACTCCCTCTTTGACTGTATATCCTTAGGTGAAGAGAGTACTACTGTATCTAATACTCCAACTGCAGTTTCACCAAAATCCTATATATAATTCCAGGAAGACATTTTAACTTTTGTAACTAATCATCAAATAAAGGCTAACGCACCATTAGCCTTCCTAATCACTTTTGATCATGGGGTGAGGGTGGGGGGGGGGAATGATTCAGTCGATGTGGAAAGATAGAGTGCAGCAGCATTAAGGAGCTACCAGCTCCCGAAACAAATATACAGGCAAGACAGGGCTCATGAGGATCTTTGTTAGATGCACATTGGAAAGGTTTGCTCCATCTTTTAGGCAATGAATATGTTCTGTGTTCTCCTGAATGAGATCACGCAGCCATCATGATTGGCTGTCAATTTTCTTTCTACACAGCGAGGCTCTGAAGGCAACTAAATTCATCCGCGGCGTTTGTCTAAAATATCAAGCAGGCAGTAATGTGCACTTGCGTTCTTCAAACAAACGACACACTTACAGAAGGACAGGGGAGATTATTTCAGTTCGACATGAAGTGAGATTGAACCATATGTTTTATCTGGGTTTCTGCCTTTCTCATTGGATGGCAGCACATTGCTTTCTGAGTTCAGACATCTAATCACTCAACTTCCTCAGCAAGAGGAGCCTCCACATAACTTTTAACTTCTTACTGGTGTTTTTCTAAACTCCAGAAAGTATATTCCCACTGTTTCAGCTAATGAAAATCATGCCCATGAATGGTTTGTACGTGACAACATCTGTCTCCCAGAAGAACAATAACTGCAGTCTGTACAACGGCAGAAATGGACTTGGACATGGCACTGCTTTGCCATAATGTCATTAAAAGAGCTGTAGAGTAGTTAAAGATATTTTCATTGTTCCAGTAAGTCAAACCATGAATATCCCCAGATTAGACAAGGGCCTCGACTCGAAACATCACCCATTCCTTCTCTCCAGAGATGCTGCCTGTCCCGTTGAGTTACTCCAGCATTTTGTGTCTATCTTCAGTGTAAATCAGCGTGTGCAGTTCCTTCCTACACATGTCCCCAGATTACATTTTGCAAAGGATAATGTTTGGATCAAACAAGATAAAACTCTTGTCAGTTATTCCAGCTTGCTTTTAAAGGAACACAAGTAATTTTTTGAGTTGAACCACACATGGGAATTTGTTAGAAATAGCATGCCTTATATATACACTGTACAAAAAGAATTTATAATAAATTGTTCAATGTTAGTTTACATACATTAGCAAGAATGAAGTACTAATGTTAATTTTACAAAATTTTAATATATTTTTGCAATGGACGCTCTTTTTTGCTAAAGATTTTTTTTTATGTGAAGAAATGTTCAATAGCGCTAAAATTAATTTCTACAAAGGTTAATGACAGAAGCCTTATTTTTTTAGGAAAGTCTAGCTTCATTAAATTGAAGTCACTTTAGGAATTATATGTTGAAATTTAGGCACCAATTCTTTGTTTCTATCTTTTTACTTCGGAGTCACGTGAGTGACTACGTGAAGAACCCGCCTCACGCTGGCAACGGCATGACGTCAACGCTGACGGCGGAAGGAGGAGCTGCAGTAAGGAGCAGCTCCTCGCAGCGGTCGGAACGGCCCGCAGGTAAGTGCAGCTAGATCGGGGCGTTTTTTAGGTTACGCTGGGTGGCTCCAGCAAACGAAACCAAAAGTAAAATTTAGAGCCACGTTAACGTGCTGATTGAGCACTGATTATTAAAGAAAAATGGAGAAATTGGGAAAGAAGTTTTCGCGGGTAAAAAGATCTTCCCGGGGTGAAAGTAAAAATACGGGACGCGAAGTTAGTGCGGACCCGGTTCCGATACCGTTGGCCGCCGATTTACCCGATAGTGAGTTTCCAGATTCTCCAGAAATAATAACCACGGAGGAAAATGTTCCTAAAAAATGCAAAAAGAAATCTGAGAGGCCCGTGGTTTCTGATGACTCTGATACTGAAAGACCTCCAGACAATAAAACTATGTGGCTAAAAATGGAGCATATGGAGAAAGTTCTCCAAACAATTATGAGACAAGGGTCACAGTACCCAGATGAATCCCAAAAAATCCCTGAGGGGTTTGAATATGATGAATATGGCTGTGGGCCAAGTTGGGAATATGATACTCCGGACCCAGGATTTGGGCTGGAAGAAGTCTCATGGGGTGATATCCCAATTGATTTAGGGCTGCAGAAGGCAGACCCTGCTGGTGGTTATATGGCTTTTGAAAGCACACCACAAAGTAAAAAGAAAAGGCCTAATGTGCCTGGGATAGCACAAGATTTTGCTATACCTGAAGGAAGTGGTGAGGCTATGGAAGAAAACCTAGCTGCCAACATAAATTATATGGTATCTCACCAACTTCACAATTCTGTGATGAATGAAAACATCAGAATTATATAAAGCTCCAAGAAATTGTGCCTCATTGGAAGTGCCTACGGTGAATCCGATGATATGGACGTCTATGACTCCAAGTATGAGAGCCCAAGAAGTGAAGTTTCAAAAGGTGCTCAAATTAATTTCTGCTGCCATTATGGCCTATGGCAGGCAAATGGAGAATCTGGAAATGGAAAAGATTCAAAAGGATACTTTGGGCTTATTGTGTAATTCGTTCTATGAAATTAATTGTATGAGGAAAATGGCGATTCGGCCCATATTTCACCCTAGATTTGCAAGCCTGTGTCAAGAAAGTGGTGTTCAAGCTCCTGGGTATTTGTTTGGAGAAAATCTGCCGAAACAGCTGAAAGAGTTGGATGAAGAAGCTAAATATTTTAGCAATGTTAAACCTTTTGTCTTTGGACAAAGAAGGGTTTTTTCGACCCGAAGGGTTTCGATTTTCGTTATAGAGGCAGAAATTTGTCACGAAAATACTATCGTGCTGTGCAGGCGAGTGCTTCCCTGTATTCGGGAAGAAGGAGACCACCACGCTCATACGGAGAGGTATTAAAGACTTATATCCTTAAAGAAACTGTGGATGACTCTCCAGTTGGAGGGAGATTGCAAAAATTTTATAATGCCTGGCTTAACATTACTTCTGATCGATATGTATTACAAGCAGTTTCGGGAGCCATTATTATTTTTAAAGAAGGGGTTAATCCTCCTGTACAGAATAAACCTGCTTATGCTTATGTGTTTTTCTGCAGAGGAAAGAATGGAGATTAATGTGGAAATTGACAAATTATCTGGAAAAGGCGTAATTGAAAAGACTTATGAACATAAGCATCAATTTGTCTCTAATATATTTCGAAGAGATAAAAAAGATGGTGGTTGCAGAATTATTCTGGACCTTACAGATCTAAAATAAGTTTGTAGAATACAAACATTTTAAGATGGAGACATTCAGTACTGCAAAATATCTTATCTCAGCAGGGTGTTATATGGCTAAGATTGATTTGAAGGATGCCTATTATTCTGTAGCAATTCATCAATTCTTCAGGAGGTACTTAAAATTTAATTGGCTGGGACAATTATGGCAGTTTAAAGCTTTACCAAATGGATTGAGTTCGGCTCCTAGACTCTTTACAAAACTGTTGAAACCAGTTTTAGCCCAATTAAGAGCACAGAAACACATTGTTATGGCTTATCTGGATGATATTCTGATCATTAATGATACTCAAGAGTCAGCTGAGCACTCAGTTTCAGTTACTAAAGCTTTGTTAGAAAAGCTAGGGTTCTTGATTCATCCAATTAAGTCCCAGCTGCAGCCAGCACAAACAATTAATTTTTTGGGGTTTGTAATTAACTCAGTGACTATGTTAGTTACTTTGCCAACAGAGAAGGCCAATGACATCTTGATGACTTGTAATTACCTCATTCACAAACCTTATCCCTCCATCCAAACCTTATCGCTCCATCAGAAAACCATTGGGAAACTGGTAGCAGCATTTCCGGCAGTGGAATTTGGTCCATTACATTATCAAAATCTTCAAAGGGACAAAATAAGGGCTCTTAAAGAGAAGGCAGGTCACTTTGACAGGCCTATGCAATTAACAAAAGAAGCCGTGTTGGAATTACAATGGTGGGTTGAAAATGTCCCACAAGCTGCTAAGAATATCATGATTAAACAACCTGAAATGGTTTTACAAACGGATGCTAGTGCTCTCGGATGGGGGGCTACAGATTCGTCCTCCAGTTGTGGAGGTAGATGGAAAGCTCAAGAAGAAGCGTTTCTTCAAGCTTATGGTATTAACTATTTGGAGTTATTGGGTGCTTTTTATGGACTTAAAGCATATTGTTGTGCTAATCAAGGTCTACATGTGTTAATACAGTTAGACAATAAAACGGCTGTTGCATACATTAATCACATGGGGGGAGTTAGATCAGTATCATGTGATTGTCTGGTCAATGAGATATGGCAATGGTGTATTGGTCGCCAAATATGGATTTCAGCAAGCTACATTCCAGGTAAGGACAATGTGGTAGCAGATGAAAGGTCCAGGATTTTTAAAGATAATACGGAATGGATGCTTAAGCCAGCAATATTTAAGAATATTGTGAACCGATTTGGGTTGCCAGAAATTGATTTGTTTGCATCTAGGCTTAATCATCAATTGCCTACTTATGTGTCTTGGGAACACGATCCAGATGCAGTAGCAGTAGATGCTTTTTCATTACACTGGGGAAAGATGTTCTTTTATGCTTTTCCACCATTTGCTTTGATTCAGAGATGCCTGAAGAAGATAGAACAAGATTCTGCTTCTGGATTGTTGGTAGTTCCAAATGGGCCAACTCAACCTTGGTTCCCAGTAATGCTGAATATGATTAAAGAACCATATATGTCGATTCCTAACTGTAGTGATATCTTGACTAATCCGGTAACTAAAGAAATTTACCCATTGTATGCATATATGAATTTATTAATCTGCAGGTTTTGACCAGACCACTACAGGAGCTGGGATTGTCGGACAAAACTATGGAAGTTATAGTCGCATCATGGCGAGATAGCACACAAAAGCAATATATGACACATATTAAGAAATGGGAAGACTTTTGCACACAGTCAAATATTTCTTATGATACTGTAAATATTGCAAATGTTTTGGAATTCCTTGCCAATTTGCATTTTGAGCAACATTTAAGTTACAGTGCCATTAACACTGCACGCAGTGCCTTGTCGTCCTATTTAGGACTTATGACTGATCAGAGATCAATTGGGTCGCATCCATTAATATCTAGATTCATGAAAGGAATCTTTAATATTAATCCACCCAAACCAAGATACACAGAGATTTGGGATGTGAGCATTGTACTTACGCTACTTAGACAATGGACTCCAATTGAAGGGTTGACATTGGAAAGATTGACATTGAAATTAATTATGTTAATGTCACTGGTCTCAGCTCAAAGAGTGCAAACTTTACAAATGTTGCGTTTAGACTGTATGCATGTGACTACAGATAATGTTGTGTTCTATGTTTACGATCTGATCAAACAAAGCAGACCAGGGAGATCTGGAACAAAGGTAACCTTTCAAGCTTATCATATTGATCCTACTTTGTGTGTGGTTAAACATTTGAACCAATATATTAAAGTTACTGACACCCTTCGAGGAAATGAAAAAACGTTAATGGTTACGCACAAAAAACCACACACAAAAGCTTCAGTTCAAACTATCTCAAAATGGTTGAAACAGGTGTTGGTTTTAGCGGGAGTAGACACTGATGTGTTCAAATCTCACTCCACCAGGGCGGCAGCTACGTCCGCGGCGAAGGGGCGGGACGTACCTCTCGAGCATATTTTAAAAGTCGCAGGGTGGAGTAAAGAAGAAACTTTTTCAAAGTTCTACAATAAACCTGTTCACACTATGACAAGCTTTGGACACGCGGTGTTGGGAGCACTATAATCACCTGCTTTGTTTACTATTAATTGCTATAATCAGTTGTGTAGTCACTTCTATCTTTTATCGCTTGTAATCATTTCCCTCAAATATAAGGAGGGTTATTATATGGTCTTTAAACCATTAAAAAAGTTAATTGTGAAATGATCTAACATTAGTCTGGTTTCTCATGTATGTGTTTACTTAGCCGGACTGTCGTACGGATTAATTCTACGACATAAAAAACACAGAAAGCTTTAAAATCTTCACGTAGTCACTCACGTGACTCCGAAGTAAAATAGTAAGATAGTAAGATAGATAAAATAGTAAGTACGAGAACTTACCAGTTCGAAGTTTGATCGTTATTTTATGAGGAGTTACGATGAGGGATTACGTGCCCTCCACTCCCGCCCTCATAAAATAAATGATCAAATGGTAGTTCTAAGTCTTTTTATGAAGCCTTACTATGTTACTCCGGCTTTTGGTGTTCTGTGTTTTTCATGCCGCTGCTTTGAAGTATGCCGTTGCCAGCGTGAGGCGGGTTCTTCACGTAATCCCTCATCGTAACTCCTCATAAAATAACGATCAAACTTCGAACTGGTAAGTTCTCGTTTAATCTTACTATTCTATGTTCTATCTTTTTACTGAATAAGCAATACATATATTGCGTGGTATATATAATGTTCATTTCTTTGTACCTGAAATAAACAAATTCATCATAAAATTATCATAACCTTGTAGGAAAATGTAAAGTCGAACAAAGAAACAAATTTGAAAGGCCAGATATCCAATTTAACCCTGCTAGTTATCTATTAAAGATCAAAATTATAGGATAAAAACCATTAATATATTTCAAAAGATTATAATTATTTCTGCAAATGATTATTCAAATATCTACATTATATAAAACAGTTGCTACTTATTATATTCTACATAAAGTAAAATATTGCACATTACAATGATTGTAACAAAAATGTGTTGTCACTTGTTTGTAGACAATAGAAAATGGGTTTCTCACATGGAGAATATTAACACAGAGGAGCTGGAGGTGATGCAGCACAGATGTAGCATCAGGCGACTGCTGGCGACTATCAAGTTGCCGGCAGCCGTCTGAAAGACCGGCAACTGGAATGGCGACTGTCGGAGTGGAACACACACACATCACTTCCTTCACCAGTCCGTTATGCAGGCGGGGTACAGGGCAAGCGGGGAGAGCGCTGTCTGAGTGAAATTCACACGGTGCAAAGCAAAGGTGATACAGACACACACCGCGATGAACAGGAAGGTTGGCGTTGTAATTAAGATGGCTAAAGCACAGTGTACGGTAATTCCTTTGAAGAGGGGGAGAGGGGGGAGAAATAGGGAGGAGTGGAGACAACTTTTAAGAAGCCAGACGCTCGGCGGACATTTAACATTACCGTTTGGTTATCCTTGGTTCTGAAAACTACTGCTTACTTTTTTTTTCCCCAATGAGCTAATGAAATTCACCGGTCAGCACCGGCTACCACCTACGAGAACCTTCGACCTCCTAGCAACCCACCAGGACCTCCTAGCAACCCACCTATGGCACGAGAATTCTCGCTGCTCTCCATGGCAGCTTCATTCTGGTCGCCCTTAATTTTTCAACATGTTGAAAAATTTGCAGCGACCAAAATGAGGCCGCGATTAGTTCCCAGAATGCGGGAAGTCCTCACGACCATGAAGACGACTACCCGGCAACCATCCACGAACATGTGGCGACTGCATAGTCTCCTGCAGTCGCCTAAAAAGTTGCCTAAGTGCGACAGGCCCATAAGCTTGTCTGTCCTTATGCAATTTCAGGTAGCTATTTTCCAAGGCCAAGAAGCCGCTTATCTAAGCTAATTATTTATTGGTGGAAGCATGTTTGGAGGTATAGATAAGGGTGCCAGAGAAATAAATAGATTATGAATTGCTGAAACATTTATATATCTGGCTATCTAATTTTAATCGCTTAATGTACTGAAAATAACACAGGGTTAAGTAGTGGACGTATTCTCATTCACAACGTTTTTGTATGAATCTTGGAAGTAATTAGCTGTGGCGCAGTTTACACATTAGCAATGGAAATGCTCAAATAAATTTTAGTGGAGAGTCTGAAATAATAATCAAAAAGCAACGGTTGGTGCCAGTGTATGATTTTAAACAGCAAGTGTCGTTAGGGGTTGAAAAAAGAAACATTATTTTAGAGCCTGCAGCAGCTGTTTTTGCTGAGAGCTTAGTGGCTTCTCATCGACTGTCTCTGCTTCTTATAAGAAGCTATAACGAATCCTACATACATCCCTGAGAGTTTTTGATTAGATTTATTTTGCTTGAGAGCTTGTTGTATACCTGGATGGCTCCCTTTGAATACTTATGCAAACTCATGGTTTATATCCATGGTAACCCATTTCTATAAACCAACTAATAATTCTGCAACACCCTGCTTACAAAATAGCAGTCAGCAATCAACAAGATGATCCACACAAATGGCCAACACACTTTCATGGACAGTCCCTTTAAATTTCAGCGATTACAACTGCAATAGGACACAGGTCTGCAGAATTTTGAGCAAATCACAAAGTACTGGAGGAACTCAAGCGGGTCAGGCGACATCTCTGGAGGGAATGGACAGGCAACCTTTTGGGTCAGGATCCTTTTCCAGACTGAAGATTGATCTTCTGCAATTGATTATCAAACGTCTTACAGATCATTTACAGATATTATCTTCAGGGATTATTGACTGTGACATGCAAAAAGGTCGGGTGGAATGACACAAATATCATTAAATTCAGAATGTTCCATTGCCTATTGTAGTAACGGAACTTTATCCTTTGTATCTGCTGAGTAAGATCTTTAACGTTGTGAATGCCAGAGATACGGTTTCCACTCTTTTGATTTTGCATTTTCTCATGTTGCTCATCGACCTAGAACTAGAGGGCAGTATCTTTATTTCGTTGTTACAGTCAGAGGAGGTTTTCAATCAAATGGCAATAAGTGGTTCAGAAGAGCAATTGCAATTCAGAAACCAT
Source organism: Okamejei kenojei (assembly GCA_035221665.1). Taxonomy (NCBI): domain Eukaryota; kingdom Metazoa; phylum Chordata; class Chondrichthyes; order Rajiformes; family Rajidae; genus Okamejei; species Okamejei kenojei. The sequence goes on along the minus strand of CM069141.1, from coordinate 16,420,863 downwards.
TGCCTCAACCAGTTAATAACACTCACCAAACATCACCAAACCGCCACTTGATATGAAACTACTTCTGTTTAAACATCAAATTAAATTCTTCACATCAGATTTTCTTGGTAGTTTCATGTAAGTGGACAACAGCAGCACAAGATCATCATTTTAATAATTTGTCCATGGCACAAAATCATGTCTGCATGCAAGTCCTTTATAATGCTGACGTATTTCTGAAATTAAGCACTCAAGTCACATTAAAAAAAACAAGAAATGCAAAATTTCAAAATACAATGACCTATTGAGCATATTGGGAGCCTAAAGATACAAGCTTTGTTTGGCAAATGAAAAAAATTACAAATTCCACCATACATCCAGTAATTAATCAATGTGTATTCTGACATGCTAGTTGATTATTGCTTGATTGTTACATTATCTCAAGGTGTCTAAATTGCATGGCTATTTGGATCCTTTTCTGGGAAATTAATTGTGCTTTTATAGTTAATTGAGTGTAACGATTTTACATATAAAACACATTAATTTAAGAATGAATTGTGACATATTAATTTAAGAATTAATTGTGACAATAAAATCCACATAGTCAAAACTTAATAAAACAACTGGACTTCTTTCACCTTATCAATAGGTTGCCTGTACAAATATTTTCAGATATGCTACATTAATAGTAAGATTAAACGAGAACTTACCAAGTTCGAAGTTTGATCGTTATTTTATGAGTTACGATGAGGGATTACGTGAAGAAGTCCCGCCTGGCGCATGATCGGCATACTTCAAAGCAGCGGCACGAAAAACACAGCACTAATAGACGGAGTAAGATAGTAAGGCTCAATATAGACTAGAATTACCAGATGATCATTTATTTTATGAGGGTTGGGAGTGGAGGGCACGTAATCCCTCATCGTAACTCCTCATAAAATAACGATCAAACTTCAAACTTGGTAAGTTCTCGTTTAATCTTACTATTTTACTTCGGAGTCACGTGAGTGACTATGTGAAGATTTTGTAGCTCTGTGTTTTTCATGTCGTAGATTCATTCCATACGACACTCTGGCTCAATTAACACAGTAGTGAGTAAATAATACATCTTATAAACATTTCTTTAGTTTATGTAATAAATCTTTTCATTATAAAAGAATGAAAGTAATAACCCTTCTATCGTAGGGGAAGATTTATAACCAAAGATATAAATTGAGAATATAAACAAAGCACAATCAAAGAGAACCCAACACTGCGTGTCCAACCCTGACACCGTGAGAACTGGTTTCTTGTAAACTTTGAAAAGTTTATTTTACGTCATCCTACGGCCTCTAATTTTTTGATCGAGTGGCCCGTCCTGTGCCTTTGCCGTGGATGTACCTACCTCCCTGGTGGAGTGATTTTTAACATCTCAATGTCTACTCCTGCTGAGTCCCAAAACCTGTTTTAACCATCTAGAATGTAACTATCTAGAACCATCAGTTTGTACTGATACTTTTATGTGTTTTTTGTGTGTAATAAATAGCGCTGTTTCACCACCACGGAGACTCTTGCCTACTTCAACATATTGAGTCAATGCTTAACCACACACAATTTTTGGTCGACAGGATATGCTTTAAAATTTACCTTGGTTCCAGCTCCTCCTGGTCTGCTTTGTTTGGTTAAGTCATAAACATATAAGACAATGTTATCTGTAGCCACATGCATACCGTCCAACGTAACATTTGCAACGTTTGCACTCTTTGTGCTGATACTAAAGCCATGAGCATTATTACTTCAAATGTTAACTTCCGAAACAATGATAGAATTGGAGCCCATTGCCTAAGCAAAGTAAGAACTATGCTGACCTCCCAACTTCTGTATTTTTACTTTGGGCAGATTTTAATATATATTCCTTTCCCAATCGGGATATTAACGGATGAGACCCGCTAGATTCATGGTCAGCAATTTGTCCTAAATAGGACGATAAAGCACTATGAGCCCTATTAATGGCCCTATCGCTTAGGTGCTGATCAAAAAATGCAATCCAGCAAGGAACTCCAATATATCTGATATGTTAGCAGTTTGACTGTCTACCAAAGACTTCCAATTTCTTTATATAAACAAAATACTGTTTTTAATGCTATTTTTCCAAGCTGCAGTTATAACATTCATGGTCCTAACATTCATGGTCCAAGCTCTTGTAATGGTCTGGTCAGAACCTGCAGATTAACAAATTCATATGATCATGCCATGGATGAATTTTTCAACAAATTACTGCAGCTATGAATCGTCACAAATGGTTCAATTATTACTCTAAACATCAATGAGAATCATGACTGTGTCCGATTTGGGCCACCAATTACTGCAGCTAGGAATCGTCATAAATGGTTCAATTATTATTCTAAACATCAATGAGAACCATGACTGTGTCCGATCTGGGCCACCAAACCACCCGTGGCAGAGTCTTGCTATATTTTCATCAGACATTGCCTAATCATAACTAAAAGAACATATTCCCCTCCCCCCCCCCCAATGTAGTGATAATGCATCCACAGCTATTGCTCCTGGGTTGGGTTCCCATGAGACGTAATTGGACAATTAGTCATTTCATCTAGACGCAAACAGATCAATGTCAGGTAACACTGACAATGTTTTTCAACTTGTGGATTTAATATCCATACTGCATTGTCTTTAAATGTTCGTGATCTGTTGTCTGCCACAATGTTGTCTCTCCCTGAGATAGATAGCTGAAAGCCAAATATTCTTAAAGATACACCAATGCCACATCTGGTTAACCAGATAATCACATGATAATGATCTTACTCGACCCATGTGATTGATATATGCCACAGCTGTGGTATTGTCTACTTGTAATTGGACATGCAAATCTTTCATAGTAGAACAATAAGTTTTTAATCCATAAAAGCTCCTAACAACTCCAAATAATTACTACCAAATGTTTGGAGAAATAAGTTTCTTGGACAATCCATCTGCCACCCCCTGGTGTTATTGTCCGTAGCCCCCTAGATAAGGGACGTATTAACCTGATAAGAACAGATATTACACTTATCTTAGCCCAAAAAAACGAGAAGCTATCCACCATCCGAGAATACTTGCTTCAGTTTGCAATGACTGCTGGCTGCTGAGCTAATATGTTTTTAAGCAGTTTGTGGAACATGCTCAATCCACCACTGTAATTCTGATAAAGCTTCCTTTGGCAATTGCATAGGCCTGTCAAAATGGCCTGCACACTCTTCTAGTGCTTGTGTTTTTTGCCCTTTGAGCTTTTTTGGTAATGCAGTGGACCAACTCTACTGCAGAAATAGTGTTACTAATTTACCTAAGCTCCTTCTCGGATGAAAGGATAAGGCTTGTCACAAGGCAACGACACACATTTGTAATATTGACACTTTGTCTCTTGGTAAATTTACCGAACATGGTACTGAATCACTCACAAACCCCAAATAGTAAATTGTTGGGGATGGCTGAAGCTTAGATTTTGTTGGATGGATCAGGACCCTAGTCTTTCAACAGGCTTGTAATTGCTGCACTAATTTTTCAGCTGACTCCTGATCAGCATTGCCAATTAAAAATGTCATCAAGATAAACCATGACCATGTGTCCTTATCAGTGCAAGTGCTCGTTTCAACCATTGTGTGAACAGCCTAGAAGCTGAGCTTAATCCATTAGATAATGCCTTAAATTGCCATAGCTGACCCATTTAATTAATTTTCAAGTACCTGTGAACATGATGATACATTGGTACTAAATCATACGCATCCTTCAATTCTATAGTAACCAATTACAACTTGTTGATAACAACTGCCTTGCAGTGTTGAAGGTGTCCATTTTGAAATGTTTTATACTGGACAAATGTATTAAAGTGTGTGATGTCTAGAATGACTCTACAACCACCATCTTTCTTCTGCCTGGGGAATTATTTGATACAAATTGTTGTGGATGCTTACTCCATTTTTTCCCCATTATACTTTCCCTAAATAATTTCTTACCTTTTCCTTATTTGAGATTTTTCAGGTGCAGAAACATAACTAGGATTAGATTTATTCTGTACAGGTGGATTTTATTGTAGACCCTTACACAGTATCTAATATAAACCGTTCAGCTGTTATGCAATATCATTTATCATAACACACCTGTAATCTACCACCAATCGGAGGTTCAACAAAAGCATCCTCTGTGATAGAATAAAGTTTTTGTACCACTCCAAATGCACGTGATGGCCTTCTTCCCCAACAATATGGGTTAACATAAGGCTGTGCTGGGTGAAAATACTTCCTCACCATACTCCTGCCTATCTTTGATCCATATATCAAATCCCCTTCACATTGGACCACCAATTTTGCAGAAGTTTTATGAGGCTGATATCTTTGCCTCTTTATCAATGTCTTTGATTTGTTTTTATGAAGTTTTACTCCGTAATAACCAAGACTTTGAACATAGCTTGATCTGTATTGACCTGCAAATCTAAAGTGCAAAATGATCCGAATGGCAATTTTTCTCTCATACCATTGAGCTCAACATATGAGCTATAAAACAATGCCACTTGTCCTTTTTAAATTTTGGTCATTGCACAATCTTTCACTTGCTTCCCATAAGCAGTGATGCCACCCGCAAACTTGAAATTCTTTGGAATCGTATTCCCTGTGCCTCCACACTATTGAAGACATGGGTGCCTTAATCGGATTCACCATTGGCACCCTAGTAAAGCACAAGTGTTTTCATATAAATCTGCTGTTTCAAACATAACAGCCTCCTGAAGCTGGTGAGAAACCAATTAATGCTGGCCACCATGGTTACCTTCCATGGCCTCACCGCTTCATTCAGGTATCGTACTTTGTACCCATTAATACTTGTGCTGTGGTGTTATGACCAAAAACACCACTTTCAGGGTCAGTTTCTTTACTGCCCTAGTACTCCTGAGACTTGCTCAAGTTCCAGCCCAATCTGAGGTTCATATTCCCACAGTGGTAAAAGCAACATATACTTGTATATGGAAACCCCTCAGGGCCTGCCTGGGAATATTCTGGGTTTTTTAGACCCTTGGTTGAAAAATAATTTGGAGTATTTCTCCATTTAATTTATTCTGAGCCATAAGGCTTTCTTGTCTGGAGGCCTTTCCTTATTTAAATCATTTAAAACCATTTAAAACTCTCAGACTTCTTTATTTTCCTTCCCACTGGAGATTCTTCCCGTGGCTTTTGTTTGTGGAGCGACTAAATGTTCCCTACGGTTATTTTTAACGGCCACCGGTATCGGAACTGGCTCCGCATTAATCTGCCGTCCCGATCTTTACTGAGATTCTACCCGGGATGCATTTTTACCAGAGTATTTCCTTTCAACTCCTGCTGGCTCTGCACGCCAGCACCACGGAGTTTGAACACGCCCTGCAAAATAATTCAATCTACTTACCTGCGGGCCTGTTCCTTACCGCTGGTGGAGCTGCGCTCTGCAGCTCTTTGCCTACCGACAGTGTCGACGTTATGCCGATCATGCACAAGGCGAGACTTCTTTACGTAGTCATCCACGTGACTCTGAAGTAAAATTAGATTGAAGCATAACATAACCAGTATGTTATAAATGAAATTGTGTAAAACAAAAGCAAAATCACACAAGGTATGCAAGCATAGAGTTCACAGTCACTTACATTTACTGTAACAAATTAATCTTCTTGTTAGGAGACGGATAATCCTGCTCAAGTTAAAATGTTCACATCTGATTTTCTAGCTAGTTTTATTTAAATAGACAACAGTAGCACAAGATTATAATTTTAATAATTTCTTCACAGCACAAACTCATTGTAGACTCAAGTTATTCTCTAACAAGAAATACTCAAGCAAGAGGAATTGATTAGAAAAGGTATCTTCGAGTGAGGTAGAGAAGAGTTAGTTACATCTTCAACTCTGAATGCTGTGAATGGAGAGCTCTTGTTAAACATATGGCTTTTGATTCTTAATTGACAAATACATTCCACATGCACAATAAAACAGGAGGAAGATGTTGACAAATTATGAAATGTTTTGAGAAAAAACATAGTGCTCTGTGGGCGAGTTGTTGCATAAGACATTGGTGAGGCTACATTTAGAGTATTGTGTTCAGTTTTGGACACCTGTGTGATTGGAAAGATATTGTCAAGCTTGAAAGGGTGCAGAGAAGCTTTACAAGGATGTTGCCAGTGTGAGGGATAAAGTGATTAAACCCCCACTGTTGTAAAGGTCCGGGAGAGGATTCTAACACAGTTGTGAATGAGGTAACCAGCATCGTCCTTGAGCAGGACTGATAGCATTGTATAGTGGCAGGCAGCGATGAGGGATGCGGCCATAATCACCAGAGACTAGCTTTTTACTTAAAATACAAGAAACTGGGCCAGGTCAATAGCAACTGAGCATGCTTAATGAAATAAATGAATATTACTTACACGCCCCTGGTTGAGAAACTGCTCATTACCATGCACATGTAAGAACATGTGATGTATGATGTGGGAGGTACTGGGGGGACGTACCTATAGACTGTGCACCTCAGTGCTCTGATTGGGAAGAGCCAGAAGGGGAGGTCAAATGTAGAATTGTGTGTATAAAGGGGTTATATTTTCCTGACTTCGGTGTGTCTCAACTTGGAGAGGCACCCGACTCTGCAGACTCGCAAATAAAGCATTTCTTGTTTCCACGATTTAGTCTCCGAGTAGTGATTGTGAGCACACACTATATCTCACAAGCCGGGGGCTCGTCCGGGATCGCTACTCCGGCCACTCGGCGGAGGTACGGAAGGAACGGAAGGTGCACCCTGCTGATTTCAGCAGTCTCTGATCTCCTTGCTTGCCATCAGTGGAGTGATATCCGGACAAGAGACTCGGGAAACAAGAGGGAATCCGGACAGTCGAGCGATTCTTGGGCATAGGACCCGGGTAAGAAAACTGACTATTAAGTATTGCCCGGGCGACCGAGGGTCTGTCGGACGGGAATAGTCTGATAAGACAATGGATAACCGGAACGGAAAAAGTAAGAGTCCGGGGGGAAAAGAAAAAGGCTCAATGGTGAAGAGCCGCACATTCTGCCTGATAGACCATTGGGGCGAATGTGGCAATCTTGGGGAGAAGGACGCCCCGGGGGTAAAGATAAGGAGACTATGATTAAGTTCTGTTATTTTGATTAACCAAAGGAACCAATAAGGGGGAGTTTGGTCTGGTGGCCACAACTGGGCTCCGATGAGGATTGGGCACTTTGGATGCTATACAGAATATTCAGAGTATCACTCAAACATTGCAAAAATCTAAGGAAAATCACTGTGCCAAATGTTTTGAGTACGAAAAGTTAAAAAAAGGAAGGAGCAGCACATGAAAGAAATATTGAGTTGTTTCACACAATCTATAGAAGAAACTCATATACAGATTGGTCAGGTACACGAGGAGTTAGTGCAAAATATTGTAAAATAGCAGAAAGTAGAGTAGCAATAAGAATTATATAAATGTTAATTTTGAAACTTTAATCTGCGTAGGAAATTGCATAATTTCATTGAAGTAAGAATGGAACGAATGTGATTTGTGTGTAAAAACCGGTTTTGAATGAATGAGGAAGTTCATATATGTGAAAAGTTTATTTGTTGTAGGCCACATGCTGTAAGGGTAGGTGTGTGTGTTCCTTTAACAAATTGTAAGCCATGGGGGAGGTTACGAACAGCTGTAAGGTAACGAACAACGCTTTGTATCATCGCAGCTTAAAAGGGGAAAGTTGGAAAATGTAGGTTGCTTGGTTCTGCTGATGTTTCTATAGATTTCTTTTCAGTAAAGTTAATTTGGAAAATTGTTACTAGTACTAGGAATTGGAAATTTAAAAATAGTGGTGAGAATGGATTGGAATAATTGGAAAGAAGTTAATTGCTGAAACGTGACCAGCTTTTGTGGTTTGTTTAGATAAACATTCTGGTTGGAGAAGGGTAATGATTGTTTGCTGAGATTTTCAGAAACAGTTGTGAGGAAGTGGCCCAAGGAAGGCACTTTCAAGATAAATGTGTGACAAGGTGGAAGTGTTAATTATGAATTATATTCCACAGATAAGTTGGAAAGGTGGGAAAAGAGGAGAGGAAAGGAATTAGATGTACTTAGGCAGTTTAGAGAGAAAGGAGAGAGAGGCAGTGAGGAGATAACAGAAGTAGGAAATGACAGTGTATTGTGAACAATGAAAGTCAGGAGGAGTCAGTGGAAGATTTTAAAAGGAAGGTGAATAAATTTGCAAAGGAGGATAAACTATCTGAGAAGTAAGAAATTGAGTTTAGAATGAGAAAGAAGGCAGATCAGAAAGGATTAAAGTTGAAAGCAGAGGGATAAATTGATGAGACTGTTTAAAAAGATAAGAGCAGGCCAGACACAGATTATCCTTTGGGGCACTCATAAACTGAGAGGGCTAAAAAATACCTTACCCAATATTCCTGATGGGGCAGGAAATGGATTATGGCTTTGGAGGAGGAGAACGTGGGACGATTATTGGCTATGGGAGATTTGAAGGCACTGTTGGTGAAAGTGATAGGAACCACTAAACTGACAGAACTCCTGAAGATGGCTGGTATAAAAATGCTGCGAACAATGCAATAAACAATGGCACACTGTTTGACACAGTCAGGCAGAGGGTATGGCAGGCCCTCAGACAATAATCCAGCAGCCTATCTGGAGAACAAGCTGAAAAGGTGGAGTGGAAACTGAACAAGAAATAGAAGGCAACTTGTTAATGAACACTATATTCTGAACCACTGTGGTGGATGTCATTCCTCCTAACGTCAAGTCTAGATTGGAGGAGGTGGTGGGATGTCATCTATTTCCCACCCCTGATTCAGTGATCATTTGGTCAATGAGGTTGAGAAATATCGCAAAGATAGGAAAAAGACTTGCAGACCAGCAGGAAGAGGTGCAGAGAAAAATGATGCAAATGTAATTTGAAGAGCTCAAAAAGAAAGAGCATGAAAAAGGAAAGACAATGTTGTCAGTAACAACAGACCTGGTTGAAAAGTCTGAAATAAGTGATGCACCGACACACAGTGAGTCCTATGACAGAGCCAAACAGGGGCCAGAAATTCCATGCCAATAATAAATGTATTTGCGAGAGTATTTCCTCAAATGCCCTATCAGGAGTGAAATAAATCTGGATATAAGCCCAGACAGGACTGGGGTCCCCAGGAGAGGGAGGGATCTCAAGGAGGAGGTCAAGAAAGGCTAGTAAGGAGATAGGTAATGGATAAGGTGTGTTGGGGATGTGAACAGGTATGGTAATCAGGAAATAATAATAATTATATTAAGATAATGGTGAACATAGCTATGGTAAGAACATTAAGAAGAGGTATTAAATACACCTAGGCTAGGATGCGGCAGGGTTTTAAATACTAGCCCCATGTTTTTAATCAGATGTTGTAGGCAGATTTGGAAGGTGTTGATATAGTATGTGGATGATTTGTTGGTTTGTTCCACATGTGAGAAGCAATGTGAGAGAGAGACATTGTAATTATCTTGGAAAATATGGCACAGGAGGTCATAATGTATCAAGGAAGAAGTTGTTGTTTTGTCAGCAGTAGGTAGAATATTTTGGACGAGTAATATCTAAAGAAGTAAAAGCTATAGCGCAGGATCAAATTGAAGCGATAATTGAAGTTCCCAAACCTCAGACAGTAGAACAGATGATGATGATCTTGGGAATGGCAGGATATAGTTCAGACTAGATTGGGAAGTATGTTGAAATTGTGATGCCATTAAGGAAAATAATGAAGGAAGAAGGACACACAAGTCTGAGAAATGTTTTACAGTCAGAGCCTTTGAATGAAGGGGACAAAAAGGTTTTGCTTGTGGATGTTTCTTGTTAAAGGGATCATAATAGTAAGTATGCAGCGTTTGAAGTAATGCATCAGGATAAATTAGACTTTAAGGTAATCAAATTGGAAGCTTGCCTGCAATCTTGCTTAGCTCAGTTGGCAGAAATTAAGGCTTTAAGAGCAGCATATGTACGTGGAGTCTGGCACATGTTTGGAGCAATAGGGAAACAGAAAGGCTTTGAGAAAAGCAACTGAGACCCCATGCAAAGTTAGCAGTATCCCCCTATGAAATGTTGTTCGGGTTACCTTATTTGGGAGAGATAGAAGGAATACCCACCATAGAGGGCAGTGATGTATTCTTAAGGAACTATTTGCTGGCAGTATCTCGTTCTCTTACAGAATTAAAAGCTAAAGGATTATCGGCTCAAAGCCCACCACTCGACTTTCCAATACATTGCGTAAAGGCCGGCGACTGGTTACTGGTCAAGAATTGGAGGGAGGAGAAACTCCAGCCCCGGTGGACCGGCCCATACCTAGTATTACTGACAACCGAGACAGCAGTACGAACAAAAGAAAAAGGGTGGACCCACGCGACTCAAATTAAAGGGCTCACCCGCTCCGGATAAAAAAGAACAGTGGATGGTGAAGCCAGGAAACAAGCCCCTAGCGTTAACCTTTAGTAAGAAAAAATGTATAAAACGAACAGTATGCAAGGAGCAGTCGTGGTATTGCTTACTCTGCAGGTAACCGTTGTAAAAAGTGTTAATAACTGTGATAAATGCTACCATCCTATCAGATATGGAAGGCGGACAACCAGATCATTTACCTATCATTCCCATGTGAACGATGCTTGCTATAACCTAAGAACTAGAACTGTTTGTAAGAACGGGGGAAAGGAGTATTATGTGGTAGAGAATAAAGGATATGTAGGAAGGTTTGGGTACGTTACCTGCCCAAAGGTGGAGAAATGGGTTTGCATGACTAGGACAGGACAGTTAGGTATCCCTTCCCATGCCTTAAGAGAAACATTAGACAAAATTAAGGAAGAAGTAATAAAAAGGTTAACAAAAACAGTAGTCACCAAGCCTCCCCCTCCCCCACCTACTCAGCCCCAACTGCACCAAACAGTGTATGAAGAAATAAAGAGGCAGATTGAGATCCCCGAAGTAGGAAAAAACCTGTTTGTGGACTTGGCCCTCCGGATAGCTGGAACCCTGAATGTGACTAACTGTTGGGTCTGTGGCGGACCACTGATGAGCTCACGTTGGCCATGGAGAGGATCCATCCTTGAAGTATGGGACCTGATGGAGTGGAACCTGACAGTTGGACAAGACCGAGGTCCCCAGGCATGGGTCCTGACAGACACTCCAGTTGGGATTGAGTGTATCACTAGGCCCTGGGCAAAGGATGCCGTCCTAGTAGACAGCATCCCCTGCCAGCGCATCGTCACCCAGTGGCCGAATCAGTCCCGAGTGTGGTGGCCAGAGGAGCCTAAATGGTATCCAACTAAGAAGGATGGGAGAAACTGCACCATCTGGATGAAGACTGATGGAATGGAATCGACTGGACTATGGAACTGCACCGGGAACAACCCTTATCAAGGAATCCCGGTGTTGCGAGATATGGGACAATGTTACCTCTAGTGGACCGGCCCCTGAAGGACTGTTATGGATATGCGGACACAAGGCATACTCGGTGTTGCCAACAAATCGGAGCGGGACTTGATTCATTGGACTGGTGCAACCGGGATTTTTCCTGTTAAACACCAAAGAGGGGCGGTCGCTAGTAACACGCGTATTTGACGAGCTATATCGGAAGAAGAGGAAAATGGACATCGGAGAATGGGAAGATGATGAATGGCCACCCGCAAGAATCATCTCATACTATGGACCAGCCACTTGGGCGCAGGACGGATCCTGGGGCTACCGAACCCCGGTATACATGTTAAACCGGATCATAAGACTTCAGGCAGTACTGGAAGTAATTACCAACCAAACTGCGGTGGCACTAGAGATGCTGGCGAAGCAGCAGACACAGATGAGAGCAGCAATATACCAGAACCGGTTGGCACTAGATTACCTCCTGGCAGAAGAAGGAGGGGTATGCGGGAAATTCAACCTCTCTAATTGCTGCCTAAACATCGATGACAACGGACAGGCAGTAATGGACATATCAGAAGGAATCCGGAAATTGGCACATGTTCAAATACAAAAGTGGAATTCGATTATGGGTACTCGGAGGAACATGGTGGAGAACGGTGGGACTCGTGTTTCTATGTGCATTGGCTGGGCTGATCTTTAGCCCCTGTTGTATCCCTTGTTTTAGGGAACTTATTACAAGGAGTGTAAGTCAGATGCAGGCTGTTGTAGTGCCTATGGTAGAAAAAGGGGCAATACAGAAAATAATGATAATGCAACCAGGGAAGGTCCAGGATCCACAGGAAGAGAAGATTAGGAGAATGTTACTTCAATTAGAACTGAAGGAGCTTGAAATTGAGGTTTAATCAATAAATGCGTAGCAAAAGAAAAAGGGAGGACTGTGAGGGATAAAGTGATTAAACCCCCACTGTTGTAAAGGTCCGGGAGAGGATTCTAACACAGTTGTGAATGAGGTAACCAGCATCGTCCTTGAGCAGGACTGATAGCATTGTATAGCAGCAGGCAGGGATGAGGGATGCGGCCATAATCACCAGAGTCTAGCTTTTTAATTAAAATACAAGAAACTGGGCCAGGTCAATAGCAACTGAGCATGCTTAATGAAATAAATGAATATTACTTACACGTCCCTGGTTGAGAAACTGATCATTACCATGCACATGTAAGAACATGTGGGAGGTATTGGGGGGACGTACCTATAGACTGTGCACCTCATGCTCTGATTGGGAAGAGCCAGAAGGGGAGGTCAAATGTAGAATTGTGTGTATAAAGGGGCTATACTTTCCTGACTTCGGTGTGTCTCAACTTGGAGAGGCACCCGATTCTGCAGACTTGCAAATAAAGCATTTCTTGTTTCCACGATTTAGTCTCTGAGTAGTGATTGTGAGCACGCACTATATCTCACACCAGGACTCAAGGGCCTGAGCTATTGGGAGAGGTTGAGCAGACTAGGACTTTATTCCTTGGAGCGCAGGAGGATGAGGGGTGATCTTATAGAGATGCACAAAATCATGAGATGAATAGATTGGGTAAATGCAGAGTCTTTTGTCCAATGTAGGGGAATCGAGAACCAGAAGACATAGGTTTAAGGTGAGGGGGGGATTTATGGGCACCTGAGGGGTGACATTTTTTCCACATGAAGGGTAATGGTGGTGCGTATATGGAACAAGCTGTTGGAGGAGGTAGTTGAGGCCATCATTCATTTAAAAGGCATTTGGACAGGTACATGGATAGGATGAGGCACGTTTAGATGAGGCATGCTGGTCGGTATGGGCAAGTTGGGTCTATTTCCACAATGTGTGACTCTATGGAAGGGGTTGGCTGGTTGATGAGGGTGGGCCTGTTGAGAGGAGAACACAGTAGAAGGATAATGGCACGTGATGGTAGAAGGCACGTCGAGGGGAAAAGTTTGCTTCGAGAGGCAACAGGGAGGATTGAAAAAAAATGCTGGAGAAGAACAGGTAAGAGGGAGCGAGAGTGGCAGCCGTTTGACGGCGGAGGATGAAGTGACGGTCAGACAGGGAGACTGGCGATGGCATCGTGGAGGGGCAGGTTGTGGGCCTTTGGGAGGGCATTATATCAGCTACAAAAACATTTACTTCTCTCATAAACAATTTGCTTGCGCAGATACGCTACTTTATTTGTCAAAAGCGTAGTACAACCGGGAGGTTACATACAAAGCCACACGAGGTATGTAGGCCCAATCCCTAAAGCAATTCCCGAGTGAATTCAATCTTTCTTACTTGCTTGCTTTTCTTCACTGGCTGCAGTTAAAGACAAGACTCGACAGTAAGACGAAGGCAAACGTCTCAATAAATTTCACTGATAAAATTCCCTCCTGTGAGGGGATTGTTTGCCCGCTAGCGCCTCCATCAGTGAGTGGGCTCAAGGCAAACGCACGGTTACCTCTTAAAAATGTAACTTCAAATGCAACCCAACTCCAATTTAACCCTTTCTTTTGGTGTTCTGGAGCACTTAACAGTGTGTGGAAATTTTACCTAAATCCAGTCGCGTGTGTTGCAAATGCTGGAAGCACTCACTCATCAAGTAAAATGCATATGTGCAGAAAGAAACGTTAGATTTAATGTTTTAGACCTGTTGAGTGTTTCTAGCATTTATTTCCGATTTCCAGCAAGTGCGCTTTTAAAATCTTTTCATCGTATTCTTCTACTTGGCCAAAAACAGATTTTTAAAATAATAATAGAGTGGAAAAAGTGTGTTTTTCCCACTCGCCCATCCCCAACTCACTGCCACACACAGATCACACGAATAGATTTTACCTCCAGGTGGAGATTGTGTTTGAATTTGAAGAAAGTTCTGCTTTGTTTTGTCTCTTCATCATGTGTAAAAATCAGGATTTTCCTTGTACCTGTGTATGTACAGACCGTTAGATCCGCTTCAGATAGATTAGCATGTATGAGGTGAAGAAGGTTTATCTCACTACCTGCAGTAGAACCAGTAAAATGGCTCTGTCATTCAAGGCTCTGAAGTCTTGGTAGATGCTTTCTCCTGGTGACGCCAACCCTTGGTGATTAAAGTTCCCAACTCAGAATACATTTTGTAGAAACATGAAAACATAGAAAATAGTTGCAGGAGTAGGCCATTCAGCCCTTTGAGCCAGCACCGCCATTCAATATGATCATGGCTGATCATCTAAAATCAGTACCCTGTTCCTGCTTTCTCCCCCATATCCTATGGTTCTCTCGACAATTGAGAATAGGCGCAGGAGTAGGCCATTCGGCCCTTCGAGTTAGCACCGCCATTCAATGTGATCATGGCTGATGATCCACAATCAGTACCCATATCTCCCCATATCCCCTGACTCTGCTATCTTGAAGAGCCGAATCTAGCTCTCTCTTGAAAGTATCCAGAGAACCGGCCTCCACCACCCTCTGAGGCAGAGAATTCCACGGACTCAGGACTTTCTGTGTGAAAAAGTGCTTCCTCATCTCCGTTTAAATGGCTTACCCCTTATTCTTAAACTGTGGCCCCTGGTTCTGGACTCCAACATCGGGAACATGTCTCCTGCCTTTAGCGAGTCCAAACCCTTAATAATCTTGTATGTTTCAATAAGATCCCCTCTCATCTTTCTAAATCCAAGAGTATACAAGCCCGCCGTTCCTTGTGAACCTATGCTGCACTCCCTCAATAGCAAGAACGTTCTTCCTCAAATTTGGAGACCAAAACTGCACACAATACTCCAGGTGTGGTCTCACTAAGGCGTTATACAACTGCAGAAGGATCTCTTTGCTCCTATACTCAACTCCTCTTGTTATGAAGGCCAACATGCCATTAGCTTTCTTCATTGCCTGCTGTACTTACATGCTGACATAAAAGATGAAATAGCAGCACATTTGGATAGCAGTAACAGGATCGTCCGAGTCAGCATGGATGTACGAAGGGGAAATCATGCTTGAGTAATCTTCTGGAATTTTTTTGAGGATGCAACTAGGAAAATGGACAAGGGAGAGCCAGTGGATGTAGTGTACCTGGACTTTCAGAAAGCATTTGATGTTCCTTTAGGCCGAAAACATCTCTCTTGAAAACATCCAGTGAATTGGCCTCCACTGCCTTCTGTGGCAGAGAATTCCACAGATTCACAACTCTGGGTGAAAAGGTTTTTTCTCATCTCAGTCCTAAATTGCCTATCCTTTATTCTTAAACTGTGACTGCTGGTTTTGGACTTCCCCAACATTGGGAACATTTTTCCTGTATCTAGCCTAGCCAATCCTTTAAGAATTTAATATGTTTCTATAAGATCCCCTCTCATCCCTCTAAATTCCAGTGAATACATGTCCAGTTGACCCATTCTTTCATTATATGTCAGTCCCACCATCCCAGAAATTAACCTGGTGAACCTATGCTGCTCTCCCTCAATAGCAATAATGTCCTTCCTCAAATTGGGAGACCAAAATTGCACACAATATTCCAGGTGCGGTCTCACCAGGGCCCTGTACAACTGCAGTAGAACCTCCTTGCTCCTCAACTCAAATCCTCTCGCAATGAAGGCCAACATGCCAATAGTTTTCTTCACTGCCTGCTGTATCTGCATGCTTACGTGTGTCTTTGCTGCTTTCGTGTGTATTCAGTATGGAGGAATACTGATTCATGGTGAGAGAGGATGTTAAGTTTTAATAAGGAGGCGGTTTCCTTGCCCATGGGTTATAAAATTAATTTAAATTCCACAAATGCTATTCTCAGATTTGTACTTGGGTTCTGGATTGCTTGTCCAGGCTCTTGGATTATGAGACAAATAATTGAAACAACCATGTTACCTTAGAGTTTCCCTCCATGCTAAGGTTAGATGTTTGCACAGAGTTTAAATGGTATTATCTTTACCTGGTACTTCTGAGAGTAACCATTTCCAGCAAGTCCACTGGACTAGTCACATAAATACTGTGGCTACAAGACAAAGACAAAATGTGGGTATCCTGTATCTCACGACCTGACAACCAAAGTCTTTCCACTATCTGCAAAGGCACGAGTCTAATGTTTGATGGAATAGTCAACATCAGATCCAAGAACATTCATCGGCATTACTCTACACATTCATTTCACTCATCTCTGGCTCACAGTAGCTGCAATGTGTATTATCTGCAAAATACACAGCAGAAACTCACCCGAGCTACTCTTAGCAGCATCTCCCAAACCAACAAGCTCTACCATCATGAAAAATGAGGATATCATTCACATAGCGTTCTCACATGCATGTTGTCCTCTGATTTAGAAATGCACTGTTGTTCTTTTATTGTTGCTGGGTCTAAATCCTGGGACGTTCTTCCTTAGAGCAACGTGGGAGTACCTTCATTAGTAGGACTGTAGCGATTCAAGGAGCCACCTTCCCTTGGCGATGGACAATAGATGCTGAGATCCCTAAAAAAGGAAAGAAGACTAATGAAAGGTTTCTCTGAATATGAATAAATTTCATATGCGTTATATTTATCTGTGTATAACTATGGAATTCAGAATGAAGTGAATAAGCAGGCTGTGTTACATTCATTTTTTTTACATCAAATATGTGATGATGCACTTTATATTTAAAGCTTCCAAAATATTAACAATTCCTTCAAGGATCAAGGCAATAAAATTGCAGTCTTATGTAACAGCACACAGAAACGTAACCCACTTCATTCAATTTACTTTGCCAATACTAAGTCCAATTTTGAACAAACTATTCCCTGCTCAGCATATCAAAGAAGAAATTTCACAATTGCATATGTTATCATTTTTCTGTTTTTTGAAGTCCAAATAATTCAGTAGTTTATAATTCCTAAGAAAAGTGAATTTTATTTCTGAACCTTTGAAAAGCACAGTGATAACATATTGCACATTAACGTTACATCGTGATAATACCAGATGAAAATTTAGATGTGTCCAAGCAAAGTGCTCTTGTTTAATTTGGTGGCTAAGAATTTAACAAAATATACAACACCTTATTATATAACATAATAAAGCTGTTGATCCATTTGATAACAGTGGCAAACTTGAACAATGTGTTGGTGTTTTACTTGGCTACACAGTCATGGCTTGTTGATGGACAATAGTCATTTACTTGGCTACACAGTCAGATAGGGTCTGAGCACACAACCCTGATGTGTGCCAGAGTGGAGAAAATGTTATGACCAATTCTAACAAACTGAGGTCTGCTGATCAAGAAGCCCAGAAGCCAGTTGCAGAAAGAGCGCTCAAGCGCAAGGTCCAGAAGCTTAGTGATGAATTTATTCAATATTATAGAACATTCAGACCCCTTCACTTTTTCCACGTTTTGTAACGTTACAGCCTTATTCTAAAATTGATTAAATTCATTTTTTTATCATCAATCTACACACAATACCACATAATAAAAAAACGAAAACAGGTGTTTAGAAATTTTTGCAAAGTAATTAAAACGAAATAACTGAATTATCACATTTACATAAGCATTCAGACTCTTTACTCAGTACTTTGTTGAGGCACCTTTGGCAGCGATTACAGCCTCAGGTCTTCTTGGGTATGAGGCTACAAGCTTGGCACACCTGTATTTGGGTAATTTCTCCCATTCTTCTCTGCACATCCTCTGAAGATCTGTCAGGTTGGATGGGGAGCATCCATGCACAGTTATTTTCAGGTCCCTCCAGAAATGTTCGATCTGGTACAAGTCCAGGCTCTGGCTGAGCTACTCCAGGACATTCACAGACTTGTCATGAAGCCACTCCTGCATTGTCTTGGCTGTGTGCTTAGGGTCGTTGTCCTGTTGGAAGGTGAACCTCCGGTCTAGTCTGAGGTCCTGAACGCTCTGACATGTTTTCATCAAGGATCTCTCTGCTCTGTTTATCTTTCCCTCGATCCTGTCTAGTCTCCCAGGTCCTGCCGCTGCAAAACATCCCCAAAGCATGAAGCTACCACCACCATCTTCACCGTAGGTATGGTATTGGCCAGGTAATGAGCGGTGCCTGGTTCCTCCAGACATGACACTTGGCATTCAGGCCAAAGAGTTCAATCTTGGTTTCATCACTCCAGAGAATCTTGTTTCTCAAGCCTTTTCGCAAACTCCAAGTGGGCTGTCATGCGTCTTTTACTGAAGAGTGGCTTTCGTGTGGCCACTCTACCATAAAAGCCTGGTTGGTGGTGCTGCAGATATAGTTGTCTTTCTGGAAGGTTGTCTCATCTCCACAAAGGAACTCTGGAGCTCTGTCAGAGTGACCATCAGGTTCTTGGTCACCTCCCTGACCAAGGACCTTTTCCCCCGATTGCTCAGTTTGGCTGGCCGGCCAGCTCTATGAAGAGTCCTGGTGGTTCCAAAGTTCTTCCATTTAAGAATGACGGATGCCACTGTGCTCTTTGTGGCCTGCAATGCTGCAGAAATTGTTTTATACCCTTCCCCAGATCTGTCTTTCGACACAATCCTGTCTCTGAGGTCTACGGACAATTCCTTCATCTTCATGGCTTGGTTTTTGCTCTGACATGCACTGTCAACTGTGGGATCTTATATAGGCTGGCGCGTGCCTTTTCAAATCATATCCAATCAATTTAATTTACCACTGGTGGACTCCAATCAAGTTGTGGAAACATCTCCAGGATCAGTGGAAACAGGATGAACCTAAGCTCAATTTTGAGTGTCATAGCAAAGTTTCTGAATACTTATGTAAATGTGATGTTTCAGCTATTCCTTATTTATTACTTTGCAAAAATATTTATAAACACCGGTTTTTGATTCTTCATTCTGGGGTATTGTGTGTAAATTGATGATACAAAAAATGAAATGAATCCATTTTGAAAAATAAGGCTGTAACGTAACAAAATGTGGAAAAAGTGAAGGGGTCTGAACACTTTCTGAATGCACTGTATAGTGTTGAAGGCTTCACTGTAGTCAATGAAGCCATGGGAGTTCTAGTTGTCAAGATCATTGAGTGCTGAATGTTTAGTGCAAGAGAGATGGCATCCTTTGTAGGCAAATTGCATGGGGTCCAAATTGTCCAGAAGACTGGTGTAGATGTGGGCATTACCATTCAGTCAATGTGCTTTTTTTTGGGTAGATGTTGGAGCTACTGGATGGATGATGGTTAGAGGCAGGTTGTTTTATTTTTCTTGGAGACCTTTATCATTCCAGACTCCCTTGAAGCAGCGGAAGGGGACAGTTGAAGTGAGAGGTTGAAGGTGTTAGTGAAGACTCTGGGCAGTTGTTTGGCACGAAATTTCAGAACCTATCTGGCTGGCCACTTTCCAAAATTATAGACTCGTGAAAACAAATTTGTTTTCTGTCACCAAGATGTATGGGACAGAGCTAGTGGAGGTGGGGCAACACGCATCATGGGAACATTCTTTGCCTGTTGCAAATAGGCGTAAAATGCATTGAGCAGAGATGCATCATTGCCTGAGATTGCCCTAGATATCTGCTTGAAGCCTGTGATAGTATTCAAGACCTGCCACAGTCCCCTTGCATCCGCTTGACTGAATTGAGCCATTAAACTTGTTTTGGAATTCTTTCATCATTGCAAATATAATTGCGGAGGTCATACTTGGTCTTCTTGAACAGTGTGGAATTATACTTCTTGAAAGCTTCAGATCTGGACCAGCAGAGAGGGCATTTGCCTGGTCATCCAAGGTTTCTGTTTAGCATAGACACTAATTGTCTTTGTCAAACTGCAGTTGTCAACTCGTTTCTTGATGAAAGTGGTGGTGATTGAGTTATACTCAATGGTCTTGAAATGGTCTTGAGCATGTTCTAGTTCACTGACTCAAGGTAATCCCAAAGTAGATCCTCAGCCTCCTCAGACCACTTTCAGAACATAAAACTTTAGTGTCTTACTATATGCAACAATACTAAAAGCTACAAGAAGTTGTGTATATGTCCAGATGCAATCTGCAGGATACTTATGGATAAAAGGCAATGGCTACAGTGATCTTCACTGCCACTGCCAGTACAATTGTGCACAACTTATAGGCTGCAATTGTATCCTTGATAATTGACCTGCCAGATAAACCAGGGATTTTATTGCAAACTGATTTTTAAGTGATTTTTCCAAAAATAGACTGGGAAACACATTCTGTAAATGGGCTGGATGGTTTGGAGTTTGTTAAATGTGTGCAGCATAGTTTTTTGCAGCAGTACATAGAGGTATCGACCAGAGAAGGGGCAGTGCTGGACCTCCTGTTAGGAAATGAGGCAGGTCAGGTGACGGAGGTATGCGTTGGTGAGCACTTCGGGACCAGTGATCACAATACCATTAGTTTCAATATAATTATGGAGAGAGTGAGAACTGGACCTAGGGTGGAGATTTTTGATTGGAGAAAGGCTAACTTTGAGGGAATGCGTAAGGATTTTAAAGGAGTGAATTGGGACACTTTGTTTCATGGGAAGGATGTAGAAGAGAAATGGAGGGCATTTAAAGGGGAAATTGTAAGAGTACAGAATCTTTATGTCCCTGTTAGGTTGAAAGGAAATAGTAAAAATTGGAAAGAGCCATGGTTTTCAAGGGAAATCTGACACTTGTTTCGAAAAAAGAGAGATATCTACAATAATTATACGAGGCATGGAGTAAATGAGGTGCTAGAGGAGTATAAAGAATGTAAAAAGAATCTTAAGACAGAAATTAGGAAGGCTAAAAGAAGATATGAGGTTGCTTTGGCAAGAAAGGTGAAAGTAAACCCAAAGGGTTTCTACAGCTATATTAATAGCAAAAGGATAACGAGGGATAAAATTGGACCATTAGAGAACCAGAATGGACAGCTATCTGCAGAGCCAAAAGAGATGGGGGAGATATTGAACAATTTATTTTCTTCGGTATTCACCAAGGAGAAGGATATTGAACTCTGTGAGTTAAGGGGAAAAAGTAGAGTAGCTATGGAAACTATGAGATTCAAAGAGGAGGAAGTACTGACACTTTTGAAATATATAAAAGTGGATAAGTCTCCAGGCCCTGACAGGATATTCCCTAGGACATTGAGGGAAGTTAGTGTAGAAATAGCAGGAGCTATGACAGAAATATTTCAAATGTCATTAGAAACGGGAATAGTGCCGGAGGATTGGCGTACTGCGCATGTTGTTCCATTGTTTAAAAAGGGTTCAAAGAATAAACCTAGCAATTATAGACCTATTAGTTTGACGTCAGTGGTGGGCAAATTAATGGAAAGGATACTTAGAGATAATATATATAAGCATCTGGATAAACAGGGTCTGATCAGGAACAGTCAACATGGATATGTGCCTGGAAGGTCATGTTTGACAAACCTTCTTGAATTTTTTGAAGCGGTAACTAGGGAAATTGATGAGGGTAAAGCAGTGGATGTTGTCTATATGGATTTTCAGTAAGGCCTTTGACAAGGTTCCCCATGGAAGGTTGGTTAAGAAGGTTCAATCTTTGGGTGTTAATGGCGGAGTAGCAAGATGGATTCAACAGTGGCTGAATGGGAGATGTCAGAGAGTTATGGTGGATGGCTGTTTGTCAGGTTGGAAGCCAGTGACCAGTGGGGTGCCTCAGGGATCTGTGTTGGGTCCACTGTTGTTTGTCATGTACATCAATGATCTGGATGATGGGGTGGAACATTGGATAAGTAAGTATGCAGATGATACTAAGATAGGTGGTGTTGTGGATAATGAAGTAGATTTTCAAAGTCTACAGAGAGATTTGGGCCATTTGGAAAAGTGGGCTGAAAGATGGCAGATGGAGTTTAATGCTGTTAAGTGTGAAGTGCTACATCTTGGCAGGACAAATCAAAATAGGAAGTACATGGTAAATGGTAGGGAATTGAGGAATGCTGTGGAACAGAGGGATCTAGGAATAACTGTGCATAGTTCCCTGAAGGTGGAATCGCATGTAGATAGGGTGGTAAAGAAAGCAACATACTGTAAATTTAGACAGGCTGGCTCATGGGAAGTATAAACAGTACTGCAAAGAAAAGCAATAAATCAAAGAGATAAGATAAAGTGTCATTCACTTTGTGCATGATTATAGTTACATCCAGTGCATTCTCTTCATAAACATTAGTCAGGCAATTGTCTCTTCATAATGTCTGAATTGGTATTTTGGTTTTGCACACACCAGCTGAAGCATTTTATGTATAGCTGACCACAGATACACTAAAACATGATGCCCGTGATAGTATTCAAGACATACTGATTACATGTGGTGCTTTGTTTTAGCCACATTTGTGTCTGTACAAAATCATTTTGCAACTCCATTAACCAAGCATTTAAATTGCATTATATTATATAGAATATGTACATGATGCAATTTCAGTAGTACAGGATAGCACATAGGCAGAGTTTCAATTATTAGGTTTAAGTTTGATTCAATTTTGTTATTTTTGCAAAATTGGTTATTTTTAGTTACTATACATTTTAAGTGATATCATGTTTCTCTCAGCATGTTTTAGACCATAAGTGCAACTAAATTGAAATAACAATATTTGTACATTCATCCTAATGAAAAGTTTATTTAATTCAATCAATTGCTCACTTTGGACCCACTTTGGAGTTAATCCAATTTATTGCTTGTTTTGTAAAATGCTAACATTCTTTAAGATGAGTCCATATTCTTGAGAATACAAAAGCTTTGTTTATTTTGAACAAACAGCGAGAAAAATGTTTGTCAAGTCTCCAAACGTCTATGAGGTGCCTCACTGTTATGCGGCTCATTCACTCGTTCTTCCCTGTTTGGAACTTTGTCATGATTCTCTGCCACCTGTATTTGTTTAAAAATATGAATGAGAGCACCTTGATGCCTCTGGTTGCCTAAATTGTTTACAGACAGGTTGGTTGGCAATACTGGCACCAGCTTTCTCTCAGGCTGTGATGAGTGCCACTCATGCAGCAGGAGTATCAAAAGGTTTCTGAGCTTTCAAATAGACAATAGTCAATAGGTGCAGGAATAGGCCATTCGGCCCTTCGAGCCAGCACCGTCATTCAATGTGATCATGGCTGATCATTCCCAATCAGTACCCCGTTCCTGCCTTCTCCCCATATCCCCTGACTCCGCTATCTTTAAGAGCCCTATCTAGCTCTCTCTTGAAAGTATCCAAAGAACCGGCCTCCACCGCCCTCTGAGGCAGAGAATTCCACAGACTCACAACACTCACAGACTTTAAGACTTTTACATTCCATCACAGTGAGGAGGTGCCTGGTGAACTCACTGTGGTGGATGTTAAATTTGTGTTTATTGTGTGTTTTATTTTTTTTATTATATGTATGACTGCAAGGCAACGAAATTTTGTTCAGACCGAAAGATCGGAATGACAATAAAGGATACTTTGACTTTGACTCTGTGTGAAAAAAATGTTTCCTCTTCTCCGTTCTAAAAGGCTTACCCCTTAATCTTTCACTTTAGTATTTCTTTAGATCTCAGTTGTTACTTTGGGAGCCTCCTCTTACCTGGTGAGGACAGAGCACTTATTTATTACTATTAAGAATGTCTGCAGAACCTATGTTTAAGTTCCCTTGTCCTTCCTTAATGTACTGCCTTTTTTCTGCCAGTTTTTGATTCACATTTACTTTGGCTCCCCTGTTTATCTTATTTTCAGTTGCACTTTCCCATTGATTCTTCTGTGTTTAGCTCAGTTCTCGGGGGTAATTGCAACCTTACACTTGTCATATGCAACATTTTATTTGTTTAATACGTATCTTTCAACCTCCAGGGAGTTCAGGATGTGTTTGCTCTTCCTGTGATTCACCCATACCTATGTTTTGTTACAGTTTTGCCTGTGAACATTTGGTTGTGGTTTACCAGGGTTAGATCTCCTTCATCCCATTAAAATTGGTCTTCCTCTGATTAATTATTTATTTTGATTTAATTATATATAGAAATACCAAAACCGCAGATGCCGGTGTACAAAACAGGACACAAAGTGTTAGAATAACTCATCAGACCAGACGGCATCTCTGGAGAACATGGAAAGGTGATGTCTCAGGTAGGGACCCTTCCAAACCAAGTCACCACCTACTCATCTTTTCCAGAGATACTGTCTGGCCTGCTGAGTTACGCTATATCCATATATATAGCTAAGCTAAATCTTATGTTATGATATCTATCTTTGTAAATGCTTTCCTGCCGAAAAATGATAAGGGTTTGCCCGAGGAGATGATCTACGGGTGAGGGATAAGGACAAATATAGGAATGGGGCTGCAGAAAGATCAGAATTTGTATCTGGCCTGGTTCCAATGGAGAGCAGTTGTGCATTTGCTAAATAATAAGTTAAAGAAGGAAGCTGCAATGATGCTGCACGTGGTGCAGCTGCCTCGCAGCGCCAGCAGTGCAGGTTCCATTCTGACCTCCAGTGGCATTGGTGTGGAGTCTGCACCTAGTCCCCGGGTGCTCCAGTTTCACCTTGCATTCCAAAGGTATGCTGATTGTTAATTTAATTAGGTAATGAAATTGCCCAAGTGTAGTTGGTAGGTGAGAGAATCGGAGGGGGTTAATGGGTGGGTACATGTCATAGAGTTATACAGCATGCAAACAGGCCATTTGGCCCAACTCGTCCATATTGACCAAGCTAAGCTTGTTCCATTTACCCACATTTGACCCATATCCCTCAAAACAATTCTTATCCATGCAGCTGTCCAAGTGTACCTGCCTCAATTACCTCCTCTGGCAGCTCATTCCATATACCCCCCCACAGACAATCTTTAGATTTATTACTTGTCATTCGCACCTCAGAGAGACTCGAACGAAATTCTGTTTCTACAAACCATACAGAGCAATTCATAAAAAAACACACACAAACAATTCAATTCACACAAACATCCATCACAGTGAGTCTCCCCCTCACTGTGATGGAAGGCAAAGTTCTTCTCTCTCCCCCGCACCATTTCTCCCCCGATGTCGAGCCCCAGGAGGGCGGTGTTAAGCCCTACGGCCACTGAGGCCGCGCCGGGCGATGTACGGCCCCGCTCTAGGCCCAAAGGTCACAAAGTTGGAGCCCCGGGCGGGCGCTGGAATGTCCCGCGGGCTGAAGGATCTGTTCCTGTGCTATACTGCTCTTTGTTCTATGTTGTATTAAAGTAGATGAAACCCATAAATCTGAATTATGATCTTCTTGATTACACCCATTTTGAACACTTACTTAAGTTCATGGTATAACAAGCCAGACCAGAGGCACTTCTACAGTTGCCTGTTAATGGTATTTCTGTGACTTTTCCCTATGATTTTAGAATGTTAAATGCAGTACGATTCAGAAGCAAAATAGCGGACATTGTGCAACTTGCAGAAAGTTAGGAGTTTATTTTTAGGTAGTATTTTGTCATTGAAATTTAATCATATTTTATATAATTTATGTGATCCATTTTCTGGACCTTAATGTTCCTGGTATAATGAATATTTGAATCAACAACACGGAACACTGAATTCAAATGAGTTTACTACACAGCATTAAAACAAGGCAACTGAAAACAATTGAATCACTGTATTTTAATATGAGATTTTATTTTTAAATATTACTGAAACTTAAGGTAGACACAAAAATCTGGCGTATCTCAGCAGGACTGGAGAGAAGGAATGGGTGACGTTTCAGGTCGAGACCCTTCTTCAGACTCGGTCTCGACCCGAAACATCACCCATTCCTTCTCTCCAGTGATGCTGCCTGTCCCGCTGAGTTACTGCAACATTTTGTGCCTACCTACGATTTAAACCAGCATCTGCAGTTCTTTCCTACACTTATTGAAACTTAACCTTATTACCAGAGAGCAAGTGCTAAATTTGCAACAAAATAGCTTGGATCTATCCATCTATCCATCTATCTCTGATCTTGTTATCTTCTGGTTCAGCGGTCTTTCTATTTACACAAAGACAGTTCATGATAGCGCTATGATTTTCCGCCACTTCACTCACCGTTCTCCTGTGCTGCAAGTGCACCAGGTTTTGTTCAGATCGGTTGAATGTCGTAAAAGTTAGCGAGATTTGAAAATCTTAAAAACTGCGTTGCGCAGATCGATCTCTTCTCCTGCCAGTCAGCGCCGCGAGGATTAGCCTCTTCCCCTGTCACTCCGCGCGACGGTCCGCCCCTTCCTGCACCATCGCGTCTTTACTGGAGCTAAGGGTGGCCGGCGGAGGTTTTCATCTGGACTTTTGGAGGGACCAGAAGCAGCCCAGCCCCGCCCCGAGCAGCAGCCCCGCCCCGAGCAGCAGCCCCGCCCCGAGCAGCAGCCCCGCCCCGAGCAGCAGCCCCGCCCCAAGCAGCAGCCCCGCCCCATGCAGCAGCCCCGCCCCAAGCAGCCCCGCCCCAAGCAGCCCCGCCCCGAGCAGCAGCCCCGCCCCAAGCAGCCCCGCCCCAAGCAGCCCCGCCCCAAGCAGCCCCGCCCCAAGCAGCCCCGCCCCGAGCAGCAGCCCCGCCCCAAGCAGCAGCCCCGCCCCAAGCAGCAGCCCCGCCCCGAGCAGCAGCCCCGCCCCGAGCAGCAGCCCCGCCCCGAGCAGCAGCCCCGCCCCGAGCAGCAGCCCCGCCCCGAGCAGCAGCCCCGCCCCGAGCAGCAGCCCCGCACCGAGCAGCAGCCCCGCCCCAAGCAGCAGCCCCGCCCCAAGCAGCAGCCACATCCCTCCTCCCACACCCCCTCCCGCCCACATGCAATTGAACCATGGATAAAATACCCGCTACAAGAGGTGAGGAAGTATTCTGCAGAAAAATAAGGCGGGTATGATGGGCTGCCTACATGGATGCATTTGCAATAATATTTAAAAAACTTTACATCATATGGTCTGCTTGATTATAATCCAATCCATCATCTTAAACCTCATCTCCCTCACTCACTAGTATGCTTAGGTTATATGGTGTAGAGCCAATGGTACTGTTTTCTTCAGTGCACGAGTATTCTCAAACATGGATCAAGGAAGTATATTGTACCTTGATTAAATTAAGCAATGGATTATGCCATGGGCTATCAATTAATCCCATCAACTGTCGAAAGCCACTGTGGCTTCAGATGAGCCATGAACAGATCTGTAAGGGCCTGTCCCAATGCGACGACCTAATTGGCGAGTTCTGGCGAGTTTGCCCTCGACTTATACTCGCAGCATGTTCGGCACGAGGTTCTAGGAGGTCTTTGTAACTCTCCTTCATGCTCAAGAGTAGTCCCCGCGTACTCGAGGCCTCAGCTACGTCGCGGCGTTTTTTTCAACATGCTGAAAATGCCCGCGAGTAAAAAAAGGTCGCCATAGAAAAAATAGATATTTTTTTATCCGTAGGTTTAGTCGAGGGAGGTCGTATTGCTATTCGTAGGTAATCAAAGGCAATCAAAGCTAATCGAAGGTAGTCAAAGGCAAAGCTTGTTGAGAAAAATAAGGTAGTAAACCGACCGGTCATGTTAAATGCCCGCTAAACGTTATTAAAAGTTGTCTGGCTTCTTAAAAGTGTCTCCATTCCTTCTCCACCCCCCCCCCCCTTCTCTCCCCTTCTCTCCCCCCCCCCCCCCAATCCCCACCCCCCACCCCTCCGCACTCTCTAAAGGACTTATCATAACTGCGCCAGCTGTCTTTTACCTTCCTGCTCATCGTGGGTATGAATATCAGACGACACTCCCCCGCTTTCCCTGGTTCCCGCCTTTGCGATGTGTGTGTGTGTGTGTGTGTGTGTGTGTGTGTGCGCGCAGACAGTCAATCCAGCCCGCGGTTTCATTGCTGACGGTCGATCCAGCTCGAGGCTTTTCAGGCGAGTGCCCTCGAGCTTGAAGGTCGAAGACAGTCGCTGAGAAGTCGCGTTAGTGGGACAGGTCCTTTAATCTTGTTGAATTATACACCCTGATGCTAACTGCTGCATCGAAGCATGATGGACTATTGAATAACTCGAGTAAAGTTGGTGAAATAAATATTTGTTACATTTAATGCATGGCGATAAAACTCTCAAACTTGCCACTTTATTCATCATCATACAGATCATTCGCACTATGCATCACTGGAAAATTGTTATAAAAAGAAATAAACGTGGCAACATTCAGGAGGTTGAGCAACACAGCTTTACAACATTTGGTCTGCTTGATTGTTACCCATTTGATGAAATTGTTGCAGTTGTACTCCTATGTTTCCACTCTCTTGATTTTTTGCTTGAGCTGCAAACTGTGATTCAATAGAAATGAACAAATGTGCTGGCGATAAAGACTAGGAAAGATTGATTATTTGTATAGGCCACTGCATCACTTCAGGAGTAAGATCATCACAAGCCCCTGTGCCAATTGCTAATGATTTTGCACATTTATATGCTAAGGGTTTCTTCTCCCTTGGTTCACCTTCTGTATCAATTCCCCCACCTGGTTTCACCTCCCCATCGCCCCTACCTTATCTGGTGCCACCTACCACCCACCAGCTTCTGCCTCTATCCTCCCCCACCACCACATGGCTATAGTTTCCATAATTTTCCCCTCTCCTTCTCTAATCTGGTTCCACTGATCACCTACCAGCCTTTGTCCATCACCCCCTCTCACTTCAATATACTGGCTTTTCTCTTTCTACACACTCTGGCCTGATGCCGGGTCTCAGCCTGAAGCACCAAACATTTCATTTGCTTCCACAAATGCTGTTTCACCCTCTGATGTTCTTCCAGCAGTTTCTTTTCTGCTCCATATTCAAGTACCTGCAGTTGTTTTTCTGTTTGGATGCATATTGCCTGTTGAAGAATTCCCATTCCAGGTGTACACTGGCCCTATCTCTGAACTTTATCTCCGCCACATTGCTCTCCCGGTTAACAAACATTTAAACTCCCCTTCCCATTCCCACACTGCCTTTTCTGTCGTGGGCCTCATCCACTGTCAGAGTTAGGCGACATGCAAATTGAAGGAATAGCACCTCATATTTCGCTTGGGCAGCTTACAACCCAGCGGTATGAATATTGATTTCTCTAATTTCAAGTAACTCCTGCATTCCCTCTCTCCCCCTCTCTCCCACACTAGTCATCCTGTAAGTTCCATTGTTTGTATCCCTGTATCTCTTTGTTATCACTTCTTCCCCGGCCAACAATGGGCCATTATGGACTCCACCCTTCCTTGATCATCTGTTGTTCTGGCCTTTTCCAACCTCAAGTTCTCCTCCCCCACCCTTTCAGTCTGAAGAAGGGTTCCGACCCGAAACGTCACCCATCCTTCTTCTCCAGAGATGCAGCCTGACCCACTGAGTTACTCCAGCATCTTGTGTGGGCCTTCCCTAACAGTCCTGCTAAAGGTTATGAGCTTATTGAATTGCTGCAGATCTTTTATATTATGACTAGACCGAGTGGCTCCCCGTTGGATTGCAACCTTGTCGTGGTCGGGGAGCTTGTGTGTCTCAGTGACCCCTAGAGCAATGCCAGCGGGAGATTCATCCCCTGTTATGGTCTCCCATGCTGGACAGGTCGAAGGGTAGAGGCGAGACGAAGAGCGATCCACTGGTCCTCCAGGTTGGAGGTTGAGCACAGGGCTAACAACCCTGTCTCGTAAAACAAATATGTTACGGAAACAGCAATTGAAGGAATCAACACTACTGGGCGTGATGGACTTCCAGGGCTATCGACAGATGCTAGGATGAATGTCAATGGTGAAAAGAACCAGACAGCATCCCAAGAATAGCCCTGCACTGGACACCGGAAGGGAAAAGGAAAAGAGGGAGACCCAAAACCACCTGGCGTCGAACTGTAGAGGAGGAAATGAATACAATGGACATGACCTGGGGTAGCTTCCAGAAGCTAGCCCAGAACAGACAGGAGTGGAGGACCTTCGTTGCTGCCCAACATGCCAGGAGGCATAATAGACAGTAAGTAAGTAAGTAAGTAAGTAGACCGAGTGGGTCCCGTTGGGCCCCGTTCCCCCAATGCAATATTCCACAACTCACCCGTTCCCCCAATGTAACCTGTTTCCACCACACACCCATTCCCTGAAGTAATCCGTTCCCCCAACGCAATATTCCACCACTCACCCATAGCCCCAACTATGCAGGCGCGGCTCATTTCCCCTCATCCCCCAAAACTCCCACCCACTCCTCTTCACTCTCCCTCTTCTCTTCACTCTCCTCCCCTCATCCACTCCCTCCCTCCCTCTCCTTCTCCTTCTCCTTGCCCTCAGTCACTCCTTGCCCTCAGTCACTCCTTGCCCTCAGTCACTCCCTCCCCTCTCCCCTTCCTACCCCTCCCTGATGTGATTGTGAGGTGGAAGCTGCTGTTACGTTTTTTATGTAAATGAGATCCCATTGTGATGTCTTTGTGGGGTGGAGCACTGCTGACGGGCAGTTTATGTAAATGAGATCCCGTTGTGATGTCATAGCTACTGACTGCCACTACAACTTGACTGATTTTTCTCAAACTGGATTTTGTAAAGTTTAAAATGTGAATAACTTGTGAAATATACCATCAATCTGAATAAAACTTGATACAACACACCGCAGGACAATGGTGTGTAAGGGCGTGATGGACTTCCAGGGCTATCGACAGATGCTAGTATGAATGTAAGAGAACCAGTCAGCATCCCAAGAATGGACACTGGAAGGGAAAATGAAAAGAGGGAGACCCAAAACCACCCGGCGTCGAACTGTAGAGGAGGAAATGAAAACAATGGACCCGACCCGGGGTAGCGTCCAGAAGCTAGCCCAGAACTGACAGGAGTGGAGGACCTTCGTTGCTGTCCTACATGCCAGGAGGCATAATAGGCAGTAGGTAAGCAAGTAGACCGAGTGGGTCCCGTTGGGCCCCGTTCCCCCAACGCAATATTCCACAACTCACCCGTTCCCCCAATGTAACCCGTTTCCACAACTCACCCGTTCCCCGAACGAATCCGTTCCCCGAACGCAATATTCCACCACTCACCCATAGCCCCAACTATGCAGGCGCGGGTCATTTCCCCTCATCTCCCAAAACTCCCCTCATCCCCCAAATGCATACAGATTTGGTCTCCTAATCTGAGGAAATACATTCTTGCCATAGAGGGAGTACAGAGAAGGTTCACCAGACTGACTCCTGGGATGTCAGGACTTTCATATGAAGAAAGACTGGATAGACTTGGCTTGTACTTGCTAGAATTTAGAAGATTGAGGGGAGATCTTATAGAAACTTTCAAAATTCTTAAGGGGTTGGACAGGCTAGATGCAGGAAGATTGTTCCCTATGTTGGGGAAGTCAAGAACAAGGGATCACAGTTTAAGGATAAGGCGGAAGTCTTTTAGAACCGAGATGAGAAAAACCTTTTTCACACAGAGAGTGGTGAATCTCTGGAATTCTATGCTATTTTAAGAGGGAGTTAGATGTGGCCCTTGTGGCTAAGGAGATCAGGGGGTATGGAGAGAAGGCAGGTATGGGATACTGAGTTGGATAACCAGCCATGATCATCTTGAATGGCGTTGCAGGCTCGAAGGGCCGAATGGCCTACTGCACCTTTTTCTATGTTTCTAACTCCCACCCCCTCCTCTTCACCCTCCCTCTTCTCTCCCCTCCCCTCCTCCCCTCCTCCACTCCCTCCCTCCCTTCCTCTCCTTCTCCCTACCCAAAGTCACTTCCTACCCTCAGTCACTCCCTCCCCTCTCCCCTTCCTATCCCTCCCTGACGTGATTGTGAGATGGTAGCTGCTGTTATGTTTTTTATGTAAATGAGATCCCATTGTGATGTCTTTGTGGGGTGAAGCACTGCTGATGGGCGGTTTATGTAAATGAGATCCCGTTGTGATGTCATAGCTGCTGACTGCCACTACAACTTGACTGATTTTTCTCAAACTGGATTTTGTAAAGTTTAAAATGTGAATAACTTGTGAATACCATCAATCTGAATGAAACTTGATACAACACACCACAGGACAATGGTGAGTAAGGTGGTCCAAAAATTATAGCGCTATATTTGGCGTAGTTCCGGGAGCACATGGGCACGCATGCAGACAGACAGAATCACAAACAAGATGAGAATTTTAGTAATATACTAGACCAAGTGGGACCCATTGGGTCTCTGTCACACATGAGGTCTGGTCCCCCAACGCAACCCATTCCCCCAATGCAATATTCCACCACTCGCCTATTTTGGCGTAGTTCCCAATTCACATGGGCACGCAGACAGACACATACCCTCGCATAGAAACAAACAAGATGGGAGTTTTAGTAATATACAGATCGTTAGATTACAGTCAGCATCTCTTGTACACTAAAATCCCAGTAAGTACATTGATATAAATCAAAAGAGCTTAAATTTATGTAGCATCTTTTGAATGCATGGAGTCTCCAAGTATTTAAAAGTGCAGTCAGTGTGGCAATGACATTGCTATGTTGTTCCTGTCACTCATTGCGCAGTTCCTTAACTGGTTCAATGTGGAATGGAAATGCTGTAGGCATTGCTTCACTGTCGGTTACATTACGTCTGTGATGGATATGTTACATTAGCAGGATAACTCCACTTAGGTGCCCACAACCTGAAGAAATGAAGCATTTATGAGAGGTCTGCATAAAGTCAACAGAGAGGATGTATTTTCTCTTGTCAGAGAGTTTAACAAAATAAATAATTCAGAGAAAAGAGCATGGAAAAAAGGTCCTTCAGCACGCTGACCATCGATCACCTATTCACACTAGTTCATTGTTATCCCAGTTTCTCATCCACTCCCTACACGCTAGGGGCAATTTTACCGAGATCAATTAATATACAAACCTGCACATCTTTGGAATGTGGGAGGAAAATGGAACATCCAGAGGAAACCTGTGTGGTCACAGTGAGAACATACAAACTCCATGCAGATGACTCCCGAGGTCAGGATCGAACCTAGGTC
The DNA here is from genome assembly GCA_035221665.1 of Okamejei kenojei. NCBI lineage: Eukaryota > Metazoa > Chordata > Chondrichthyes > Rajiformes > Rajidae > Okamejei > Okamejei kenojei. Next base: position 16,387,780 of record CM069141.1, on the reverse strand, counting down.
TCTGGAGCTGTGAGGCAGCAGCTTTACCAGCTACAGTTGTAAGTTGCAATAATTCATGATTCTACATCCCTAGCATTCGTGATTCTTTGCCTCCAAATAGAACATGTACAATGGAATTCAGAATTAAATATATATTGTTCTAAGCGAGATGGTTAGATATAAAGGCTCTACATTGGAACTGTGCTAAATGTATTTCAACAAATCTTCAACTTAGTCGCTGCAAAGTTTTTTTTTATGCAGTCCAAGTGAACTGTGAATTATCTGTGGATTTCAGATAAAGCCCAGCAACGAGTAACCTATTTTATGGGGGCATTAGTAGGATTTGAATTGTGGCAAACAAAACTGGAAGGAAAATGTTGCAAAGGTCAGAAAAACATAACTCCAAATCTTTCAGATGTAATCTATATTTCAACATCTGCTTGAGGCAGAAGAGCATGGAAATTCTATGGTGCGTCAGTAAAAATAAAACATGCTAATGAGGCCAGGGAATGTTTTATTCAATGACCCACTGCTGTAAAATTTCAGTAAGAACTTTGCACACTTCACTGTTTCAGTAAGTTCAACCTGTCTCTAAGTTGAGTATGGTGGGGGGGTCAGAGGATGTTGCTGACAAAGGAGGTCTGGGGTGAGTAGGTGATTGAGGCACAGTTATTGGGGTGGTGAGGTTTCTGTGCAGTCAGTGTGGCAATGGCAATGCTGTTCTTACTGTCGCTCAGTGGCTGGGTTTTGGTATTTAAGTGGGAGGAATGAGCGCTTAGGATGTTTTTGGTTTGGCAGGGGAATCCGGCTGGGAGATTGTGGAATAAATTGTGAAGCCATAAAAAAGGGATATAGGTGGAAGGAGAGGGGTTGACGTCATGGGTGTAACAATGACATTCTTTCTTGCTGCAGTTTACAGGACCAGTAATCAAATAACACAACAAACAAACATACAGTAATCAGTAACACAATAAATGATCAATGATACCAAGTAACCAGCCCCTTAAACAGGCCCATTGTAGTTCAGGCGGAGGTAGGATCGTGGTAAAGGGCCTGTCCCACTTGGACGACCTAATCTACGAGTTTAGAAGATCCTGGACGAGTTGAAAAAAAATGTCAAGGTCGTATTGACTCGCCGAAGTAAAAGACCTCCTACGACTATGTCTACAACCCCCCTCGACCTCGGTCTTCCACACCTAAGACCAACTATGACGAGCTACGAGTGGAAATGACCACGTGATAAAATGACGTCATGCTTGTTTTTTTTTGTCTCTGGCCAGTTACCGACCTATAACTACCTACGACTACCTTCACGACCTACTACCACCTACCTACGAGTAAAAAGTATCATTTTTTTCCATGCCGACCCTTTTTATAATCGTGTTCATTTTTTATCAGGCTAGAAAAAACGCCGCGAGTACACGGGGACCACTCACGAGCATGAGGAAGAGTTACGAAGACCTCCTATAACCTCTTACAACCTCGTGGCGACCTTGCTGCAAGTATGAGTCAAGGGCAAACTCGGCAGAGGTCGCCAATTAGGTTGTGAAAGTGGGACAGAGGCTTAAGGGTTGTGCAATGTGGTTCAAGAGACTGACGGTTGACGGGAGGAAGCTGTTCTTGAACGTAGAGATAACGGTTCTCGGGCTTCTGTACCTTCCCAACGATAGCAGCGAAATGACCGTGTGGCCAGGGTGACGTGGGTCTTTGATGACATTAGCTGACTTTTTGAGGAAATGCTTCGTCAGCTTAAAGAAACAGTGCGGAAACGGGCCCTTCGCTCCGTGTCTGCACAGACCAGCGATCCCTGCACATTAACACTATCCTATACACACTATGCAAATTCTACACGTACACCAAGCCAATTAAGCTACATACCTGTACGTCTATGGAGTGTGGGAGGAAACTGAAGATCTCGGAGCAAACCCATGCGGTCACGCGGAGAACGTACAAACTCTGTACAGACAGCATCCGTAGTCAGGGTCGAACCCTGTCTCTGGTGCTGAACTTTATTTGTGAGTTACTTGCCTTTTTTGTTGCAAAATGCATTAATACCTTTCTGTAATATATTGGAACAGTCTTCAACATTGTGTAATGTTTCACCTCTATGCCCATTCACAAGTTGGTATCACCTGCAAATTTAGAAATGAATGGTTAATGTAAGATTAAACGAGAACTCACCTGTTCGAAGTTTGATCGTTATTTTACGAGGAGTTACGATGAGGGATTACGTGAAGAAGAGCCCGCCTCACGCTGGCAACGGCATACTTCAAAGCAACGGCATGAAAAAACACAGAACACCAAAGCCGGAGTAACATAGTAAGGCTCATAAAAAGACTTAGAACCACCATTTGATCATTTATTTTACGAGGGTGGGAGTGGAGGGCACGTAATCCCTCATCGTAACTCCTCGTAAAATAACGATCAAACTTCGAACAGGTGAGTTCTCGTTTAATCTTACTATTTTACTTCGGAGTCACGTGAGTGACTACGTGAAGAGTTTTAAAGCTTTCTGTGTTTTTTATGTCGTAGAATTAATCCGTACGACAGTCCGGCTAAGTAAACACATACATGAGAAAGCACACAAATGTTAGATCTTTTCACAATTAAGTTTTTTTAATGGCTGAAAGACCATATAATACCCTCCTTATATTTGAGGGAAAAATGATTACAAGTGACAAAAGATATCAGTGACTACACAGCTGATTATAGCAATTAAATAGCAAACAAAGCAGGTGATTATAGTGCTCCCAACACGCGTGTCCAAAGCTTGTCATAGTGTGAACAGGTTTGTTGTAGAACTTTGAAAAAGTTTCTTCTTTACTCCACCCTGCGATTTTTAAAAATATGCTCGAGAGGTACGTCCCGCCCCTTCGCCGCGGACGTAGCTGCCGCCCTGGTGGAGTGAGATTTGAAGACATCAGTGTCTACTCCCGCTAAAACCAACACCTGTTTCAACCATTTTGAGATAGTTTGAACTGAAGCTTTTGTGTGTGGCTTTTTGTGCGTAAGCAGCAATGTCTTTTCGTTTCCTCGAAAAGTGTCCGTCACTTTAATACATTGGTTCAAATGTCTAACCACACACAAAGCAAGCTCAATATGAAAAGCTTGAAAAGTTACCTTTATTCCAGATCTCCCTGGTCTACTTTGTTTGATCAGATCGTAAACATAGAATACAACGTTATCTGTAGTCACATGCATACAGTCTAAACGCAACATTTGTAAAGTTTGCACTCTTTGGGCTGAGACCAGTGACATTAACATGACCAATTTCAATGTTAACCTATTCAATGACAACCCTTTAATTGGCGTCCATTCTCTAAATAGAGCAAGTACTATGCTCACATCCCAAATCTCTGTATATCTAGGTTTTGGCGGATTCATGTGAAAAATTCCTTTCATGAATCGTGATATTAATGGATGCGACCCAATTGATTTCTCACCAGTCATAAGTCCTAAATAGGACGACAAGGCACTGCGTGCAGTGTTAATGGCACTGTAACTTAAATGTTGGCCAAAGCGCAAATTGGCAAGGAATTCCAAAACATGAGTAACATTCACATAATCATCAGAAATATTTTGACTGTGTGCAAAATTCTTCCCATTTCTTAATATGTGTCATATATTGTTTCTGTGTGCTATCTCGCCATGATGCGCCAATAACTGTCAAGTTTGGTCCGACAATCCCAGTTCCTGTAGTGGTCTGGTCAAAACCTGCAGATTAACAAATTCATATATGCATATAATGGGTAATCTTCATTTGTTACTGGATTAGTCAAGATATCACTACAGTTAAGAATCTGCATATACGGTTCTTTAATCATATTCAGCATAACTGGGAACCAAGGTTGAGTTGGCCAATTTGGCACTACCAACAATCCGGAAGCTGAATCTTGCTCTATTTTCTTCAAGCATCTCTGGATCAGAGCAAATGGTGGAAAAGCATAAAAGAACATTTTCCCCCAGTGTAATAAAAATGCATCTACTGCAACTGCGTCCGGATCGTGTTCCCAAGACACATAATGAGGCAAATGATGATTAAGCCTGGATGCAAACAAATCAATTTCTGGAAACCCAAATCGTCTAACAATATTCTTAAATATTGCTGGCTTAAACATCCATTCCGTATTATCTTTAAAAATCCCGGACCTTTCATCTGCTACCACATTGTCTTTACCTGGAGTATAGCTTACTGCAATCCATATCTGCCGACCAATACTCCATTGCCATATCTCATTGACCAGACAATCACATGATACTGATCCAACTCTCCCCATGTGATTAATGTAAACCACAGCTGTTTTATTGTGTAATTGTATTAACACATGCAGACCTTGTTTAGCACAACAATATGCTTTAAGCCCATAAAAGGCCCCCAATAACTCCAAATAGTTAATACCATACTCTTGGAGAAACACTTGTTCTTCAGTTTTCCATCTACCTCCACAACTGGAGGATAAATCTGTGGCCCCCCCATCCGAGAGCACTAGCATCTGTATGTAAAACCATTTCAGGCTGTTTAATCATAATATTTATTAGCAGCTTGTGGGACATTTTCCTTTTTTAACCCACCATTGTAAATTCCAATACAGCTTCTTTTGTTAATTACATAGGCCTGTCAAATGGCCTGCCTTCTCTTTGAGAGCTTGTATCTTGTACCTTCGAAGATATCAATAAATGTAATGAACCAAATTCTACTGCAGGAAATGCTGCTAGCAGTTCACCAATGGTTGTCACCATTTCTCGGATGGAAGGATAAGGTTTTGAATGAGATAATGACAAGTTACCAAAATATCATCGACTTTATCTGTTGGTAAAGGTATTAACATAGTCACTGAGTTAATTACAAACCCCAAAAGTAAATTGTTTGTGCTGGCTGCAGCTGGGACTTAATTAGATGAATTAAGAACCTTAGCTTACCACAAAGCTTTAGTAACTGAAACTGAGTCCTCAGCTGACTCCTGATAATCACTAATGACCAGAATGTCATTGAGATAAGCCATAATGATGTGCATTTTGTGCTCTAATTGGGCTAAACTGGTTTCAACAGTTTCGTAAAGAGTAAAAAGCTGAACTCAGTCCATTTGGCAAAGCTTAACTGCCATAATTGTCACAACCAATTAAATTTTAAGTATCACCGAAACCTGATACATAGGTACAGAATAATAGGCGTCTTTTCATCAATCTTAGCCATATAACAACCTGCTGAATTAAATATTTTGCAGTATTCCATGACTCCATTTGAACATGTTTGTATTCTACAAACTTATTTAGACCTGTAAGGTCCAGAATACTTCTGCAACCATCATCTGTAATGCCTTCTAACATTAAAGACAAATTTATGCTCGTGTTCAAAATCTTTTCCATTACCTCTTTTCCAGATAATTAGGCAATGTGAACATAAATCTCTGCTTTTTCAATTGCAGAAAACACGAAAACATAAGCAGGTTTATTCTGTACAGGAGGATTAACCTCTTTTTTTTAAAAGTAATAGTAGTTAATGAAACTGCTCGTAATATACTGATCAAAAATAACAGTAAGCCAGTCTTAATAAACTTTTTGTAATCTCCCTCTAACTGGAGATTAATCCGCAGTTTCTTTAAGCAGAGAACAAGTCTTTAATTCCTCTGCATATGAGCGTGGTGGTCTCCTTATCCCCTGAATTCGGGTAAGTTTTTGGTTGTGCAATACAATAAAACTTCCTTGACATATTCCTGCCTCTATTTCCAATATCAAATCCCCTTCTGGGCGAAAATACCTTTTCGTCTAAAGACGAAGGTTTCATGCAGCTAAAATATTTAGCTTTTCATCCAATTTCAATAAGTTAGGCAGATTACTCCAAACAGATAACCAAGAGCTTAAACACCACTTGCTCGACACAGGTATGCAACCTTGGGTGAAAAAATGGGCCAAATAGCCATTTATATTATATAAAATTTCATAGAAAGAATTGCACAATAGCGTCTTTATTTTATGTTTTCCTTTCATCTGCCCAAAAGCCATAATAGCAGCAGAATAATTTGTGAGGATTTTTAAACCTCACTATTTGACGCTCTCATATTTGGAGTCATGGATGCCCATATTAACGGATAAACCGTAGGCTCTTCCAATGAGGCACAATTTCCTGTGCTGTGCAATTTTAATATTTCAATCATCACAGAATCATGAAGTTGGTGAGATACCATATATATATGTTGGCAGCTAGGATTTCTTCCATAGCCTCACCACTTCCTTCATATATAGCAAAACCTTTTGCTATTCCAGGCATTTTTGGCCTCTTTTCATATTTTTTCATTTTATTTTTATTTTTATTTTGTGGTGTGCTTTCAAAATGCAAATCACCATCAACAGGGTCTGCCTTCTGCAGCCCTAAATCAATTGGGATTTCATCCCATGAGACTTCTTTCGGCCCAAATCCTGGGTCCGGAGTTCCAACTTCCAATTAGGCCCATGGCCATATTCAGAATAATTAAACCCCTCAGGGCTAATCTTAGGAACCTTCAGGGTACTTTGACCCTAGTCTCATAATTATTTGGAGAACTTTCTCCATATGCTCCATAATCAGTTCCACATAGTTTACTTATCTGGAGGACTTTTCAATGTCAGAGTCATCAGAACCACGGGCCTCTCAGATTTTTTATTTTATTTTATTTTCCATTTTTCATATTCGGGAGCATTTTCTCTCCGTGGTTATCATTTTGTAAACTAATTCGCTAACGGGTATATCTGCGGCCACCGGTATCGGAACCGGCTCCGCACTAGCTTTCCCGTATATTTATTTTTCACCCCAGGAAGCATTTAACCCGCGAATATAAGTTTACTTTCATCATCTGTGCTTATCCAGCACTAATATGACTCTGACCTGATTTAATATATTTCCTATACTGCTGGACCTACCCAGCGCCCGCTAAGAAATCCCAACTTTACTGTTCTTACCTGCGGGCCGTTCCGACCGCTGCGAGGAGCTGCTCCTTACTGCAGCTCCACCTTCTGCCGTCAGCGTCGACGTCATGCCGTTGCCAGCGTGAGGCGGGCTCTTCTTCACGTAGTCACTCACGTGACTCCGAAGTAAAATGTAAGTTATGAACAGCTGTAGATCCAGTACAAATCCGAATGGAATGCCAGTACATTTTCACTATAAATAGCTGCCCATTGCTCCCACTCTCTGTTTTCTGCCCTGAAGCTATCTAGCAATCCATTGTGCTATATCAATTGAATCCACATTTTTTGAGCATTTTTATTCAGTCTATTATGGAGATCTTATTCAAGGCCTTACCTAGAAAATCTAGATAAATGACATCCATTGCATTGATATTGACTATTCTCTCTGTTACCTCCTCAAAAAATCAATAAGGCTTGACAAGTATGACATACCTTTTGAATTACACGCTCACTGTTATTATTTTTTTCATCTCTATATGTGCTTGTATTCTTTCTTTTCATTTGGACTCTATTATTTACAATGTTAGACTGAATGCTCTATATTTCCCTGGAAACACTCTTAACCTTAGATATAACACCAACTATCTAAGCCCTCTAGACTACATCTTTCTCTAAAGTTGTTCAATATGTGTAACATGTCTCTATTATTTCTTCCCTTGATTCTTTCAAAATGTGTGGGTACAATCCTTCTGTACCAGTAGTCTTGACCTTGGGGATTTGATTTAATATATCATCTCGTCTAATTTAAATATATTAATTTCATTACTCATCTGATTATCCAATGTCATTTCCACCTGTTCTACTATTAAAATGTATTTCTGCCATCTCCCTTGTATATTGCACTGGCTATTTCTGAATGGACTCATTTCATTTCAACTTTTTATATTGTAAAAATGTGAAATATTTTGCTCAATAATATAATTGCTTATTTTATCTTTGCTTCCCTAATTATATTTTATGACTTATTTCATAATTATTTTCACATGCTTTTATCACAAACAATCCCCTCTCTGTGTGCATAATGTATACCCTTTCCTTCTAATTTATTGGTCCCTTGTGTATTCATTCATCCCTGGAGTTTGGGGAGTTTTTCATCTGTTTTAGGAGAATATATTTTGGCTGTACTATTTGAAATGTTTCCCACTGTTGCTCCACAACTTTGTTTGTCAATTTATTTCCCCCATTTTATCTTCTCATGCACTATTCTATATGTCTCAATGTTTTCCAAGCCATGGTTTACCAACCTTATGCCCTTCTCTGTTATCATTTACTGTATAAGTGTATTATAATGTTATAATATAATAGGACATCCGGAGGCGCTGTTACTAGCTGCCTCTCCCACGGTCTGGTTGTCTTTTTTTATTCTGTTATGTTTAGAGTGTTTTTTAGGTTTTTTCAGTATTTAATGTGGGGGGAAGCGGGTAGGGTAAGGCGGGAACCATACTTCAGTCGCTTCCTGGCGAGGATGCGTCTATTATCCGAGTCGCGTCCTCCTCCCCCCCCCCTCGCAGCCTACCAACTGGATTGGCGTGGCCGTTCCTGCCGGGACCGGACCAGAGCTTCAGCAGCTGCGGCGCTGCGCTCGATACATCGGGGAGCGGGCGAGGCCTTACCTGGGATCGCCGCTTGGGGCTACGAGTGTTGGGCCGCTGCTCCAACATCGCGGAGCTGTGGGTGCAGAGCTCCCAACGCGGGCAGAGCTGCCTCTAACATCACGGAGTCCTGGGACCCTTTGCCGGGGGTCGCCTGCGCGAATCTCAGCCCAGCACGGCCTGTGGACATCGGGAGAGACAGACTCCGGTGGAAGGTGGAAGGCGGCCGATTCAGAGGTCCAGGCCGCTGAGGATGTTCTCCCGTTCGACGTCGGGGTTCCATCGTTCCCGGCGAGAGGGTCTGAACATCGGGCCGCCCGTGGCGGCGACTACAGGGTGCTCGGGAGGCCCCGACCACGGGTGAACATTGGGGAACATCGGCGAGGAGGTTGCCTGGACTTTGGTTCCTTCCCTCACAGTGGGGATCTTTGGTGCTGCTGTGGGATGTTTGTGTTGTGGGCTACTGTGTTCTGTGTTTTTGTGGGGTTTTTTAATTTTATTTTTTGTATGATTGTAAGGGAAAGAGAATTTTGTTGTCTCTTAATTGAAGACAATGACAATAAATTAAATCAAATTAAAATCAAATCACATAATGGTCAATATTGCCACACTTTCTTCCCTTTCCACTCTGATTCATTTCCCATTTCTTGTTTCAGTCACAAGTCTTCCCCCCTTAAACCTTTTACAAATTGGGTTATAAAGGGAGGAGAGACACAAAATGCTGGAGTAACTCAGCGTGCCAAGGAGTATCTCTGGAGAGAAGGAATGGTGACGTCGCCCATTCCTTCTCTCCAGAGATACTGCCTGTCCCGCTGAGTTACTCCTGCATTTTATGTCTATAAAATAAGTGAATTGAATTTGCACTGTTTGGATGGCACAGTGGATGTAGAGCTGCTGCTTCACAGTGCCAGAGACCTGGGTTCGATCCTGACCTCTGGTGCTCTCTATGCACAGTTTGCACATTTTCCATGTTAAATGTGTGGGTTCCCTCCAAATGCACTGGTTTCTACCCACATCCCAAAGATGTAAGGGTTTGTAGGTTATTTGGCCTCGTGTAAATGCCCTAGTGTGGAGTCGATGAGAAAACGGGATAACATAGAACTAGTGTGAACGGTGATCGATTGTCACTCAGCATGGTGGGTTGAGAGGCCTGTTTCATGTTGTATTTCTAAAACTAAAAACTAAAGTAAGATATATCAGCGAGCCTGTGTTGATACCAAGGAATGTGGATGTCATAGAATCATACTATACCTTCGGCATAACTTGCCCACACCGACCAACATTCTCCAATTTAGACGTCCCATCTGCCTGCATTTGGCCCATATCCCTCTAAACCTATCGTATCCATGTACCTACCGTATCTAAATGCTTGTTCAACATTGCAATAGTATCTGCCTCAATTATCTCCTCTGACAGCTCATTCCATGCCCCCACCACCCTCCATGTTTAAAAGAAAAGTTACCCCTCGGGTTCATATTAAATCTTCCCCCCCCCTCACCTTAAACCTACGTCCTCTGGTTCTTGATTCCCCTATTCTGGGCAAAGGAGTCTGTGCATTTACCCAATCTATTCCTCTCATGATTTTGTACACCTCTATTACCCTTCATCCTCCTGCGTTCGAAGAATAAAGTTCTAACCTGCTCAACCTCTCCCAACAGCTCAGGCCCTCGAGTCCTGGCAACATCCTTGTAAATCCTCTCTGCACCCTTTCCAGCTTGACAACATCTTTCCTATAACATGGTGACCAAAACAAAACATAATACTAAAAAATGTGGCCTCTTTCATGTCCTGGTATGTTAGCATTCACAGCGAAAGGATTTGAGTATAGGAGCAGGGAGGTTCTACTGCAGTTGTACAGGGTTTTGGTGAGACTACACCTGGAGTATTGCGTACAGTTTTGGTCTCCAAATCTGAGAAAAGACATTCTTGCCAGAGAGGGGGTACAGAGAAGGTTCACCAGACTGATTCCTGGGATGTCAGGACTTTAATGTGAGGAAAGACTGGATAGACTTGGCTTGTACTCACTAGAATTTAGAAGACTGAGGGGGGATCTTATAGAAACTTACAAAATTCTTAAGGGTTTGGATAGGCTAGATGCAGGAAGAATGTTCCCGATGTTGGGGAGGTCCAGAACAAGGGGTCACAGCCTAAGGATAAGGGTGAATTCCTTTAGGACCGAGATGAGGAAAACATTTTCACACAGGGAGTGGTGAGTCTGTGGAATTATCTGCCACAGAAGGTAGTTGAGGCTAGTTCATTGGCTATATTTAAGAGGGAGTTAGATGTGGCCCTTGTGGCTTAAGGGATCAGGGGGTATGGAAAGAATGCAGATACAGGATACTGAGTTGGATGATCAGCCATGATCATATTGAATGGCGGTGCAGGTTCGAAGGGCCGAATGGCCTACTCCTGCACCTATTTTCTATGTTTCTATGTTTCTATGTCTCTCAGGTGGACAAGCCTTGGTCCCTTTTGTTCCTGTTATTCCCTCAGCCTCCTTGACATTGTCCACCATTTACCCAGCACTGGTGCAGCAGTAAACAATAGGAGGCGATACTCACCTTGTAGTCACTGCTGACTATTGATTCCCAAGAAATTTTCCGCAAAGATCTAACAATTTCTGTTGATCCACTGCCTTTAAATCCATTAAAGTGTGTTCCTTGGGTTCCAGCAGTTGTGATCTCGGCGCGCTGTCTGGACACAAATAATTCTCTTTGATAGCATGAAGGAGAAAACAAATTATGAATTTGCATTTTTTACATTTCATGGAGCATTAAAGCAAGATTAGAATAAACCTAAATTAGCAGCCAAAATATCATAATATTTTAACTCTCTAATAAAAAATAAAAATAAATAAAGCATTATTTTTTGAACTACTTGGAATTAAATCCAATTAGTACAGAGACTAGGAAGTTTGCTAAGCAGTAGTTAGGTAATTAGAAACTCATTTACACTTTGTAGAACAAAATTTTACAGCAGGATTGTTTCATAAATGCTTAGCTGTTTTTCTATACGTTTCTGAACACGGCATTGCAGTCAGTATTGGAGGGCAGTACCTGCATGCTAAACAACATATATATGTATAAACCCCAATATTGCTATAAATGTACACTGTAATGTATATGAACACAAGAGTTTCATTGTGATTGCAAGTAACACGTTTAAACCAATGAATGTGACTGCATTATTCAAGTAAGCTAAGTTCGAGTTAAGATAAAAGTAAGTAACAATTACTATTAAACTATTAACGATTAAAAGTAAGTAAGACTATTACCTCAGCAAACATTTTGGCAAATTACTGGAGTCTAAAATCAAAGAAGAAATGCCTTCCTTGGCAACAACAACTGCTTGGTTGGTGTTTTTGGTTATTATTGAAAATGATAAAATAGATGAATTATGTGTAGAAAGGAACTGCAGATGCTGGTATATACTAAAGATAGTCATAAAATGCTGGAGTAACTCAGCAGGTCAGGCAGCATCTTTGGAGAATAAGGATGGGTAATGTTTCGGGTTGAAAGAAGGGTCCCGACCCGATACGTTACCCATCCTTTTTCTCCAGAGATGCTGCCTGACTCGCTGAGTTACTCCAGCACTTTGAGTCTACCTTAAGTAGATGAATTAGATTACAAAGAGCATTGGTCGCCTGCTGAGCTGACAACACTCTGGGACAAGCCTAGTATACCAGCATGGACATGTTTAGCTGAAGGCCCTGTTTTCATGCTGTAGAGCTTTATGACTCTGTTTAATTCAGCACTGACCTAATTCATTAGCCAAAACATGTCCTGCACCTTCGGTAGCACATCGCATTGCTCTGGTTTTAGAAGGGGTGGAATAAATTGAGGGGAAGAATGGAGATGAGGTTCCAGAACTATTGATGTGGCATGAAGAAAATAGCAATTTAAAAAAATCTAGAAGGATTTAAAAAATGTAACTAAAAGAGGTTATATAACTTACTCAAACACGTAGTCATGCCCTGACTACACATTTAGTGGGGATCAAGAAAATTACTACTCGATGTGTTAATGGCATCCGAGGAGCATTACATCAGCAATGGAAAATTCTTATCTTCTTAGGATAATATATGTAAGTGCTATAGTCATCTAAGAGATTCTGTCTTGTGCGAACCTGAAATGCTAAAGCAGAATTAATTAACATTCAACTAACTAAATATTATCAGATCTAACTTAAAATTATGCAACATTTCAAGCAAATTGTATTAATATAAAGACATATCTTACATGTCCTTATAGAACTTAAAGTTAATTATTTTATGCAGAAGGTAACGAACATATGGTCTGGAGTCTTCAGGGAAGTATGGAGGCAAATAATGTGGCAGCATTTAATGGAGATTGGACAGATGTTAGAAAGAATTGCCAATTAGTAGGAAGAAGATTTTTGGACCAAGCAGATGGATTAAGAAGCCATTCTGCTGTTGTACTTTCTCTCGTTCTTGTACACTTTGATTTGCTGTGGGTTTAATGAGCTGGAGAGCTGTGGCTCCGTGGGCCATATTAGGTTCTGCTATATATGCGAAAGGTTACTTTTAATAGAAGGTCAGGATGATATAATTAGTTCAACTATGGTCGTCTTATGGATACACATGCCACAGATAGAAGCTTATTAATCACTTAATTGCCAACGCTGGCTGTGACATAGTCTGTGACCTTTGACGAGGCTGACCTAATTGTTTGCAGAAGAAGCCATGCAAACCCTGGAGAAGCAGAAGGTTTGTCTATTTTTTTACCGTTTCCTACACCAAAGTTGAAGCAGGCAATTGGGAGAACCTCTAAAGAAATACAGATGTACGATTCTGATTAACCAAATAACATCCATGAAATCTCAAGTTCTGGCTGCAATTTGGTTTTGCTCAGTTTTTGGAAATATTTCTAGTAAGCATAAAACTAAAACATAATTATTTTTCAAAACGATAACAGATTTGCATTGAAACCCAATTTTAATGGAGAAAGATCTACAGTAGAAATGCTTTGATCATTTGTCTGTTCCAATGGATTCGCCATCACTTTCCAATGTCAAGCATCTGACTCTTTGACACAGTGGTCGAGAGATTGGACAGTATCTCTTTAAGATTCTCCCACAATATTACTGTTGCACTTCAGCACTATCTGCTCACTGTTATGAATGTCAACAAACTAGTCAGAATAATTTGATTTTATATTTGCTCTAAGTTAAAGTTTAAAAATAATTATGGTTAATAACTATATAATTTTACATGGCGTGTAGGAAAGAACTGCAGATGCTGGTTTAAATTGAAGATAGGCCTGAGTAACTCAGTGGGACAGGCAGCATCTCTGGAGAGAAGGAATGGGTGATGTTTCGGGTCGAGACTGAAGAAGGGTCTCGACCCAAAACGTCACCCATTTCTTCTCTCTTGAGATGCTGCCTGCCCGCTGAGTTACTCCAGCATTTTCTGTCTATTTTCATTTTACAAGGCTGTGTGCAGTCTCCTTGTTAAAGGTTAATTAAACCATATTCTCTCAAAGTGTTGACAAAAAGATATACAGCGATGCACACTATAATGACAAAACATCGTCGCCCATATCACCACCACCCCACCCCAAATGTATTTTCCCCATTCTCCCCCTGGCAATACCTTGGGTGTAATTGAGTCATCCCGAAACCATCTTCAGAATGGAACAAAGAGTGGACAAATTCAAGATGTGCTGTACCAGACCAAGATAATGGATGCAACTGTATTTCGGTGGGATCGAGGATTGAAATGGTCTTTGGTCCACTCTTGCTGTGCCCATCTATTACATCCATTAAGGTGCATTAAGATATAAATTTTGTTCATCAGAGTAAAGATTCGCCCTTGGTTTAGTTTAGTTTATTATGTCGCGTGTACAGTGCAAAGCTTTTCATTGCATGCTATCCAGTCAGCAGAAAGACTATACATGATTACAACCAAGCCATATATAGTGTACAGATACAGGATAAAGGATATAACGCTTAGTGCAGGGTAAAATTCGATGAAAGATATTTCAAATGTGTCCTGTGGGGTTGATGGGTCGTCAGGATCACACTCCAGCTGGTGAGAAGTTTAATTGCATGTTAACAGCTGGAAAGAAACTGTACCCTAATCTGGAGCTCAAATATTAATTTCATGTTTTTTTCCTTTGTTTGTAGATGCAATTGATGCAGATCTAAACAGCTGAAGACTATCTAATCTAGAGCAGATTACAAAGACAAGCATCATTTATTTCAGTGCACAACTGAAAAACCCAACGGTTTAAATGAATTGGAGGAAGCAGGTAAGTGAATAGAAGAATTAGAGGATTATGAACGCATCCTAAAACCCCTTCGTCATTCTGAGTGAAGCATGTTTTCCTCAGGATTTCAATTAGCTTTGAAGGTCAAATCTAAAATGATTAATGCGTGAGTGCCAACTTCGCTCAACAGTTGTGTCATTTCTCGTTCTAAGTGCTTGTAGGCTACTCATTGGAATAATCAGTTGTATAAGAATCATTCAGCCCATGGTCCAGAACTCCATTATATTGGCAGAAATTGAGACTGCTTTCTGCAAGAGAAACATCGTTCTATCTATGTAGTTCCAGGGAGCATCCGTCTTAATTGGGATTCAGGTAGGAAATTGTCAAGAATCTTCTTTGAAGGTGACCTGAAACCTTAGCTTGACGTGATCGTGACCTGAGCAGGCAAGGTGATCCAAAAAGAGGTGGCCACTTTAGTCAAAGTTTGTATTCTTAATGCGCCATTTCACACCTGCTTATATTAACTGCAGATTGGACTCATTAAGAAGCATACAACCAGATTCTGTGGGTACAACCCCGATGACACTTGTCCAATGAACTAACTGGAGCTGTTTGCTGCCTTGCCTGTTGTTAAAACAGTGAGGTGCTCTTGCAAAACAAAATGTTTTGCACGATGAGGCCAGGAGGAATATAATGCGAATATTCTGTGCCTCTGACGCTTGGGGCTTCTACTGTTCCCCAGATGTGAGACCCCCGAGTGAAGTTTATGTATCCCTCAGGTCAGTGAAAGATTTGGTTTTCTGGATATTAACTTCTTCTTGAAAGTAATATTAAACATAATGAGGATGTTTGAAAAACCACCAGTAAATAGTGTTTTTAGTCATTAGACTTTAGAGATACAGCGCGGAAACAGGCCCTTAGGCTCACTGAGTCCTGCAGACCAGCGATCACGCCATACTCTAGCATTATCCTACACGGGAAGGACAATTTACAATTTTTTACCAAAGCATTTAACCTACAAACCTGTACTCCTTTGGAGTGTGGGAGGAAACCAGAACACCCGGAGAAAACCCACAGTCAGGATCGAAGCTGGATTTCTGGCACTGTCAGGCAGCAACTCAACCGCTGCCTCGCGATGCCGCCCTCTGTGTCCTTTTAGAAATAAATGGACGCAGAGTTGTAGAGTAACTCAGCTGGTCAGGCAGCATCTCTGGAGAACATGGATAGGTGACGTTTCAGGTCAGGAGCCTCCTTTGGACTGATGGTTTTTATTCGTATGATAGACACAAAATGCTGGAGTAACTCAGCAAGTCAGGCAGCATCTCTGGGGAAAATGGATAGATGACATTTTGGATTGGGACTAGGGTTGCCAGGCAGCCGGGACATCCGTATGTTGGAGCCATTTGTTGGCATATCATGTTATTTTGCTTAGATATATCTTGTAGTATTATTTTGCACACTTGGGGGCGGTCATTAGATGCACAGGTTGGTGTATATGTAAGGTCAGAGGGGACAGGAAGGTGCAGGCACAGGGAGGGAGTGCATACAGTTCTCACAGGGACAGAGCAGCCAACTACAACTTGCATGCAGAATTACGAAAACCTGGTACGTTCATCTCTTTGTTTGTACAACTACCTCAATAAACAACCAACTAAACTGGGTCTGTGTAAGATCATTCCTACTGTACCTGTGTATTAATGGCAACTGGAAAAGTTGAAAATTTTCCATTACACCGTATATTGGGCTAAATTGGTTTGTCCCATACGGGACCGCCCTTGTCCCGTATTTGACTGCTACTACCCGGGTCGTGGGGACTGTCGGGTCAGAACGCCGCGTCCAGCCCCGCCTCACCCTTCCCGACATAGTGCTGCCCATGGAGTGCAGCAGCAGCAGCACCTCACCCGTGGTCCCGTCAGTCGGCAGCCCGGCCAGCTGTCCGACCTTCGGACCTTCACTTACCGCCCACATCACCGCCCCTCCTTCTCATGGCCGATCATCGGTTCATGAGTTGGATGGGGTGCTGGACTTTGCGCGCGATATCGCACGGGCCAAAACTCCTCAGCTGGCCCGCCGACTGGGCTTTGTGTGCAGTCCAGCACCCGGGCCAACTCATAATTCACTCAGCCAGGAGTTGGTCAACAAATTGCTGTCAGGAATTTGTCCCTTATTTTGACCTTTTGTCCCTTATTTGGGAGTGAGAAAGTTGGCAACCCTAGCTGGGACCCTTCGTCAGACAGACCCAAATGTTCTACTGAGTTGCTGCCTGACCTGCTGAGTTACTCCAGCATTTTAGGTATAAACCAGCATGTGCAGTTCCTTTTTATTACATTTGCTTTTTATTCCTGTCTGTTTAAAATTTTTTTAATTAATAATCAAAAGAAAAAATTGAGATATAAAGAAGAAAAGCTATTCCTTTCGTTCACATTGAATATCAGCACTGTGGCTGGAAAGACCTCTCTTCTGAGTTTGTGAAAATTGTGGGAGGCTTAAACTTCAATGGAATTCTTTGCTAAGCAAGTGAAGACGGGATGTAATAAATCTGCATCGCTCAGCTTGGTTGGTGACTTACTGCTGCTCCCGGCACTGATCTGCTGCAGTGCTCGCTTTGTAGATCAAGCTCTGCCATGCACTGTGGGTGGAAATCTCTGATCTTGCTGCATCGGTAATATGTCACCTGCTGCATGCATTAGATATCAATTCCTGCAGCAATAATTGTAAGCTTATCCAGCACCAGGCTGAAGGGCAAATTGCTGTGCAAAAGGGAGTACAGGGAGGTGGTGGGGAAGAGGGAATGAGTGCTGTTGTTGTACAACCGCATAAAAAGGAAGGGACGAACCAAATAGTTACAGGCCAATGTATTATGGAGGCATCGAGTCATTCAGCGTGGAAACAGGCCATCCGTCTTCTGCTGGCTCGTGGGAACCCATTCTTATTAATCGCATCTTCTAGTGCTTGGCCTGTAACCTGGGTGATGTAAGTGCTTTTTTTTGACACCTTCTAAATATTTAGTTGAGTTTATTTTTGTCACGTGCACTGAGGTACAGGGGAAAGCTTTTGTTTGTTTGCTATCCAGTTGCCAGTCAAAGAAAAGACTCTACATAAATACAATCATGCTGCCCACAGTGCACGGATAAAGGCTACAACGTTTAGTGCAAAGATATAACATTGAAAGAATAACAGCAATCCTTCTGAGGAGTTCCCCATACAGCAGCCTGGTCACAGAAAACAAAACATCTGTGGGATCCAAAGGAGAGTGGCACATTGATGGAAATTAAAAGCAGGGAACGCAGCAAGTCCTCAGCAGATCAAGCAGCAGCTGTGGAGGGAGATAAATAGAGTTAACACTTGGTGTTGCGATGAAGTACACATCATATACCTTCGATGAGTACGATGAACGTACGCTTCTTGACCTGTATATCCAGTGTTTTCCGTTTTCATTTCTGATTTCCAGCATCTTTATTTTGTTTTTTTGGGTGTTCGATGAATGATTGTTTATTTTATAGATGGAGTGTTGCTATTGAGAGGCTTCCACAACCATCTTTTTTGTGACTTCTTAATAATTTCGACCGGAGTAGGAGGATGTGGTGATGAAGATTCCAGATGACGTTAAGATTTTCTGTTTGGAGAAAGCTTTAAATTGAGGGACTATTTAAATGAGCAGAAAACGGCCAGATGGAATTTGATCTAGAAAAATGTGAGTTCAAGCATTTGGGGAGGCACTGCAATAAGGAATGTACAACAAATGAGAAGATAAAGGAATAAAAAGACCTTGGTGCCAGTGTTCACAGATGTAGCACGAGCAGTCTGTAAGGTTGCTTAAAAGCCATAAATGATGGTTTTCTTATTGATGACAGCATGAGTACTTGAATAGGGTAGTATCGGTAGAACTACAGTATATACAGCAACGGTAACTAAGTACTACAAAGGGTTTTGGTCACCTTATTACAAGATTGGGCCAGGTAGAGTACAGAAAGTGATTTATGAAGATATTGCCAGTAATGGTGAATTGTTGCTCCAAAGAAAGATTGGATGGTGTGGCGTGGTTTTCTTCGGAACAGGGGAGATCGCATTGGGATGTGCAACACCGAAGGTGGCAAGAGTATACAAGAAAGACATGTTTCCCTTTGCAGAGGGATCAAGATCCAGAGAGCCCAGATTGAAAGCAATAGGTAATAGGATTAGTGTGGAGATGCGAGAAACTTTCTGAAGGGGCTTTAAACTCATTGGTTGAACGGGCAGTAGAATCATAAGCACGCATCATTTTAACCACTACTTGGATTGTAATTGACTGAATTGCAAAATTAAAGACAAGTGCTGGAAAGCAAGGCCAAGTTGCTCTTTTCTACAGGCACAGATACTGTATCTTTAATTATCTTTGATGATATAGGAAGCTGAAAAGACAGATGTGCATGGATGAGTATGAATGATTCTGTTCTTGATGGAGAACATTTACCAAAAAAAAATCAAATTATTCAGATAAAATGTGAAGGAAGGAACTGTAGATGCTGGTTTAAACCGAAGATAGACACAAAAAGCTGGAGTAACTCAGCCTGACGGGCAGCATTTCTGGAGAGAAAGAATGTCTGAAGAAGTATCTCGACCCGAAACGTCACCCATTCCTTCTCTCCAGTGATGCTGCCTATCCCATTGAGTTACTCTAGCTTTTTTTTTCTCAAATAGATACACACTCTGCCCGCAATATGCTTAATTTTCACCCAATGTGAAATTTCATAATCTGCAGCGTGAAATGGGGGAGTTGAGGAAGGGAAAAGTACCTTCATGTCACTATTAATCAATGTAATGGAGTCTGTCTACAAAGTGCCAATTAAATACTGGAAAAGTTCACAATTCCTTCAAGAGAAATTCACAGCTGATTGTCATAGTTTTTCAATAGCCTTGCTTGTAATTCAAGTGATTAACACACTGTGACAATGTTGTTCACCAAGTGGTATCATCTAACAAAGTGTTGACAATATGAAATCAATATCCTTTCAGGGCATCGGAAAGAAGCAGCCAAACATAATGACTGTGTAACATCATTTTACTTGAAAGCAATAGGATAACCCCAGCTGTACACTTATCTAGATCTGCATATGAAGATGGACACAGGAACAAATTGTAAAATCCATGGCGATTATCCCTTGGGCCAATGTTTCTTTACTGTAATTAGCTTATGGTGCCTTGTGAAATAATTCTAAACCTCAATTTAAATAAATATGCAGAATTGATTTGCTCTGTAGTGATAGTTTGTATGGATTACTTCAGCACAATTGACATTCCAGTAGGATCTGTGGTGAAGAAGGTATTTGTCATGCCTGCCTTAATGGCTCAGGGCATTGAGTACAAGAGAAGGGATGTCATGTTACCCTCATTGGTCTTCCGGACAAATGAGTTGCAAGAATTTGGAGAGACCACACACTGACTCTATACTCATGACTGTGTAGCTGGTCATAGTGCGAACTCCATCATCAAGTTCGCTGGCAACACCACTGTTGTGGGACGTATCACTGATGGAGATGGGTCAGAGTATAGAAGTGAGATCGACCGTTTGACCAAATGGTGTCAGCATAATAACCTGGCTCTCAACACCAGCAAAACCAGGGAACTGATTGTGGCCTTTGGAAGGGGTAGTATGGGGACCCATAGTCCCGATTATATCAAACGGTCGATGGTGGAGAGGGTCAAGAGCTTCAAATTCCTGGGTGTGCACATCTCTGAAGATTTCTCCTGGTCCGAGAACACGGATGCAATTATAAAGAAAGCACATCAGCGCCTCTACTTCTTGAGAAGATTACGGAGAGTCGGTATGTCAAGGAGGACTCTCAAACTTCTACAGGTGCACAGTAGAGAGCTTGCTGAGCGGTTGCATCGTGGCTTGGTTCGGCAACTTGAGCGTCCAGGAGCGGAAAAGACTGCAAAAAGTTGTAAACACTGCCCTGTCCATCATCGGCTCTGACCTCCCCACCATCGAAGGGATCTATCACAGTCGTTGCCTCAAAAAGGCTGGCAGCATCATCAAGGACCCACACCATCCTGGCCACACACTCATCTCCCTGCTGCCTTCAGGTAGAAGGTACAGGAGCCTGAAATCAGCACCATCCAGGTTCAGGAATAGCTCTTACCCAAGCCATCAGGCTATTAAACTCAACTCAAACAAAACTCTGATCGTTAAATAGCCAATTGCACTTTATCTGTTATTTATGTGTGTGTGTATACATATATATATATATATCATTGGAATATGATCACACTGATCTGTTCTATATTTATTTATACTATATTCTGTTGTGCTGAAGCAAAGCAAGAATTTCATTGTCCTATCTGGGACACATGACAATAAACTCTCTTGAATCTTGAAATGTACATGTTTCTGGTCACAGCTATGGGATGGATGTCCTAAATCTAGAAAGGGTGCAGAAAAAATAAACAAGAATGATGACAGGACTCCAGGGCTTGAAATATACACCAACAAGCCCCATCTACACTAGTACTACCTGCCTAAGTTTGGCCCATATCTGTCTAAAACTATCCTATCTGCATATGTATCCAAATGTTTTTTAAATGTTGTGATAGTACCTGCCTCAACTACCTCCTCCGGCAGCTGATTCTATATATGCATCACACTTTGGTGATTAGAAAAAAAAGTTGCCTTTTGGGTTCCTATTAAATCTTTCCCGTTAGCTTAAGTGGGATTCCCATTAGTTAGACTGAATCTATCAAATTATAAATAATATTCTGGTGTTAATTTTTCTACTCCTGTGATTATCTCATAAATGTTTACAAATGCTCCTCTCAGACACAGCTATCTCTTATACATGTCATAAAGCAGCTGATTCATTCATCACAACTCAAACCAGGCTGGGCATTGGAAGGATGCAGTCCTAATTAGGTTGGTTGAGGTCAGCATGGATAGTTAATTGAAGGGCCAATTTATGTACTGTAAAACTCTATGATAACAACTTTCAGCACATCGTAACAAGATTCTCATTCTGCAAGTTTTGAACATCTGCTTTATGACCAGCTACTAGAAATGGTTATTACTGAAAACATATTCTCATCAGTGCACAGTGTAGTTTTGTCATGACTTCCTTAGACTTGCATTCCTCAGATTTGCCTTTGCAGTTGGTTAAGTTATTTATCAATAATGACATTGGATTGCACATATGAAATACACAGAGACTCTTAGATCTCTATATGCTACATTTTAGCTTCTTTCACGGACTAATCTGGGGCAGCGCAGTGGTAGAGTTGCTGCCTCAAAGCACCAGAGACCCAGGTTTGATCCTCACAATGGGTGCCATCTGTACAAAGTTTGTACATTTGCCCTGCGACTGCTTGGGTTTTCTCCAGGTCCTCCGGTTTCCTCCCACACTTCAAAGACATACAGGTAAAATTGTAAATTGTCCTTGGTGTGTAGGGTAGTGCTAGTGTATGGGATGATCACTGGTCGGTGCGGACTTGGTGGGCCGAAGGGTCTGGTTCCGTGCTGTATGTCTAAAAGTCTAATCCTATGGGCGAGATCAATTGCTGCATGTGTCAGGTCTGGATTGAATTTAACTAGAAAGTATTGGGCTACACTTAATAGTCCATGGGCCAGAGGGGCCTACCGTGCACCCCCCCTATGATCTGACTTCTTGGGCATCATTTTGTTCGTTGGTATCTCTTCTGTTGGAAAAATGATGTTCCCAAGAATAAAACTCATTTGGACTATGTTTTTTTAACCCTTATTTCAATATGTCAAAGTTGTGTTTTTTCACAGACGCCTCTTTCTTGGGGTGTGTGAATTTGGTACTTGCAATTGAGTCTGTTTCTTAGTAACGAAACATTAAAAAATCTACTAAATTAGGACCATATCATCTTCAACGCTATGAAAATCGCCAAGCTCTGCCAGAGGATTCACGGATTTGTTACGCTGTTGCATGTTTGATTGGCTTGACTTTGCCGATTCCTTTGAAGGCACTTGCTGAGTCACAGCCTGAGAATGCATGCAGTCCAAGTAATGCTGAGCAGTATTCTGAGGAGGACTGCTTTGCAAAATGGGTGACATCTATTAGCCTTTGCCTGTTGCCTCTCCCTGTGTCAAAGAACACTGTGGTGTCTTGAATGATGTCTGCATAGTGAAGCAATATGAAAAAGATATCGCTGTCTGGGCTTTTGACTTGTACATGGTCATATCCTTGCTCTTTGCCATAGTTGCAATATAGGATGACCCGCGAGTCTGTTTCTTCTTGGTTTGACTTCAGCGATTGAATCTCAAACTGCAGTGTCTTTCCCATCCTGAGAAGTAAGAAGTGTGGCCTCTCCTTCCTTAATGAAGATCACCTTCCTTCCATGTAGCCTCTTTACCATATCATGCTCACTTCACACATCAAGAAGAAGTTCAATGAGCTGTTTCTTGTTCTCTTCAAGAACTTTTGTTTTTTGGGTCTTTCCTCCTTTGTTTATTCTCTTCTCCGCACACCCACGCCGTGCTCGTTCACTTGACTTCACTGAATCTGGTTTGTACATATCGGTACTGAAGACTACATCATTAGTGCCTTGACCATCAGTTGAAAAGCAATATCTCCTTGTTGCTTGTATTCTATAACCTTTCATTCAGATGTTTTCAGCTCACTCTTTTCTTTGTTTCTGCCATGGTTTTGAGCTTCAGATTCTTGATGGGTTCAGAGAATGCTGTTTTTTTCTCGAGTCGCTCTCTGATGAACTTCTCTTTCTGTTCTTTCCCCGTGGTAAGTACCTTTATGACATCTTTCTCAACTTCAGCTGGAACACGTGCACCAGAAGAGAGTACATACAACCCAGTCTTCTCATCTACGTCAAAAGGATTCAGGAAGTTCTTTACAGCATCAATGGCTTTCTTTACACATGCCTCACTTTTCCTTATCTCAGTTGGTTGTTGATCACTGTGCTTACTTCCGCGATTGGTGCCAGAGGTCATGTCTGCGAGGCTGAGAGTTGCAGAGAGAAAGTGTGCCCTTTCTGTTGAAGTTCGAACCCGTCTCTGATAAGCACTGTGATTTTCCAAGATGCCAGAGAGCCCAACACCACTACCACCACCCCGAGATTTGCCATGCTTCATGATCGTCTCCTCAATCATTTTGTCAACAACTCATCGGTTTCCTGGTATGAACGACCTAGCGACACTGATGGCACCTCTTTTGAGGAAAGCCAGGGCACCGGGATGTGATTCTTCGATGTTTGCCAAGAACACGGCAAGGTAGGTCAGATAGCGGGAGTAATTGTGGCCACCAAAGATGAAGAAGAGATCGGGCATTAGAAACAGACAGTGCAAGTACTACAGAAAGTTGTTCTTTCACAGACCTAATCAATGAGAGAACAATCCACACAGAATCCATGTACGACAACCACAATTGTGCACTCTTCCCTTGAAAGATGCCCTTTGATTCCTCTGGTATAGCGGACAGCACTGCATCTTTTCCAGCCATAGACAGGAACTCATCAAGAAGGAGCCTCTCCAAGCACTCCACCATCGTCTTGTGGCAGTGCAGACTTCTGTCGTAGTTCTTTCCTGTCATAACACCTTTCATAGAATCAGTCCTGATTCCATGAGGACATCCTGAAGTCCGGATCCTTCCATTTCCTTTCCAAGCATTTTGAAGTATGTGCAAATGACATGAAATGTGCCAATAAACACAGTGTGTTTCTTGTACTTTGCAGGATGACTCCACACGAGAGGATATGCCTTCATGCAGACACCCAAGTCGAGTGTTGCAATGACATATTCTTGGCCAACCTCATGACTTGCTTCTTCAGAAGCTCGTACACACTCTTGAACTGCACTAAGTTCCATATGGGATGATTGATCACAGGATAGTAGTCAATTGTGGTCACATTGGAAGGCACCTCACACCTGTTGCTGAGACAAATCCAGCCCAAGCTTGACCTTTCTCTTGACCTTTCTCACTACTCGCTTTCCGGGAAAGCATCCATGCCAGATCTTTTCTTGTACACTGTTTGAATGCTTCAACCCCATCATCACGCTTCCAGTGCTGCACATGAAAATCTAGATTTGACAATGGATAATTTAAGAGGGCCGCAAGAAAGAGCGCAAAGTGTGAAAAGACACAATTTTGACATAGATTGAAATAAGGGGTTAAAAAACATAGTCCAAATTATTATTTTTTCTTGGGAACATCATTTGTCCGATAGAAGAGATATCAATGAACAAAATGACACCCAAGATGTTAGATCATAGTGGGGATGCATGGCAGGCCCCTCTGGCCCACAGATTATAAGCCATTGCCAAGCTATTGCTAGCTATTATCAGAGTCCACACTTTCATAACTTAAACTTTTGTAAGTTGTTTTGACATTTCCAACCAGACCTGTAGAATATGGCAACCTTCCTAAGCATATTATTCTGCCTCGATAGGCCTGTCTGACAAATGAGCTGCAAATGTTTATCTCAGTCTTTCCTGTGCCTGTGCAGCCATCTGTTTAGCTCTTCAATAAGCCACCAACCTTAGACATCTTTCTATTGGTGATTTCATAGCTGCTGTTGTGAAGCTGCCATTAACTAGATATACACTTTAGAGATATAGCTGGAAAAGGGCCCTTCGGCCTATCAAGCACGCTGACCAGCGATCACCCCGAACACTAGCATGAATCCCTATACCCTAGAGACAATTTATAATTTTACCGAAGCCAGTTAACCTTCAAACCTGTACGTCTTTGGTGTGTGGGAGGAAACCAAAGCACCCAGAGAAAACCCACGCAGTCACAGGGACAATGTGCAAACTCCGTACAGACAGCACCCGTAGTCAGGATCAAACCCAAGCCTCTGGCGCTGTAAGGCAGCAACTCTACTGCTGAGCTACTGTGCAGCCCCATATAGCTTCTATCCAATTTTCCCTCAGTTATTTGGACCAGATATGAGGCCAAATGTGCCCTCTTGGTTGGCTTACTGCTGCTTTAGGGAGGGTGACACACTTGAGGAGCACCATATACACCATATTTGGATGCAGCCAGCAAAGGTTTGTGTTGAAAATGGACTGGCTAGTATGGAGGGGTTAGTTACTCCTGCTTGACCTTATTTGGTAAAGTAACATAGATATGATGATTACAGTGATAGTCAAGCAAATGTATTATACTTTTAAGATATGTTATAACTCAAATGGAAATTCAGACTGTTGTGTCATCTAATTACCAGTTCTGTTTTATGCAATCCTGACACAAGATATAAATGGAAAATATTAGTCTGTACTCATGAAAGGGAGGTACAAAATGAATCCAGCAACTTGTATTGTAATTCTTTGGTTAGAATCTGCTCTCATTTAATCTAATATTTTGGTTTAGATTTAATTTAGAGATACAGCACGGAAACAGGCCCTTCGGCCCACCGGGTCTGCGCTGACCAGCGATCCATGCACATTAACACTATCCTACACCCACTAGGGACAATCTTGACATTTACCAAGCCAATTAACCTACAAACGTGTACATCTTTGTAATGTGGGAGGAAACTGAAGATCTTGGAGAAAACCCACGCAGGTCACGTGGAGAATGTACAAATTCCCTACAGACAGAACCCATAGTTGGGATCGAACCCGGGTCTCGGGCACTGCATTCGCTGTAAGGCAGCAATTCTACCACTGCGCCACCGTGACCGGTTTCTGTTAACACCCTAATAGGCATAAATTATTCTAAGATATAATATATTCAATGACTTGCTGTGAAAGTAATGTTTTTGAGGATAATAACTCTGTAAATGTCAAAGGAATTTGATTTTTTTAACATTTGAAAGTGCATTTGAAGGCTGTTGAAAACTAGACATCTGAATGAAGTGTGTGGTGCACTGTTAATGTAAATTTGATATCCCAGAGGGGGCAATCAAAAACTGATGGGCTGTTAGTTCTGAGATGTGCAGGGACATTAGTATCCTTCTGCAGCATGGATTAAGGAAAATGCTACAGGTTAAATCTACAATGTTGATTGATTTGATTCATTCAGATTTAAAAAGAGCGTAACAAAAAAAAATCAATCAAAATGGCTAAATAGATAATTATTTTGTAAGCTCTGGAGTCAGTTAATTTTTATTTATTTATTTTAATTATTTTTTTTTAATTATATTTTTATTAGAAGTATTGTACAATAGTATAAACCAAGAATAACATAATACATTTCATGTACAACTTCTTGTTTTAAAATGTAATAATAGAAAAGTAGCAGAAGCAAGAAAAAGAGAGAAAGAGAAAGTTAGGTGAGGTAGTGATATTGATAGTTCATGAAAAAGTAAAAAGAAAAACCCCATAAAGATGAAAGCACAAGAAAGAGAGAAAGAAAAAAAAGAAAATATAAAGAAAATAAAAGGGATATACCTGCTTCATATCCTTACACACCCCTCACCCGGTTCTGAAACAATTTATTTCCAGAGTTATGTTGCACCATATGCTTGTATTAAGTCGATAAAGGGAGACCAAATCTTTAAGAATTGGTCAGATATGTCTGCTAGGACGAATCTCATATCTTCGAGGTGTAACATTTCAGACATATTTGAAATCCACATTTTAAGCGTTGATGTGGGTGCATTTTTCCAGAATTTTAGTATACGTTTTTTTTGCCGATATTAAGCCATAGTTAAGGAAACTCTTTTAGACCAAAGTCAGCTCAAAGCCGACTTCCATTGTTCCAAAGATAATCAGTTCTACGTTGGGTTTCAGTTTTATTTTAAATAATTTTGTGTAAATTTCAAAAATTTCATTCCAAAATTTTTGGAGTTTTATGCAAAAGACAAAGGAGTGTGCTATGGTTGCATCTTGAGATAAACATTTATCACAGATGGGAGAGACATTTGAAAAAATTGTATTCAGTTTAGTTTTCGAATAATATAACCTCTGTAAAATTTTAAATTGAATTAAGATATGTCTTGCATTGATCGAGCATTTATGTACATATAGCAAGTATTTATCCCATCTCTTTTAAGATTTTTATAGATAATTCTTGTTTCCAATCTCTTCTAATTGTGTCAGATCATGGTATTTCTATATTTAGAATGATATTATACGTATGAAATTAAATTAATTGAATCCGCCTTTCTGTTCATGGCTTCATCTAATAGATCTGGAATCAGAGTTTGGTATTCTTGTGTATGTTTTTTCAAGTAGTCACGGATTTGAAGGTATTTAAAGTATTGATTACTTTTCAGGTTATATTTGAGTTGTAGTTGTTGGAATGATAAAAGGTTTCCCGTTTCATACATGTCTCTAAGCATTTTAATTCCTATTCTTTCCCAATGGGTAAATGTTTTATCACTAATAGATACTTTAAACAACGGATTATTAACTATAGGAGAGAGAAGCGATAAATTTCTTAATTTGAGTTAATTTTATTTGTTTCCAAATTCTAATTGTACTATGAATAATTGGATTTTTCTTGTATATTGTATTATTCAATTTTATCAGTGAGAGAGGGATTGCTCCCATATTAAAAGAACAATCCTCTTTCTCCATTACTATCCAATCTACCCGTTGTGCAGAATTGTCCAACAAGTGAATTACATTTTTGATATTTACTGCCCAGTAATAGTACAAAAAATTGGGGTGTTAGTCCACCAAATCATTTGGGTTTACACAAGTGTCTTCTTTGGATTCTATGGGACTTATAGTCCCATATAAAATTTGTGATATC
The DNA here is from genome assembly GCA_035221665.1 of Okamejei kenojei. NCBI lineage: Eukaryota > Metazoa > Chordata > Chondrichthyes > Rajiformes > Rajidae > Okamejei > Okamejei kenojei. The sequence goes on along the minus strand of CM069141.1, from coordinate 16,359,394 downwards.
AGAATCAAGTTTAAAAAAAAACTTTTTCGGTAAGTATATTGGTATTGATTGAAATAAATATAAAATTTGAGGTAAAAAAATCATTTTTATGGCATTTATTCTGCCTATTAAAGACATCGGAAGTGTTTTCCAAAATTTAATCAAGGTATTTAATTTAGTAAGCAAGGACATATAGTTTGCGTTGAATAAAGATTTATATTTTCTGGTCATTTCGATACCCAGATATTTAAATTTTTCTGTAGCAATTCTAAAGGGGAATTTTAAAAGGTGTGTTGGATCTTGAGGTTTTATCATCATAATTTCACTTTTGTTCCAATTTATTCTATATCCTGAAAAGGATCCGAATTCCTCTATTAAATTTAATATGTTTGGTATGCTGGTTTGCGATTTTGTAATATATAATACTACATTGTCTGCATATAGTGATATTTTATTATTTGAATATTTTGTATTATAACCATGGATATTCGGATGCATTCTTATACTTTCTGCTAAGGGTTCTATTACAAGAGCAAATAGCAGGGGTAATAATGCACATCCCTGTCTATTGCCCCTGGATTGTTGAAATTTCAGAGACAGTATATTATTAGTCAATATTCTGGCATCCGGCTTGTCATATAATAATTTTACCCATGGAGTCGGTTAAGTATTGACAGCATCAAAGTAAAAAAAAAAAAGAATTCATTTTTCGACCTCCATGGGACATTTAGTTAAAGCTTGGTCATATCTATATCAATCTTTAAATAAAATAAGCACTGCTTGGGTTCATTGGAGAAAATGCTTTTTTTAAGAGTTCATTTAGAATGATTTCAAACTAGAAATCACTTGCACAGAAAAACAGTCTTTGATGCCAAAGTCCAATTTCCACATGTGTAAGAAAGAACTGCAGATGCTGGTAAAATCAAAGGTAGACACAAAATGCTGGAATAACTCAGCGGGTCAGGCAGCATCTCTGGAGAGAAGGAATGAGGGTCTCGACCTGAAATGGCACCCATTCCTTCTCTCCAGAGCTGCTGCCTGACCCGCTGAGTTACTCCAGCATTTTGTGTCCAATTTGTACATGTTTCATAACATTGGTTATACTGAGGTTTTGTTGCTATTGCAATGCAATCAGACATATACCTCTCACTAACCATTCACATTTCTATCCTGTGTCAGTTGAATTTGCTAAGACATCATAGTGTGTGACTGCATTGTGACTACTGTATCTTCATTGACCTCAGTGTTATTGAAAAAATGACACAATGTGTTGGAGTAACTCAGCTGGTCAGGCAGCATCTTTGTAGAACACAGATATGTGACATTTTAGCAACACCCTACCAACAATAAATGTCACCTGTCCATGTTTTCCAGAAATGCTGCCTGACCTTGGATTTATGAAAGCAAAATCCTGCTTGACTAATCTTCTGGATTTTTTTGAGGATGTGACAAGTAAAATGGATGAAGGGGAGCCAGTGGATGTAGTGTATCTGGACTTTCAGAAAGCCTTTGATAAGGTCCCGCACGGGAGACTGGTGACTAAAATTGGAGCACATGGTATTGGGGGTAGGGTGTTGACATGGATAGAAAATTGGTTGGCAGACAGAAGGCAAAGAGTAGGAGTGAACGGGTCCTTTTCAGAATGGCAGTGGGGTGCCGCAAGGCTCGGTGTTGGGGCCGCAACAGTTTACCATATATATTAATGATTTGGAACAGGGAATTAGGAGCAACACTAGCAAGTTTGCGGATGACACAAAGCTGGGTGGCAGTGTGAACTGTGAAGAAGATGTTAGGAAGTTGCAGGGTGACCTGGACAGGTTGAGTGAGTGGGCAGATGCGTGGCAGATGCAGTATAATATAGATAAATGTGAGGTTATCCACTTTGATGGCAAAAACAAGGGGGCAGATTATTATCTCAATGGGGTTAGATTAGGTAAGGGGGAGGTACAGAGAGACCTGGGTGTCCTTGTACACCAGTCACTGAAAGTTGGCATGCAGGTACAGCAGGCAGTGAAGAAAGCTAATGGAAAATTGGCCTTCATAACAAAAGGATTTCAGTATAGGAGTAAAGAGGTTCTTCTGCAGTTGTATAGGGCTCTGGTGAGACCACATCTGGAGTATTGTGTACAGTTTTGGTCTCCTAATTTGAGGAAGAACATCCTTGTGATTGAGGCAGTGCAGCGTAGGTTCACGAGATTGATCCCTGGGATGGCGGGACTGTCATACGAGGAAAGATTGAAAAGACTAGGCTTGTATTCACTGGAGTTTAGAAGGATGAGGGGGATCTTATAGAAACATATCAAATTATAAAAGGACTGGACAAGCTAGATGCAGGAAAAATGTTCCCAATGTTGGGCGAGTCCAGAACCAGGGCCCACAGTCTTAGAATAAAGGAGAGGCCATTTAAGACTGAGGTGAAAAAAAACGTTTTCACCCAAAGAGTTGTGAATTTGTGGAATTCCTGCCACAGAGGGTAATGGAGGCAAAATTACTGGATGGATTTAAGAGAGAGTTAGAGCTCTAGGGGCTAGTGGAATCAAGGGGTATGGGGAGAAGGCAGGCATGGGTTATTGATTGGGGATAATCAGCTATGATCACAATGAATGGCGGTGCTGGCTCGAAGGGCCGAATGGCCTCCTATTTTCTATGTTTCTATGACCTGCTGAGTTACTCCAGTCCTTTGTGTCTTTTTGTAAACCAGCATCTGCAGTTCCTTGCATCTCCTTCAACATTATTGACTAGTTTATCCTCATTAAATCCCTTTTATCATAACTTCCTGTCATTGGTAATATTCCAATGGATGCAGCATCAATCTGGATCATTTTACTACACCATTATTATGTCCCTGTGTTCTTCAGTCAATGGCCTCTTTCTCTAAGACCTCAAGGTAAATTGGATCTATGAAACCTTGGCACACTGCTTGACCTGGAGCTCAGCTTCATTCTTCATGTGTAATTTCAATGAACTCTGACAGCAGCTGGTTTAAATCCTCTATTGCATCCTTAGCACTTTCATATCCCCAGACTCTCTGCTTGCCATTTTCTCTGCCTTAAATAAAGTGTAAGATCTCGTCCTCAGCCCAAGCTTTTCTTTTCTGGACCATCACATCAACTCGCTGTGACCTGGAACATAAAGTTCAAGATCCTTATCAATGTCAAATCCCTGTACAGCAGGATTCAAAGCTGTGTTGATAATCCCTTACTACGGCTGCTCTTCTTTAACGCTTTGTTTTTCCAACATTGGAGTGTTACTGATGGCTGCACCACCCCTAGTCTGTGCTCAGCTTCTCTGCACTGACTCTCTGCAGTCCCTCAACATCATTCCCTTGATACTTTCAACCATGCATTTTGAAGGCATCAGGCTATTTATTTTCCTCCTTCCTATTTCCGCCTTCACTAGTTTGCAATGCCCTGTCTTTGCAATTGGTTCGTTCGCTCGTGTGTCAGACGACGTATAGCTCGCTGTTGGCTTCTGTCGTCGCCCAACACGTTGACAGAATTGGTCGCCCGACGCGTCACAGAGTGCATCGTGTCATCGTTTCCGGGTTTAGCCACGAGGAGGCTTCTGTCATGATCCCCTTTGCAATTGGTGCAATGGTCTGAAGGGCGTTTCAGTAAAGATTATTTAGAAAATGAATTTGATGTGGCAAACTGAAATATTGAAAATGGGTGTGTTAGATAGTAAGGGTAAAGTATCTCATTGCGTTACCTGATAATAGAGACTTGATTACTGTAAGGGCTTGAATGTGTTTTGGGACAAACTCCCCCTTTCCTCTTCTTCCTTCTATTTTTTTTTTCTCTTCTCCCCATCCTGTTCTTCCTCGTCATCTGTACAATTCCAGACAAGCTTGTACAGAATGGAGGAGATCACCACAAATTTTGCTTCACACTGAGGTACAGCAGACAAGACATTGGACACGTTGGTGGTAGCTATTGATTTTATCATCTTTGATGTGGCAAATTTATTTTTTTATATTTTATCTTTTAAAAATAAATTGCTCAATACAAATAATTAAATGCATTTTGTGAACAATTAAAATTTAAATGACGGGGTGATTGATCACTGGTCGGTGCAGTCTTGGTGAGCTGCAGGGCCTGTTTCCGCGATGTATCTCAAGTCTAAAGTTTAAAGTAAAGACATTTTAAGTTGCTCCATTGTCTTGGAATGGAATTCAAAAATTATCAGTGAGTTCAGTAAAGTTCTGGGCTTCCATTCTGAAATGTGCTTGTTTGGCACAGGTGCAATGCTTGGCAGTTTCTCAGCAGAAAACTTGGACATACTGTCATGCTTAACAGGGAAAAGAAGTGGTACTGGACTCTCCTGGAGCATTTGTTGTTGTAATCATTGACATCATCATTTGGCAACAGCTCTGATCAAGACAGCAAGAAATTGCAGTGTTGTGAATGTAAACCAGTCCATCACACACAGACCAGCCTTCCCACCATCGACTCCATCTCCAAGCAGCCAACGTAATCAAAGACCTTTTTCACACCGGACTTTCCCTTTTCTCCTCGTGTTGGACAGAAGATACAACATTTTTAAAGCCGTAACACCAGATTTAAAAATAACTTCTTACCTGCTGTTATCAGACACCAGTCGTCCTCCCATGAGCTAGGGTGCAGTCGCAGATCTTTCAACCTACCTCATTGCGGTCCTTGCACCTTTGCTCTGTAGCACTATTGCTACAGCGCTGTAACACTATCTTCTGCAGGCTGATGGTTTTTTCGCATTACCCGTTGTACTTGTTTACCGCTTGATTGTCCACGTGTGTGGTATGATTTGACTGGATAGCCCACAAACATGGTTTTTCATTGCATCTCAGTACACAACAATACTAAACTAATGCCAACACTGATACTGTGTTACCTCGACCTGTGGTACCCTCGATTTTCCAGCATCTGCAGTTCCTTCTTTAACACTAATACTGTGTTCTTTTGTAATATAGTAACATTTGTAAATGTATTCTCACAATCTCGCTCTGAGAAAAGTGCTCTCCAGTAATAAAACTGCAAAGCTACCATAAGCAAGAATTTATCTCACTTTAAATGCAGTCATCATGCAGTTTCATAGAAATTGTGACTGAAACAATGGTCTCTCCTCATGTAGTGTAGTTTAAAATGTATTGTCACGTGTACCAAGGTGTAGTGAAAAGCTTTTTGTTGCATGCTAACCAGACAGCAGAAAGACAAGACAATTGAGCTGTCCCCAGAGACATGACAAAGGGAGGAACGTTTAGTGCAAGGTAACGTTTGATTAAAGATAGTCCAAAGGTCTCCAGTTGTTGTACATTGCATCATGGCTGTTAGGTTAAAATGTATCATCCTAAATGTTTGGAACTTTATCACAACAAACTCTTTGGGAACTCTTTAAGAAATGAGATCCAGAATAAGCCTGAATGAAACAACTTGTTCTGTCAATAAGATCAAGGCTAATCCTGTGCCTCGTTCTTCCTGCCTGACGATCGTATCAACTAATCCCATTTGTTTCTAAGAAATCTAATGATCTTAACTTAACTTTAGTCAGTAGCTGAGCTCTGACAGCCCTCTAAGCTAGATAATAAATGCATATCCTGTTATATTACATCAGCAGCTTGACAATATTGAACAAAGAATGAATTGTTAGGTGCTAACAAAATGATAGCAATCATATTTCATGCCCTGAACTGTAAGCTTTTCTGGAAAATGGATTTCAGAAGCATTATTCTGATACAAGTGAAATTAATTAATTGCACAGTTTTTTGAATGGTTCATTTTACAATAGCCTAGTGTTAAAAAATATGTCAGCAAAGCATAGTAGATATAACATTTTGGAAAATTTGCCTTGGATGGAAAATTTGTAAAATTGATTAGATTCTACTGAGCTATATGGTTAGTAATTCAAATTGAATTCAGAGCAATTATGGTTTTAATAAATTCCTTGTAAGTTTGTGGATAAGAAAATGGAAGACAAGTGCATTTTCAATACAATGTGTTGGTTAAATAAATCTTAAATATTTAATACTAAATTATTATTTGAATTATTGTACCAACCACATGTTGAATATCGATTGCCGAAACATTGGTTTGATCCTTCTCTTGCATATCAATATATAATGATCAAATCTGTTGCAAGGTGTTAAATGCTGACAGTATCTGACTAAAGATGAAAGCTTTCCATTATATTGTTGTCATTATTCTGAGAGCAGGTCCATAATGTGTCTCGGATTTATCGACAGGATTTCAGGGTTATGGAGGAATAGTTTATTTTGCATCTTCAAAGAAGGGATCAATACCTCCTTTAAAAACTAGTTACAAAGCTGGTGATAAACTTTTCATAAGCTGCAATGGAGCTTATGGAGAATGTAATTAATATGACGTGTGTGCACTTGTTGCCCCATTACAGGAAGGATGAGGAGGCTTAGGAAAGGATGCAGAACAGGTTTACCAGACTGATTCCTGGATTAGACAATATTAGCTTTAAGGAGCGATTGGACAAACCTGGCTCTTTTCTCTGGAGTGCCAGAAGCTGAGGGAAAACCCTGATACAAGTATATAAAGTTATGAAAGGCATAGACAGGGCAGACAGTTGGAACCTTTTTTTCCCAGCATGGAAATATTAAAGGCCAGAGGGCATAGGTTTAAGGTGAGAGGGAAAAGGTGTAAAGTAGATGTGCGGATAATTTTTTTTACCCGGAACGCGCTGGAACGTGCTGTCAGGGGTGGTGCTGGAGGCAAATACTATGGTGGCATCTAAGAGGCTTTTTATACAGCTGCATGGATATGCAGAGATTGGCGGGATATGGATCATGTGCAGGCAGAGGTGATTAGTTTAACTGGGCATCATATTCGACACGGCTATTGTGTGCTGACAGGCCTGACTCTGTGCTGTACTGTTATGTTCTATGATTTCATGAGATAAGCATCATAAGTGGGCAATTGGCAATGATACTGGTGTTTATACTTGCTGGAAGGCGGTTTCAGAAATGTAAAAATTGAGAGATAGTCTTTCCCACCAGCTTCCAAAGACTAAATTAAAATAAGGACACTCTCAGATAAGGTTTCATTTTAGCACAGATATCATACTTAATATCTTTCTGATCTGGCCGGACCAAGAGCAGGCTCGCCGATCGTTTTGCTGAACACCTCCGCTCATTCCATCTTAGCCAAGTTGATCTCCCCGTGGCCCAGCACTTCAACTCCCCCTCCCATTCCCAATCTGACCTCTGTCCTGCGCCTCCTCCATTGTCAGAGTGAGGCCCAGCGCAAATTGGAGGAACAGCACCTCATATTGGAGGAACAGCACCTCGCGGCCGGTCGCCGCGCTGGAACTCCGGTGAGCTGAAGACCGCCGATGAAACATCGCGGAGCTGCGGGTCTGTGGAGCGGCCAGCCGTGGGCGGCGGCGCTGAACTTTACATCGGGAGCCTGGGATCTCTCGCTGAGATCACTAGGGGTGGAGCTCTATCCAGCGCGGCCTGTCGGCTTCGGAAGCCGCGGTCTCCAGTAAGGAAGCGGCCGTTCCAGGTTTCCCAAGCCGCTGAGAGGATTCCCCCGACGCCGGAGCACCATCATCCGGTGAGAACGGCCTGGAACATCGGGCCTCCGTAAAGGCAACTGGGGAGGCCTCAATAGGCCCGACTATGGGTGGACATGAGATGGGGACTGGACTTTGTGCCTTCCCTCATAATGGGAACCATTGTGGGGGGGATGTTTTTTATGTTTAAATCTCTTTATTATTGTTATGTCTGTATTATTTTTATGTGCTGCATTGGCAACAAGCATTTCACTACACCTATGGTGTATGTGACAAATAAATAACCTTTGAACCTTTGATATTTTGCTTGGGTAGTTTACACCCCAGCGATATGAACGTTGACTTCTCTAACTTCAGGTAGCCCTTAATCTCTCTCTCCTTCCCCTCCCCCTTCCCAGTCCTCCCACTAGTCCCACTTCCAGCCACTTTCTTTCTTTGTCCTACCCCCTCCCCTGACATCAGTCTGAAGAAGGGTCTCGATCCGAAACATCGCCAATTTCTTCTCTCCATCGATGCTGCCTCGCCCACTGAATTTCTCCAGCACTTTGTGTCTATCTTTCTGATCGATCTCTCTTTCTCCAATTGTTCCATATTTTCTGTTCCCCAGTTGGTCATTAGTTGCCGAATATCTAAGAATGTCAGTGTGCCCCATTTAGTTATGCAGAACATAATTGATGTGATTTTATCATTTGACGTGAAACCTTTTTAGGTCGAATATTGTGTGAGAAATAATATGTTGTCATTTTGAGTACTAACTCCGAGGCTTTCCAGAAATTCTGACTTAATGTCTGGAAATGGGTGTGCATTATCCTACAGGAAGCCTTTGAGGATTTAAAAATATATATATTTAGGGTTTATAAATGTTCAACGTAGGCTGAGCCAGTGGTAGCAAGATTAGTTATCTTTACTTGAAAGCTCAGCTACAGCAGATAATTACCATCTTGGTAAAATGGCATTTGAGTGCCAATTAATAATGGATTTACTGAAGCCCAAAGAAAGCATCAAGAGACTCAAGTCATCAAAAACAAACATTTGATAGAAAGCCTGTCGTCAGCAGATGGTTCTGGCAGTCAGATTTGCACATATGCAGGAGCAGCAGAAGTAAAGACATGGTATGAAATTGTGTCACTGTTAAACAATGCAGCCTTTTATGTGCTTGTATATCCTGATAAGGCTTTGTGCTGATTTAGTGCTCATTTAAAGTGTTGATTACGAGGCAACGATCAATGATCAAATTGTGTGACTTTTGTTTAAAAAAACTCTTTGGTTCTCTTTGAGCAGTGCAGAATGGAATTCGGGATTTTCCTGTAGACGTTGGTAGCACTTTAATATCACAGTTGAAGCGCAGTTCAAACTCTGGAATTCTTTTGGGTCCAGATTGAAAGTGAAACAAAGGTAGACTTCTGGTTTCATGACCAAAAGGTCTGCCCCCACATTCAGGAAAAACCTGATCCATCTTTTTCTCTGTCTACAGGCACTATCTGGGCAGAAGAATTTGTTTATTTTTATTTTTATTTATTTTATTTTTTTAAATAATATTTATTTTATTAGAAGCAATTGTACAAGGAGAAAGTAATCGACATAACAATTATACAATTTTCGTACCGCTTCAATTTTAACATTTTATAAACTAATAACTAAATTGGAAAAAAAGAAAGGAAGAAGAAAAGAAAAGATAGAATTTCAAAAAAGACACGAAAGAGAAACAAGAAAAACCCCTGAACTAACAAAGAAGTGAAAAAAGCGGAGATATATCCTACTACCCTTCCCTACGCCCACTCACCCGACCCTAGCGTCGGTTTTGAATTTGTGTTCAACCATTATGTTGTTGAAGAAATTCAATGAAAGGAGACCGTATTTTGGAAAATTGATCTGGTTTGTCAGACAAAACAAGCCTTATTTTTCTAAATGTAGTGTCTCGGTCATTTCTGTGATCCACATCTTCACTGTAGGAACTGTTATCTTTTTCCAGAATTTTAGTATACGTTTTTTTGCAGTTATTAAACCATAGTTAAGGAAGCGTCTTTGGAATATTGTTAACTTAGAGAAACCCTCTGACATTCCTATTATTATTAATTTTGAATCTGACTCCAATTGAATTTTGAGTGTTTTAGAAATGATATTGAATATTCCCGTCCAGAAGTTTTGTATTTTTATATTGTTTCCCTAATGTCTTCCATGTCAATACTTTCACCTCGTTTGTGCAATTGTGCCACATAAAATTTAGAAGTTGTTGCTGATGACACAAAGCAAGGTGACAGTGTGGGTTATTAGACGGGAAGCAGAGGGTCTCAGGTGGACAGGCTAAGTAAAAGAACGTCTGTGACGGATGGAATATAACGTGGAAAATATGAGGTCATCCACTTGTTAGGAAAAATTAGAAAGAAAGAGATTTGTTTTAACATGATGAGGCATTGGAACGTATTGTTGTTCAGAAGGTGCTGGGTGTCCCTGTACATCAGTCACTGAAAGTTAATGTGCAGATTCATTGAACAATTAGAAAGGCAACACAAAAAGCTGGAGAAACTCAGCGGGTGCAGCAGCATCTAAGGAGCGAAGGAGATAGGCGACGTTTCGGGTCGAGGCAAGGTAGACAAAAGTGCTTGAGAAACTCAGCGGGTGCAGCAGCATCTATGGAGCGAAGGAAATAGGCAACGTTTTGGGCCAAAACCCTTCTTCAGACTGATGGAGGGTGGTGGGGTGGGGGGGGGGGGGGGGGAGAAGAAAGGAAAAAGGAGGAGGAGCCCAAGGGCTGAGGGAGTGCTAGGAAGGGGAGGAGACAGCAAGGGCTAACAGAATTGGGAGAATTCAATGTTCAGGCCACCGGGATGCAGATTGCCCAAGCGGAATATGAGGTGCTGTTCCTCCAATTTCCGGTGTTGCTCACTCTGGCCATGGAGGAGACCCAGGACAGAGAGGTCGGATATGGAATGGGAGGAGGAGTTGAAGTGCTGAGCCACCGGGAGGTCAGGGTGGTTAATGCGGACCGAGTGGAGGTGTTCGGCGAAACGACCGCCAAGCCTACGCTTGGTCTCACCTATGTAGATCAGCTGACATCTAGAGCAGCGGATGCAATAGATGAGGTTGGAGGAGATGCAGGTGAACCTCTGTCGCACCTGGAACGACTGCTTGGGTCCTGGAATGGAGTCGAGGGGGGAGGTAAAGCGACAAGTGTAGCATCTCTTGTGGTTGCAAGGGAAAGTGCCCGGGGAGGGGGTGGTGCGGGAGGGAAGGGAAGAATTGACAAGGGAGTTACGGAGGGGAGCGGGTCTTTGCGGAAAAAACAGACGGGGGGGGGGGGAGATGGGAAGATGTGGCGAGTGGTGGGGTCACGTTGGAGGTGGCAAAACTGATGGAGGACTATTTGTTGTATGTGACGGCTTGTGGGGTGAAAGGTGAGGACTAGGGGGACTCTGCCCTTGTTGCGATTCGGGGGATGGGGAGAGAGAGCAGTGTTACGGGGTATGGAAAAGACCCTGGTGCGAGCCTCATCTATAGTAGGAGAGGGGAACCCCCGTTTGCGAGGCTCATCTATAGTAGGGGAGGGGAACCCCATAACACTGCTCTCTCCCCATCCCCCCACTCTAACAAGGGCAGAGTTCCCCTAGTCCTCACCTTTCAGGCTACCGGGATGCATCCCGGTGGCCTGAACGTTGAATTCTCCCAATTCCGTTAGCCCTTGCTGTCTCCTCCCCTTCCTAGCATTCCCTCAGCCCTCGGGCTCCTCCTCCTCCTATTTCCTTTCTTCTCCCCCCCCCCCCCCCCACCCTCCATCAGTCTGAAGAAGGGTTTCGACCCGAAACGTTGCCTATTTCCTTCGCTCCGTAGATGCTGCTGCACCCGCTGAGTTTCTCCAGCACTTTTGTCTACCTTCGATTTTCCAGCATCTGCAGTTCCTTCTTAAACAATTAGAAAGGCAATATATTTTTGCCTTTATTGCAAGTGTATTTGTGTATCAGTGTATGATTGCCTTGCTGCAATTAGTATATACTGGTGGGACTATACGTGGAATTTTGATCTGTCTGATCTCTCTGATGTGTCTGATGAAGGAAATACTATGATAGAGGGGGTGGTGAAGATTCACCCGATCAATTTGTGGGCTGGTGGGTTTAGCGTAAGAGAGATTAGTACCACAGTTGACATGCGATTTAATTGAAGCATACAAGATCCTTAGGGAGCCTATTTTGTAGATCCGGAGTTTATGGTTTTCCTGGCTATGTGTTTAGAAGAAAGCATTACAATTTCAAAATAGATTTCAGAGTTGAGAAGAAATTTCTGTACACAGGAAATAATGAACCTTTGGAATGGTGCAAGCTCAACCTCTGAAAACATTCCAGACAGTCATAATGTAATCTCCCACCCTTTGTTAAAATGAAAGCAACTTTAGGAATCCATGTTTGAGAAGGAACTGCAGATATTGCGAAAATCGAAGGTAGATAAAAATGCTGGAGAAACTCAGCGGGTGAGGCAGCATCTATGCTGCCTCACCTGCTGAGTTTCTCCAGCATTTTTTATCTACCTTCTAATAACCCTATACATCAATGATTTGGATGAAGGGATTCAAAGTAACATTAGCAAATTTGCAGATGACACAAAGCTGGGTGGCAGTGTGAACTGTGAGGAGGATGCTATGAGAATGCAGGGTGACTTGGACAGGTTGGGGGAGTGGGCAGATGCATGGCAGATGAACTTTAATGCAGAAAAATGTGAGGTTATCCACTTTGGTAGCAAAAACAGGAAGGCAGATTACTATCTAAATGGCGTCGTTGGGAAAAGGGGAAGTACAACGGGATCTGGGGGTCCTTGTACATCAGTCTATGAAAGTAAGCATGCGGGTACAGCAGGCAGTGAAGAAAGCGAATTGCATGTTGGCCTTTATAACAAGAGCATTTGAATATAGGAGCAAAGAGGTCCTTCTGCAGTTGTACAGAGCCCTAGTGAGACCACACCTGGAGTATTGTGTGCAGTTTGGTCCCCTAATTTGAGGAAGGCCATTCTTGCTATTGAGGGAGTGCAGCATAGGTTTATAAGGTTAATTCCTGGGATGGTGGGACTGTCATATGCTGAGAGAATGGAGCAGCTGGGCTTGTACACTCTGGAGTTCAGAAGGATGAGAGGGAATCTCATTGAAACATATAAGATTGTTAAGGGCTTGGACACACTAGAGGCAGGAAACATGTTCCTGATGTTGGGGGAGTCCAGAACCAGGGGCCACAGTTTAAGAATAAGGAGTAAGCCATTTAGAACGGAGACGAGGAAACCCTTTTTCTCACAGAGAGGGGTGAGTCTGTGGAATTCTCTGCCTCAGAGGGCGGTGGAGGCAGGTTCTCTGGATGCTTTCAAGAGAGAGCTAGATAGGGCTCTTAAAAATAGCGGAATCAGGGGATATGGGGAGAAGGCAGGAACGGGGTACTGATTGGGGATGATCAGCCATGATCACATTGAATGGCAATGCTGGCTCAAAGGGCCAAATGGCCCACTCCTGCACCTATTGTCTATTGTCTATAATCCATAGTATCTCCTCATACTAATTCTCCAGCCACATCATTATCCTTGAATGTATCCTCTGAACCTCTCTCGGGTGTGGTGACCAGAAAAGCATATGGTCGACAAGCTGCTGCCCAGGTACAATTTATTCAGATCTAGTGTGTCCTCCTTTCTTTTATGGCTGATTTATCTTTCCCTCTAACCCCATTCTCTTGCCTTCCCGGCATAACCCCTGACACCCGTACTAATCTTGTTCTCTTCCTCTGGTATTGGTTTCTGTCTTTGATTAGGAAAGATTGTGCTGATTTGTTATGAAGTCTCCATGACTGCTGGTGAGGTCTGATGCAGGGAGTAAGATCTCATCTTGAGGAGATCAGTGGTGTACCGTGGCATTTGTATTCGTTAGTGTTTTGGAAATTACAGTGTGCGCTGATACAGAACTAGATACCCAGATTAATCCGATGTGGTGGATGTTTATGTTAACTTTTATTTTAACCACGGAAAATTGTCTAGAATCTAAACTCCCTTAGGTGAAAAAGCCATTCTCTGTGAGGGAACTATTTTCATAACCAACACTAAGTTGAAAAACTGTATGGAACAGCAGCCTAGACATGAGATTGCAGTTGAAGATATTCCTGCATAAATCATGAATCTCAGTGGCTGCCTCGCCAACAGTCTGTCTGTCCTTTCTTCTGTTTTTGTTATTTTAAGTACATGTTAAAAAGTATGTTTTAGTGTTCCTTGGTTTGTTTTGGGTAAGATGCCATATTCTTTCTTATCATATCTCCGTCCCAACCGCAGCCCAACATCATGCAGTGGCGCGGCCTCTCCTCGAGACCGACCCGGCGCTTCAACCGCGTGCACGGCGCGGATTTACCATTTTGGAGTTCGCAATCCCTTTGCCGGGGATCGGCAGTGGTGTGCTCCAACCGCAGGCCTGTGGGCTTTAACATCGTGGAGCCCACAGTCCCTTGTTAGAGGTCGATTCGGGAGCTCCAAGTTGCGGAGAGTTTCAACCGTCCCGCCGAGGGAGTTTTGATCACCCCGACGTGAGGGCTATGGTTTTCCGGCTGTGGGAGCTTTGATGGCCCTGACCGGATGGTTTGACAGCCCCGACCGCGGGAGAATAAAGAGGGAGAAGATTGGAGTTTATTACCTTCCATCACAGTGAAGAATGTGGGGAGCCGATGTGGTGGATGTTTATGTTAACTTTTATTTTATGTGGCTGTTTGTCTTGTTGCTTTTCATTTAGTATGGATGTATGGTAACTCAAATCTCACTGTACCTTAATTGGTACATGTGACAATAAACTGACCTTGAAACCTTGACAGTTATGAAAGGCTGAGCCAGTGAATTAATTGCTCATCTGAGAATTCCAGATGGGATGTGATGTTCCTGAAGATACTGGAGGGAGGATCTCATTGAAACTTACCGAAGAGTGAAGGGCCTGGATAAGGAGGATGTGGAGAGAATGTTTCCACTAGTGGGAGCCTCGGACCAGAGGCTATAGAGTATAAAAGTACATACGTTTAAAAAAGAGACGAGGAATTTATTTTGTCAGAGGGTGGTGAATCTGTGGAAATTATTGCCACAGAAGGCTGTGGTGGCCAAATCAATGGACATTTTTAAGGCAGAGTTTGACAGATTCTTGATTAGTACCAGTGTCAGGGGTTGGGAGAGAAGGTAGGAGAATTGGGTTGAGAGGGAAAGATACATCGGCCATGATTGAATGGCTGAATAGACTTGATGGGCCGAATGGCCTAACTCTGCTCCTATAACTAATGAACTTATGAATAGATGTTTTGTTGATGTGCACGTTAGAATTTTGCCCTAAGATTATTGATTCATTCCAGGTGGCTTGATGCGTCCATCATGATGTCCCTGGGTTGGCAGATACAACATGATTATAAAGATGCCCTGGGTGAGTTTCCCCACTGGGAAACCTACTGCATAGATATCTCAAGACTGGATATTGGAGATGGAATGGAAAAGGGATTTTGTCGGAGCGTTTTGGAGAGTTATGGAGGTTGTGTCATTGAACATATTCAAAATGGACTAACAAAAGAGCGGAAACACTCGGGTCAAGCAGCAACTATGGAAAGAGAAACACTTAACATTTTGTTTTTGACCAGAGACATTACAGTCTCTAACTCACCAGATCAGTTGGCATCTGTGGAGTTGCCGGCATCTTTTGGTTTATATTTTTGTGTTCAACGCAGAGATTGACAGATATTTGATCTACTAGGAAGTTTTGAATTTTTAAAAAAAGAGCAGGAATGTGGCAGCTGAGTGGCGCAGCAGCAGAATTGCTGCCTTACAGAGACCCGGGCTCCATCCTGACTTTGGGTGCTGTCTGTACGGAGTTGGTGCGCTCTCCCCGTGTCCGCATGGGGTTTCTCCGGGAGCTCCAGTTTCCAAACATATACAGGTTTATAGGTGAATTCGTTTTGGTAAAAATGGTAAATTGTCGCTGGCGTGTAGAATAGTGCTAGTGTAGGGGGGTTACTTTTCGGCGCGGAATTGGTAGGCAGAAGGGCCTGTTTCCGCACTGAATCTCTAAACTAAACAAAACATTAGGATAGTGGTGTTGAGACAGGCTGGAGTATTTAAATTTCTGGCTCTGTGGCAGACAGGCTTCAAGGGCTAATTGGCAAACTCCTTCAGGCTCCTGTGTCTCTTGGTGGCAGCAGAGTTTGTCTTTAAATAGCAGAAAAACAACATATTGGCAGAATGATTAAGATTGTGGATCTTTGAGCTCCAATTTACATTGGCATGATAGGAAATGGGTATTACACAAATAACAATGCAATTCACTGTGCACCTGCTGCCAGCACAAGATGGGCACGTTAATCTGAATTGTACATGGATGTGCCTTATCCAATTTCACAATTGGCATGATTTTGCCTAAAAATGTTTGGTTGTATATTCTTCTTTAGGTAAAAAAAAAATCAGTAATTGTAAATCTGCATCTGTGGCTAGCACGCAAATAGTCGCCTTGGTTGTGCGCCATCTTGGAAGCATGGCAATCTGCAATTAGCAGCTGAAAATGGGTGTTCCGTTTTTCATTTTAGAGCCACCATGATGAGTGTAGGACAACACTTCCCACACCTTTAGAGAATTATGCTTTATATATTATATATATATATATATATATCTTGATATCTTTTGTTTAATCATAGCAATGGCTACAGCTTTTTTCTTTTAAACCACTTAATTGGCGACTGTAGTGTGGCAGTGTAATTCTGACAATGTTGGCCTAGAACTTGTTCCTTTCATTGTAAAACCTTTTTTCCAGGAAGCATCATTAATGGGGCATAAAGAAAATATGAAATTGACCTCACCTTAAGGCACTGCCTACATGCATGTCTGTAATCTGTCCCACTGCTAAATTTATCACAATGTTGCTGTTTTACCCTTGAAATGAGGATTTACTGCTGCATGGCATGGTGGCGCAGCGGTAGAGTTGCCGCCTTACAGTGCCAGAGACCCTGGTTCAATCCTGGCTATGGATGCCTTTCTGTACGGAGTTTGTACGTTCTCTCCGTGACCTGTGTGAGTTTCTCTTGGATCTCCGGTTTCCTCCCATACTCCAAAGATGTACAGGTTTTGTAGGCTTGGTATAATTGTCCCAAGTGTGTGTGTAGGATAGTGTCGGTGTGCGAGGATCGGTGGTCAGCGCGACTGAAGGGCCTGTGTCTGCTAATCCACTAGGGGCGCTGCATTTAAGGTGCCTCTGCCTATAGCCTGTCTGTTTTTCCCCATCTTTTTTTAATTTTAGTTTGTCTAAATAGTTTTGTTTTGGGGATTCTTTCGTTTTTCTATGTGGGGGAGGGGGGAGGGGTAAGGGGGAAACCACTTCCTAGTCGCTTCCTGGCGGGGATGCGACTATTTCTCCGAGTCGCGTCCTCGCAGCCCACCTCGCGGCCTATCACCGGATTGAGCGGCCTTTCCTACTGGAGACTGGGGACCGGACCGGAGCTTCGGCAGCGGCGGCGCTGCGCTGGATTCACCACGGAGAGGCCGATACCTGCCTGGATCGCCGTTTGAAGCTCCGGAGCGTTGGGCCGCTGCTCCAACATCTCGGAGCTGTGGTTTGTGGAGCTCCCAGCGTGGGTGGTGCTGACGGACATCGCGGAGTCCTGCGGCCCTTTGCCGAGGGCTGCCAGCGTTGCATCTCTGCCCGGCGCGGCCTGGGGACGTCAGGAGCTGCGGACTCCGGTGGGAAGCGGCCGTTTTGGAGGTCCAAGCCGCTGAGGTTGGCCTCCCGTTCCGACGTCCGAGTGCCAACATCCCAGCGAGCGGGCCTGAGCGGCGGGCTGCCCGCAGCGGCGACTATGGAGGGCTCCGGAGGCCCCGACCACGGGTGAACATCAGAGGAAGATGACTGACTTTGGTGCCTTCCCTCACAGTGGGAAGCGTTTGATTCTGCTGTGTGGGGATGTTTTATGTTGAACTCTATCGTGTGTTGTGCTCTTTATTTTATTGTATGGCTGTCTGGTGATCACATTTCACTGTGCCAACTGGCACATCTGACAAATAAATGTATCTTGTATCTTGCTCTGTATCTCTAAACTAAACTAGCTTCTCCCCAACATGTTTTTCTTAATATATTCCTCGTATCTAATAAGGCTATACTTACAGAATTCAATTGACCAGAAAAAAATCAAATGAAATCATAGTAAGAGATAATGATGTACTGTGATTTATTTGAAACAATCAATAAAACAACAAAACCCTGTTAATCGAAAGGGTTAATTGGCAAGATTATTAACTGTATTTATGAGATGGCATACCAGTCAACCAGACACTTTTGTGCAGATATAGAATAACAAAATAATATTCAGCATGATAGTCTGTCCAACATCTAGGACATGTGAGACAAATAATAAAAGCAGAACATAGAATTTAAAAATCAACCCGAGCTCAGAAATAAAGAACAACGTTGTCATTACAACTGTAAAATACTGAGAAAATAACTGTGGCCAGTTGTTTTGCTGCTGCAGAGCAAATATGATTGTCAGCAAGAATTATCTATTATTTTTCATTGATATTTTGACCAAGGCTAATTCTTCGGTTGGTGGCATGGCCAAGGTCCACATCACAACTGCCTTCAGTAATGCAACACATAGGGCTTATAGCGTGCAGAGGAACCAACAGGTTTTTCCTTCCCCTTTAAGCAGGATTGTTGTTCTTTTACCGACACAAGCTGGAGTAACTCGGGGGGACAGGCAGCGTCTCTGGAGAGAAGGAATGGGTGACGTTTCCAAAGAAGCTGCCTGTTGCGTTGAGTTCCTTCAGCATTTTGTGTCTATCTTCGGTGTAAACCAGCATCTGCATTCTCTTCCAACACATTGTTATTCTTTTACAAGGTATTGCTAGCCCAGTATCAAAATGAGTCACTGAATTTAGGATTAAACCACATTATTGTCATCTCGTCCTGATTAGTACCATCACTTAACTGTTTAGTTACATACCATTTAAAGAAAACTGCTTTTTAGAGAAACTTGTAACATTATGACTTCAACACAAAGCAGACATTCACCAAAATTAGTGGCATGAAATGGAAGAGAATAACTTGGGTTTGAGGTGGTGATTTTTCTAGTCTAACATAGCCTAGACAGACTGCATTAAAACATCCATGGAGGTTTCCACAATTAAAATTATATACCTACTAGATGCAACCTAAACTGTATAACTAACAAACAACCAATCTCCATAGACAATTTCAGCCTTATAACCAGGATAAATACTTAACAACAACATCACAGACATATTCAAACTTTAAAGTGGAGATCTAAAATGCAAATCATTTGAAAAGCAACATTGGAATAAAAGAAAAACAGCAAGTACGTAATTAATTGACACGTATCAATTTCTTCCAATTACAGAAGTGAAAAGTATTTAATGTTAAGCACTCTGCGGAGACAGGGAGTGAGTGTTTAAATTGTATTATCCGCTGCTTCTGAAACTGGTACCTTAGTTCCGTTTATAATCAGCCTACTAAAATATTGAGGTGATTGATTTCAACATTCAAGTAATTTTTAGATAGCAGAGTATGGATCAGTTTTACACATACTTGAGAATTAAAAAAAATGTGTATTTCTATTTTTGAATTGTAGGAAACTGCTCCATGTGATTGACATTTTCCACAATGTTGGACGTAGTCATTATTCTACAAATAAATTAATGTTTCACAATTTTTAAGGAGAATTTGTAATCACATGAGGAAACATCAAACATGCCTTCAGATTTATTGTTCAATGAGCATCTTCACTATCACAGTATGAAGTACAATTTGTAAAATAATTCACAGAGTAACTGAGACATGTTCTCACCAAGTTACAGCAAGAAAAGGCAATATACAATTTATATTTCATCCTCCAGGCCCTTAATCTTGCCTGAGTGTTAACTCGGACACACATTGTTAGTATTTGAATAATGGAGCTTGCTTAAAATCATATCTAAGGTTCATGCTGCACAACATGAAAACATTTTTGATGCATAACATTTCCATGCACAACTTTGTAAAATATTATAGCTAAAGAAGGATTATCTTAATGAAAATAATTATCAATTTTTACCTATTTTTATATCAGGTATGCCATTAATCAAGTTTAAGACATGGGCCCATGTTTAGGTTTATTTTGTCACATGTACAGAAGCACATTGAAAAGGTTTGTTTTGAATGCTATTCAAATAGATCAGATATAACATAGAGATACATATAATCAGATCAACCTGAAGAACTATAAATAGAACAAAGGGGAAGATACAGAGTGCAGAATCTAGTTTTCAGCAGTGTGGTGCATCAATTCCTTAGACCCTGTCACTGTCCTTGAAAAAATGTGTTTAAAATCACATAAAATATTTTGTGTTTGTAACAAAATGCGGTGTACGATATTCTCACCTTTCTAATAAGGCATTTGATAAAGTTCTCCATGGTAGGTTGATCCAGAAAATTAAGATTGCAGTTCTGGTCGCCCCATTACAGGGAGGATGTGGAAACTTTGGAAAGGGTGCAGATGAGGTTTACCGGAATGATGGCTGGATTAGAGGGGATTAAGTACAAGGAGAGGTTGGACGGGTTAGGGTTGTTTCCTCTGGAATTCCAGAGGTCAGGGGAGACCTGAAAGAAGTATAGAAACTATGAGAGGCATAGGTAGGGTAGACAGAAACTTTTTCTTGGAATGGAAATATCAAATATCAATGAGTTTGTGTGTCCCAAATGTTCCAGAGCCAGCGGATGTGTTCTGGAAGCACCTGGATTTGGCCACATTTATTATGTTGTATGTGCTACCCCTTTTAATCATCACTATCACCTACACCACTGTTGCCAAGAAGTTATGGCTTCGCAATTCAATCAAGGATGTGACAACAGAGCAATATTTTGCCCATCGACGGAAAAAGAAAAAGATGATTAAAATGCTGATGCTGGTTGCGGTAGTATTTGCTGTCTGTTGATTTCCACTGACCTGCGATGTTGTCCTCGTATCTAGTCAAATCATTCGTACCAAAAATGCTCTTTATTTTGCTTTCCACTGGTTTGCCCTGAGCAGCACTTCATCTATTGCTGGCTAAATGAGAGTTTGCCTTTAGAACTTAAGTCCCTCATAAACATATTCAGAAAAGAACGTGGAATGCAGGAGCATATCATCCCGTCTATGGCCCTTCTTACAGGTAGCATGGCCAGAACAGAGTAACTGCAAAAGGAGACAAGATCCACAGGGTCTTCGCTCAAACAGTAACATCCAGTCAGGAAAGACAGATATTTCATCAGTTGAGCCAATAGTAACGATGAGCTAAAAATGAGAGAACTGCCGATTTCTGTCTTCTTACAAGAAAGTAGTGTAATATCTAGTTCTAAAGAGTTGATCTGTCACAGTGCTATTGTACAGAATATTTATAAAACAGGTCAGTATCATTGAAAGTAATTGTTCATCAAATATCTTAAATGCGACAACTTGAATTGCTCCAAAACATTAATCAATGTGCAATTGAAGATTAATTGCCATTGCCTAGGGAGGGGGAAGGGGAATCTGGCATTCTTACCAAACAATGACCTCCACTGAAGTGGACGTATGTTAAGGGGAGACAGGATAAGAAGTTAATGTTGGTAGTACCATTAGATGCTATCTCTGTGGACTTTTTGTGTCCTCGTTAATACTCTCCTGGGTGTTCCAGTTTCCCCCTAGGTGCTTCTATTTCCTCCCAAATCTCAAAGATGACGGGTGTCAGGGGTTATGGGGAGGCAGGAGAATGGGGTTGGGAGGGAGAGATAGATCAGCCATGATTGAATGGCGGAGTAGACTTGATGGGCTGAATGGGCTAATTCTGCTTTGATTACTGATTATGACCTTATGAGAGGGCATATTTTTAAGGTGAGAGGGGCGAAGGTTTATGGAGATGTGTGGATCAAGTTTTTTACGCAGTCGGTGGTGAGGCTGGAACGGCATTTAAGAGGCCTGGATGGGCACACAGACGTGTAGGGAATGGAGGGATATAGATCATATGCAGGCAAATGAGAGTTGGTCTTGGCATCGTGTTCAGCACAGACAACAGTGGGTTATATTCTATGTTCTTTTTTCTTTGCAGCTGTAAAACTGCAGGGCCTGTCCCACTTGGGCGTAATTTACGCAACATCATTTACTCGCATTACGCTCGCATGGTGCGCGGTGACGTGCGGTCGCCCCAGGAATTTGGGATGTACAAAATCTTTGTGCGCGATCTGCGTGACGCCCAAGTGGGACAGGCCCTTACCTTTGAAATTTTGAATTGTGCATCCAAAGGCAGAATTCTAAGATTCCTCGCGGAAGCCAAAACAGAACTTTGTCAGGGAAAAACCAGCAGATCTTGATTAGTAAGTATGAAACTTTCACATTTGTTAGAAGATCAGACTTTGCTGACATTACCAAAGGTAAATACCAGCCACTTAGTGTACAACTGCCAGCAAAACTCTTCCCTCAACCAAAACGATCACCAAACAGCTTTCATGGTCAATTCTATGAGACTGAGCTTATTCAACAACGCAAGTTTTTACCCATTGAAAGAAGATCTTTTTTTAGATAAAATTCCTTGCATAATATCTAGCAATAATTTATGAATCAAGTCAAAAGGTCAGTACAGTTGCAAGCTGAATCTAATCTCTGACTTCAACTCGTTAAACTCAGTATCTTGGAAAATCCTGGGAGTCTTCTACTGTGCATTACACCAGAATAAAATGTGTGCCAGCAAAAATCAGAGGACGCTTATCCAATCTGCTGGAGCCAAGACAGGCAGCACTAGGGAAGCCAGGATAATTTGAAACTAGGGCATGAAGAGGCTGCAATGTGTTTACTTAAAGTTAACAGCGTGACTGAGTACTGAAAGGACATGGTGTGCAGTGTAAGCACAGAAGGATTGAGCATCTCATTTTCTGTTGACTGATGCAGAACTGGTTGGAGAATGGAAGGATCCGTCAGACAAAGCTGTTGATTACATGGAAAGCAGTGGCTGCAAATGGGAACTGTATACCTTCTAGAAAGCCCACGCAGTGTCAGTTTTACTGAGCTGGTAAGCTTTTTTTTTTTTTTTGCTGCTTTCCAACAGAGTTGCCAGCTGAATCAGGCATTCCCTGGAGCAAGTTTAACATTGCTTCTCAGGATATCACATGTCACTGTGGCCTTGTAGTCCCTGAAGCAGTCACTTGCCAGAATACCCTGCATTCTGCAGCTGTTCAAGGTAACCCAAGATGGGTATTAACCTTTGACCTTGCCAGCAATCTCCACAATCCATTAATGAAGTATAAAAAATGCTACGTATCAGATTCCAGGTAAATGGCCACATAAACATCACAATTAATAAAGGGGCTGTCCCACTGCGGCAACCTAATTGGCGAGTTTAAAAGAGTTTAGGAGAGTTTGAAAAAGTGTCATGTTGAAGACCTCCTTCGACTATGTAGAAGACCTCCTTCGACCTCCTTCAACTATGTTGAAGACTAGCTTCGGCTAGCTTCGGGAAAATTGGACACCGAATAGTGGAGAGTGAAGATGACCTCCTTCGATCTCCCTTCGACCTCCCTTCGACTATGTTGAAGACTATCTACGACTACCTTTGATTACCTTCGACTACCATCGATTACCTATGAATAACATGCTGACCTACTACGACCTACTTCGACTAAACCTACGAGTGAAAAAAATATAGATTTTTTCCATGGTGGCCTTTTTTTACTTGCGCGCATTTTTCAGCATGTTGAAAAATACGCCGTGATCTAGCTGAGGCCTCGAGTACGCGGGGACTATTCTCGAGCATGAAGGAGGGTTACAAAGACCTCTTAGGACCTCGTGTCGACTATGCTGCGAGTATGAGTCGAGGGCAAACTCTTCTGAACTTGCCAATTAGGTCACCACAGTGGGACAGCCCCTTCTCTGTTTCATGAGTCCTGAACCTGTCTGACTGCAGAAGCCAATTAGCCCACATCTATCCTGCCAGAGAAGGAGGCACACAATGCCATTGAACATCATGCTGCAGCATGACGAGAGGATGAATATTACAGGTACACCACCGATATTCCGGCAACTGATGTTCCAGCTCCTCCTTAAATCCAGACAGAATTAGGAGAGCCCCCCCCCCCCCCGAAAATGTAGCACTTAGGCCGGGTGAGACGTTTGATCTCAACCTCATTGGGACTTCTGTAGCCGTGTTTCCGATCAGCACAATGAATTCGCCCCCTGCGGCCGGGGCTCTGTTACTATGGCCCGGCCAAAGACGGCGGAACCATTCCCATTGCTGACCTCCAACGCCTGCGGATGCAGCACCTCAGCCCCACAGGCAGTTACCGATCTGACCCTCGTAAGGAGGTCTGAGGGCAACACGTTAACCTTTGCCCTTGGCTGACCGTGCAGGAAATGCAAGCTTCGCTGTATTTCATACTTGTTTTATTTAAGTATATAGCAATCCATGGTGTTTTAAGAGACACGGGATGGGTTAATTAGTGGGTCAGTGATGTATTGTATCATCATTACGTGATCTCTGTTGATCCGGCAAAAGGGATAATATGGCAAGTCTCTGGAACCAAGGGTGCCGGGCAATCGGTGGCGGACCTGTATTGTCTGGGGGGGTGAGAATGTGGGAATCTTTGTGCCATCTATGGAATGTTGAGAATCTAATTATTTACTATTTCAATGCATTCTTCAAAGCCTGCCACTTTCAATTTTCAGCATAAAAGCTAGTTAAAAATTATGAAGATAAATAATTGCTCAGGCAGAACAAGTATTGTTTCTTCTTTTAGAGAGAACAATTTCAAGGAATAAAAGTCTTCTAATGAAGGATTAATCATTACATGCTCACCCTAGCACGAGCCCCTTTTGCACATAATGTAGAAGGTCTGATCCTCACAGGAGAATCAGATTTTAATTAAATTTTCTTTCTCAATGAGCTCTGTTTACACACCTTTTACACGGGTTGGGGCAGATAACAGAATTCCAATAATGTGGCTCCAGTAGTATAATTAGGATAGTACAAAATGATATGTAGGCCTCTATTACTGGGCAGGTAGATAGAATTCTTCTATCGTCTTCCTTAGGTCTACCCAAGTAAATAGCTTTAAAATAATTTATTCCAAAATTGGGGGCAATATCCTTGACTTTTATTATGCAGTTGATGAAAGATCATTGTTATCACTTATGGCTTTAATAGCAACACCAAACTCTCATTTTCAGATCAACGTGACTCTACAGGGTCCTGGCTGTAGTGGTGAGGTTAATGATGGGGTTTCATGCTTAAATGGAACATATATCTATGTAAAGAATTATTACAAGCACAAGTAAAATATTCCAATTAAGATAAATTAGTTTTTGTTGAGATTATCTTTTTCTGCCTAAGAATTGATGTTAAGAAAGCTCCATAGTTTAGGTTTAAATTAGTTAGAAAAACATTGGATGTTACAGATGGATTTCATTGTACTGATCATTTTCAGGAATCCTGCTGTAAATCTGAACAATAACTTTTCTGAACATTAACTTTCTTTTGTGGAGGTACACATGTCAAAATGGAGGTTGCTACCGAGCATGCTCAACAGATGTACTAAATGGTCCCAGTTAGATCAACATTTTATATCTACAAGTTATTTTTGTTTAGTTTTATCTCAGATGCAACATATCCTCAGTACTGTGAACAAACTGAGGTAAGAATGAATTAGAGCAGTGTGCAAAATATGACAGTTCAGGGTAGCAATGCAATAAATACAACTACCAAATATAGCCAATGTCATCATCTTTGTCATCTTCACTATCTTCATCATCTTCATTGCCGCCGCCCTCTGGTACTTTCTCTTCCTTTTGAGTATCTCTATCATCTTCCTGGTCATCAGTCAAAACATGGAGCCCACCACTGCCAAAATCACCAGAGGTCTCCTGATCTTCTTCTGAAAGTAAAATAATAAATCCTCAACTCAAACAAAACGCTTTTATATACTATAGACATCAACATGAGTTTTGCATTAACCTGGAATGTTTAATAGTAGAGGCACAAGACACTGCAGGTGTTGAAATCTTAAAAAGAACACAGTGCTGGAGGAACTCAGCAGGTCAAGCAAATATAGGGAGCAAATGGGCAGGTGACATTTTGGGTCAAGACCCAGTCTGAAGAAGGGTCCTGACCAAAAACGTCACTTGCCCATTCCTTTCTCATATGCTGTTTGACCCGTTGAGTTCCTCGAGCACTTGATGTTTAATGCTACTAGTTTTCATCATTGTAGTCAACTGAAAGGAAATATTCAGAAACTAACAAACAATCAAGCAACTGAAACACTGTTGAGTACTGATGTGGGGCAGAGAGTTCAGAGATGAGGATGAGAGCTCTATGATTCTTAGAATGATCCAAATGAAGTCTTTCCACCTGAAACAGATGCCAGCAGGTGTGTTTTGACTGTCCTGGGTGCACGCGATGGATTGTGGGGGAGGACACATGCCAGGGCCACAAAGGAGCTTGTCGGGGGATGGTTCAAGTAATATCCCCCTCTCTCACCCATCTCTCCCACTATATGTTACTTGTAATATTAAATCTAGCTGTTTTTTTGGTAATCCACTATTTTTTGGGCTTTCAAAAATTAGTGGAGGAATGCTTAATAAAATCGATAAAAGCAACATAAATCATTTTTTATGCTGCAGAGGCGGCACGGTGGCGTTGCTGCCTTGCAGCGGCAGAACTCCGGTTCGATCCTGATGATGGGCGCTGTCTGTACAGAGTTTGCACGTTCTCCCCGTGACTGGTGTAGGTTGGACGTGAAGGGAATGGAGGGGTATGGTCTGAGTGCAGGTAGATGGGACTAGGGGAAAACAAATGGTCGGCACGGACTGGAAGGGCCGAGAGGGCCTGTTTCCGTGCTGTAATTGTTATATGGTTATATGGTTATATGGTCTCCGGGTGCTCCGGTTGTGTAGGATAGTGTTCGTGTGTGGGGAGCTGGTCGGTGTGGACTCTGTGTAAGGAATAGCCTGTTTCTGTGCTGTATCTCTAAACTACAAACAAAATTACATCCACTCCCTTTGAAAAGTGCAGACCTTAGATAAAAAATATCGGAGAGACATATAGTGTACAGTATGTCTTTACTATCAGCAACTACAAACAAATCATTAAATCACCGCCATAGAGGCATATGATCTTTTTTTAGAACATAGTTGATCACCTTCCAGAGATTCTGTGCTTCTCTTGAGTTGTCTATTCAAGTTCACACCATGAGATTTAGCATGCTTTTAATGATGAATCAGATTTTAGTTACACCGTCCCTCTCATAAAATTGTTCTTCAAAGCGTGTGACTAAAATCAGTGAGTCATCCCATCCAGATCTGATCAATGAGAATTCTGACTTTGTAGGAAGGTGATAAATCTCATCATGGTCAAAAGATTCATCTCACAGATTGCTTTCTGACCTGCGGCTGGCAAAATATTTGAAGAGCACCTCGTTCCTTTGTTAGCTCATGAAAACAGCCCACAAAGACACCCGCTTTACTTTGGTTAGCCTTACCACAGATAGGAGTCCCTTGTATCCGCGAGCCTACTATTTCAATTCCATATCTGTCGACACACCAGCACTGCCCTGTGCTGCTGCGGCATTGGATTGGTTTGTAATACCCATCCTCGGTGCATCTCGGTATATAAATACCTAAATTTAATCACAAACATCGAGAAAATAGTGTGACTAATGTGTAGGAAGGATCTGCAGATGCTGGTTTACACAGAAGATAGTCACAAAATGCTGGATAGAACGAATGGGTGACATTTTGCATCAACACCCTTCAGTCTGAAGAAGGGTCTCGACCCGAAACGTCGCCCATTACTTCTATCCAGAGATGCTGGCTGAGTTACTCCAGCATTTTGTGTCTATCTCTAGTGTTACTATTGTTTAGTTTACAATTTCTGAAGACCATTACATCACCGTGTAGCTATTTTTACTTCAGGTTTCATATAACGACACATTTCCCACTGCCTTGCTGGGGAGAAGCGAGATTGATTGCCAGGCGTGAGAACATGATCAAAATGAAGAGCATAAAGATATATCGCAGAATGAAAGCTGATGAATGATCGACTGCACGAGGCAGTCCACGAATGGAATTACCAGTGAAGTGGCCTGAGGATGGACTGTGCAGGAGAGCTATTAGAAAAGGACTGTGAATGCAGACTCTGACAAAGATCAATAGACTCTCTCTGTCCTTGATGAGATTGGCAAACGAGTACTCCATATGACAAGGGAGTAACCAGGGTATATTTAAGTGGATGTAAGACGTTGGAAGGAGGATTAATTGAGAGGACAGAGTTTTCATGAGAGCTGTGATTTAACAGAGAAAGGTTTATCTGGCAAAAAAGATATCGCTAAATATTGAATCAAGGAATAATAGTTGGTTGGAGGAGTTCATTCAGGGGAGGACTGAAGGAACATATGCTATTTTAAATATTGTTAGGTAAGTTTTATGTTGTTTTGTTAAATGGTGATTTAACAATGAATTACTTCAATTTTTCAATTAATCCTCATCTTGGAGCCTGTCTGTGTGGAGATTGCATGCTTTCCCTGTGCCCATGTGGATTATCTCCTGATGTTCTAGTTTCCTCCTGCATCCTAAAGATGTGTGCGTTTCTAGGTTAATTGGCCTCTGTAAATGCTCCCAGTGGGTGGGGAGTGGATGTGAAAATGGAATAAGTTTTCAATTCCTTTTTCTCCCCCAAGGGTGTTGACTCATAATGGCTTCAGTTGTAGGTTGCCAAGATACCATTACATACACGAGTCGTTCAGCAAATGTCAGTCTATATCATGTCCTTTATTTGTTGGTGGTTACTTGTATTTCAAGAATTTGGTGATGTGGGAAACCTAATCCTAATCAAGTGCAATTTCCCTAACTATGGGATCCTTTCTGCCATCAAATTTTGAACAACTGAGGATGCCCAGTTGATGTATATGTCAAGTCACCATTCACTAATCTGATGTACTCCTTCCGTCCAACAAAACTACCAGAATGTAGAAATTAAACCCATTTGCAATATATCTGTGAAGCACAGACAGATTTACCACAGACAGATTGTGTGATGCTAATGCCTAGCATCAGTTGTAGACTTAATGCTATCACAGGTTGTGCAACATTCATTCCCTCTTCCTCTGGCATAAGTTTGAGTTAGGCTACCGAGATGCAGGGTGGCAGAAGGCTCCCAGGATGTGCTGTGGAGCCGAACGACCAGCGTGTGGGCCTCCGTGAGCAACCTGGCTGGTAGCAACCGAGAACGAAGAAGGACCTGGCGACTGCCTGCACTCAGCGGCGGCGGGAGGCCTGGTTCACTGCTGTGAGAAGATAAGATTTGTCGGCGCCAGAAACTCATTGTGCACTGCCTAGAATGTGTCTGCTGTATCTTCTTCTTCTTTCGTGTGGCGTGCACAGCCTAAAGTTGTTGGACAACTTGTTCTATTTGATCTTCTGTTTGTGCACGTCGAGTTGATTGCATTAGTCGAAACAGGGCGGAAGGTTGCAATCTCCCACCCCTGTCTGCTGTATGAGTTTACCGGATTGTATGCAAAAACAAATAATTTCACTATATCTAAGTACATGTGACAATAATGTATCATTGAATAAAGTATCACTGACATAGTGTTCTTTCACAGAAAATCTGGGAGCACATTGTACATGGATCGGAAATGAAATGAAAGTTAAACATTGTGGACTGCAACCTTGACATCTTGTATAGAGCAGCTGCCATTGCAGTTAAAAATGGTCAGCAGTGGAGTAAATGTAATTCACCTTTTACTGATTGCAACTTCTTAGAGCAAATCAATTCCTAGTTGCTTGCTATGATTACCGGGCACTTAATCAGACCATATCTCAGTTGGGGTACAGGAGTCCATTGGACCAGTCACAAACTGTAATCCCAGACATAAAAATAGAAGTCCTACGTCCTTCTCCTTCATGTTCACCTTGACAGCTTTTTCATTAGCTGTATGGAACTTACTTTAGTTTAGCTCAGAGATACAGCCCTTTGGCCCACCATGTCCAGGCCAACCAGCGATCAACTGTTCACACTGGTTCTTTGTCATCCCACTTTCACATTCACTTCCTACACATTAGGGGCAATTTAAAGAGGTCAATTAACTTACGCACGTGCACATCTTTGGGATGTGGGAGGAAACTGGAGCACCTGGAGGATACCCACACGGGCAAAGGGAAAACATGCAATCTCCATACAGACAGCCCCGGAGGTCAGGATTGAATGTGGGTCCTTGGCACTGAGAGGGAGCAGCTCTGCCAGCGGAGCTGCCCTGTAGTAGGTAGAGTTCTTTATGCACTGACTTGGTTCCAACCAATCAACAGCTCCAACCAGGAATCACAGGTCCTATTTGAGCAGAGGATTCTGAGCACTAAATGTCACAGTACTGCTCTTAGTGAATTTTTGGGAGATTGAGTGGGTGTTAGCACTAGCCAAAGTATATATTCAGCATTTTTAAATACGGAGATCCAATTACTAGGCGTTTAGATTGTGCTGAGATATATTATGATTCAGAATATTAGCTTCACCATTTTTCCCCGTTTGAAGAGCAATCATGTATGCCAGTGATTGTTTCCGTCAAAGAGCATATCGAGGGAAAACGAGGGGCCAGAGAGATAATGGGAGAAACAGAGGTCAGAACCATTTGTAATTTTCAATGCAACTGGCAGTTTTAGAAATTATGCAAAAGTGTTGCAATTCAGTATTGATAATTTGAAGAAATGTTTAATACCATGTACCATGCAACCATATGATATTAATTTTTAATTCCTACATTCCACATACTAATCACTAATGGGGTGGAAGAAAATTATAATTTGAAACTAATCGTATACGTGTTTCACTTTAGAAAATATTTCCAACAAGTCCCTTTCCAATAAACGAATGAAATTTTCTAACCATACACTGTTATCTAATCAATCATACTATAAAGGAATTCATCAGACTTTAGTGCTTACCTAAAAGATGTTTCGCTCTGCTCTGTCTTTGAATCTTATTAATTTCTGCTTGACATGGGAGACCTGAAACAGAATTGAATAGTTTAGTCGGTCTCAATAGGCCAGGGCTAATATCCTCATGACTGACCCTTGCATAGGCAGTACCAACTTTCATTGTACACCTGACCTCAGAAGGCAATATATTTTTGCACAAGACTGAACTACATTCAATGAAAAATATGTAAAATGTTGACGCTTCAACCCTCTCAACTGAATGGATGAGTTGCAGTGACAGATGTTACCTCTACTGAAAATTTGCATGAAGCCATAAATCACTGAGATTAAAGCGATTTTATTCTATAGTTTAAAGCTCAACATTTTAAATCGACTGTCACTGACCATTATGAAGTTGTGATTGCACAAACCGCTCTCTAATGATGGGCAATTGATCTTTCATCATTATGATACTTGGAAGTGCAATTAGATGGTACGGAGTAACATTTATCAAAAATTAACTTGTCAAACCAAAATGGAAACCTTCACAGCCAATATTAAGCATTGACTATCTTTAAGCAGTCCTATACTTGAAGCTAAATTATACACACAATGATAACAGTTTAGTGTTGACCATAATCAGAGGGTCTAAAATTGTGTGGGCAATTCCTTCCAAGCCAGTGAAATGTGAATGTCGATTCTACATTATCTATCCAGGAGGCAGAAATGCATTAATATGGTGTATTAAAAAAAAATAGTACACCGTGTAAAACAAAGGCAAAATACTAGAAGGACTCAGCTGGCAAGAAAGCATTGACGGGACTGAATTAATGCATCAAGGCATCAAACTGAAACCTTAATGCATTTTCTATCTTTTTACAGATATGGTCTGACACGCTGAGTATTTTTCATCTTTCTATTACGCAACTTTGTGGTTTTTTTTGGTAAAACTGTAGTGGTTTTAATCAAAAGGAACGCACGTGTTAAAATCACCTTGCTATGCTTTGTCTCAGAGTGGCTGTGATGTTCAGATGTTGACAGAAATATTATCATATTGCAAGCCCATTAACTCCCACATTATGTTACTATTTTCACTTTCCGTGGAGTCTCTGACATGGAACTCGGGAGTAATGGCATGAAAGGCCATTTATAATAGCATAGGTTTCTGCTGCCAAACAATCAAAAGGCCATTTATTATAAATATACGTTTCTTCTGCCAATCATCAACTTTACCCTCCAGTTAGGGATCTACTATAGATTTCACCATTTGATTTTCCATTGCTAATTTCAGCCTTATCAGACTCTCTTCATGATTAGCCAGGTGAAAGTAGCTCAGAAAATTTCACTTGGTTTTATTTGGTCGATTCATTCTCTAACCAGGTCCAGTAATGGCCTTCTTCCTCCTTGATTGATTCTGGTTGAGGAAGTTTATCTTAACAGACTTCTAAAATTCCTTGCCTTCTCTGTGTTGTGAAACAAGAGTACCTGACAATAAACATCTCAATGAACATAACCAAACATAACCACATCCCTGTGACTTCACTGCAGATTTACTCCTTTCTACTACATGGCAGTCTTGAGAATACCCTTTTTTATTGAACTCCTTTATGTTGTTTATAATAGTGTCTGCTGTGTACTGTATTTACATGGCTTTTGTGCAGCTGTGAGTAAGAATTTCATTGTACTGTTTCTGGACATATGACAATAAAATACTCTTAGTAGAGGAATGACATCCCTGTGGTACCTTCTAATTAGATGGATTCTATCTCCGTCCCCACACAGTCCACTCCATCCACAGAAGGTACAGTGATTTTCCTGGATTACCGCCTTTTTCCAAAGTGCTGGCCTTGATGGACCACAACCGTGCAGTATTTTTCCTTATGGAATCCTCCCTGGAAACTAGGAGTGCTGAAGAAGGGCCTCGACTCGAAACGTCACCTATCCATGTTCTCCAGAGATGCTGCCTGACCCGCTGAGTTGCTCCAGCACTTTGTGTCCTTTTGAGTATTAACCAGATTCTGCAGTTCCTTGTTTCTACACCTTCCAGGAGTGTCTGGCTAGACCCGTTAACTGTCTCTGTATCCCACTTTCACAAAGAACAGACTTCTCATAGGTACTGTTCTTCAGCTATGACTCCATGATTCCATGACTCACTCGGAATCCTCGTCCAGTTTTCATTTTCATCCCATCCATTTTCAACTCTCACTGGTTGAAACGTTTGGCCCATCTTGTCTCTATGTCTGTTCCACTCTTCCTCCATACTCTTCCTTTCTCAGGCTACTCTTGTGAACTCTCTTACTTCTTTAACAAGCCCCAAAATAGATGGATTAAGGAAGAAGTATCAAACATTATAGTGATTATTTCATAACAATATAAAAGTTCAAGTTTGCGTTTATTGTCACTTAACCAATTAAGGTACAGTGAAATTTGAGTTACCATACAGCCATACTAAGTGAAAAGAACACAATACACACATAAAATAAAATTTAACATAAACATCCACCACAGTGGAATCAACATTCCTCACTGTGATGGAAGCCAATAAAGTTCAGTCATCTTCCTCTTTGTTCACGGTGGTCGGGGCCTTGAACCCTCCGCACTTGCCGTTGCCGATGGTCCGATGTCCAGGCCCCCTCGTCGGGATGATCGAAACTCCGGCGTCGGGACGGATTGGAACATTCCATGGCATGGAGCTCCCAAGTCGGCCATTTCTTATCGGAGACCATGGGCTTAATGGTGTTAAAGTCCACAGGCCCCGCGGTCGGAGCTATTCTTCTGGCCGTCCTCGGCAATGGATCCCAGGCTCCACGATGGTAAGTCCGCGCCACGCCCGCAGCTTGAAGCTCCGGGCCGGTCTCCAGGAAAGGCCGCACCAATCCAAGTTGTTAGGCCGCGGCGGGGGGGGGGAGGGGCGGAGATGCGAAACTGAGAAAATCGCATCTCCGTCAAGGTAAGTGACTGAAAAAGTTTTCACTATTTGCCCCCCCCCTCCGCCACATAAACTAACCATGAAACATTCAACCATATATTTAAGACATACTTAAAATAATAAAAACAGAGAAGGGACGCGACAGGCTGTTGGCGAGGCGGCCATTATGGGCGCCACCATGTGTAACAAGCAGGTTACCACCTCCCACCCCCCCCTCCAAAACCTATTATTCCTTTAGCTCTAACACAAAAGAAAAACATTAGGAATAACACCTTCCATATCCAAGTGTATTTAAAAAAAGATTTTGTGGAAAAACTTACCTCCCTGCCTCTGGAAACAGTAGCACCATTCATTGTTTGAAAGTTTTCCATCTCTAAATGTGTCACAGGAGTTGAAAAGTGGTTTAATACACTGCTCGTACTTGTCAAGGTAAATGGTGCCCAGCTCTGATTGGTCCAGCAAGAGATCATAGTTCATGTCCAGCTTGTTAAATATCCAGCCTAAGGAATCCTTGCAGATTGGTAAAATGCTGGTGTCAAATCCTACGGGGGAAAAAATGGCCAAATCATTTTCAATGTACACCACCAAGAGCAAGAATTCAGAAATAGGATCAAAATCTGAACTAAAGACTGACTCAACCATTTCACTTTGCTGTAACTGAGTGCAAGCAAAGATAGACACAAAAAGCTGGAGTAACTCAGCGGGTCTGGCAGCACCTCTGGAGAAAAGCAATAGGTGACGCTTCGGGTCTAAACCTTTTCCAGTTTGAACAAGGGTGTCGGCCCAAAACGTTGCCTATTCTTTTTCTCCAGCGATACAGTGTGTTGCGCTGAGTTATTCCAATTTTTTGTTTCTATATTCAGTTTAAACCAGCATCTGCAGTTCCTTCCCACACTGAGGGCAAGCACACTAGTGTAGGAGATATATTAGGATCCCAGCCAGCACTCATGTTCATAGCAGCTTTCAATCATAATTTAACTAAATAGTTTCATGCCTTCATTGCATAGTCAAATAAGATATTAATAAAACGGATAATACCACAGCTGTCTCTTCAACCGGCAATTCCATAAGGAAAATAAATTGCTTAATTTAGTTAGTTTCTTGATGTCTATAAAATGTCATTATTTTTTATATGCCAGTACTTTAACTCCTTGATTAATCAATTATTTCCTCATTAATTATGGTTAATCAAAACTAAAATAGAATAATCGTTGAAAGTTGCAACTATGAATATATTTTGACTGCATTTCATTTTGATAACATTTTCGAGGACACATTAAGTAAAAGTTGCTTCATCCATAAATGGTTTTAAAATATTGTAAAATATGGTAGATGTGATTCAGCCATAGCCTAAAGGATTCCAAAGAACTATTATTTTTCGAGGCTATACATAGCCTGCAGCAGGAATATTATAGGATTTAATCTGCAACTATTTCCCATTTACCAATCTAACAATAATCATCATTGCTTCCTCCTTGAAACTATCGTGAAGACAGTAAGCAGCGACATCATTATAACATTTCTTGACTTTCTCCCCACAAATTGTACCATTCTGAAAATTTCTCTAAGGATTTTGAAGAATTGCATGCCTTAAAGGCATTTAGAAATTTAGTATAGTTCTTAAAACATCCATCAATACGTTTCATAATTTCAAATTTATAAAAATCAATCATTGGACAATTAAAAATCATAGAGTAAGGAAACACACCCTTCGGCCCACCTTGTCCATGCCAACCAAGCTGGCATAGTGGGATAGTCCCATTTGCCTGCATGTGGCCCATAGCCATCTTAACCCTTCGTATCCCCATCTATCCAAATGTCTTTTAAAAGTCGTAATTATATCTAGCTTCCTCTGACAGCTCATTCCAGATATGGACTACCCTCAGTGAAAAAAGTTTCCTCTGAATTCTCTCTCACCATAAGCCTATATCCTTTTTAGAATTTTAGAATTATCTATCCTGAAAAAGAAAAACTGTGCGCATTCACTTTATCAATGCCCTTCATGTTCTGGTACACCTCAGTAAGGTCACCCCTAAGCCTTCTATGCGGCAAAGAAAAAAGTCCCAGCCTAATCAACCTCTCTCTATTACTCAAACCAGCAAGTCCAAGCCATCCTAAAATATTCCTTCTGACTCTTTTCAACTGACATCCTTCCTATGGCTGGGTGACTAGAACTGCACACTGTAATCTAAGTATGGTTTCATCACCAATGTACAGCTGCATCACGAGTGCCAACTTTTGTACTGATACCCTCCCCAATAAATGCAAGCATGCCAAATGTCTTTTTCACCTGATGCACTAATGTTAAGGAACCATGCATATGTACTCTGAGATCTCTCTTTGTCGCAACACCAGGGCTTTACTATTTGCTGTGCGGTGTTTGACATACCAAATTGGAACATCTGACAGAGTTAAATTTGTATTTGCCATTCCTTGGCCCACCTTCTCAACTGGCCTTGATCCTGTTATAAACTTAAATATCCTTGCTCACTATGCACTATACTGTTTATTTTGATGTAATCTGCAAATTTATGAACAATGTTATCCAAATTGTTAATAGTGATAACAAACGGCAGTGGGTCCAGCACTAATCCCTGCAGCACTCCACTGGTCACAGGCTTCCATTCAGAAAAACTACAGTTAGCTAGCTCATCTTGGATTCCGTGCGATCTAACCATCCAGACCAGCACGCAATGTGTGACCTTGTCAATGGCCTTGCTAAAGTCCACATAGACATCATCCACTGCCCTGCCCTAAACAATTCTCTTGGTGACCTCTTCATAAAACAGTAACTGATTTTTTACAAAAAATGACACAAAATGCTGGAGTAACTCAATGGGACAGGCAGCATCTCTGGATAACATGGATAGGTGACGTTTCAGTTTGGGACCCTTCTTCAGACTGGTTGAAACTGTCAGTTTGAAGGTCATAAGTCATAGGAATAGAATTAGGCCATTCGGCACATCAAGTCTACTCCGCCATTCAATCATGGCTGATCTATCTCTCTCTCTCCTAACCCCATTCTCCTGCCTTCTCCCCTCTGACACTTGTACCAATTACAAATCTATCTATCTCTGCCTTAAAAATAGCCACTGACCTGCCCTCTACATCCAAGAAGGGTCTCGACCTAAAACATCATCTATCCGTGTTCCCGTGAGATTTCGCGGATACAGGTGGGGGTTTACAGGGGGAAAGAAGGAGACAAGGGTCGATACATCGTAGAGGCCAGTACGTGATAAGCAGAGAACGAAAGACTACAGAGTGGAACCGAACGCGGGGTCGTGCTACAGATTTGAGCATCTGCAGTCTCTTGTGCCACCAATAATTGAGGCCTTTCACAGATCCTCATAGAACATCTGTAATCACTTCCCTCTATTTCACGATCGTTACTGCTTCTGTCATCCACCACCTAACCAATCTAATTTTTAATTTGGTAATTTATTACCAATTCTATGCATATTAATTTCAGTTATTAACTCTTTTGAATGACTTCTGGGAATCAATATAAACCATGCCCATATGGTACCTTAGTAATTTGCCCCAGAAATGTTTAATGCATTAAAAATGACATGCACATGGAAAATCCATGTTGACTTGCTCTAATCAGCTCAAATTTCTCCAAACGCTCACTCGCTCTGCCCTCAATTATAGATTCCACTAACTTACTCAGAACAGATGTTAGACTAACAGGTCCCATAATTTCCTGGCTTCTCTCTCTCACCTTTATTAAACAATGGAATTATATTTTCAATTTTGCAGAGTAAAATGATAATTGCAGCATCAAAACATTAAAAAGATTATGGAAAAAGCATTTGCAAAAGCCGAAAACATTCACTATTATTCGGAACAACCAATTTCAAAACCTTTCATTAAACTCCCTAAAATTTTGAAGCAGAGAAAATTAAGATGCGCATCACAATTGCTTGGTACAAGGAAATGGGTATGGAGTTGAGAAAACGTTTGGGAATGCTGGAGGGGGGGGGGGGGGGGGGGGGGGGGAAGGGGGGGGGGGGGGGGGGGGGGGGGGGGAGGGGGGATGGGAGGTCCCAAAGGAGACCCAGTAGTTAAGGAAATTCACAACTTACTTGAATTCATTTCGGAGCATCAGGCTGGGACCTGATCGGTGAAGAAATCTCTGAAGAAACACAATTCAAACCAAGCAATGCTACAAAAGCCTGGTTGTATTGTGAATGACCAAGAATGGATGTGTGTTGAGTGAAGTGATCTAAATTTAATCTAAAAGAACTTTACACTGGGAATAATGCCTTGTAAACACATTTCACCCAAATGTCAATTTTTACCTGTATACATTTTACTTGCTTCACCCTAACTTTTTTCAAAAACATTATTTGAAATATTTATGCTATTGTACAGAAATATTAAACTGCCAGATAAAGAATTGGGAAAATTCACATTGTTGCAAATAGGTTTTGTTTTATACTTTTTCGCACTTATGGTTTAAAGCAACATGAATCGTGAGGGAAGAGGGAATCCCATTCTATTCACTTTGGAGTAAGCTTGCACCTTCACCGAGTGTGAATGGAGAAACGAAGGAACTGCCCACGCTGGTTTACAAAATAAGACAGTGTTGGAGTAACTTGCGGGTCAGGCAGTAACTCTGGAGAACATGGATAGGTGATGTTTTGGGTCGGGTCCCTTCTGTCTGAAAATAGGTCTTGACCTGAAATGTCACCTATCTGTGTTCCCCAGAAATGCTGCCTGACTAGCTGAGTTACTCCAGCATTTTATGTCTTATTTTGGAGAGTGAATGCACCACCACACAAAGCATTTCACTGCAGCCCAGTACACGTGACAAAAGCTCAAACGTGACAAACTCAACTCAACTTGTTTTTCTGCTGATACTCTTAGAGAAGAATTGAGTTGAAGCACAAAATGTATAGACTCTTTATAAGTGCAATAAGTATTTCAGTTGGTTATGAAAGTTATTTAAAAAAAAAAAAAAAAATCTTCAGTAGCAAGTTACTTTACAGGAATGAAAGGAGGCTTACTTACGTTTCTGCTCTGTTTGCTTGATTGGTTTAACCCGTATTTCATGGTTGGCATCAGCATGTAAAGCCCCAAACCAATCCTTCAGCCTTGAAGCCAGATTCCTCAGCTCTTTTTCATTGCATACTGTCGGACAACAGATAAGAGCTACGCATTACAAAATAATAAATACACTTCTTTCAAACAAAAACATTTTGGGCCACTTTGGTGCAAGATCATGATGAAATTCCAGGAGGGTCATATAAAGATTAGACCATCCTTGGTGTCCTTAATAGGCTCGTGGCTCTGTTTAAACACCAACCTTAGGTAACTGGATAATTCCTATGAACTAACTCATGATTGGCAGAATATTGGCTTAATGGCTTGACATAAGCAACACAAAGAGGTGGCATTGTCTCTTATTATCATAAAGATTTTTGAACGCCACATGGGAAAGTGTAAGATAATTGTAATTCAGAACATTAGGCCGTTACATAAACTGTTGCACTACAGGTGCCAATTATTATGAGTAAGATAATCTCTCATGGTGTCTATATTGATGATCTATTAGTTCATTCAAATATCTTTCAACTGATTACCCAAAGATGCTTTTCACATTTCCTCTTTCATCGACTCATTCTTCTTTGTTATCTTGCATTAAAAAAGTAACAACAGGGAACCAAAGGCCCGAGGGATAATTTAGAATTAAAAAATAAATTTCCAGGTTTATTGCACTCCTTATAACTAACTGTCTTGGAAGTTCAGATTATTTCAGTTGATATACATGAAAGAACATGTCTTCCTTTGAAATTCTTTTCAGTGCTAATTCATACACATTAACATTTCATAGGTTTAATGTAACATCATTGTGGACAATATTTGAACACTGGATCGTGTAGTTACAACAGAGTAAGCTAGTACAAGCGAGCCCACATTCAGGTTACGGAAATTCATTCCAATGCAATTCACAGATCACTACCAAAAAATTTGAGATACGGAATGAAATGTACTCATAAAATTTACGTGGATGAAAAATAAACACAAAATACAAAAGAAGAAACAAATGTTGAGGTGTTTGGAAAGTGTATTGCTCCATTGATATGCGTGTAGAGACAGAGGCTGGAAGGTGATAAAGTGAGAGACATAAGAGGCCATCAGCAATCAGATTTACGATTAAAATACAAAGATCATAGCGTGAAAATCTGCACCATAATCAAAATAATGTTCAATCAGAACTTAAGATGGTCTGCTGATCTTTGAGCCTGAATCTGACATGACAGAGGACTGAGTTGTATTAATATACATTATTGATGACCCATGGACATCTCTAGGTACTGTACACCCAATGGGGAGCAGCCAGTGTGATGATGAATGGCAGGATGTTGCCCCAATCTCAGCACAGCTGGCAGGGCCGCAATGCATTGTGGGTTGTAGAGAAAAGCTGCAGGAGCTGGGCAATCAAAACACAGAGATGATTAAGGTGCTGTCAAATCACTAAAATCAGCCCATTGTCAGAAGGGCCCTTACCCATTCAGTAACGGTCCATTTTTTTAGGCCAAGATAAGACTAGATGTTTTTAAGAACTTCATAATTGGAATATACAATATGCTGCAACAGAAATGTGGAGACTCCATGGAATGCCTCCGTTGAAATCAACTATTTTTACACCACAGTTTTTAGTTTAGAGATACAGTGTGGAAAAAGGCCCTTTGGCCCACCGGGTCCTCGCACTTACACTAGTTTTATTTTAACCACAAGTGACAATTTACAGAAGCCAATCAACCTACAAATGTGCATGTCTTTGGGATATGGGCGGAAACCAGAACACCCAGATAAAACCCACACTGTCACAGGGAGAACGTACTAAACTCAGTAAAGACAGCACCTGTAGTCAGGATAATGGCTTACTGCAGGCAAAAGGACATATGGAAAGTGGAATGGTTTTAAAAGTGTAATAGGAAGAGTTCAAGTTATGCTTGTTTGTGTTAGAGTGAGGGGCAGGGCAGGTAGTAGGAAGGAACCATGGTCGATGAGAGAAATTAGGTTCTCGACAGGAAAAAGGCAGCATGGGTCAGATAGAGGCAACTGGGTTCAAGTGTATCCCTGGAGAATTATGGAGGATTGATGAGAATGTTTGAAGAGGAAACCAGAAGGGCAAAAATGGGGCTGGTAAGATTAAGGGGAATCCAAAGAGATAATTATATTAGGTGAAATAGGGTAACCAGAGAGGGAATACAACCAGGGGGCGCCGTCCTGTACGGGTATGGCTGCCCAGCCTGCAGCTGTCCGTTTTTCACTTTTTAAAATATTTTTAGTGAGTTGAGTTTTTGTTTTTCGGAGCTCTAGTCTTTTTTATGTGGGGGGTGGAGGGGGGGGGGGGGGGTGGGGGGGAGGGAGAAACTGTTTTTCAGGGTCCCTACCTGGTCAGTGAGGCAGCTTTTCTCCGGGCTGCACTTTCGACCCGCCCTCGCGGCCTACCAGTGGGCCTGGAGCGGTGTTTCCTGAGGGGACCGGCCAGAACCACGGCTTCGGCAGCGGCGCAGAACTATCGCAGAGCGGAGCAGGCGATGCCTTGCCCGGGTCGCCGCGCTGGAGCTCCAGAATGCTGAGACCGCAGGTGAACTTCGCGGAGCTGCGGGACTGTGGAGCGGCCAGCTGCGGGCAGCGGTGCTGAACTTTACATCGGGAGCCTGGGATCTCTCGCCGAGATCGCCAGTGGTGGAGCTCCATCCAGCGCAGGCCTTGTTGGCTTCGGAAGCCGTGGTCTCCAGTAAGGAAGCGGCCGCTCCAGGTGTCCCAAGCCGCTTGAGGATTCTCCCGACGCCGGAGCACCATCACCCGGCGAGAACGGCCTGGAACATCGGGCCCCGTAGCAGCGACTGCGGCGGCCTCAATAGGCCCGACTATGGGTGGACAAGGGGATGGGGACTGGACTTTGTGCCTTCCCTCAC
Source organism: Okamejei kenojei (assembly GCA_035221665.1). NCBI lineage: Eukaryota > Metazoa > Chordata > Chondrichthyes > Rajiformes > Rajidae > Okamejei > Okamejei kenojei. Next base: position 16,318,115 of record CM069141.1, on the reverse strand, counting down.
AGTGGGAACCATTGTGGGGGGATGTTTTTATGTTTATCGTTAAATTCTTTAATGTTGTGTCTTATCTTTATCTGTGCGCTGCCTGGCAAGTCAAATTTCACTACACCAATTGGTGTATGTGACAATAAATGTCCTTTGTCCTTTGAATAGGTTCCCTCAAATCAAAATGATCATTTGTGTGTGGAGCCGCATGAGATGGGCACAAAATATTCTGCTCTGTTTTTACTGTGAAGAAAGACATGAAGATTAGGGAACTTGGGAAGGTTAACAATGATATCTTGGCTACAGTTTGTATTACAGTAGGGGAAGTGCTGAATGTCCCAAAATGTATGAAGGGAAATAATTCTCCGGGGCCTTATCAGATATATCCAAGGACATAGTGGGGAGCTAGCGAAGAAATTGCAGGAATCCTGGCTTAAATTCCTTATTATTATAAATTGAGTATAGAAGTTGGGACATTAAGTCACAATGTACAAGCAGGCAAGCCAATGGTAAGGCCAAGGTTTAGGGTCTGAAGAAGGGTCACCCATTCCTTCTCTCCAGAGATGCTACCTGTACCCGCTGAGTTACTCCAGCATTTTGTGTCTATCTTCAGTTTTGGTAACTGCTACAGAAAATATGCCATTTTTAATATGGAAGAAAATAAGCAATCCAACTTGGGCAATACTGTCAATAATTTTAAAGTCTGAGTCATAAGTGCAGTGACGACGTTAATCCAATGTACCCGTTTCAACTCATAGTTTCAGATATGAGTCACGGACAGGATGTAAACAGGTGTACTGTCTAACTTAAACCCACAAATTGGTGAGGTCAATTTCCTTCAATTTGATGGACTGTGTGCCAGAACTTTCTTCTAAGAGGATGAAACAATACAGAAAATGTCTCACAGCACCAAAAATATCTAAGCTATTCACTATGATAGATTACTTGACCCTTAATTTAATAATCACCAAGAAGAAATAACATTTGTGATGTGCATGATAATTGGTAACAAGAGATGAAGTTTGCAAAGTGCATTAATAACAGATGGCTATTAGCAGGACAATGAAAGCAGAGCAGCAAAATCAAAATCCTCCTACAAAAGGAAACAATTGTTGCCAAGGGATCAAGAATAATATGCTCAAAATATTTTGCTCACTACAGAAAGTACATATATCTGAATAATATTAAATTAAAGGTGCAATGTCAACCTACTCTACTTCATATCAAATTAATTTTGTTGGTGCACATTTATATTATATTTTCAGTGCGATTCCAGGAATATTATTACTTCTTGATGCAGTATTGATGGTGCAGAGCAGACGAGGTGAAAGAATTGCATTAGCAAAAGTGAATTTGGGCAATTTACATTTGTGGTGCAATTCTTTCTATTCATTACATAGCTGTAAAAAGATCCCATCAACTAAAACAAAATGCTGGAGGAACTCTGCAGTCAGACAGCATCTGGGGAGAGAATGGACAGGTTAAGTTTCGGATCAGTGCCCCAATTCAGAATCAGAAGAAGGGTCCCGATCCGCTGAGTTCTTCCTGCACTTTGTGCTTGCTCAAGATTTCAGCATCTGCAGCTCGTGTCTCCATCCTATCAACTAGTGTAGTTTAAAAGCTCATTCATCTTATCACCGAATTCCATGAGCCACCATCTTATCTCAAGATAGCAGGACAATATCAGGACTATGTGGTTATAATAGATTAAGTTGTCCATTTTAGTGGTCTGGCTTCTGGTAGGTGGAAGGGATAAATCAGGGCTGATATGTTTCAGAATCAGCAAGGAATAAGAAGGTGATAAATACTGAAATGTGATCAGTTAACAGTCTGGCTGAAGGACAGTCATTCCAGTGTAAGTGGATTTCATATGAGCCAAGATTCACATCCGGTTTAAAATGCAATTAAGGGAGAATAAATAAATTCATAGCAGCAGACTGGGCTGATGTGTAAATGAGTAGCCCTGCAGATCAGCCATAAATTAAATGCCAGAACAGGGCTGAAAGGTCTATTCCTGTTCTTGGTGAACAAATTATATTAGCCCTCTCGCAACCGGCTTCTGCGAGAACCAAACAGAACTGGCAAATGAATTGTTAAACTAGGAGCTAGATTTTCTTTTCCAAGAATTTGAAAATGTAACACATGTGGATGAAAACTGGTTGCTTTCAAATTCTATACATAGTTGCAATTTATATTCATTTGTAATAAATAGAAAATATTTCATGTTGCAGGTCTTACTGGCAAGACCAAGATTTGTTGCCCATTCTCTAGTGACCTTGAGAAGGTGGTGGATGTTCACAAACAACTGCTTTAGGATAGTGCAGAGGTGCAACGTTAAGAGTTGCTGCCTTACAGCTCCAGATACCTGGTTCAATCCTGACTACGGGTGCTGTCTGTACGGACTTTGTACATTCTGCCTGTGACCGCATGGGTTTCCTTTGGGTGCTCCGGTTTCCTCCCATATTCGGGTTGATAGGCTTCTATACATTTTCCCTCGTGTGTAGGTTCGACTTGCTGTGCGGGTGATCACTGGTTGGCGTGGACTGGGTGGGCCGAAGGGTCTGTTTCCATGCAGTATCTCTAAACTAAACTGCTGGCCTACTAATGAAGGATGTTGGGGGTGGAGTTCCAGGATTTAGACTCAGCTAAAGGAATAGCATTTTATTGACGATAATCTATTTTAGTAAGATAAGAATTTGCATACCGACAGCTGAACAAAGGGCTTGTCAGTTTGTCACATGGTAAACCCTGCAGTTTGCCAAACATTCAATTATGTCAGAAGCAATGCAATCTTCAACTTCTGAGAAACAAATCTAATGAGTGAGAATAAGTATATGAAGTGCATCCACATAAATCATGGACCTCTGGAATCCTTCACTGCATCAGACTGTCACCATACAGCTGGAATGTGAACTGCTGGAGGAAAGTCACGAGACTGGTTCAAACTGATGGTTGGAGTCTGCATCCAAGGCACGGTTTAGTCTTGAGACATAGTATGGAAACGGGTCCTACGGCCTGTTGAGTTCACGCCAACCATCAATCATGTGTTCACATTAGTTCTATGTTATCCCACATTCTCATCCACTCCTTAAACACCAGCAGCAATTTATAGAGGCCAATTAACCTTAACACGTCTTTGGGATGTGGAAGGAAACCGGAGCACCAGGAGGAAACCCACGAGGTCACAAGGAGAACATGTAAACCCCACACAGACACAAAACGGCACACCTGAACTACTATCTACCTCATTGGAGACCCTCGGACAATCTATGATCTGATTTTATCTTGCACTAAACTCCATTCATGATACTCCCTTTATCATGTATCTGTACACTGTGGATGGCTCGATTGTGATCATGTATTGTCTCTGTGCTGTTAGCACGCAACAAAAGCTTTTCACTGTAGCTCGGTACTCAGACAGAACCCAAGGTCAGGGTCGAACCTGGGTCCCTGGTGCTGGGAGACAGCAGCTCTACCAGCTGCACCAGTCTGCTGCCCATAATAGTCACTGTTTGATAGACTGGGAAGCAAATAGTGAAGCTCTTGTTGCCTCGTCATTTCTTTCCTTTCACTTTACTGTTCGGCTTCTTCTAATAGGAACTGACAGCTGTGTCATTCATATCTGGTACACTTATTCTGATGACCTGACCTTTATTGTGCCAAGTATTCGCAACAACAGCTATCTCTAATTACCTTGACACTGTCTTCAGCCAGAACTATAAATAACAGGAAAACTCTGCAGATGTTAAATTGACTTTTCTAGCACTGCCAACTGACTGTATAGGTCATTTGAATGAATGAAAAGGCCATCATACACTAAAAATTGCACAACAGAGAAATACTGGAATGATGGAACTGCACAGTATCCAAACAATTTAATTTTTGATATCTGTCTTAAATGTTGAATAAAAAAGTCAATTTTATTTAAAATTTTGAAGATATCTATCACATAGATTTATTCCTCAAATAACTCAAAGTTTTCTTTCCTGCAAATTCACGCAAGGAATTTCGGTACAGTGTGTTTGGGACATTCATTATATCGTGTTATTCGTTATACTGAAAAACAGCTTTGTAATTCAAAGCTGGTGTATCTTATTAGGTCAATGGCCTTCAATGTAAACTCTAGACAAGGAATAGAAATTGCATTATGAAAAGTTTGCAGATGTTTTGAGAATGTACAGTGTTATTATTTTTAACTTGCCATTGCTTGCAGGCACTTCAGCTCACTGCACCTCTCTGGAAACCATTCTTGTCCGCAACTTTGAAGGTTGTGCTACAGGAAGTGGTCCGTGCCAGATTGTGGCTGAAAGCCCAGCGGCAACTACAATCTGCCAGGCAAAATTGGCCTTCAGCAGGTACAGTTGTTTATTGAGCAGCAGCGCGTAAGTCACAAGTAGATGAAATACCCAGCACTGATGCTGACTAATGAGTCTGGGCAAGGAGGGGACATAATTTCAGTGAAGGGTGTGGATTGAAAACCGGAATGCTTACTTTAGGCTTCTGCACCAGGGGGCGCCATACAATGGCTGCCTCACCAATGGGCTGTCTTCGTCTTTTCCTTCTTTGTGTTTTTAGTTTGTTGTAAAATGTATGTTTTAGTTTATCTTTAGTTTTGTATTATGTAGGGGGTGGTGGGCGGGGGTGGGGGAAACTTTTCTTATCTCTTTCCTCGACGGAGATGCGACTTTTTCCGTGTCGTGTCTCCGTCTGCACTGTGGCCTAACATTGTGGAGTTGGCGGCCTCTAGTTTGGGACGACTAGCTCTCCAAAACCGTGGAGCCTGCGGACTTTAACATCTCGGAGCGGGCGATCCCTTTGCCAGGGGTCGGCCTTTGGTGTTCCAACCTGCGGGAACTGCGTGGAGCTCGCTGTCCCTGGCTAGGGGCCGATTTCGGGTACTCCAAGCCGCAGGAGTTTTCGACCACCCCGACGAGGAAGCTCTATCGCCGGTTGTGGACGGTTCAACTCCCACGACCTCGGGAGGAAAGGAGGGAAGGAGGTAAGACTTTATTGCCTTCCATCACAGTAGGGACTGTGGAGGAGCCGCTGTGGTGGCTGTTTATGTCAATTTTTGTGTAGTTTTGTGTCTTGATGCTTTTTTGTTACGACTGTATGGCAAACCAAATTCCTTGTATGTTACAAAACATACTTGGCTAAAAAAATTACGTAATGACTATGATTATGCATTAGAGGAATTAGTTCCTACCTATCCACCCATGTCCATGTCTTCAACAGTTTGCACAAGAGGGAATAGAAGTCAAGTCAGGTACATGGATAGGACAGGGTGAGAGGGATATGGGCCAAACACCGGCAGGACTAAGTGTAGATGGGACATGTTGGTCAGTATGGGCAAATTGGGCTGAAGGGCCTGTTTCCACACTATATGACTATGACATAAGTTTATGTAATCTATTATCATAATTGGGACATTTTATGGTATTGAGACATTCATACAAATATATAGGAATTAGGAACATGTGTAGGCCAATCTGGCACTTATGTCTTGCATTCCATACGGGAACCTTTCACTCCCTTGTTTATCAACAAAAAAATCCAACTCTGCCTTACAAGTTGGTGCAACAGCTTGTCAAATGCCACAAATATTATGAAAGGACAGTTAATAAAATGGATTCAAAGTCAGCAGAACCAGGTTACAGAGCAGAACAAAATACCATCATTAATTAACATCACAGTTTTCCCTCCATCAGAAACATGAAACAATCAAAAATAATTCACTCCATCGTGTAGCAGTTGTTTAGTTGTGTCTCATCTCTGAGTGATTTTGGGCTCTTATTATGATCTTGCGAACTACTTATCTGGTGGAATTCAAGATCTTGCCCCAAGGAATGACAGACAGTCTTGCATTTCATTTTCTCTGAATCTATTTTCTATTTGTTGTTTAACTGTATGTTTACAAAGTAGAATAGTGAGATGCCAATTAAATTTTGCAACATGTAAATCGATGAAGGTGCCAATTAACACCAATTAACCCACAAACCTGTGCATCTTTTGAAATGTGGGAGGAAACTGGAGCAGCTGGAGAAAGCCTTGCGGTCACATGGAGAACGTACAAACTCCTCACGGTCAGCACCGGTAGTCAGATTCGAAACCCAAGTCTCCACGGCACCGCAATGCTGCCCAGTAGGCTCGGTGCCACGTCCCCTGCTATTAATGGCATCCATCAACGGTTTAGACATGATTAAGGATTGCCAGCAATACAAAAAATTGACTGTCGAAGAGAAAGTGCTGGCGTAACTCAATGAGTCTGTCAGCGTCACTGGAGGACATGGATAGGTGATGTTTCAGGTTGGGACCCTTGCTCACATTGTAGTGGGGGAGGGGAGACAAATGGTTGTACGGTTGATAATGAGGTAGGTGTCAGGAGGACATCAATTAACATTTGGCTCAGAAAAAGCAAATGGAACTCAGTCGAGACAGGTGTGAAACAATGCCTTTGAGGAGAGCGACAAAAATGTCAGGATAGTGAGAAACGAGGAGGAACAGAAGCATCTTGAAGGTATGCCATGTGAATAATATGTTGATTAACGTACTTAGGACACTTTTCTTTATTGCCACAGAATGTAAGAGCCAAGTAGTGATGTGAGAGCGTTCTAAAGTGTGCCACAGCCAGCGTACTCTTTGTATGCAGAAAGTACCTGGGAGGCAGATTGCTTATGGACCTGTCCCACTAAGGCGATTTTTTCGGCAACTTTCATAGTTGTAGCAGGTCGCCGAAAAACCGGCGACTGGACCCCCCCCTATGACAATGAGTTGGATGATCAGCCATGATCATATTGAATGGCGGTGCAGGCTCGAAGGGCTGAATGGCCTACTCCTGCACCTAATTTCTATGTTTCTATGTTTCTATGACAATGTCTACAACAACCTACCACCTAGTGGACGGCAAGCTAATGACAACCGCCGACCCATTAGGACGTCCACCTACCACCACACCTACAACAACCTACGTCCACCCACGACAAGCTACGACAAGGTAAGGCAATTCAGTCGCCGGAACCTGTCGCCGGTTTGCGTAGGTTGACGTAGGTAGTTGCCAATGGAATTCACCGAAGTCAGCACCGGTGACAACCTACGACAGCACCTACGACAGAAGACAAGCTACGATCATTGTTGAAAATTTCAAAATTCAGCGGCGACCAGAAAATGACTCTTTGGGCGACTTGAGGAGACTACTCACGACCATACAGGCGTCACCCTGCAACCATGTGGCGACAGCCTGGTCGCCTGTAGGCGCCTAAAAAAAAATCACCAAAGTGGGACGGGGCATTAATCTCCAAGCTCCATGATTGGAGATTGTATAGCTTTGGCGTTGGAATGTTGTTCTATCATGTGATGCTTCAGATACCATACACTTTACAGTATCAGTGCCCTAGGTTTGGATAATACACTGATGAAGTCGTCCCACTCAGATTGGGAAAACAGGCATTGAATAATTATAGTTCCTTTCAGGTTACCTTTTAAAGTTGAATGATTTGCATCTCTTCCTTCAGTTCTGGCTTTGATCCCCTCTAAAGAAAAAGCAAAGCACAACCAATGAATAAATGTAGATGTGGAAAATTAATTTAAAATAATCAAACGTTGAGTCTTCATTGAAATCTATAGCTTCATCTTTTCTTCAATCAAAATTTAATATGTAGGGAACAACATAAAAGTTGAAAAAGCGTCTTCATACTGCAAAATAATTAAAAGTTATATGAAGCTATCAAAAATGGCATATTGTGCATTAGCTAATTATGGCAAAATGGCATGTTTCTTGCAGCATTAGTCAGAAGAATGTGCAAAATTAATAGTTGCTGTGGATATTTAATGCTCCTTTATATCCGCTTTTAGTGAGAATTGCATTCAGATTACCTGAAATGCACCTAACAAGTATTGTGAAATTAATTTTTACCACAGTAATTAGCATTTCAATTATTTGCAAATTAAAACAATGTAAAATCATTAACCATGGCTAATTAATTTCTTACTTCCATTGCAACTCAAGTCAATTAAGTTTTCTTAAGCATTAGCTTAATTGATAAAATATTTCTCTAATGTAAGGTATAAATATTCTTCTTGATCAGAAACCGTAGTTTGGACACAAATTGCTGGAGATACTCAGCGGGTCAAGCATCATGTCCAGAGAAAAGGAAAAGGTGACATTTCAGGTTGAGACCATTGATCAGACTGATGGAGGGTCTCGAACCGAAAAGTCACCTGTATTTTTTCTCCAGAGGGGCTGCCCTAACTGCGGAGTTATTCCAGCATTTTGTGTCTATCTTCGGTGTAAACTAGCAGCTGCAGGAAGAAGGGTCTCGACCCGAAACGTCGCCTATCTCCTTCGCTCCTTAGATGCTGCTGCACCCGCTGAGTTTTTTGTGTAACCCTCGATTCTCCAGCATCTGCAGTTTCTTCGTTAACACAGCTGCAGTTCCTTCTTATGCAACCATAGTTTTGAAATGCATTTACGTTATTCTGAAAAAATTAGCAAAAGCTGACCTCAGACATTGTGAATATTCCCCCAAACCTTAATGACATAGCCTCATTTACATTGGGGTTATGGATTAAATTGCAAGAATACTTAACTGTATATCATTACAATTGAAACCGTGTAGTGACATCAATCAATCAATCAACCTTTATTGTCATCTTGCAAAGCAACAGTTGTACAGTGCAAAATGAGAAGACGTTTCCCAGGAAATACCAGAGCATCGCACATAAAGCTTAAACATTTCACACATAAATAAAAACAATAAAAAACAATCCAGTCCCTGATAAAAACAATATGAATAGTTAAAAATGCAGGTAAAAAAACCCAGCAACATTAAAATACAAGTAAAAACAGTCATAAATTGTCCAGGGCAGCTGATTTAAGTGGCCAGTGCCAGAGTTTGTTATTAAATTATCAGTGCAAAAAAGCAGCAGAATCAGGCGGAGTGGCTGTTTAGCAGCCTCACAGCCTGTGGAAGGAAGCTGTTTAGCAGTCTGGTTGTCCGGGCTTTGATGCTGATGGCAGGAGATCCAGATGTGTGTGGAGGGGGTGCAGTCTGTCCTTTGCAATGCTCAGTGCTTTTTTCAGGCATCGGCTCTGGAACAGTTCTTGTACCGAGGGTAGGGAGACGCCAATGATCCTCTCTGCTCCCCTCACCACCCTCTGCAGAGCCTTTCTGTCTGAGCAGTTGCAGTTGGAGTGCCACATGTTAATGCAGTACGTGGGTACAGACTCCACCGTGCCCCTGTAAAAAGTCCTGAGGATGTTGGTGGGGAGTGAGGCCTGTTTGCGTTTCCTCAGGTAGTGCAGTCGCCGATGGGCCCGTTTGACAATCCCAATGTTGTTCCTGGACCAGGTGAGTCTGTCTGTGATTTGCACTCCGAAGAACTTTATGTTCTCCACTCTCTCCACCGGGGTGCCACTGATGTTGAGGGGTTTGTGTTTGGGCTGCGACTTCCTGAAGTCGACAACCATCTCCTTGGTTTTGTCGACGTTTAATTCTAAGTTGTTGTTGCCGCATAAATTATGTTATGTTTTGTTTCCTTGAACATAAAGCATGTTATGTCGCAGTTCTCGTTTAATAGTTCTAACTATATTAATGGCTCCTACAGGCCATGACATTCTACAGGCTTCTACATCAATCGACGGTCACGCAAAACGAGTATGACTGTCCTCTTTTGGGAGGACCCCCGTGCGTGACTTTGTTTAACGTGGGGAAACTGGTGCACCGACAGCCACCACACGGTTCTTGACAGATCTGGGTCAGGATCCAGTGGCATGGAGTCCAAGACGACCGGAGACCCTTTTCTGCTGCAGCCTTCATCCGCCTTCCCAGCCGTTGTGATGCTCCACTAAAGTCAGCCATCATCCTCCGCCTGTTCCACCGTTGAGGTCTTGGTTGGATTGCTCTTTGTCAGGGACCTCTCCTTTGACCGTACCGCCATGGGTGGCCCTACCAGGAGCATAGCTCCAGAAGGCATCGCTCTCAGGATCTTAGGACCACACAAGCTTCTCCACCACAAGGTGACAATCCACGGTGTCATCTGGTGTAGATCCGCGGTGACATCAAGCTGACAATCCACGACTTCTACATCTGTTCTCACTCTCTAGATCACATAACTTCACTGCGTCATGCGCTTAATTTGCATGTCCCCACACTTTCGATTTTAACAATATAAAACTTACACAGGGTTTTTGTTGGCAATGAACTTGTACCTGGTGATCTCTTACTTCTGAAAGTGGAGTGGGTTCTGTGGAAGTCAATACAATGTCCACATAACAGCAGGGATTTTAACTCTGTTGGTTTAGCCTTATCTAAATCTCCCACCCAAGGCCAGTCAAAGGTGGGGCAGAAAGTGTTTAAACGCACTGGAAATATTTTTGCACCTGAAGTGCTGAGGGAATGACCCTTCTGGATGTTATTCTGAACTCTCACCCTCACACCTGCCAGCCTTCATCCAATTTGATTCACTCCACATGATGTCAAGATAAAGCTGCCTGCCTTGGATGAAGCAAAGAGTTTGGCCTCATGGTCAGGTGCTCCAGGAATATCGTGATTACCTATGTCCACAAAATCCGGTCTGGACAATTACCTATTTATTAGGACATTTGTAGACATCAGGAAGGTGATGCAAGGAATCAGCAATGATATCCAGTGACATCAATAACTCACTCATGCTTAGTTTGGGCTTTCACAAGTTCACAAATTATAGGAGTAGAATCAGGTCATTCGGCCCATCGAGTCTACTCTGCTATTCAATCATGGCTGATCGCTGCCTCCTAATCCCATTTTCCTGCCTTCTCCCCATAACCCTTGACACCTGTTCTATTCAAGAATTTGTCTATTTCTCCCCTAAATATATCCACTGACTAGGCCTCGACAGCCCTCGGTGGAAATGAGCTCCACAGATTAACTACCCTCTGACTAAAGTAGTTCCTCCTCACCTCCTTTCTAAAAGAACGCCCTTTAATTCTGAAGCTACGACCTCTGGTCCTAGACTCTCCCGCCAGTGGATCCATTCGTTCCACATCCACTCTGTCTATGCCTTTCATTATTCTGTAGGTTTCAATGGCTTTGCCAGGTTTGCTTCTAAATCTCAATAAATCCATGCTCCAACAATGGACCAATGAACTGAATTCTAGAGGTGAGGCAAGAGAGGTCGGATTCACGCTCAAAACAAAACAATTGAGGATGAGTGTGTTCTGCATTCTCAGCCACTGGATTTTGTTACAAGATACAAGGAATAAATCATCTCAGTTGCAAAGCATCCGGTAACTAAATTGTCAGCATTAAACTGCAGGCAGATAAGATGCACTTTATGTACGCAAGAGTATGGTTATTTTAGTATTTTTGAAAAATGAATTGTTGAATCAGAATGTTTCTTCACTAAGATATGCATTGTCAAACAGCCTCTACTTTAACAGGGGGTGAGGCGAACATGAGGAGCATAAACGTGAAAAAGAAATTATGGACAAAGAATAATGTAGTAAATAAGACTTGAGATAAAAGTCTTTCAAGAAAAATACAATATAAGAGGAAAGAACTTTTGTGTATCTTCTTAGAAGCTAAATAGATTCCTTGGATTGAAGGCTAACTTCTTTGTATCTCTCTCAATGAAAGTGGCCCAATCTGCCAAATCTTTCAAGCTCCAATTTCAACTTTATTTTAAATTTTCTACATCAGAAGAATTAATCTTCTACCTTTCATTTAATGAATAGGCATAAAAGCCTTTATAAAATTTGAATTCATTAAAATTCATGGAAACAAGCATTTGTTGTAGAATAGAGTTATAAAAATGAATTTTCATGGAAAGGGCAGGTACAATTTCTGATCTCTATGGCTTATCCCAATGCATATGTAAATCAGATTGAGCTAAAACCAACTTTCAAGATAGAAGAAAGGTATATGTCGAGCTTCTTTGATTAGAGACTCTCTATTTACACAGTTTTGCTATAATACCGGCCCAGTAGCGTAGCGGTTGAGTTGCTGCCTACAACGCCAGAGACCCGGGTTCGATCCTCACTACGATGCTGTCTGTACGGAGTTTGTACGTGCACTCGGCGAACGCTTGGGTTTTCCCCGGGTGCTCTGGTTTCCTCCCACATTCCAAAGACGTACAGGTTTGTAGTTTGATTAGCTTTGGTAAAGATTGAAAATTGTCCCTCGTGTGTAGGATAGTGTGAACGGGGGTCACTGGTCAGCGTGGACTCTGGTGAGATGAAAGGCCTGTTTCCTTTCTGTATAACTAAACTAAAGCAATGATCCTTTGTATTTATCCTTGATATAGGAATTTGTTTGTCTTATAAAAGTCTATGGCAGAAAACCCATCGTGCATTTTGCCCACCCCTTTCAATTTGCGAATGTTTACATATCAAAGGATTTCCCATTTGTAATTCGAACAGTACATACATAAAACGTTTCAGTGACAAAACTAAATTGTTAAGCTTATTAAAAAGTATTATTTATGACATGTTCTCTCTCAGTTTTCTTCAAAATGGCACAAACCTGCATGGTCCCTGTTCCTCGTTAGATATGTAAAATGACAGCAACACACTTTCTGAAATATTATTCACTAAGCACAGCAAACTAAATTGACCTTTACTTTCATTGGGTGACTGTAGACTTCCTAAAATGAGGTTATATTGACAAACTGTCTTTTTTCCCCTAAGGTCACTGATACTATTAGTGCAACTACAGTGGTGGAATGGACAAATAGAACAAACAGTATTTAAAGATTAATACGATTAAAAAATCCACAGGCTGTTCTTCCATCTTTCAAATTTCTTAGGATGTAACCCATCAATATATATTTTTTTTAAAGTGCCCCAAGCTGACTAGTAAATAATTCTCCATATTCCTTTTGCATGTCAACAGCTGAAAATATGAAGCATATTACCCCAATGTACTCAGGAGCCACCAGTTCTTGCTTGACATGAATATATTTATTATGGCTTACTAAATGTTGGAATAATGTAACTAAAAGCCTATCATAAAAAATCCTATACTTGAATTCCATTTTGCAATTGACTCCTTAAGTTGCTAGATGATATTGTAATTTTTTATGATTTACAAGAAAAACATCAAGGTTATCATCCAAAAAAAGAGGCAAGAGTGTTTTATTGTCATATGTCCCAAAAATAAACAATGAAATTCTTACTTGCGGCAGCTCAATAGATATGTAAACATAGTACCCTAAACAATGTAATCATCGTAGCACTAACTATTTGAAAAGCTATGTTTTTTATGACTGTTGGCACATCTGCATATTTATAATATCAATATCCAGCAAATGCACTAAAAGGCAAATATCGCAGCTAAACCTTTTGTGTATCTTTGCATATTTTGAACTTTTTTTTTCTGTGGCATGTTACTGAAAGTGGATGGTGTACCATTGTGGCGAGGTTTATCTGAGATCTTGGTAAATAGTGTAACTAACAGACGATGTCCTTCATTATATCAAAACTCTGTAGGCCGGGTAACACAAAGACTGCTTACAAATTACAAGTTGGAGTGAGTGAATTCCACACCAATGAATATACAAAAATGAGAAATGTAGGTAAAATAATATATTGGATCTGAATGAGAAAAAAAGACAAGAAAATAAAAATCTGCACTTTAAAATGCCCAACAGTTAAGTAATTAAGTATTGAGACCATAACCTTGTAATAACATATTTTTGCTGCCAGAGTCTGACATGGCAGTAAATGTTGTCGCATCATTAAGAGGTCCGCAGAGAGGAACATACAATATTAAAAACTAATTAAAAATTAAATGAACACTTACATTTAAAAGAAAACTAAAATTCAGCAAAATGAATTAAAAAAAGCATACAAATAACTAAAAGCACATAAAGTTCCACAATGAATCACAAAAAGACATAATGTTTTCTATTTTTATCTCCGCAGCCTGGCACCCACATTCAAATCAACTGTGTAGGACGCCATGTCAAACATCACCTGGTGGAGAATGTGAGAACTAGCCTGGGGCAAATACTGAGGAAACTACAGAGCTCCATCACCGTGTATCCAGGGGACTTCAATAGTGGATAATAATGAATTCATGTGGCACCAACTAAGTTTTGAATGTCTGTGTTTGACAATGCATGCATGTATGTCTCAAATTGGTTGTCATATTAAATGGAGAAATGGTGACTACTTCATTCTGACCATATACTGAAGATAGACATATACTGAAGCTTTGCTTAGTACAGCACCAGCAACATTCAATAGACTTGTAGAAGCAAGGGACTGCAGATGCCGGTTTACAAAAACAGACACAAAGTGCTGGAGTTATTCAGCAGGTCTGGCAACATCCCTGGAGAACATGGATAGGTGACGTTTTGGGTGAGGACCCTTTTTCAGTAGACTAGTGTTGGATATCAGGCACTGTTTAATCCTTGTTCTTGACTCAAAACATCACCTAATCCTTTTCCCCAGAGATGCAATCCGACCCGCTGAGTTACTCCTGTTTTTTTGTGTCTATCTACTGTTTATCTTTTATCTGTGTGGACAGCTTGATTGTATTCATGTATATAGTCTCTTCTTTGACTGGATAGCACGCAAACAAAAGCTTTTCACTGTGCTTCAGCACACACGACAATAATAAAACTAAACTAAAGCAATTAAAACTAAACTAAACGGATAACATTCAGCCACGTTTAAAAAATACGAACATTTTGAATGTGGGCTCCTTTAAATCTGTTTGTTCGACTGGGGCAGCAATACTTAGGAAAGAGAACAGTTGGTGAAGAGCTGTCCAACACCTTGAAGGGCGACGTAAATTCTTCCTGTAATTCTTTTGTTCATCTCTAGTGTTGAATAATGTCACAAAAAAGACTTTGCTCAGAGTGAACACACGGTGGAAATAGCTGCTGAACTTGTCTATTGTTTCACTCAACATTTGCATGCATTCCATGTTGCTGCTACAATAATTGGCATCAGGGAATGAAAGGAGATTAATTAGATTGTTACTGGGCAAAGTGTTGCTCTTCTGTTCGTGAGACCTTGCTTCTCTGCTGGAGGGGATACAACAAGGTTTACTGGGACCACGGTGAATTTCCCTGACGCATCTTCTGTACTTGTATCAGTTGTGTCATGACATAGTATAGACAAGATGACTACGCGGCACTTTGGATTTGTCCAGGACTTTTAGCAAATCGTGGATTGAATTAACAAAAAGGATGGCGTTTAGTGTTTCGTTTAGAAATACAGTGCGGAAACAGGCCAGTCGGTCCACTGAGTCCGCGTCGACCAGCGATCCCTGCACACTAACACTATCCTCCACACATTGGGTACAATTTACCGAGCCAATTAGCCTACAAACCTGTATGTCTTTAGGGTGTGGGAGGAAACCGGGGATCTTAGAGAAAACCCACGCAGGTCACGGGGAGAACGTACAAACTCCATACAGACAGCACCCATAGTCAGGAATAAGCAACTGTATCACTGCGCCTCCGTGCCGCCCTCTTTATTCTTGCTGCAGATATTGTTGCAGAAGGGAGGAAGGTGTTCATTTTGCTCACCTCTGTAGGTGCTCGGGTGTGTTAGCACCCTTTGCTAACACACTCAAGGTAACAAACAAAACATTTGAAGTTCAAAGGAAACAGCAGAATTGCCCCACTGAGAGTTCTACAGTGCAGCAGTATGCGTTTAACAGTGGGAATCATTACTGGTGGTGGACTTGTGAAGGATTGTTGAACATTACAAGTTTGATATAAGTTTTGAGAAGATGTTGCAAAACTTGTGAAATTCTTTTTCTGCTTACTCAAAGGAGGTTGATGAGAAGAAAAGGGGAAAAAAAATGAATTTCAAGCGTTAGAGGATTTGGTTAAACTAGCTAAATGCCAGAAGCAAGTTTATCCAACTCCCAATCTGACTGCGCTAGACTACGTTTAACAGTGGGAATCAGCATCCAAGTGAAATCATTGTATAATCTGTGGCAGTTTTGAGAGGGATGGTTGATATTGCCCAGATAATGGGGACAGCAGCCAAGCAAGCACAGGATTTACAACTCATTTCTTTGGTGAATCTGTAGGAATTCATTGCCACAGACGGACGTCATTGGGTATTTCTAAGGTGGAACTTGACAGATTCTTCATTAGTGAGGGTGTCAAGGGTTATAGGGAGAATTGGGTTGAGAGGAAAGATAGATCAGCCATGATTCAATGGTGGAGTAAACTCGATGGGCCGAATGACCTTATTCTGCTCCTATGACTTATGAACTTAGGAACTTTAGCAAGCCACACCCCTAGTTGTCTCCCAGGACAAACTGACACATAACATTTACAACATGTGAGAAAATTATCAGGCCATAAGCCAAACTATACAAGCCATATAGTTTTGTGATAGCTCTGCACCTTTTCCACTGTGTTAAGCATATGTACATTTTTATCCACATTAAGGGGGAAGAGATGTAATGACCTGAAGGTGGTTTCCATGGTTTAACATCACCTGGTGGTTAGATTCTTTACCAAAAGAAAAATGGATTTGGTCGGTGACAGCTGCTGGAGTTTGAATGTTCCTTTATGCAATGCTTGCCCGCACTGCAACCCACCTTTATCATGAAGACAAAATAGGCTTGAAACTGGGGATAAACACAAAATAGTATGTTTTCTGAAACTGCTTCATATAAGTAGTTCGCCAGGGAGGGTAGAACTAAAGATAGGCACAATGTGCTGGAGTAACTCAGCGGGTCAGGCAGTTTCTTTGATCAAGAAATGTTCTTGACGTTTTGAATTGAGACTGAAAGTAGGGGATAGAGAGGAGTGATTTTCCAACCCCCTCCCCCCCACTCCCTACTTCAGTCCAATTTAGTTTATTTATTGTCATGTGTATCGAGATACAGTTAAAAGCTTTTGATTTTGTTGCATGCTAACCAATCAGTGGAAAGACAATACATGATTACAATTGAGCCATTTACAGTATATAGAGACATGATAAGGGAATAATGTTTAGTGCAAGGTAAATCCAGTAAAGCCCGATCAAATATAGTCCAAGGGTCATCAATGAGGTAGATAGTAGTTCAGCACTGCTCTCTAGTTGTGGTAGGATGGTTCAGTTGCCTGATAACAGCTGGGAAGAAAGTCCCTGAATCTGGAGGTGTGCGTTTTCACACTTCTATACCTTTTGTCCGATGGGAGAGGGGAGAAGAGGGATTGGCCACGGTGCGACTCGTCCTTTCAGTCTGAAGAAGGGTCCTGACCAGAAAGGTCACCTATCGTTTTTTACCTGAGATGCTTCTTGACCCACTGAGTTACTTCAACATTTTGTGTCTATCTTTGATATAAATCAGCATCTGCAGTTCTTTGGTTCGACAAAGGTAGGACTAATGCTGATTTGCCAAATCGTCATAATAGACCCAGTATTGGCACATTCTCTTAAAATCATAAACTATTAAAGAAGCAGACGGCTAAGGATAGTTTAGTAAGCCTACTTTTGAAGTTATAGGAGTGCTTCTACACTCTCGATCTAACTGCTTACTTTGCAGATTAATCTCTGCTTCATTTTGCAGATCTAACTTCCCAGCTGATTCTCTATAATCTTCACATTGTTAAACAAAATGATTAATTACGAATAGAATACGTAATTAATCCCCGAATCTCATTTGTCAGAAAAGTATTAAGAAATATCAAGCATATAATTGCAAAAGAGATCTCTGGAAGACAGACTGCAGTCAACAGAGGAAAATATGAAAACATTCAGAAATATAACTGCTGCCTTCACACATAGAAAGTATTAAAGAAGGAACTGCAGATGCTGGAGAATCGAGGGTACAATCGAAAGTATTAACTAGTGTTAAGCCTTGCATTTGAAAGGGACATATAAAAAATTATCATTACTCGCCGAGTGGAATTTATTACCTTAAAGCCAGAAGTTTTGAAGTGGCACTGACTCTGATCTATGATTTAAAATGAAACTTGAAGAAAATGGTTTGACATGCGAGTAATGAAAGTGAAATGACGTGTTAAAATCCTTGCATGATTCCTTGATACCTTGGTAATTGTGCAAGAGGAAGAAAAAAATATCTTTCAGCCGTGTTTGGTGACGGTGGGAGAACAAACTATAACCCACGAAACCAGAACGTTAACAGCAACAGGTAAGGGAAATTGGGTTGTTTCTTACAAAGGTAAAAGAAAGAAAGAAATTATTTGTCCAGTAAGCCTTATTTTTTTAGCTGCATTCATTGCATTAAATAAGGAAACCAACACTGTACACACTACTCCAGACATACCAATGCCCTTCATAACTGAAGCAGAAGGATTCCCGACACCATGACTGCCATTGTTTCACGAGCCATATTCCTAATCTCTTGCAACACTGTGATAATCTCTCCCTGTGGATTCATTTGAATCCAATTAACTTTCCTTTCATTTGAATCACTGGCATGCTAAAGATGCCATTGTTTTGTTTGGAGATGAGATGTTGGTCCTGCTGTCCCGAGTGGACACTTGGAAGGAGCAATAATTCAGAACATGTGTTCATCCTTCAATTTGAGCCTCTTGCATCCTTCACAGCTTCTGTGTCATCTATGGCAGTGTTCTTTCCATTGCAAATGCGAAAATACTTTTTTGTGTACTACATCCATTCTCGCACATGACCTACTAGAATTTTTTTTGAAACACTTACATTGTTTTAAGATAAAGCATCCACATTTTCCTGATGGAGATAGGAAAAAAAAACTGTGGATAGAAAAAAGGTGGAATCTTGAGCAAATAACAAAGTGCAGGCATAACTCAATGGATCAGGCAGCATCTGTGGAGGGAATGGACAGATAACGTTACAGGTCACGACCCTTCTTCAGACAGATGGAGACGGGGGTGAAAGCTGGGAAGGAGATGTGGGGTGGAGCAAAGCCTGGTAAGTGATAGGTGGATACAGGTGAAGTGGGGTGTGATTGATAGATGGGTGGAGTAGTAACAAAAGCTAGACATGAAAAGGAGACAAGGTTGCCAGATAAGGGGTGAAGAGGAGAGGTAAGTAAAGCCAGAGGGAGGGATATGGGTGAAAGGAGTCGGGCAGGAGAGGTAGGGAAATGGGGAATGGGGAATGGGAGATGAGCGTTCAGAAGAGGAGAATGGAGCAGGTTGCCTAATAATCCTGCACAAGTTATTACTGCAGCTTCCCGACTGGAACTGTCTCTGTAACTTCAGTTTTAAATCCATAAAAAAGGCATTGGGGTAATTCAGGGAACGACTCAACGTAACCTATTTTTAAGAAGTTCCTCCGACGGGAGTCTGGTAAGACCTTTTCTCATGCTCCCCCCCCCCCCACCCGAGATTCCTACTGCTCGCCTGTTATGGTGGGAGATAGTTTGCGCCATAGGTGGAGGGGCGGGGGGAGGTGGATGGGAAATAGAGGTGGGGTAGGAGGGATATTGCTTGAAATTGGAGAATTCAATGGTCATATAATTGATAATCAGGTTGATAATCAGAAAAGGAATGGTTGACATTTCGAGTTTCGGTCCACCTGAAGAAGGGTTCCAACCTGAAACGTCACCTGTTCCTTTTCCCCAGAGAAGCTGCCTGACCTGCTAAGCTACTCCAGCATTTTGTGTCCGTCTTTAATGAAAAACAGCTGCAGCCTGCCCCAGAAAGAAAGGAAGATCCTCCTATATGAAAGAAGCGAATCACAATACCATTACATTCCCCGCACTGGAGAAGCGTTGAGCACATTGAAAAGTAAATTTGCATTATGTAGGCAATAGGCCAAACCTATAACCGAGAAAGGGCAGAGATGTAATAAAGATAGAAATGATTGCTATAATGAAATGTTGTTATTTTGGAGTATGAAATTGAAAGTTTAGATGAGTACTCTGTTAAATAAAATAAATGCCACTCCAAGAGAAATGTCAATCCAAATGTTGAAGTAACTCAAATACTATTTCCTCAATGATGGAGGAAAATAAATCTAAGACATTAGTAACCCAGCCTTTTAGAAAGTGTGAGCTGCTTCATATTCCCGGGCATTAACATCTCGGGTCACTTGTCCTGAGCCAAGCACATCGATGCAATCACGAAGAAGACAGGCCATTGCTTGGAACTTTCTTATAAAGAGATTCAGAATGTCACTGAATACTCTAACACATTTCCACAGATGCATCACAGAAAGTTTAGTTTAGATTAGTTCAGAGATTGAGGGCAGATGCAGGCCCTTCCGCCCACCGAGTCTGCTCCGACCACTATCCTGCACACGCTAAGGCCAATTTTACCAAGCCAATTAGCCTACAAATGTGTACATCTTTGGAGTGTAGGAGGAAATCGGAGCATCCGGAGAAAACCCACACCGGTCACGGAAAGAACGCACAAACCCCACACAGACAGCACCCATAGTCAGGATCAAACCCAAGTATCTGGCCATGTAAGGCAGCAATTCTACCACTGCACCACCATATCCTGATTGGTTGCATCGAGTTTTGGTCCGGCAATTCTAATGCAAAGGAACACAAAGACTGCAGAGATTGGTGGACTCTGTCGGGTCCATCACAGGCAATGGCCTCCTCACCATCGAAGGTATCTACATGAGGTGCTGCCTTAAGAAGGCAGCATCTATCATCTAGGATCCTCACCATCCGGAACTTGCCCTCTTCCCACTGCTACTGTTGCTAAATAACACATCACCTAATTCAGAAACAGCCACTTGCAACTATCAGAATGTTGAGCCGACCTGTACAACCTTAATCCTACCCCAGCAATGGAACATTACCTCTTACACCTCCATGTCTGTTTTGTAATGGTGTTTTTGCATGAATGTGATGTTTTTTACAGAGTACTTTTATTTTTGTTATCTTGGATCACGGTGGCACAGTGATAGAGTTGCTGCCTTACAGTGCTTGCAGCGCCGGAGATCTGGGTTCGATCCCGACTGCGGGTGCTGTCTGTACGGAGTTTGTACATTCTCCCCGTGACTGCGTGGGTTTTCTCTGAGATCTTCGATTTCCTCCCACACTCCAAAGCTATGTAGGTAAATTGGCTTGGTAAATGTAAACATTGTAAAAAAAGTTCTAGGAGCAGAATTAGGCCATTCGACCCATCAAGTCTACTCCACCATTCAATCATCGGGTCATAGTCAGGAGGAATAGGAGCAAATAAGGCCATTCGGCCCATCGTCTACTCCACCATTCAATCATAAAAGATCTATCTCTCCCTCTGAAACCCCATAACCTCTGACACGTGTACTAAACAAGAATCTATCTCTGCCTTAAAAATATCCACTTACTTGGCATCTACAGCCTTCTGTGGCAAGGAATTCCACAGATTCACCACCCTAAAGTCCCTAGCGTGTGTAGGATAGTGTTAATATGCGGGGATCACTGGTTGGGTCGGACACGGTGAGCCGAAGGGTCTGTTTCCGCGCAGTATCTCTAAACGAAACTAAACTAAATGGCGCTGAAATGGAAATGGGTGAGAGCTTCAAGTTCCTTGACATTAATATTACCAAAGATCTGTCGTGGACCAACCACATTGATGCAACAACCAGAAGGCACACCAACACCTCTACTTCCTTAGGAGACTGAGGAAATTCAGCATGTCTTCAATTACTCTTACAAACATCTACAAATGCACCACAGAAAGCATATTGACAGGTTGCATCACAGCTTGGTTTGCGAACAGCTCTGCCCAAGATTGCAAGTAATTGCAGAGAGTAGTGGATGTAGCCCAGTCCATCACACAGATCAGACTCCCCGCCATTCGCTCCTTCTACACTTCATGCTCCCTCAGAACAGCAGTCAACATAATCAAAGAGGGTACACAAAAAGCTGGAGAAACTCAGCGGGTGCAGCAGCATCTAAGGAGCGAAGGAGATAGGCGACGTTTCGGGTCGAGACCCTTCTTCAGACTGGTCAGGGATCAGGGAAACGAGAGATATAGACGGTGATGTGGAGAGATAAGGAACAATGAATGAAAGATATGCAAAAAGGTATCGATGATAAAGGGAACAAGCCATTGTAAGCTGTTTGTGGTGTGAAAATGAGAAGCTAGTGCGACTAGGGTGGGGGAGGAGATAGAGATAGAGGGAATCCAGGGCCCGAGGGCTGAGGGAGAGGTGGGAAGGGGAGGAGACAGCAAGGGTTAACAGAATTGAGAAAATTCAATGTTCAAGCCCAAAGGATGCAGACTCCCCAAGCGGAATATGAGGTGCTGTTCCTCCAGCTTGCGGTGTTGCTCACTCTGGCCGTGGAGGAGGCCCAGGACCGAGAGGTCGGATGCGGAATGGGAGGGGGAGTTAAAGTGCTGAGCCACCGGGAGTCGGGTTGGTTAATGCGGACTGAGCGGAGGTATTCGGCGAAACGATCGCCAAGCCTCCGCTTGGTCTCACCGATCACCGAACATAATCAAAGACTTGCTCCCATTGGGAAGACGATCCAGAAGCTTGAAAGTGTGCACCGGCAGATTCAGAAACATATTGAAGCTTCTAAATGATACTTCCATAAGCAAGGGAACTATCTGATTCAGTTCCACTCCTTTGTGGACATTGGATTGTGTCTATAGAACTGATGAGGCACAATGATGAGAGCTATGTTCTGCACTCTGTAACTTCCCCTTTGCTGTACCTGTTGTACTTGAGTTTGACATGATTGTATTTATTTACAGTTTATCCATCTGATTGGATAGCGTTGCACTGTTCCTCGGTACGCGTGGCAATCTAAACCTAATCTACGTAGTAAGATTTTCATTGTACCTGTACCTTACAATACTTGCATATGATAATAAATACTTAACTACGTATTGTTGCAATTCTAATTGTCTGTTATGCTCAGCTAGCTGTGAATTCTGGTCCAAATATTTGAACTGATAAAACTAAACATTACTAAACGTTAGTACCTCCACCAATGTAAAGCACTTTGGTCAACGAGAGTTGTTTTATAAATGTGCTATATGTATAAAAGTGACTTGACTTGACCTGATTATTGCAGACATCATTTAGTTTTCCCATTGATTTCAAACTCACTCGAATCTTTGCAGGTATTCTCAAATGATACTCAGAGATTGCTGTTTGAGTGAAAAGATCACCAGTGCAATTTACCTCTGGAGTGAATTGGGATGGATAAAAATATCTGATTGTATGACAGCGTGCAGACATTTACCTTCAAAGCAATACAAAGGCACAGTTCTGGAGTAACTCAGCGGGTCAGGCAGCATCTCTGGAGAACCCCCCCCCTTCCTACATTCCTTTCCCTAGCTTCACAATTTGCCATTCTTCATGCAGTTTATCTCACACCTGTTTTATCTCTGGCCTTTGCTCCAACCATCTGCCTATCAAACCCCTCTCTGTCCACCATTTCTTCTGCCTCCCCTCTCCCCTAGCTTTCTTTCCCCCACAATCAGTCTAAAGATGGGTCCTGACCCGAAATGTCACCTATCCATGTTCTCCAGTAGTCGCTGCAAGACCTGCTGAGTTACTCCAGCACTTTGTGTCCTTTTTGGTAAACCAGCATCTGCAGTTCCTTGTGTTCCTCTTACTTTTAAGTTTAGCGATACAGTGCAGAGACAGGCCCTTCGGCCACTGAATCCACGCTGACCAATAATCTCTGTAAACTAGTGCTATCCTACACACTAGGGACAATTTACAATCTTTACTGAAGCCAATTAACCAAGAAGCCTGTATGCATTTGGAGTGTGGGAGGAAACAGTAGCACCCGGGGAAAACCGGCAGAGAATGTACAAACTCCGTAGAGACAGCACCTGTAGCCAGGATCGAACCCAGGTCTTAGGCGCAGTAAGGCAGCAACTCTACCGCTGCGCCACACAGCTTTTAAAGCAAAAAGATAGTAACATTAATTAAGCAGCATAAATTGGAAAATAATTTGGAGCAATCCTTTGCATAAAGACCACAGAGTTCAGGATTCTTGCACAGAAATCGAAGGTGAGAGATTGCTGGCTGCGTTTTGCTCCAGATTTTACAACTGTACTATTAATTTTGGACTCCTCTCCATGTCCAGCAACAGAATGTGATTTCTCATCACAATTCTCAGAAATCTGCTTGCTGAACCCTGAACAGAACAGCTGCAAGGCAGCGGGTTATTATTAGTTAATTTAAAGTCTTGAATTAATTGAGCTCGGTTAAACGTTTCTAATAATTCAAATGATTTCTTAATTATTTTTAATGTGCTCTATTTTTTTTTTCATATTCATTTCAACAGATTTTCCATTGATGGTTCTAATAGTTTTTGTGTATTTCTACGAATTAGAGACATTCAAAAGTATTCACAGTTCTCACACCTCTTGAATTCTAAAACCCGTCCTGACTTTCCCACCAATCTCCTTCCTCTGACCCCATTCTCTCTCCACACTGTTGCACGTAGTGCCATGTTTTTACCTTCTTTCCTGTTCTCTCACTCTAATTTTTTTTTTTTTAAATATTTCAAAATATACTTTATTCGAATGGATAAATATATACAATACATTAACCTTGCGGAAAATCCATCCGACATTTTCGGAGGCTGTACAATAGATCAATACAGTTTAGACATTTCTTTCCCCCAAATTTCCACAAATGAGTCCCCCTAATTCCAAACGACCAGTTCCTAACACAGTTGCAGCTTCATTCCCAACGTCCTCATTTAAGGAAGTACATGGCCAATGGGACATTTCTTTGGGAGGCGTCTTTACGCCAGACTGTGGACAATTTCTCCCTGGTCCAAATGGTTGACCTTCCTGCCCCACCCTCACGGGCCTTTCACGTTTGCAGACTAACCGTCGCTCTCTGCTGATGGGGTATTGACTGCCTTGATTTTTCCATCTCCCAATACTCTGACCCACCCTCTTCTGAACGCGCATCACTCAGTACAAACCAACCATTGACGGCGATGGTTGTTGTGTTCTGGCCAATGGATCTCTACCTCATAGAGGACAAATATCAGCTTAGTTTCGAGATACAGCACGGAAGCAGGCCCTTCGGCCTACCGGGTATGTGCCGACCGGTAATCCCGGTACACTAGCACTATCCTACACACTAGGGACAGCTTACAATTTTTACTGAAGCCAATTAACCTAACCTGGAATGTGGGAGGAAATGGAGCACCCATGGGAAACCCACGTGGTCACGGTCCACGTGAGAACTATATGCAGATCAGGCAATTGCTTTGAGGCATACCTGCAGATATTTGGAAGGGGTGCCTTTCACTATCATTCCCCATCTCACTTTTATGCTACCCGGTTTTGTTTCATCCCCCACGGTTGCAATAGGGTCTAATATAAGCTGGAGGAGTAGCACCTCATCTTCCATTTGGACAAGTCTCAGCCTTCCACACCCAATATCAAATCCTATAAAATCAGACAACTTACTTCCATCTGTATCAGAACTGGGCATTTCCACTACGAGCCTTCTATCTCTGACATTGGCTTAGTGTTTTGGGCTTTAATGGCAAACCCTGACTTGCATTGTACAACATTTCAGACACTTTTGTTGATGTTATCACTCTCCATTGCCACTACTTGTGCCCATGACAACACTGGCCTCTTCCGATCCTAGCTTGGGAGCATCCTGAATAGTAAGGGTGTCAGGTGTTATGGGCAAAGACAGGAGAATGGGGTTGAGAGGGAAAGACAGATCAATCCTGATTGAATGGCGGAGTAGACTTGATGACCTGATTCTGCTCCTTGAACTTATGAACCTCAGTCTGAAGAAGGGTCTCGACCCGAAACGTCACCCATTCCTTCTCTCCAGAGATGCTGCCTGTCCCGCTGAGTTACTCCAGCTTTTTGTGTCTACCTTATGAACCCCAGGCACTTCCTTTGTTCTGTCCATCCCTGCCCCATCTTCCTGGCAATGTTCTCTCTTCCCCAGTTCTAAACTAAGACTTTAACCGGAAACATGAACTCTGTTACTGCTTCCACAGTTACTGCTTGACCTGCTGCTTTTATTTCATATTTCCAGCATCTCTTTGGATTTCCATTCACAGTTTTTGACAGGTTTGACAGGTGGCCAAATGAAGGAGCTGCTTTAGCTGGATGATGAAATTATTTTTGAGTTGAAGCCTGAGTGGGAGATAGATTGCCCTCTCCTCCATGTTACAGTGCGATGGAATTGTGACATGCAGTGCTACATTACTAAGGCTCACACTGGCATGGGAGCATGTTGATATTAAGTCAGTGGTGAACATGAGCCCATGCTGTTTTAGTCCAAATTCACACCAAAAGCACTTTCACCACATATTTGGTACATATTCGCTATTTTTCAAGCTGTAACATTAGTTATATGGCGAAGTACATACCACATGCCAGGCTTTGTTCTGCTCCCACCGAGTCCTTGAATTGGCTATCGATTAAAACTGTAAAAAACTGTTAATGGAAATCTGAAGAAATTGCCCCCACCTCCATTTTGAAACCTTCCTCCCCTGACTGCAATCAGTTTGAGGAAGGGTCACCAATCTACTCCCTGCACTGATGCTGCCGGACCTGCTGAGTTCCTCCAGCAATTTTGTGTGTTTTCCTGCAAGATCTTGATTGGAACAACAGCAGCTGAACCACTTTTTAGTGCAACCTTTTCGCTTAAAATTCTGCTGTGAAATGCATGCTGACATTTAATCTCTTTCCAAAAGTAAAGGTGATGGTCAAAAGTAAATACTGCTTTACTCTTACTCCATTAAGTAAGGAGAATAGAGGCTGGGAGATAACGGAAATCAAATGGTGAGAAATTATGGGGCTATATACTGAAAGAAAATATTAATATTTATGCATTCTAATGTCTCCTGTTTACGGTGGACTGCTTTAAAAATATGTGTCTGTTTGAAAACAAATATATCTATTCCCAAGCAATAATTTGCATTTGAGCTATCACTCACACAAGAGTAAGCCATGAATAAATTTCCCTTGGCAGATTTTAGAAAAAAGGCTCGCTCCACTCCTGATATGCTAAAATCTAATTACATTTGCAATGAAGTGCTCTTACAATCTCCCATAATGTGATTTCTGATTATCATGTATCAAAAAAATATACCAATCGCAAATTGTTGATGCCACCCAGATATGTGAATTATGGAACCTTGTGTTTTGTTTCGCTTATTTAGTTACAACTTTAAAACCACGTGTTCCTCAGCATTCCTAGGGGTGGCATGGTGTTGCAGCGGTACTGCTGCTGCCTTATAGCGCCAGAGACAAGGGCTCGATCCTGACCACGGGTATTATCTGAATGGAGTTTGTACTTTCTCCCTGTGACCTGCGTGGGTTTTCCCCGGGTGTTTCCTCCCACACTCCAAAGACCTACAGGTTTGTTGGTTAATTGGCTTTAGTAAAATTGTAAATTGGCCCTAGCGTGTATGATAGTGTCAGTGTTCGGGGGACGGCACGGACCTGCTGGGCCGAAGGGTCTATTTCCGTGCTGTATCTCTAAACTAAACTCTAAACTAATCTAAAATAATTTATATAGTATTATAACCATATAACCATATAACCATATAGAAACATATTAGGTGCAGCACGGAAACAGGCTGATCATCCAACTCAGTATCCCGTACCTGCCTTCTTCCATACCCTCTGATCCGCCACATGCCGTGGCACCATTCTCTGTGTTCTTTTTCCCCCAATAGCATCCCCTCATCCGTACCATGCACTCAGACCATACCCCTCCATTCCCTTCACGTCCATATACCTAACCACTTTACTTTTAAATGTTAAAATCGATCCTGCCTCCACCAGTTCTGCTGGAAGTTCATTCCACACAGCCACCACCCTCTGAGTAAAGAAGTTCCCCCTCACGTTACCCCTAGACTTCTGTCCCTTAATTCTCATGTCATGCCCTCTTGTTTGAATCTTCCCTACCCTCAATGGGAAAAGCTTATCCACGTCAACTCTGTCTATCCCTTTCATCATTTTAAAGACCTCAATCAAGTCCTCCCTTAACCTTCTGCGCTCCAAAGAATAAAGACCTAACTTGTTCAACCTTTCTCTGTAACATAGTTGCTGGAACCCTGGCAACATTCTAGTGAAATCTCCTCTGTAGTCTCTCTATTTTGTTGACATCCTTCCTATAATTAGGCGACCAAAATTGTACACCATACTCCAGAATTGGTCTTACCAATGCCTTGTACAATTTTAACATTACTTCCCTACTCCTATATTCAATGCTCTGATTTATAAAGGCCAGCACACCAAAGGCTTTCTTTACCACCCTATCTACATGCAATTCCACCTTCAGGGAACTAGCACAGTTATTCCTAGATCCCTCTGTTCCACAGCATTCCTCAATTCCCTACCATTTACCATGTATGTCCTATTTTGATTTGTCCTGCCTAGATGTAGCACTTCACACTTAACAGCATTAAACTCCATCTGCCATCTTTCAGCCCACTTTTCCAAATGGCCCAAATCTCTCTGTAGACTTTGAAAATCTACTTCATTATCCACAACACCACCTATCTTAGTATCATCTGCATACTTACTTATCCAATTTTCCACCCCATCATCCAGATCATTGATGTACATGACAAACAACAGTGGACCCAACACAGATCCCTGAGGCACCCCACTGGTCACTGGCTTCCAACCTGACAAACAGCCATCCACCATTACCCTCTCTCATCTCCCATTCAGCCACTGTTGAATCCATCTTGCTACTCCGCCATTAACACCCAAAGATTGAACCTTCTTAACCAACCTTCCATGGGGAACCTTGTCAAAGGCCTTACTGAAATCCATATAGACAACATCCACTGCTTTACCCTCATCAATTTCCCTAGTTATCGCTTCAAAAACTTCAAGAAGGTTTGTCAAACATGACCTTCCAGGCACAAATCCATGTTGACTGTTCCTGATCAGACCCTGTTTATCCAGATGCTTATATATATTATCTCTAAGTATCCTTTCCATTAATTTGCCCACCACTGACGTCAAACTAATAGGTCTATAATTGCTAGGTTTATTCTTTGAACCCTTTTTAAACAATGGAACAACAAGCGCAGTACGCCAATCCTCCGGCACTAGTCCCGTTTCTAATGAAATTTGAAATATTTCTGTCATAGCTATTTCTACACTAACTTCCCTCAATGTCCTAGGGAATATCCTGTCAGGACCTGGAGACTTATCCACTTTTATATTTTTCAAAAGTGTCAGTACTTCCTCCTCTTTGAATCTCATGGTTTCCATAGCTACTCTACTTTTTTTCCTTACCTCACAGAGTTCAATATCCTTCTCCTTGGTGAATACCGAAGAAAAGAAATTGTTCAATATCTCCCCCATCTCTTTTGGCTCTGCAGATAGCTGTCCATTCTGGTTCTCTAATGGTCCAATTTTATCCCTCGTTATCCTTTTGCTATTAATATAGCTGTAGAAACTTTTGCTATCCTTTTGTTATCCTTTTGCTATTAATATAGCTGTAATATAATATTATTATATTAAAATTCCTACATAAGACAACATTAAACTTACATCCAGTATAACTAACGGTTCATTTAATTTTGTGATCATTTGCTTTGCAAAATCTATATCAGCTTGCCAGTTTGTTATAAAGCAGCAAAACCTATCATACCTCTGTTACCTATAGCCTTGAATACTCCGACACACTCATACATTCCACAGTCCCTCAATCTTACAGCCTGCATTGCAATTCGCACCAAAACACTCTCCTATTCATTCAGGAAGAAGAACAGTGTAACCAGCTTGCTATTTTGTTTCTCCAACCATTTTCGGGTGCTTTCAAAACAACATTTATCTTGTTTTATCCGTACATTTTGGGCACTCGCGACATCTCTATCCTTTGGTATTGATTTATGGCCAACTACTTCAATTAAACCAGTGCCAATGTCATTTTAGAAAGATTTTCCTCTCCAAATCTTTAGGAGGATTTTAGGAAACTTTACCAAACGAAAATCTCCTAAGTGATGGGACAGAGGAGAGGGAGAGGAGGAGGGGTAAGGGGAGGGGCAGGGGAAGGGGAAGGGTGGAGTGGGAAGGGAGGGGGGGGGGGGGGGTGGGGGGAGAGTGGCAGTGCTCCAATGGGTGAAATGTGTGGCTAGTAAGCTGATAAAACTGGGAGGAAAGACGGGAGGGGAAAAATGGGTGGGGGTGGAGTGGCAGATATGGCTGTATGTAAAAGAATATTAAAAAATTGAAGGACTTGATGTGATTCAGAAGGGTGGAGGGGAAGTGACTCAGGAGGTAAGGGTTACCTGAGATGAGAAAATTCTATGCCCATACCAATAAAATAATAATTGGAAAAAATAGCAGAACAAATAATGTTTTCACTGAATATTAGAGAATATATTGCAGGAAGGAACTGCAGATGCTGGTTTAAACCAAAGATAGACACAAAATGCTGGAGTAACTCAGCGGGACAGGTAGCATCTCTGGAGAGAAGGAATGGAGTATATTGGCTGTGACACTTGCAAGTACTCCCATTTCCTTTTTCAAAACAAGACGCTTTAATCTACTCCAACTGCCCACAATTTGATGGCTGAGAAGCGGTTTTCTTCATTTTCAGCAAGTTTTAAGGCATCAAAGAAACAATCACTTCTTTAAATACAACAAATGTACTACACAATGAAAGAAGATACAAGGTCATTTCTGATCAATTGTTACTCCAACGTTTTTTCCAAACAGGAAGAACTCTCTACCAACAACTTACAATTACATTGAGCAGAGGGAGAAAGAGCATTGATATATTTGTGGGTAACTGAGATGGCGCACGAGGATTTTGAGCATCCCAAAATCCTGGGGTGCCGCGCGCTCATCGCGCGTCACTGCCTACGTCACCACGTCTCACCACGAGCATGCGCGCATCTTGCTTCGTGACGCGTAAATTATGTCGCCTAAATGATGCGCAAATAACGGCCAAGTGGGACCGGCCCTTTAGTTAATGCTGAAATGGATCTGTTAGGCTGAATGTGGTACAAATTCTAAGCTTTTCAATACGACATTGTGGGAAGGAAAGAAATGTGAGAATTGTTTCGAAAAGCTGAGGACTTTGAAATGTTATGGGAAAGTATGATTCTAATTTGCCACTAGGTTATCATTGAAACAGCAAAAGGTGGAGAATTTCTCATCAAATCCTGACAGCTTTGAACAAACTTGGTATTTGGTATTTTTTACCCCTTAAGTCCCTCGGTGACCAATTATTCACAACCTCTGTATACATTGTAGAGTGAAGAAATTTCACACAGAGCTCAGTGTGTATCATTCTGTTTTATTCTTTGAAAATTAAAGAATATCTTTTCAGACCTCAATGCTGCAAAACTATGCTGAAACCCAATCTGGAGGATTTTCCATTTGGCCCAGCTTTTATTCCCAGCTCACTATCATCTGACCTATTAAAAAATATTATCAATAATCTGCGGATTCTCAAAAATATTTGGACTGGTTAACAGTTATGGGCGAAGTGTGTTCCAATGTGACCCGATATGCTTAGTGAACAAGAACCATAAGGGAAAGTTGAAAAATGCTTTGAAGAGAGAGTTCAAGATGGTGCGGGGGGGAAAGATTTAATAGCAGTCTGAGGGGTAACTTTTTTACATAAAGGGTGGTGGGTGCATGGAACGAGCTGCCGGAGGAGGTAATTGAGGCAGGTTCTAGTGGAAGATAAGACACAAAAAGCTGGAGTAACTCAGCGGGACAGGCAGCATCTCTGGAGAGAAGGAATGGGTGACGTTTCGGGTCGAGACCCTTCTTCAGACTGGTTAGGGATAAGGGAAACGAGAGATATAGACGATGATGTAGAGAGATAAAGAACAACGAATGAAAGGTATGCAAAAAAGCATACAGTAGATGAGGTTGGAGAGGGTGCAAGTGAACCTCTGCCTAACCTGAAAGGACTATCAGGGTCCCTGGATAGAGTCGAGGGAGGAGGTAAAGGGAAAGTATGATTCCAATTTGCCACTTGGTTATCATTGAAACAGCAAAAGTTGCATCTTCTGCGGTTGCAAGGGAAGGTATGAGTTAACCAGGGAATTGTGGAGGGAACGGTCTCTGTGGAAGGCGGAAAGGCGTAGAGATGGAAAAATGTGGCTAGTGGTGGAATAGTAGTAGTGCCCATCCTTAATTCATTGTTCTTTATCTCTCCTCATCACCGTCTATACCTCTTGTTTCCCTTATCCCTAACCAGTCTGAAGAAGGTTCTTGACCTGAAACCCATTCCTTCTCCAGAGATGCTGCCTGTCCTGCTGAGTTACTCCAGCTTTTTGTGGCTATCTTCGGTTTAAACCAGCATCTGCAGTTCTTTCCAGCAATATATTCTCACAGGTTCTAGCGGAACGTTTAAGAAACATTTAGACAGGTACATGGATAAGGTTCGTCCAGGGGGATATGGGGCAAAAGCAGACAGGTGGGACTAGTGTAGATGGGGGGTAGTTGGTCGGCATGGTCAAATTGGGCCAAAGGGCACGTTTCCCCTCCCTATGACACTCTCCATGAATGCTCAACAGTTCCATATCAGACATAGTTTACTCGCTTCCCCTAATCACTAGAGGGATGGAACAGAAGACCATCCATCCCTTGCATCTGTCCATCCTTCGATGAGATTCTTACTGATCTGTGACCCAACTCGGTATCTGCCCAGAGACAACCACATGTGAGTAGCTGGGGACAACATGATGACTCCTTAACTACAAGAGCCTCAGTGTATCCTTAGCACCTGGATTTTGCCCCGTGATTAGTGTCTATGAAGACACTAGTGGCTTTATTATTTCCGAGGTGAAACCAATGACCTCATCTCAAGAGCAGCAGCACAGTGGCGCAGCGATAGAGTTGCTGCCTTGCAGCGCTAGAGATCCAGGATTGATCCTGACTCTGAGTGCTGCCTTTACGGAGTTTGTACGTTGTCCCTGTGACACCGTGGGTTGTCTCCATTTTCCACCCACATTCCGAAGAAATGCAGTTTGTAAGTTAATTGGCTTCTGTATATTGCCCCCAGTGTGTAGGACAGAACCAGTGTGCGGGGGAAATTGATGGTCGGTGCGGATTCGGTGGGCTGTAGGGCATGTTTCCATGCTGTGTCTCTAAACTATAAACTAAACTAAACTCAGAAATGGGGAGGAAGATAGCCACTACATCATAGCACTTAACACCACTAAGCACCAGCTCAGACATAGCCACGGATCAGTAAATTACATGAAAAGCACCTGGTTGTACTTGGGCCAAGTAGCAGAAGAGCTTGGTGCTGGTCCATGGAGAGTTCACACTAATTGGGTGCCTCACTGATAAAGGAGCATAAAGGGGAAGGGAGTTGTGATGGATGTGAAAATAATAGGACATTGTCTGGCTTATCTCACAGAATGTAAAATTGTGATGAAGCCAAGAAGGGTCCATCTGCATCGTCCCAAAGGATTTTTGAGAAAAGCCAAGAGCAAACCCTCTCTAGTGTGGAAAAGGTGTGCATCTCAGTGTTTAGTTTAGTTTAGAGATACAGCATGGAAACAGACCCTTTGGCCCACCACCAGCAATCCCCGCACACTAACACTATCCTACTTACACTAGATCAAAAGGTCATAAGTGATTCGGTCCATCAAGTCTCCTCCAACTCTCCGCTGATCTATCTCTCCCTCCTAACCCCATTCTCCTGCTTCTCCCCATAACCTCTGATACCTGCATTAATCAAGAATCTATCAATCCCTACCTTAAAAATATCCACTGATTTGGCAAATAATTCCACAGATTCGCCGCCCTCTGACTAAAGACAAGGGACAATTTACAATTATACCAAGCCAATTAACCTACAAACCTGTACGTCTTTGGAGTGTGGGAAGAAACGGGAGATCCCGGAGAAAACCCACGTAGGTCACGGGGAGAACGTGCAAATCCCGTACAGACAGCATTCGTAATCAGGATCGAATCTGGGTCTCTGCTGCAGTAAAGCAGCAACTCTACCACTGCTCCACAGTGCCACCCCAGTGTTGGATGGCATTGACAGTCTCATGGTGAATTGGCTGATGAATCAGGTTTCTCCATCTACTGAGGCAAGTAATGAGGCAAAGAGTATGAGTAATGAGTAATGAGACAAAGTCTCTGTGCCTAAACAGAGTTCTCCTAAGGAGACCTCTGCTCACTGCTTTCTCTAAGTAGACCTCTTCTGCAAGAGAAGGTACCTGATAACTAGGAACCCATTGTTAATATCAGGGACATCTATACACTGTAAATGACTCAATTGTAATCATGTATTGTCTTTCTGCTGACTGGATAACATGCAACAAAAGCGTTTCACTGTACCTCGATGCACGTGACAATAAACTAAACTGAAATTTTTCAAAGCATTGTGTTCTGATCGATTGATAAAAAGATGCAGCCTGGAAACAAGCTCTTTGGCGCACAAAGCCCAGGTTGACCATTGATCACCCATTCACACTAGCTCTATGTTATCCCTCTTTTGCATCCACCACAAACACATTAGAGGCAATTTACAGTGGCCAGTTAACCTACAAACATGCACATCTCTGGAAATAGTCCATCAGCGTTGGTACAATTTGGAAGCACTCCGGATATCTGTGGGACTTTGTCGATATGTTGCAGAACTCCAGATTCCTGCCTCTCCCAGCATCTTTTTTTCCGACACTTGTTTTTCAGCAAATACATTCAAGTGCCCACAAACAGCTAACCCAGGCCGCAGTCTCTCAACTGATATTTTGCAGTTATCTTCTGGCCCTTCCTAATGTGGAGTTGCCCTCTACAGTCCATCAATTGAAAGGGAACACAGTATAGATCAGGATGATAGGCTTTCATTGGAGTAAATCCAAGCATTATTGCGTTGTAGTGAAGTTTCCTTTGTTAGCTGAGATCAAAATATTTTTCTGGAAGCATTGTATATTTTTAGAACCTTAAAGTTTATATGAATGACTGAGGAATTTAAAGCTGATTGGAAATTGCATTAGCGGTTGCTTTTATTGAAATACAATCTAGCAGAGGGTGAAGGAGTGTAGAGAGGAGGAAAAGAGGGAGGAAGCATGAAAGATGGGGAAGTCAAAGCCACTGGGGAAGGGGCAGAGAGTCCTGCAACAACCAGGCATCACTGCACGCTTTGGCAGCTTAAAACCCAGCGGTACGAACGTTGATTTCTCTAATTTCAAGTTACCTCTGCATTGCCTCTCTACCCCCACCCCCCATTCTAGTTATCCTACTAGTTCCACTGTTCGTATCCCTGTATCCCTTCCCCAGCCAACAATGGGCCATGATGGGCTCTACCCTTCCTTGGTCATCTGGTGCCTGCCCAGATTTGGTCTGGTCTTTTCCTGCCTCCAGTTCCCTCCCCTCTACTTTTGGTCTGAAGAAGGGTTCCGACCCAAAACGTAACCCATCCTTTCATCTCTGGAGATGCTGTCAGACCCATAGAGCTACTCCAGCACTTTGTGTCTGATCACTGCAAGAAACACAGCCAAGTAGGGGAAATTGGGCAAAAGGTAATGAGGTGAAGAATATTGTTTCAAAAGAGGAAATTAAACATAATAGAGATAAGCTCTGAGAGGAAATTGTACCTTTCAGAAGGTAGGTAGCAGCATGGAGAGCTGGTGAGTGTGAGTGGACTGGTTTGCTTTAGCATTAAAGCAAAGAATTTTACTTCGGAATCACGTGAGTGACTTTGTGAAGACCCCGCCAGCACGCATGCACGGCCTGGCAACATCACTGCTGCGTCGTGTAGGCCTGCTGGAGCAGATACCGCCGACAACACACCCCGTCAGGCTGCGGTCAAGGGCGGAGGTGGCAGCAGGAAGCGGTCGGTCAGCTCAGCTCTAGGAGCGGCCGACCATGCGCCTCCACGCTAAAAGATGGGCATGTGTGGAGGTAAGCCTGCACGGACTCCGGGGAGCCAGGTTCCGGGGGCCGGCGCCGATTCAACTCACCTGCCTTCTTATCAGACAGGTGGGCCGCCACAGTCTGGGAGAAGACAGACTAGCGGAGAGTCCGTGCGGGAGTCGTATGATCCTACTTGGGCTGTAGGTCACGACGACCTGCCATTGGACCCTAGACAGCACCTTATGGAGGTGTGGTCCGATGGTGGAAGCCCTGAGTTCGCAGGGCCTGGGGAAGTCGGCTTGTCCGCTGCGTCTAGCAGGGACGGTCGCATAGAGCGGTTGGAGCTCTTAGTGGTGCAACGCCTCCAGCGGGACCGGGAACGAGAAGAGTCGGGATTCTCGCGGGCATCCACTAGCCGTGCAAGGACACCACTCAGCACCTCATCGTCTCCAGCCAGAAGCATTAATGATTGCCCAGCTGCTGTGTTTGAAGACGACCCGGGACAGCCAGTGACCGCTGAGCCAGAGCATGAGGAGGATATGCTGGATGTGGTGAGTGAAGTTTGCCGTTTCCACCCAGACAGGTGAACCCCTGCACCACAAATTGGCGGGCACCATTGATTGCCTAATTACGCACCAACTCCGGAGTCAGGTTCTCAATAATACCTTGGAGAAAGGTTCTCCACGGGCATAACGGCGTTTGCTAGGACCCTGGTCGGGGATAATGTGTCCAGTAAACAGCAAGATGCACTGGCACTCCTATGCAACGCCCAGTATGAGATAAACTGCCTGCGTAAGAGCTCCATAAAGCCCACACTCAACCCCAAATTCGTGGGGTTGTGCCGACCATTACCGCTCCACCGCCGCATCAGTTGTTTGGAGACCTGTCCAAACAGGTGAAGGGACTGGACAAAGGAGGCCAAAACAACGGGCCTCATGAAACTCCATCGGCCAGACTTCACCCATATCACCGGTAACAGCCTAATACACCCGGGGAACCAAGGCTGCCGGATAGGGCACAAAGATCCTAACTACCTCCATCTCAACAAATACAACGACCTTTTAGGGCAAGGCCAACAGCGGCCTGCATGGGAAATGCGGCCGCCGGCCCGTCAACCTCCATAACGTCCACCCGAAGCACCGTATGTATGGAACCGCCGTTCACTATGGAGGTAAGGGGGTCTGGCTCCTCTCAGGCCGTAGCATCCCTTCCTGCACGAATAGGTGGGCGATTGCCGGCTTCCTTGGACATATGGGAAAACTGTCACCACAGATGAGTTTATTTTACAAAGTGTTCAAGGGTATATAATTTGTTGGAGGTATAAATTCCCTTACCCAGCATTCGCCTCGTAGGAATTTTACTCTATCCCAAAAAGAAGTGGAGGCAGGGCATGCTGAAATTATACGGCTAGCAGAAAAAGGGGTAATTGGCATAACCAAGCATGAACCTATTGAGTTTGAGTCTAATATGTTCACCAGCAGTAAAAAAGAAGGGGGATGTCGGATTATAATAGATTTAACTAAGTTGAACACTTTTGTACAATATACCTATTTCAAAATGGATACTTTTGGAACAGCTAGATGCTTTACCCAGGGTACTTTATGGCATGCGTCGATTTGAAAGATGCATGCTAAACGGTGCCCATCGCTGAGGCTCACAGGGAATTTCTGAAGTTGTCTGGAAGGGTGCATTGCCCAATGGAATCATCACAGCCCTAGGCTGTTTACCAAATTGGCATTTACCTGTATTGGCTCTTCTCCGACAACAAGATTATAGTGATGGCATATTGGATGAAATCCTTATAGTGGGGCAGACCCTCCAATTGGCAATTCAAGGAGTGGCTGCAACCAAGGCTCTGCTTGAGAAGCTGGGGTTGTAATCCATCCAGACAAATCAAAACTGCACCCGGTACGGGTTATGGATTATTTGGTGTTCACCCTAGACACCAATTTAATGAAGTTTATCATCCCAACTAATAAAGCTACTGCTATAATAGAAGAGTGCCACAATCTTGCTTGCGCCAGGGTACCGACCATTCGGCAAACAGCAAAAGTTATAGGCAAATTGGTAACTACATTCCCAGCTGCACGATTCGGACCGCTACACTACCGAAATTTACAAAGATCAAAGATCACAGCATTAAAAAACAAATGCTGGCCGCTTTGATCGGCCAATTCAGTTACCACCGGAAGCTAGAAATTAGCTACAATGGTGGGTAGATAATATTAAAGAACGTCATTGACCTATTATAGTGAGCAACCCAGATGTTGTGCTACTAACTGACGCAAGCGCACCAGGCTGGGGAGCAACTGGTACGATGTCCAGTTGTGGTGGCAGATGGAACTCTCATGAGTCTACATTCCTGGAGTCACATGGGATAAATTATATAGAAATGCTGGGGGAATTTCATGGACTGCGAGCTTACTGTACTAATTCACGGGATTACATGTCCGCTTTCAAGTAGATAATGCTACAGTAGTGGCTTTACATCAATCATATGGGTGGTATCAGGTCGCTAGTTTGTGATGAATTGGCTAATACAATTTGGCACTGGTGCATTGAAAGAAATATTTGGATTACTGCGACCTATTTGCCTGGGAAGCTTAATTCAGTGGCGGACACCAGGTCACGAGTCTTCAATGACAACATTGAGTGGATGTTGAACCCCCAAATTTTGGAGATATTATAGCTCATTTTGGGACACCAGATATTGACCTATTTTGCGTCCAGGCTGAACCATCGAATACCAACGTATGTGTTGTGGGAACCAGACCCTGGGGCAATAGCAATGGATGCGTTTTTATCCATTAGGGGAAATGGTTTGGTACGTATTTCCCCCATTCTGCCTCACCAGTCGGGTATTGCAGAAAATTAAACTAGACTCTGCAACTGGCATATTGATCATTCCCGACTGGCCTACACAACCATGGTACCCGATGGTTGTAGAAATTTTAAAACAACCATGGATGGCGATTGGGAAACATCCCAAATTGATTATTCACCCCATTACGGGGGGGGTCAGTCATCCTTGCCATGGTCATTTAAACTTGTTGGCCTGCAGGTTCTGAAAGACCACTCATCCGGGCAGGCATCTTGTTAAGAGCCATAGACCTTATCGCCGCATCATGCCGAGAATCAACTCGGAAACAATACCTCACCCAAATCAGAAAGTGGGAGGCATTCTGTACCCGGACCAACAAGTCTTCCAACTCGGCAACAATACCTGACGTGTGTTGGAGTTTCTAGCAGGCCTCCATTTCGATGCTGGCCTCAGCTACAGTGCCATCAACAGCGCCAGGAGTGCGCTGTCCTCATACCTGGATATAGGTGTCGGCTCCAACCACCTGGTGTCTAAACTAATGAGGAGAGTGTTCAACATCAACCCTCCGCGACCCAGATATACAGTAACGTGGGATGTGGGGATCGTGCTGACCCTACTGAGGAGCTGGGCTCCAATAGATGAGCTACCATTGAAACAGCTCACCCTCAAGGTGGTGATGCTTATGGCACTGACTACAGCCCAACGAGTCCAGACGTTACAGAAACTGCGACTGGACAGCATGGTGGCCACCCCTGGTCAAATAAATGTATTTGTCAAAAGAATTATTAAAACAGCACAGGCCAGGGGCATGGGCTGCAGTTGGAATTTCGGGCGTACCCTGTAGATGCCACTCTCTGCATAGTCACCCATCTCCACCACTACATCCGAGTTACTGGAGTTATCAGGATGAAGGAACAGGGGCTCCTCATCAGCCATAAAACCTCCGCATCATCGGGTGACTGCACAGACGATCGCCAGGTGGCTCAGGGTGGTGCTGGATGCAGCAGGAGTTGCTACTGACATTTTTAAGTCTCATTCCACCAGGGCTGCATCCACATCAGCGGCGAGAGCCATGGAGGTGCCCATGGACCACATTCTCGCCACCGCGGGCTGGGCCAGTGGAAAAACCTTTCAACGGTTCTATAACAAGCCACTGGTCGCCCCTGCGACATTCGCAGAAGCTATCCTGGGAACCGCTCAGTAAATGTCTGGCCCCGATTTAGGGGTTTGTTGTTTATTTGATTAATAAATTGTGTTGATTTTTCAGCCAGTTTCGACTGAACTCCATTAACAGCCTTCCTCCATCAGACTGGCGGCAGTGTGATAAGCATGGACGTTGTCCAGGGCGTGAAATCACAGAGCTTTGAAATCTTCACGAAGTCACTCACGTGACTCCGAAGTAAAATAGTAAGATTAAACGAGAACTTACCAAGTTTGAAGGTTGATCTGTATTTTACGAGGAGTCGCGGTGAGGGATTTCGTGAAGACCCCGCCAGCACGCATGCGCGGCATCCTTCAAAGCAGCGGTGTGGAATCACAGAACCAAACCATGACTAAAAAATAGTAAGATGAAAAACGTAGAACTACCTGGTTGACCTTATGATAGAGGGTGGGAGCGGTGGGCACGAAATCCCTCACCGCGACTCCTCGTAAAATACAGATCAACCTTCAAACTTGGTAAGTTCTCGTTTAATCTTACTATTAAAAATGAATGGCTGAGGTAGAATAGGACATAAAGCCAGGAGAGCGAGTGAGAAAACTGTGAGAACAGGTCTTGGTTTAGCTTAGAGGTACAGCGTGGAAACAGGCCCTTCGGCCCATCGAGTACTTACCGGTCACTGATCACCCTTTCACACTAGTTCCACGTTATCCCATTTACTTATCCATCCCGACACACACCAGGGGTAATTTACAGAGGCCAATTAACCGACAAACCCACGCGTCTTTGGGTTGGGGGAGGAAACCCGAGCACACGGAGGAAACTCACGTGATTACAGGGAGAACGTGCAAACTCCACACAGATGGTGCCTGAGGTCATGATCAAAGCCGGGTCACTGGTGCTGTGAGGCAGCAGCTCCACCATGCCGCCCTTCTCTCCAATGCACAGAAATACCGTCATAACATCACGAGTGATAGGAGCAGAATTAGGCCATTCGGTCCATCAAGTCTACTCATGGCTGATCTATCTCCCTCCTAACCCCATTCTCCTGCCTTCTCCCCATAACCTCTGACACCCGTACTAATCAAGAATCTATCTATCTCCGGGTTAAATATATCCACTGACTTGGCCTCCACAACCTTCTGTGGCAAAGAATTCCACAGATTCACCAACCTCTGACTAAAGATATTCCTCCTCATCTCCTCCCGAAAAGAACGTACTTTATTTCTGAGACTATGACCTCTAGTCCTCGATTCTCCCACTAGTGGAAACATCCTTTCCACATCCACTCTATCCAAGCCTTTCACTATTCTATATGTTTCAATGAGGTCCCTCCTCATTCTTCTAAACTCCAACGAGTACAGGCCCAGTGCCGTTAAACGCTCATCATATCCTTTTAGGTGCTGTGCACGAATTCATCACTGCCATGGTGGGTGATTTTCATTTTCTGCTGCGCTGAACACATGGAACACTCCTCCTAACCTGGTCGCATCAATCTGAAAGGCTTCAAGGTTTATCAACAAGAACTCTCAGCCAGACACATGCCAGAGGGAACCAAGGGTCCAGCACCAGTTGCATTTAATGGGCTTTTATTCCGATCAGGAATCGCATGTTTAAACAAAATGAATCACAGCAGAGCCTCACCTCCATTTGCCTGGGCAATGTGTCCCTAGCTGGGGATTTAATTTAGATCTGTAAAAAAAATTAATTTAAACACCTCATTATCATCCCCTCAGGACATTCACTGCAGCAACATGCACTTGCCCAAGTGTACAATTTAATACCCTAGTTCCAAGGACTAGTTCAGTCACACAGAACCAAACGCAATCTTTTTTCAACCTAGATGAGGTTGCCATTGGAGCCAGATTCCAGTGGCAACCAGCAAATCAATTAATTAACATCACACCTATCCCAAGTCACCCATGCCTGGGGCTTTAAATGCCTCCATGGACCCCATAACCTTTCTTTAATCAATTTTTGAGAAATTGCTGAAAAATTATAACATTGTCCAGCTCTTTGTGAAAACATATCCCTGTAAGCACATTTCCCGTGGACTGTTGAGGTGACTTAAAAGTCATGAGGCACAGCTTTGCTGCTTCTGACAATCTCAAATTTGCTGCCTGATTTGCAGCATAAATAGGTAGGTATGTTACAATACTTACCTTCAGCGGCACTGCAGTTCTGCCACTGGCCGTGCACGCGATTGTTGGTGCCTTTGAGGGGAGGGCGGCATTAAAATGCCATTTTCTCCAGCCTGTCCGAGATATATTTTATTGGGCTGCTACCTTAATGCTGAAAATTCGTTCCGACTTCCGTTCCCGGAAGTTTTAAAAAAAATTGCGGGACAATTTAATCGCTGGAGTAAAATAAAAAAGATACTTCTAACGCCGTCAATGCCGACAACGGGACGGATCTCACGTAGGGGACAAAACATAAGGTAAGTCGTTCATTTTACATATAAACTTGCTTCTTAGGATGACTTTAATTCAAATTTCATTGGCGAAAATGTGATTATGGCCCCATATGAACCGGCAGTGTTTTTCCTGCCGATATGGGGTTCAAATTCACTGCAACCGCAACGTCCCAATCGATCGCGTTCCACAAAAACCCACTCGCAAGATGATTAAAATGGCCATTAATTTACGGGAATTAAATATTAAATTCCTTCAGTTTGGCCTATAAATTCATGACAATGAGATTTAAAAATCATGTTATATTGTGAATTCTTGTGTGAATGTTATTTGGATACTTAGGCTATTTAAAAATGTTCATCTTTTCTTAAGAAATGGATAGATGTTTAGATCTAGTAATTGAATTTAACTGAAATTAACTAAAGCAGGTCATCCAAGTAAGATTGTTTCATATTTGTTTCAGAATGCTTCAATCTATAATAACTGAAAATCTCTTTCAGTTCTCTTAATTTTTTAGAAAGTTATGGGCTTTTGACCGTCCTCGACCACAGCTTTTGTGTTAAGTCAATGGAAAAGCAATAGGGAACAAGATGCTAATTTCCGAGTATGAAAATGGCCATAACTTTTTTAATACTGAAGATACGAAAGTGAATTAGGTGTCAAATTAAACTTCTTTTTATGTTTTATCTGATGGGATGAATCGCAGACTTGATTTTTTAAATCTCAAAATTTTGTAACATTGCTAAAATAGGGAAGCCCTTGCCTTTGGAGAAACTGAAACTAACCAAAGAAGATGGGATTATAAATTGTTTGTGTGGTGAAACTGCATTAAGCGGGAGCCTGTCTCAATTTCATCTGTAGTGCTGGGATTTCCCATTAGTACCTTACACAATATGTTGTCTGCATGAATATCTTGCAGAGATCTAGATGGGATCCAGCAGAGTCATCAACAGGTATGACATTTGCCCTGGCATTTTAAACAAAGGAGCTAATTACTATAGGTGGTTGATTTTTGGTTTCAAAAATATTGGGGCCATTTTGCTTTCCATATGATTTGAGCAACTACTTGATGTGCACTATACAATTGTCTCTGCTTCTTCAATAACGTAAATCATGTTCGGAATGCGGACTTTATTGAGTTTACTTTGGTATAGATAGGCTGAATGCACAAAATATTTTACCCAGGCTAGAGGAATCAAAAACCAGAGGGCAAAAAGTTAAGGTGAGAGCGGTAATATTTAATTGAAACATGAGGGGCAACTTTTTCCCATAAGCCTCAAATTTGCGCAGGGGCCTTATCCAGACCCAGAAGAGTGAAGTGAATCAAGAGTGTTTTGACTC
Source organism: Okamejei kenojei (assembly GCA_035221665.1). Taxonomy (NCBI): domain Eukaryota; kingdom Metazoa; phylum Chordata; class Chondrichthyes; order Rajiformes; family Rajidae; genus Okamejei; species Okamejei kenojei. The sequence continues at coordinate 16,274,761 of CM069141.1, read as the reverse complement.
TTGATTAACCATTGCGCTATCAGTCGACTTCCACTTCCAAGAACATAATGTTCCATCAGCTACCATGTGCCTCATGTGCTGCAATGTCGGCTTGTTGTGGGAACCGATCAAATCATGCGTTTTGCGGACAGGTACATGGATCGGACAAGTTTGGAGGGATATGGACCAAGCACAGGGAGGTGGGACTAGTGGAGCTGGGACATGGTGGCCTGTGTGGGCACGTTGGGCCTGTTTCCACACTATATCACTCTATCACTATGTTGGGGGTTTCTATGCAAGCTGAAGATTTCTGCTCCACACCACTCCTTTGAAACTGAACTCAGCCCCATACCGCCCATTTGCAACTGAACTGTGTCTGGTATGGAGTACGGCTCTGTAAGTTCTGATCACTTACAGGAGTCAGCACCGGAGGCATATTGCAGCTGCATGCACTTCATACAGTTCCACATAGGCGTGACTTGGCGCCGGTACTGATGAGGAACAAAATGCCTGAGCAGTTTTACCCAAAGTTGCAAACTTCTTCCAGGTATCAAATTATTCGTATCATAAGGCACCAAAAGAGCACGATCTAGCTTCTGGACAACACAGCTTTTAGCAAACAACTCGTTAGTACTTTATTAGACGTCATCTTTCAATCTATGTCTCCCTAGTCCTCAACCACAAAAAAACCAATGCTCCCCCTATTCAGGGTCGCCATGGTGGTGCAGCGGGAGAGTTGCTGCCTTACAGCACCAAAGACTCGGCATTCACCCAGACTACGGGTGCTGTCTGTACAGAATTTCTCCTGGTCTCTGTGTGGAATTTCTCCGGGTGCTCCGGTTTCCTCCCACGCTCCAAAGACGTACAGGGCTGTAAGTTAGTCAGCATCGGTAAAAATTGTATATTGTCCCCAGTGTGTGCAGCCAGGATAGTATGGGGATCGCTGGTCTGCGCGGACTTGGTGGGCCGAAGGGCCTGCTTCCGCCTTGTATCTTTAAGCTACACTAAACTGATGCGCCTCGCTATCATGGAGATGTGCAGAAAAAGAAATAGGCCCTTCAGCCGACTATGTTCATGTCACCCAATGTACTTATCGACATTAATCCCACAAGCATAGATAAGTTGTCCCCGGTCAGAAGACCTCCCACAATAGTAATAATTCTGATTTTCCATGTTAGAGTACAACAATTAGGACTCTGCTCCAGTCTGTTCTGTGACACGAAATACTTCTACTTTCAATGTGACACATACAGTAATTTCAGGAGACCACAGTCTTCAAAGATCTAATTATCAGGTGCTAGTCCTAGAGATGATTGTGGACTTTTTTGCTGAGGGATCGTTAATGTGATGGGGGGGGGGGGGGGGGGGGGGGGGGGGGGGGGGGGGTCAAATCTGAAAGAACCGGCTGGTGTTGAGAAATTCCCATGAAAGTAAATCCCAGACATCTGTCACCACTCTTCGTCACTGGACCTCACAGAGTCAGATATGGAGGCCAGAATTCTCAAGAATTGTGCTCTGTTAATGCCTCTCCAAATTTACACCAACCTGGCAAAACATAAACCAAAGATTCCTTTAATTTCCACTGTTCAAGGCGGCATGATGGAACAACGGCAGTGGTGCTGCCTCAGCGCCAGAGACCTGGGTTTGATCCTGACCTCGGGCATTGGCAGTAAGGAGTTTGTTCGTTCTCCAACTTCTCGTTCTCACCCAACAAACAGCTGACAATGTGTAAAGAAGGGTCTCGACCCGAAACCCAAAACATCACCCATTCCTTCTCTCCAGAGATGCTGTCTGTCCCGCTGAGATACTCCAGTTTTTTGTGTCTATCTTCGGTTTAAACCAGCATCGGCAGTTTCTTTCTACGCACTCCCTGTGACCACGTGGGTTTTCACTGGGTGCTCTGGTTTCCTCCCACAATCCAAAGACCCGCAGGTTTGCAGGTTAATTTTCTTCTATAAAATTGTCCCTAGTGTGTCGGAAAATACTAGCGTACAGGTGATCGATGGTCGGCATGGACTTGGTGGCCGAAGGGCCTGTTTCCATTCTGTATCACTAAACTTTAAAAATAATTTTTCTCACTCTAGTCTGTCAGTAATTTTAACCAACTCTTTTAGGAAACACAATCTTAGATTGAGTGAATGTTCCTTGATGAGGATTAGGATTTTTCAGTTGATCAGTTGAATTATTTCTGTTCCTTACTTGGAATTCATTGTACATCCACAAGACCCAGTTTTCACAATAAGTTCAACTTTCCCAACCAGCAACACCGGGAGAAAGGTTAATTTTTCTCTCACATAGACTTAATAATTTATTAAAACTTCAAGTCAACATAGCTGATAAATTACTACTTTGGTTTAGTGCAGTTCTCAAAGGATTAATGTCTTTTGACTTTTATATTAGCAAGTCAGTAAGAAGGCAACCTGCAGTTTGAGCAGAATTTATGTTGGAAATTTTGCAACAACTTTTCCCACAGCCGATGAAGAGATATCTTTCCAGGCAATGGGCTACTGGAAACTAAACCTCTTTGCACAAGCGGCGATTGATGTTCAATCACATTTTGCAAATAGAAAGAGATAGGATAACTCTGAGGAATACGAAAGGGTTTGGATAGGAAGCAAGAAAATGGGATGGAGTAAAATCAATCTCTGAGAATCGGCCACATTCTGCACAGATAAAGGATAATTGGCCTCCTAAGATTACCGTCTTTGTATGAAAGTTGCCACCAGCAATTATGAATACCTTGATTCACTTTATATGGCCATTTTTGTTCCTTTTCAGTTTCTGTGACAATAAGGTGTTATTGTTACAGTAGAAATCTCCTTTTTGTCCCATCAGTTAACCACAACTCATTTACTTTCATAACTTAAAAAAGCAATCTTTCTATTGTAAATTCATCCTCAAGCATCCAGTCTTAAATAATCCCTTAGATATTTTAGAAATCAATCTGAATTGTTTATTTCACACATAAAAATCTAACTGAATTGAAAAGTAAATTACATTTTGAACTCCTAAATAGCTTGGATTACTGCAGTCACCTTTGCGACTTACCTGTCTTTTCAATTTTCACTTTCACAGATTCTTGGCCAGGAAGACAAGGACAAGGCCCCTTGCATCTCATGGTGATCGCTTTGTGTGAAGAACAAGCTTGGTAATCCAATTTACACTGTAACCAAAACAAAGTAAAGGGAACGTTATGCATCGTGATTTTCTTTTTGCCTTTAACCACACTAACACTACACATACAAAGATGGCTTAGCAATTCAAGACAGCCCAAAAACATGCTAGCAACCTCTGAACCAGACAGGCTTTTATGCCAATTTGGTACTTTTGTTTGGTCTCATGCAGCAAACACTTTAAGGAAACACGTGTAGCCTGCTGGAGCTTTAAGGGGATTTAAGAATCAGGCTATTGCAATGTCTACTGCAGCCTTCAGAATTCCTTTATGGGGACCAAGAAAGAAAGGTTTTCAGAAGGGACGGCATTGGTGGCCTGGATGGAAGAGATGATGTCCAGGGAATGGCCAACTGCATTTAGGACAGGCAGTCAAGGAACTGGAAAAGATCAGAGGTGGGACTGAGTAAAAAAGCCTCAGAGTAAGACCTAGATTCAGCACGGATAAGGTATAATTGGCCTCCTAAGATTATTTTCTTTGTACGCGAGTTGCATGTAGACAAAATGTGTCGGAAGGAACTGCAGATGCTGGCTAAAACGGAAGATCAACACAAAATGCTAGAGTAACACAATTGTTCAGGCAGCATCTCTGGAGGAAGGTACTGTGATGTGTGAAATCAGGCTTACAGCAAATAGTCAATTTGTCTGAAGAAGTGTCCTGACCTGAAACGTCACCTATCCACATTCTCCAATGATGCTGCCTAACCCGCTCAGTTACTCCAACATTTTGCCTGTAACACTGCTCTCCTTCCCCACCCCCCCCACTCGTAACAAGGGCAGAGTCCCCCCTAGTCCTCACTTTCTACTCTACTAGCCGTCACATAGAACAAATAGTCCTCCGTCATTTTCGCCACCTCCAACGTGACCCCACCACTCGCCAAATCTTCCCATCTCCCCCCCTGTCTGCTTTCCGCAAAAAACGTTCTCTCCGTAACTCCCTGGTCAATTCTTCCCTTCCCACCTGCACCAACCGCTCCCCAGGCACTTTCCCTTGCAGCCACAAGAAATGCTACACTTGTCGCTTTGCCTCCCCCCTCGACTCCATTCAAGGACGCAAGCAGTCGTTCCACGTGCGACAGAGGTTTACCTGCACCTCCCCCAACCTCATCTATTGCATCCGCTGCTCTAGATGTCAGCTGATCTACATCGGTGAGACCAAGCATAGGCTTGGCGATCGTTTCGCCGAACACCTCCGCTCAGTCCATCTTAACCTACCTGATCTCCCGGTGGCTCAGCACTTCAATCCCTCTCCCATTCAGAATCTGCCCTCTCTGTCCTGGGCCTCCTCCACGGCCAAAGTGACCACCACCGGAAATTGGAGGAGCAGCACCTCATATTTCGCTTGGGTAGTTTACACCCCAGCGGCATGAACATTGACTTCTCCAATTTCCGGTAGCCCTTATTGTCTCCTCCCCTTCTCAGCTCCCCTTCAGCCCTCTGGCTCCTACTCTTCCTTTCTTCTTCCTCCCCCCACACCCCCCCCACACCCCACACCCTACAGCAGTCTGAAGAAGGGTTTCGGCTCGAAACGTTGCCTATTACCTTCTTTCCATAGATTCTGCTGCACCTGCTGAGTTTCTCCAGCACTTTTGTCTACCAACATTTTGTGTCTATCTTAGTTGCTTGCAGAGGTGGCTATCAGAAGCAAATAAGGTTCATTTGAAAAAGATTCTTATTTTTTCCTGTGATTTATCATGTCCTATTTATACCCAGATCTGGAGTGTGGAAAAGGACTCATTCTTTTGCTAGCCTCACATACAAATAAGTATTTGTTCAATAATTTATTGGTTGTGTAACAATAGACAATAGGTGCAGGAGTGGGCCATTCAATGTGATCATGGCTGATCATCCCCAATCAGTACCCCGTTCCTGCCTTCCCCCCATATCCCCTGACTCCGTTATTTTTAAGAGTCCTATCTAGCTCTCTCTTGAAAGCATCCAGAGAACCTGCCTCCACCGCCCTCTGAGGCAGAGAATTCCACCGACTCTCCACTCTCTGTGAGAAAAAGTGTTTCCTTGTATCCGTTCTAAATGGCTTACTTGTTATTCTTAAAGTAACCTTAGTCTAGGAAACCTGCGATTCCAAGTGACAAAATTATAGATTAAAATAATGGCGGTAGAGAGAGAATCATAGGCCAGAAATTCAAGTAGAATCGGTCTGGGAGCATCAAGGGAACAGCAGTAGCGCAAACAAATTGTAGTTGTACTGTATATGGTCCTCAAATGTTAGTAATAGTGTACCAAGGCAATAAAATAATCACAGTGGACTTTGATCTAAATATAGCCTGGCAAATCACATCAGCAGTAATAACCCAGAGGATGAATTTGTGGATTGTTAAGAGATTTTTGTTTTTAAAAGAGTAGCATTGAGGAACTGACAAAGTAAAATGTTATTATGGATCTAGTATAATGCAATGAGAAATGGTTAATTGGCATACTTGAAGATAGGAGCATAAAAACAGAGCAGTTTAGCTCTTGCATATCAAAGAAATAACCACACCTCATGAATGTATGTCAAGTAAGATTCCTGTACTTTCACTATTTTCTAACTGTTTTATCATGCTTGTTAGACATATATTTATGTGGAATGGTTTACATTTGTCTGCTAATTAAAAGTTATTTTAAAATGGAGGAAGTGATCATGAATTCCAAATGCTATTTCCTTTGTGGACCATGAAATAGGTGCCACTGCGTGTCAAATTCGAGTGGTTCTGAAAATTTGCTTTAGAACACTACTTTGAAACCCCTGTGATAATTATTTGCTGTAAGCCTGATTTCACACATCACAGTACTTCAATTTCAAATGGAGTTGGATCTGTCTGCCTCTTGATGATTTATTCTATTGAAATTGCCATGATCCATGATTTGGAGATTTTTTGATTTCAAGCCTTGTGAATAACTCTTCCTTAGTGGTTTCTTGGTCTTTCATTTGTGGCAAAAACACCACATGAAGACGACGGATTATGAACAGAGAGACAATTCTGCCTGTAGTCTTATATTTTGCAGAAGGACATCCTTTGCTATTGAGGCTCTGCGGCATAGGTTCACGAGGCTAATCCCCGGGAAGATTGGAAAGACTGGGCTTGTAATCACTGAAAATAGGACAAAGGGAATCGAGATCAAGGAAAATGTAGAATAGAATAGTTGTTGGGAGAAGGTAACAACAAAGCAAACAGAAATAAAATGTAGTCAGAGACAGTAAGATTGGTCAGTGAACTGGGTAGGGGGAGGGATGGAGAGAGAGGAAAAGCAAAGGATGTAAGTTGCCCACGCAAAATATGAGGTGCTGTTCCTCCAATTTGTGCTGGGCCCCACTCTGACAATGGAAGAGGCCCAGGACAGAAAGGTCAGTGTGGGAGTGGGAGGGAGAGTTAAAGTGTTTAGCAACCGGGAGATCAGGTAGGTTTAGGCGGACTGAATGGAGGTGTTCAGCAAAACGATCGCTGAGCCTGCGCTTGGTCTCGCCGACATATAGGAGTCCACACCTGGAACAGCGGATATAGTAGATGAGTAGATTTCAAAACCTACCTGATCTCCTGGTTAATTGTGAGGGAGACTCTTGGGTCTGGAGGTAATTTTAGCTGCTGGTACGCAAGGGATAAATCGAGTTTACTGAAAAACCTGCTGCCTTGAGGCAGTAAATAAATCCTCTGTGATGAGTAATGGATGTGTATTATTTAGTGATTTAGTGATTTACTGTGACCTGTCATTACCGTACAGCTATTTTGTCTAGTTTCAGTACAACTACAGACGAGCTGCCCAGTCACTCCTTTCAATGTGAAGTGCTGCCTTTTCTCTCCTGACAACCTTGTTAACTTTCAATCACTTCCTTCAAAGCAGAGGATACAAATCAATACTTCCAGAAATTGGGGTTGCTTTCAACTTCCAAAGATTGCTTTGAAACCTTTTATTTTCCCCTAGCCCTCCTTGAAGAAATGACAAAGAATGATCCAATGGATGCAGAGGCTTGTGGGGGTTAAACAGCACTAGAAAACACACACCTCCAGGTTCAGGAACAGTTTATTCCCAGCTGTTATCAGGCAACTGAACCATCCTACCTACAACTAGAGAGCGGTCCTGAACGACCATTGGAGACGCTTGGACTATCTTTGATCGGACTGTGCTGGCTTTATCTTGCACTAAACGTTATTCACTTTATCATGTATCTGTACATTGCGGATGGCTCAATTGTAATCATGTATTGTCTTTCTGCTGACTAGTTAGCAGGCAACTAGTGGCTTTCACCGTACTGCGGTACACCTGACAGCAAACTAAACAAATCAAGGACTACGGGAACTCTACCTCTGAAGCAGACCCAATGGTACAAACATTGAGTGTTCCAATTTTAGATAATCCTCCTCCCTCTTTATCTCATTCTGATCCACCCCCCCGGTACTTCCATTTTTGTTACATTTCCCACACCGACCCATTTTGTCCCCCTCCTGCTTCCACCCACCTACCCTGCACACCTTTCACCTGCAAACTATCTGGTGTTATCTCCCCTATCTGGTGTTTGCACCATCAGCTATTTACCTTTCCCCTGACCGTCCCTGCTATCTCCTTCTTTACTATATCAGATTCCAGCTCTGGCCACCTTGGATAGAGTGGATGTGGCGAGGATGTTTCTACTCGTGGCAGAGTCTAGAACTAGAGGTCACAGCCTCAGAATTAAAGGACGTTCCTTTAGGAAGGAGATGAGGAGATATTCCTTTAGTCAGAGGGCGGCGAATCTTTGGAATTCTTTGCCACAGAATGTTGTAGAGGCCAAGTCAGTGGATATTTTTAAGGCATTGATAGATAGATTTTTGATTAGTACAGGTGTCAGAAGTTATGGGGAGAAGGCAGGAGAATGGAGTTAGGAGTGAGAGATAGATCAGCTATGATTGAATGGTGGTAGACTTGATGGGCCAAATGGCCTAATTCGACTCCTATTCCTTATGACCCCATTTCAGGGCACCATAATGTTTGGGACACAGCAATGTCATGTAAATGAAAATAGTCATATTTAGTTTTTTGTTGCATATCCTTTGCATGCAATGACTGCTTGAAGTCTGTGATTAATGGACATCACCAGTTGCTGGGTGTCTTCTCTAATGATGCTCTGCCAGGTCTGTATTGCAGCCAACTTTAGCTTATGCTTTTGGGGGCTAGTCCCCTTCAGTTTGCTCTTCAGCATATAAAAAACATGCTCAATTGGGTTCAGATCGGGTGATTGACTTGGCCACTCTAGAATTGACAATTTTTTAGCTTTAAAAAACTCCTTTGTTGCTTTAGCATTATATTTGCGATCATTATCTTGCTGTAGAATGAACCGCCGGCCAATGAGTTTGAACTTGAGCATATAGGATTATATACTTCAGAATTCATTATGCTACTACCATCAGCAGTTGTATCATCAATGAAGATAAGTGAGCCAGTACATTCAGCAGCCATACATGCCCAGGCCATAACACCCCTACCATCATGTTTCACAGATGAGGTGGTATGCTTTGGATCTTGGGCAGTTTCTCCTCTCCTCCATACTTTGCTCTTGCCATCACTCTATGTTAATCTTCGTCTCATCTATTCACAAGATCTTTTTCCAGAACTGTAGTTGCTCTTTTAAGTACTTCTTGGCAAACTGTAACCTGACCATCCGATTTTTGCGGGTAATAAGTGGTTTGCATTTTGCAGTGTAGCCTCTGTATTTCTGTTCATGAAGTCTTCTGCGGACAGTGGTTATTGACAAATCCACACCTGACTCCCGAAGAGTGTTTCTGATCTGTCGGACAGGTGTCTGGGGATTTTTCTTTATTATAGAGAGAATTCTTCTGTCATCGGCTGTGGTGGTTTTCCTTGGCCTGCCAGTCCCTTTGCGATTAGTAAGCTCACCAGTGCTTCTCTTTCTGTTTAATGATGTTCCAAACAGTTGACTTTTGGTAAGCCTAAGATTTGGCTGATGTATCTAACAGTTTTATTTTTGATTCTCAGTCTCATAATGGCTTCTTTGACTTTCATTGGCACAACTTTGGTCCTCATGTTGATATAACAGCAATACAAGTTTCTAAAGGTGATGGAAAGGCTAGAGGAAAGACTAGGTGCTGAGAGCTCTCTTGTACCTGCATTATGGAGGCAATTAAACACACCTGAGCAATTACAAACACCTGTGAAGCCATGTGTTCCAAACATTATAGTGCCCTGAAATGGGGGGACTATGTATAAACACAGCTGTAATTTCTACATGGTGAAATCAAAAATGTATAAAAATATCCCTTAGTAAAATCCGACAATGAGAACTTTAACCACATGTAATTTTTTTCTATTACAAATCTCAAATTGTGGAGTACAGAGGCAAATAGATAAATGATGGGTCTTTGTCTTCCAGCACTGCGTTTTGCTCAAAATTCCAACATGCTTGTCTCCACTATAATTACCCATCCTGGCAACTCAGTTACTATTAAACCTATTCTCCGACTTCCCTGTGCATTAGTTTAGTTTAGTTTAGTTTAGAGATACAGTGTGGAAACTTGCCCTTCAGCCCACCGAGTCCGCACCCACCAGTGATGCTGCCTCACAGCACCAAAGACCCGGGTTCAATCCTGGCCTCGGGTGCTGGCTGCGTGAAGTTTGCATGCTCCCCCCCCCCCGTGACCGTGTGGGTTCACTCTGGTTTCCTTAATCACCTGTTTACACTAGTTCTATGTTATCCTACTTTCTCATGTACTCTCTGAACACTGCGGGCTATTTTCAGAGGCCGATGATTCAGTTTGTAGGTTAGTTGGCCCTCTGTAAATTGCCTGTAGTGTGTAGGGAGTGGATGCAAAAGTGGGATGACATAGAACTAGTGCAAACTTGTGATCGATGGTCGATGAGGGCTCAGAGGGCCAAAGGGCTTGTTTCAATGCTGTTTCTTTCAAACTTGTCACCTTTGAAGGAGTATTTTTTATAATACTTTACTGTCTGTCAGACTAAAAGCGCCTTGTGATACAAGTAGAACCTATCGCTGCCAAAACTACGAGTAGACACCGATATCTAAATGGATGCCTACAGTGTGGCCTAATTAATAAGACCATTGAAGTTCAACTTTACACTTGGAATGGTTCAAAAGAGTCAAAAGTCAGTAACACAGCTGTCTTTGAAAACGCTGCAATACTATGGAAATAAAAGAAATGGCAGTAACACTCAACACACCAGGGACCATTGACAGACCTGTTGCCAGACATGAGAGGCATTGCCAACATTTTCTCTACAGCACAGGAACAGGCCCTTCGGCCAACTATATCTGTGCCAAGGCAAACAAATCTCATGTGTCTGCACACGATCCATGTCCCTCCATTCCCTGCATAATCCACATACCTATTTAAAAGCTTCTCAAATGCCACTATTGTATCTGCCTCCAACACACCCCCTGGCAGCGCATTCCAGGCACTCACCCCTCTCTGTGCATCTCCTTTAAGTTGTGCCCCTCTTGCCTTAAGCTAGGTCGCGGTAGTCCTTGACATTTCCACCCTGTGGAAAATCTTCGGACCTATCTACCCTATCTATGCCTCTTATAATTTTATATACTTCTATCATAATCTCTGGCATTCCATGGAAAACAATCCACATTTGTTCAACCTCTAACTCTGGCAACATAGATAGGGTAGACAGTAAAGCTCTTCTGCACCGTTTCCAAAGCCTCCACATCCTTCCTGCAATGGGGCAACCAGAACTGCATGCAATACTCCAAATGCGGCCTGACCATAGTCTTGTGAAGCTGCATCCGAACTTCCTGACACTTATTCTCAATGCCCTGAACAATGAAGGCAAGCATGCCATGCTTTAATTTCCGCTATTAAGCACATGCAATATTTATGCTTTTATATTACTGTGGGAATTTAGTTCTTCATCATTTCCAAAAGCGTATTTCATCCAAACTGCAATCCTAATCAATGTCAGTAGTTACTGCACACCACGATTAAAGGGGGACAGAGTTCAACAATTTAAAGGTCCTGGGAAAATCAAGTTATCGTGGCAGTTTGCAGAACAAACTTGTATTTTAATGCCATGAGAGGTTAGAAAAATCTCTCAGAAACTAAAGGTATTGATCAGGTCCCTTAAGTATTAATTAGGCCTTGGCTAGCCGTGCTTTGCATATGGCGCTGCTCACAGAAACAAAACTGCACTGCGTCATGAGAGGGGAAAAGCTTGTGGAAAATTGCATTTGGATTTGGGAAACTTCGGAGCAGCAAGAAGGTTGGAGGAACCAACGTTGTAATAGGAACAGAAACACCGAAAAGGTGCAAAAGTAGGATTGAGAAAATAGAGGTTAGTGGAAATAAATTATTTGAATCAATTAGCTTTCTTTGTAATGTGTCTTGGGTTTAGTTTAATTTAGTCTAGTTTAGAGATATTTAGTAAGTAAGTAAGTAAGTAATTTTTATTTATATAGCTCTTTTTAAATCAAATCACGTTGAAGCCAGTGCTTTACAGAGAAGAAATTAGATTTCCATACATCCATATAAAATAAAAAATAAAAATAGACACAATACACTATAGGATTCAACATGAAACGTCCCTCACAGCAGAATCCACTGTGAGGGAAGGCACCAAGTCCTCCTCCTCCTCAGAGTCCACCCGAGGTCGGGGCCTATTTGTGGCCTCTGCAGCCAGTCCGATGTTTTCAGGCCCTCTTTGCCGGGAAGCTGGAATTCCAGCATCGGGTGAACACTCCTCGGCGGCTTGGAAAAGTCTGGAGCGGCCGCTTCTTCCCCGGAGACCGCGGCACCCGTAGTCCTCGGGCCGCGCTGATTGGAGCTCGATCCCAGGCTCCGCGGTGTTTTAAATCCAGCGCCGCCCGCGGCTGGACGCCCGCAGCCACAGCTCCTCGATATATGCCCACAGAGTCCGTGCTGTCCAGCTCCCTGCACACGAACACTATCCTACACACACTCGGGACAATTTACATTTATAACAAGCCAATTAGCCTGCAAGCCTTTACTTCTTTGGAGTGTAGGTGGAAACTGGAGACCCCTGAGAAAAACCACACAGGCCACGGGGAGAATGTACAAACTCCGTACAGACAAACACTCGTAGTCAGGATCGAACCCGGGTCTCTGGTGTTGTCAGGCAGCAACTCTATTTCTGCGTCACCGTGTCGCCGGGTTCACGAAGAGGTGCGAGGTAAAATCCTGAATGAGTGCAGAGAAGATTTACGAGAATGTTGCCAGGACTCAAGTGCCTGAGCTATAGGGAGAGCATTTGCTAGCTAGGACTTAATTCCTAGGAGCGCAGGAGGCTAAGGGATGATCTTATAGAGATATAGAAAATCATGAAGGAAATTAATAGGAAGAATGCCTGGAGTATTTTACTCATAGTAGGGGGATCAAGAACTGGAGGAAGTGGTTTGTAGGTGAGAGGAGAACGATTTAAATTGAATCTGAAGGGCCATGGCTGCCTCGCCAACAGTCTGTCTGTCTAGCCAGCACTGCCATTCAATATGGTCATGGCTGATCATCTAAAATCAGCAGGGGTTACACAAAAAGCTGGAGAAACTCAGCGGGTGCAGCCGCTGAGTTTCTCCAGCTTTTTGTGTAACCCTCGATTCTCCAGCATCTGCAGTTCCTTCTTTAACATCTAAAATCAGCACCCTGTTCCTGCTTTTTCCCAATATCCCTTGTTCCGTTAGCCTTAAGAGCCAAATCTAACTCTCTCTTGAAAACATCCAGTAAATTGGCCTCCACTGCCGTCTGTGGCAGAGAATTCCAGATTCACAACTCTCTCCTAATCTCAGTCCTAAATGGCCTACCCCTTATTCTTAAGTATGATTCTCTGACTCCCAAACTGCAGGATATTAAGAAACTTCAGGATATGTGAGCAGTTGGCTTGGAAAGTAAAGTGGATCCAATCATTCAATCTGCAAAAAGATTGCGGAATATGACAGGCAGAACCAGCACACAATAACATCTAACCTATGCTGAAAAATGTATTGAGTTTGCTCATTTTTCATTAAGTATAAAGAAGCTCTGAGCTGGCTATTTTTTTAAACTCTTTGCTTTAACTAATCATATTTAAAATGACTAGATTCACAGTTATATCCCATTCCCATAAATTCAAGGAGATAAGCAAAATAGTTCTCAGCAAGTATTTTGGAGAATTGAATGAAGGTTTAACAACATTAAAATGAACATTATCAGCAGCAAAACTATTTGTGAAGAATGTTTGAAATGACAAGAATTCACTGTGCATTTTGCACTTGAATGAGTATAGTGGAAGCTGGAAACTATTTGAATCCAACAGGTATGCAAGATATTTAAGACGATAAAAGTGGCCAAACGGCAATTTGATTTGTAACAGCCATAAATTGATCTCCAAGAACCTTTAATGTATTTTGCACACTGAGAAGAAGGCTGCAGCGCCTTCAGTTTGACAAATAATCTGAAAGCAGATGAACTTTGGATCTTTTAACATTTTTAAATTCAATGATTTCAAATGACTATGCGAATGGTGTTGAAGATAATATTTCTTACTTAATTAGCTATCAATCAGCCAAGCTTTGAAGGATATCCATGTTCTCGGAGCAGCAGAAAATGCTCATTAACTGTGAAATCCTATACACTTTGCAAAGGGCAAGTCTGATTCCAATCGTGCCAATTTTGCTTTATTTTATAGGGAATTTTAACCCTGTCTATTCAACAGGAATCCAGTCGGTGTTAAAGTTCCCCCAGATTCCTTGGACTCCACTCTGGTTGGATTCTACCATTTAGTTCAGTTTAGAGATAGAGTGTGGAATCAGGCCCATCGGCCCACCAGGTCCGCGCTGACCAGTGATCCCCGTACACTGACACTATCCTACACGCACTGGGGACAATTTACAATTTTACCAAGCAAATTAATCTACAAACCTGTACGTCTTTGGAGTGTGGGAGGAAACCGGAGCACCTGGCGAAGTCCCATGCGGTCAAGGGACGAACATACAAACTCCGCACAGGCAGCACCCGTTGTCAGGATTGGACCTGGGTCTACTGTGCTAAGGCAGCAGCTCTACTGCTGTGCCACTGCGCCACTCCAGTGTTTGTGGGATTCTTTGTATTTCTGCAAACTAAAGCGATTCAACAATGTCCTTTGTAGGTAGCAGTGATTGCACTAAACAGCAGGATCTGGTACAACAATGTATCAAGACCACACCACACGGTCTACATGATATCCTCGACTACATTTGACATCTCCAAAAGGTCAGCCACTACCTCTTGCTTTTGAATGGAATGACTGTTTCCGCGCTTTCTGACCTAGAGACATAGAAAATAGGTGCAGGAGGAGGCCATTCGGCCCTTCGAGTCAGCACCGCCATACATTGTGATGTCATGTGTCATGCCTAGAGATGGATGCATCATGAAAACCATCTTGTGCCTCGTGTTCTCAGACTTCACCTTCTTGAGTACTGATGATTGTAATGAGCACTGATAATTGATCCACATCAACCTGTCAACTGTTGTTGTCCATTGTGTAATTCCTGACTCAATAGACAGTAGACAACAGGTGCAGGAGTAGACCATTCGGCCCTCCGAGCCAGCACCACCATTCAATATGATCATGGCTGACCATACAGACTCGTGGTACATTCTGAACCTTTCCATAGCTCTACTTTGATGACCCTTAATTGGAGATGAACGTGTCTCCCTGAACTCTGGACCATTGTCAGAAATCAGATCTTCATGGACACCATGGGTTGTAAAAACTATTCAACGGGTCCTCTGTAGCTCATTCTGTGGTTATGAGACCCAAACTCTTCTAACCTCGTTTAGTTGGTGTAAGACTCATGCTTGTAGTCAAGCGAGTCTAGCCCCTTCAACCACTTCCAGCAACAGGAATGATACATATCTAATGAATGAATGAATGAATATGTTTATTGGCCGACTATTCACATACAAGGAATTTGCCTTGGTGCTCCGCCTGCAAGTGACAACGACAAACAGTGACAGTTAGGAATGACACATAAAACATTAATTATAAAACATTATTGACTAAACATGTGAATTAAATAAAATACCAGAGCAAAAGGAGGCTACAGATTTTTGGCTGTTGAGTAGAGCTACTACTCATGGAATAAAAGCTGTTTTTATGCCTGGCTGTGGCAACGTTGACAGTCCGGAGTCACCTTCCAGAGGAAGTGATTCAAAGAGTTTGTGGCCAGGGTGAGAGGGGTCAGAGATGATCTTACCAGCTCGCTTCCTGGCCCTTGCAGTGTACAGTTCATCAATGGAGGGAAGGTTGCAGCCAACAACCTTCTCAGCTGATCGGACGATTCGCTGCAGCCTCCAGGTGTCGTGCTTGGTGGCTGAGCCAAACCAGACCATGATGGAGAAGGTGAGGAAAGACTCTACGATGGCCGTGTAGAATTGGACCATCATTGCCTGTGGCAGATTGTGTTTCCTCAGCTGCCACAGGAAGTACATTCGCTGTTGTGTCTTTTTGACCGTGGAGTCGATGGTAGCCCCTCATTTAAGGTCCTTGGAAATGATGGTTCCCAGGAACTTAAAAGACTCCACAGATGTGACTGTGGTGTTGTTGATGGTGAGTGGGGTGAGGGGAGGGGGAGCTCTCCTAAAGTCTACAATCAATTCCACTGTCTTAAGAGCATTGAGCTCTAGGTTGTTGCAATGGCACCAGATGCCAGCTGTGTCACTTCCTGTCTGTAGGCAGATTCTTTCCCATCTTGGATCAGTCCAATCAGGGTTGTGTCATCTGCAAACATGAGAAGCTTGACAGAGAAGTCAGTGGAGGTGCAGTCGTTGGTGTAGAGAGAGTAGAGGAAAATGGAAAAAAACAACTTTTATACTCCATAAAAGACAAGTTGGCCATCCCTGTATTTACACTGGGGCAGCTGGCACTTTGTAGCCTTCGTTCCAGCACATCAAGAATGACTTCACCAAATCATCGACACATTAATCAGTCAAGGCCAGTACACATATTCTTTGCCTTCATGTTTAGGACCCCTTCATGTTGAGGATCCCTGTATACTGTGCATGGACATCTCTGAGTAAGTACATTCACAGTGTATTTGGAATCGTGACTCTGTTTTTCAACTATAGCTCATATCACCTTCTCCACCTCATTGTAACATGTTCTATCTCAACACCTGTCTCAAAGGAACATCTTTACGAGTGGATACAAAGTGCTGAAGTAACTCTGGTGGTCAGGCACCATCATGCAGGTCTGGAGAAGAAGGATGGGTGACCTTTTGGGTCAGAATCCTTCTTCAGACTGAAATATTATTATTTTGCTGCTTCCCGTGCCAGCCTCTCCTTCTATTTAAGATTGCAAACTTAATGACTAATTTGCTTTAGTTTAGAGACACAGCGTGGAAATAGGCCCTTCAGCCTACCGAGTCCGTGCCAACCATCGATCACCTGTGCACTAGTTCGATGTTATCCCAGTTTCACATCCAACACACTGAGGGCTGTGTGCAGAAGCCAATTCACCTACAAGCTTGCACGTCTTTGGGATGTGGGAGAAAATCGGAGCACCCAGAGAAAACTCACACGGTCACGGGGAACAGGTACAAATCCATACAGCCAGCGCCCGTAGTCAGGATCAAATCTGTGTCTCTTGTGCTGTAAGACAGCAACTCTACCTCTGTGCCACTCTTGAGGGAGTTTTCTGCGAGGGGGCATTTATTTACGCGTCAAGAATACTCAAACTGAATTAAATGGGTCGCTTACATTAAGAGTCTCTTCTATGCTGACTGCAGCAGAGATCAAAGGATATGTTTGAAATGCATTCTGCTACCTACTTTTCATGAGAATCTGTTTGATTTTCAGAGGCCAACTTGGTCGCAGAAACATGAGCATTCATTAACTAGGCCTGACTGAAACATGGTAAATGGTATGAAATTCCAATGTATCGGCTAAATTAGAGAAATATAAATAGTTTCAGATATTTAAGATGCTGAATTTTGTTTTTCCGTCTCAATATTAAAACAAAACCAGATTTATAACGCTGAGGATCTTTGCCAAGATAAGCAAAGGACAAATTAATAAAACCAAAGTACCACAGGTATTGGAAATCTTAAATAAAAACAGGACAATTTGGAAATACATATCCTGATCACTTCAATACAGGAAAGACTTTGATGGGACCAGAGGTGGTGTAGAAGATCAGAAGATCATAAGGGATAGGAGCAGAATTAGGCCATTTGGCCCATCAAGTCTACTCCGCCATTCAGTCAAAGCTGATCTATCTCTCCCTCCTAAACCCATAACCCCTGATACCCAAGAATGCTGGCCACGCAACCAATGTCTAATGTCTAAATCTCCAATTCCTGGAAGGGCAAAATAATTTGCCAAATATTAGGCTATTTTCTTTGCCTACCACAGGATTTTAGCCCGTGCTTCCGGAAATTATGGGATCAGGAACAATAGGGAGACTATGGACCAAAAGATACGCTGGTATTTGCACAAGGTAGCAGTGAAAAGTGTGACCAAAAGCAGTGTCCTCTAAAGAGGACAGAGGAAAAGTTGTGCGGTTGTGGTGGGATAATTATCTAACCATAATATATCCCTATTTATTGTTTATTGCTTTGTGCCTCATGCTTGTCTAAACCAATCTGCATCAAGACAATGTGATCACATTTGTGTGACTGTTTTGTGGTCTCATTTCCCAATAAAAAAAAGATCGATATGCCATGGATGAGCATGAAGAATCAATATTTCTATGTAAATACATCTCCCTCCCCAGATCGCCATAATATAAAATTATGTACAAAATTATATTGTACAAAATAAATTCTCCAGAAACCCTCCAGAAAGGTTTTCTAGAGGGAGGATCTGAAGCAATAATCTGAAGCAAGATTTACAAGTACAGGCAAACCCCGCATTATTTGGGTTGCAGAAATTTGCTGTTACAGAATTTGACAACCCTAGATATAGGCAACCCCCACATCATGGAGGAGTGGTGTTTCCAGAAAACCACCACATCACGACTTCTCTGTAACACGATCTCCCTTTTCACACTGAATCCTATATTCCAGGCGGAGGTGCATTCCCAGGGGATGTTTCTCTCTCAAATGTAGTCATGTTATCTGTTTAGTTTGTGCTTGTGCTGGCTAAGCTGAAAAATATCACAAACTCCCTTCTGGACCCTCTGTAGTTTGCATATCGGGCCAATAGATCTGTGGATGATGCAGTCAATCTGGGCCTGCACTTTATCCTACAGCATCTAGACTGCCAGGGGACGTATGCGAGGATCCTGTTTGTTGATTTTAGCTCTGCATTCAACACCATTGTGCCAGAGCTACTACACTCCAAACTTTCCGAGTTGACTGTGCCTGAACCCCTCTGTCAGTGGATCACCAACTTCCTGACAGACAGGAAGCAGCATGTGAGGCTGGGAAAGCACATCTCGGGCCCACAAACGCTCAGCATAGGAGCACCGCAAGGCTGCGTACTCTCCCCTCTCCTCTACTCTCTCTACACCAACGACTGCACCTCCACAGACACCTCTGTCAAGCTTCTCAAGTTTGTGGACGACACAACCCTGATTGGACTGATCCAGGATGGGGAAGAATCTGCCTACAGACAGGAAGTGTCACAGATGGTATTCTGGTGCCATAGCAACAACCTAGAGCTCAATGTGTTTAAGACAGTGGAATTGATTGTTGACTTTAGGAGAGCTCCCCCTCCCCTCACCCCACTCACCATCAACAATAGATCTGTGGAGTCTTTTAAGTTTCTGGGAACCATCATCTCCAAGGACCTTAAGTGGGGGGCTACCATCGACTTCACAGTCAAAAAGGCACAACAGAGGATGTACTTCCTGTGGCAGCTGAGGAAGCACAATCTGCCACAGGCAATGATGGTCCAATTCTACACGGCCATCGTAGAGTCTGTTCTCACCTTCTCCATCATGGTCTGGTTTGGCTCAACCACCAAGCACGACACCTGGAGTCTGCAGCGAATCGTCCGATCAGCAGAGAAGATTATTGGCTGCAACCTTCCCTCCATTGATGAACTGTACACTGCAAGGGCCAGGAAGCGAGCGGGCAAGATCATCTCTGACCCCTCTCACCCTGGCCACAAACTCTTTGAATCACTTCCCTCTTGAAGGCGACTCCGGACTGTCACAGCTGCCACAGCCAGACATAAAAACAGTTTTTATCCACGAGAAGTTGCTCTACTCAACAGCCAAAAATCTGTAGCCTCCCTTTGATCTGGTATTTTGTTGGTTCACATGCTTGATCAATGGTGTTTTATCATTCATGTTTTATTATTATTAATGTTTAGTGTTTTCTGAGACATTCGGAACTGTCACTGTCTGTCATGTTGTTACTTGTGGGCGGTGCACCAAGGCAAATTCCTTGTATGTGAATACTGGGCCAAATAAACTTACTTACATAGTTTTGAGATACAGCATGGAATTAGGCCCTTCAACCCACTGAGTCCACACCGAACATGGTTCACACCAGTTCTATGTTATCCCACTTTTGCATTCACTCCCTACACACATAGAAACATAGACATAGAAACATAGAAAATAAGTGCAGGAGGAGGCCATTCGACCCTTCGAGCCAGCACCGCCATTCATTGTGATCATGGCTGATCGTCCCAAATCAATAACCTGTGCCTGCCTTCTCCCCATATCCCTTGATTGACACTAGGGGCAATTTTACAAAGGCCAATCAACCTACAAACCCGCACATCATTGGAACGTGGAGGAAACCCACATGGTCCCGGGGAGATCGTGCAAACTCCACACAGACAGGTCTCATAGTCAGAATTGAACCTGGTACTCTGGGCTGTCAGGCAGCAACTCGGCCGCTCAACATCACGGTGTCGCCCGACATACAAACAATATATTGAACACATTAAAAAATAATTGAAAAGCTAACATTTGGTGGGCAAATGGAGAATAATTTGGCAATGGTTAAATATTTTAACTATCCCTAGTGAAAAACAATTTATTACCATGTTGCAGTAAATGGAATTAGGCCCTATTAGGAATGATGTTACAGAATATTGGAGAAATTAAAATTTAAAAGCACATGGGAAAGCATCAATTAAATTATTGGACGTAAATAAAATCCTTTAGACAAAATCTGGCAAAGAAAAACAAATGATGTATATTGGAAATAAAGAATCAATAATGCATGACTTCAAATGGATGGACTTTTATACTCTAGTAAATACTGAAAATAGCTAATAGCATAAAATGAAATAACACACAAAACACTGGCAGCTTACTAAAATGTCACAGCAATTAGACCAAACAATCACTGCAGGAAATAACAAGTGTTCATACATTGCATAGCGCAGGGTTTATTAATTTAAAGCTCTTAACAGAAAACCATGCGGAAATCCTCATACAGAAAACATCCTGTATAATATATTCGAAAATTCTGAGGTTGCTACATAGGCTTTCAAAATAATTAAGATGCATTGCATTGCAATAGAATCCAAACCAAATCAAAGGCAAATATATCATAAGATCTAATAAATTTTACAAAGTGAAGTTCGCGTTGAGGGAAGTCATTATAATAGCATAGTAAAATATTTTTCCCGATGCAAATGTAAAAATAATAATTCATTTGCATTTCCTTCTTTGAGGCCAATTTTCTATAATAACACTCCTCACTATCTGAAAGCCGGATTTTTCCAATTAAAGTTGCACATTACAGATTCAGAGGAATTCCTTAGCAATACACAAAGAATATTAATGACCAAATCCCATCAGATGAATTAAATAATGCTAAATTGCATTCTTTCATTCATTTTGATGGCCTTTGCTACTTTCAAACAGCCTGTTGCTGCGTGAATGATTACTTTGGGGCCCATATGTGATGTAGAATTAATCTGCCTTCTCCCCATAAACCCCTGACACCCGTTCTAATAAATAATTTATCAATTCCTGCCTTAAAAATATAAATTGGCTTGGCCTCCACAGCCTTCTGTGGCAATGAATTCCACAGATTCACTTTTAAATACATTTGTTTGGAAACATAAATAATTATGAAGTTTCTCTTTAAAAAAAAACGATTGTATTTCAGAAACTTTCCATTAACATAGAAAATAGGTGCAGGAGTAGGCCATTCGCCATGCAATATGATCATGACTGATCATCTAAAATCAGAACCTTGTTCCTGCTTTTTCCCCATATCCCTTGATTCTGTCAGCCCTAAGAGCTAAATCTAACTCTCTCTTGAAAACATCCAGTGAATTGGCCTGCACTGCCTTTGTGGCAGATAATTCCTTTAACTAGTTAATTTACTTTTTTAACATGTTACACCTAGAATAGAAGCACGAGGAAGTAAATAATTTCATTAATGTGCAGTATTCTAAGCCTACCTTAGAGGAATAAGTGTGGCCGTCAGACCCACAGACGGAGGCAGAACGCACCCCAGTACAAGGCTTGCATTTGACCAGGTTGGCTCCTCCGATCCATTGTTTACGAAGAAGACTGTCCTTTTTTTGCCTGACGCTGCAAAGCAAAATAAAGATGGAGATATTAAGTGACAAAGTCAATGCATGCATAAACCGCATAACAAGCAACCGCTGCGGTGCTGGTTTATACCGGAGATGGACACAAAATGCCAGAGTTACTCAGCGGCTCAGGCAGCATCTCTGGAAAAGGAATAGATCAGAGTGAGACCATACACAAAGTGGAGGAACAGCCCCTCATATTTCGCTTGGGCAGCTTACAACCCAGAGGTAGGAACATTGATTTCTCTAATTCAGCTAACTCCTGCATTCCTTCCCTCTCCATCCCCATCCTCCCCACACCGGTTGTCATAGAAACATAGAAAATAGGTGTCGGACTAGGCCATTCGGCCCTTTGAACCAGCACCGCCATTCAATATGATCATCCAAAATCAGTACCCTGTTCCTGCTTTCTCCCCATATCCCTTGATTCCGTTAACCCTAAGATCTATATCTAACTCTCTCTTGAATACATCCAGAGAATTGCCCCCCCACTGCCTTTTTGTGGCAGGTAATTCCACAGATTCACAACTCTGGGTGAAAAAGGTTTTCCTCATCTTAGTCTTAAATGGCCTACCCCTTATCTTAAACTGTGACCCCTGGTTCTGGACTCACCCAACATAGGGAAAATTTTTGTGCATCTAGCTTGAACAAGCCCTTAAGAATGTTATATGTTTCTATACGATCCCTGCTCATCCTTCTATATTCCAGTGAATACAAGCCCAGTCGACCCATTCTTTCATCATACGTCAGTCATGCCATCCTGGGAATGAAACTGGTGAACCTACGCTGCACTCCATCAATAGTAAGAATGTCCTTCCTCAGATTAGGAGACCAAAACTGCACACAATACTCCAGGTGTGGTCTCACCATGGCCCTGTACAACTGCAGTGAGACCTCCTTGCTCTTATACTCAAATCCTCTCGCTAGGAAGACCAACATACCATTTGCTTTCTCCTACTAGTTGTCCTGCTAGTTCCACTGTTTGCATCCTTATATCCCTGGCATTAGCACATCTTCCCCATCTTACCTTTCTTGTAACACACTGACATTTTTTTTTAACAAATTGAGTTTTTTTTCTATTTATAATATAAAGACTGCCAATCTTAAAATGCAGTGTCTCTAGACCACATCAATTTCCTACGATGTTTTGTTCATAAAATGAATTTCATAATAGATTTAGTGCTGAAAACAGCTTTCTAGAACATCCATCAGCAGAAATGTTTAGACCATTTATCTTGTATAAATAAATAATAAATCCTCAATTAATAATAGAATTATTGCGAATTAAATTTAAAGATGGTTTATTGGTGCATGAACACTTTTATTGGAAAACATTTTTAGTTTTGAAGAGGAGATTAATCACCTGTAACAGTTTCCATTTCATAGAGAAACAGAAAACTTTGGAAGCTAGTAATTTGAAATAAAATGCTGCCAATATTTAAAATGAAAGTCAGCATCTTTGGAAGTAAGGAAGGTAACTGTAGTCTTCGTGACCCTTATTTTCTACCATCTGATTTAGGGAGAATTCTGAGGGTTTGGATGAAAGCTCACATCACACCATTGTTTAAAAAGGGAGGAGGAGATAACACAATTAAATAGCCATAGAGTGCAAAACTGTAGACATTATCCATATGGACCACAGCAAGGCATTTGAAAAGGTTTCCGCATGGTAGGCAGCTCTGGAAGGTTAGATCGCAGGAGATCGCAGGGGATCCAAGGAGAGCTAAGCGGCTGGATAGAGAATTGGCTACGTGGAAGGAAGCAAAGGGTGGAAGGTTGTTTATCGGACTGTAGTCCTGGGACTGGTGAAATTGCCTCAGGGATAGGTGCTGGGTCCTTCGGAGTTTGCGGTTTATATCAACAATTTAAATGAGAACGTACAAGGCATGATTAATGAGTTTGCAGATGACACCAAAGTAGGTGATATTGTAGATGATGAAGATGGTTATCAAAAATTACAGCTGGGTCTTGATCAGTTGCGTAATGGTTAGTGGTGTGTAATGCAGACAAGTGCGACGTGTTGCATTTTAGGAAGTCAAACCAGGATAGGCCCTTCAAAGTAATTGTGAGTGCTGTCGACCAGAGGGGTCTAGGAGTGCAAGTACATAGTTCCTTGAATGTGGCGTCACAGGTAGCTAGGGCGGTCAAGAACGCTTTGGTATATTTACCTTCATAGGTCAGGGTATCGAGTAATGAAGTTGGATTGTTATGTTGCAGTTGTACAAGTCATTGGTGGGGTCGCATTTCGAGTATTGTTTCAGTTGTTGGGCACCTTACTATAGGAAGGGGGTTGTAAAGAGGGAAAGAGTGCAGAGGTTTTATGAGGATGTTGCCAGGGTTTGAGGGCCTGAGCTATAGGGAGAGGTTGGGTGGGCTAGAACTTTATTTTTTGGAGTGCAGGAGGATGAGGGGTGATCTTATGAAGGTGTATAAGACCATGGGGGGGGGGGGGGGGGGGGGGGGGGGGGGAATAGATAGGGTTAATGGACTATCTTTTACCCAGAGTAGGGAAATCAAGAAGCAGAGACCATAGGTTTATGCTGAGAGGGGGAAAGATTTAACAGGACACTGAGCGGCAACGGTTTCACACAGGTGATGATGGAAATATAGGATGTGCTGCCAGAGTAGGTAATTGAAGCAGATACTATAACAACATTTAAATATCATTTGGACAGTTACATGGATAGGAAAGGTTTAGTGGGATATGAGCCCAAATCGGGCAGGTGGGACTAGTGTAGATGGGGCATTTTGGTCCACATGTGGATGAGTGTAAACAAAGGGAAAGAGGCAGAGAATTCCTAATATAATTGCAACTTTCATTTTTAGTGCCTGTTACATTTATACTTTTAATGAGTTATAGGACTAATAGGAGTCATGGAGGAAATGTGGGGGGCGCAGCGCCAAAGACACAGGTTCGATTTTGACTACAGGTGCTGTCTGTACGGAGTTTGTATGTTCTCTCTTTAACCGTGTGGGTTTTCAGCAGATGCTACAGTTCCAAAGATATGTAGGTCTGTAGGTATTTGGCTTCTGTAAATTGCCCCGAGAGTGCAGGGTGTGGAAGTGGGGATAGCATAGAACTAGCGTGAACAAGTGATCAATGGTTGGCATGGACTCCGCGGGCTGAAGGGCCTGTTTCCACGCTGCATCTCCAAACTAAATGTACCCTGGTTCCATCAGTATTCTTACTGCATTGACAATCCTTCTCTGTGAACCTCTGCCCCCCCCCCCCCCCCCCCCCCCCCCCCGTGTTTCCCCACACAGCAGCTGCAGATGTGAAACCTCAGGCATCTCCCAGGGTAAATGCAGGTCTATTTGCAAGCATCACTGAATCTCATGTCATTAAATATGAATTGGCATCTGTAGTCATTGCTCAAAATGCACCATCACCATTGCCAAAAGTGAAATCCTAAATCTTGCTAAATCATCGACGCGACTCGCGTAAAAACCAGCATTCTTGGGAAACACATGGATTCTCTTAATCAGAACAAGATTAGAGATGATCAGAACCTGGAATATCTCTGTAATTCAAGGCATTCTACAGTGTCTCCTGGAGAATTTAGATTTTAGAGATACAGCGTGTTAACGGACACTTCAGCACAACGAGTCTGTGCCAACCAGTGATCACCCCGTACACTAACACTATCTTACACACTAGGGACAACTTACAATTTTTACCAAAGCCAATTAACCAACAAGCCTGTACGTCTTTGGAGTATGGGAGGAAACCAGGAGCAACCAGAGGAAACCCATGCGGTCCCAGGGAGAACGTACAAACTCCGTACAGATAGCACCTGTAGTCGGGATCGAACCTGGGCCCCCGGCGCTGCAAGGCAACAATTGTACCGTGTGCCACTCATTCTGAATAATTACCACATGACATTCACAACCCTACAATTATAGCACCAAGGTTAGAACAATCTTGACAAAAATTGAGCAAGCAAAAGAGAGAGAAAGGCAAAAAGAGAAAGAGAGAATGAAATAAATCCCAGAGTGAAGAGAATATATCGTAAAATGAGAGATTTGCAATATTTACCTAGTAACATTATCATCTGTATATAAGGGTGTTTCCCTCAAATTTATTCAATGATTATGTGGACTTTTCCTTCCTCATTTATTAGATTTCAAAAGCTATAAAATACATTTCTCGCACGTAATCTGAATGCACTGTAAATTACACAATGACACCATATATTTTCAGCACTAAGATTTTCATTTGAAATAATGGGACTGAGAATAGCAACAGAATTACACCATAAGAACACAGGAAAAAGCCTTTTGTGCCCACTTCACAATTCACTAAGATCATTGCTAATCCAGCCTTGACCTCAACACCACCTTTTCACTCTTTTCCCATATCCCTGTCTCCCGTGCAGATTAAATGTCTGTCAATCTCTGCCAATATATTCAATGATGCTGCGTCCTTAGCTCTCTGAGACAGGGAACGTAAAGTTCAGTGGAAAAACAAAATCCTCGGGAAAAAGACAACTCTTCATTCCTTTTGTCCCACACTTTTTTTTTCGTCTCTGGTCTTTGTCCAACCATCTGCCAATCAACCCCCACCCCCCACGCCTGTGTTCACCTATTACCTGTCATGCTTTGTGCTAACCCATCCTCCCATCTGGCTTTCTCCCACTCCCCCCCCCCCCCCCACTTACAATCAGTCTGAAGAAAGGTCCCAACAGGTGTAATGTCACCTCTCGATGTTCTCCTCAGATGCTACCTGACCCGCTAAGTTACTCCAGCACTTTATGTCTTTTTTTGTTTGTAAACCAGCATCTGCAGTTCCTTGTGTTGGAAGGAACGGCAGATGCTGGTTTAAACAGAAGATAGACACAAAAAGCTGGGGTAACTCAGCGGGTTAGGTAGCACCTCTGAAGAAAAGGAATAGGTGATGTTTGGGGTTGAGACCCTTCTTCAGCCTGAAGAAAAGTCTTGACATAAACAATAGCATCAGCTTGTTTTATTCCACTTCTGAAATATGGTTAGAGTCATTGAGCGATACAGTGTGGAAACAGGCCCTTTGGCCCAACTTGCCCACATATGTCCCAACTACACCAGTCCCACCTGCCTGCGCTTGGTCCATTTCCCTCCAAACCTGTCCTATCCATGTAGCTGTCTAATTGTTTCTTAAACTTTGGGATAATCCCAGCCTCAACAAACTAATATGGCAGCTTGTTCCATACACCCACCACCTTTTGTGTGATAAAGTTACCCCTCAGATTCCTATTAAATCTTTCCCCCTTCAACCTTGAGCCTATGTCCTCAATTCCCCTACTCTGGGCAAGAGCACCATCTATTCCTACCCGATCTATTCCTCTCATGATTTTGTACACCTCTATAGGATCACCCCTCATCCTCCTGTGCCCCAATGAATAGAGACACAGCCTACTCAACATCTTCCTATAGCTCAGATCCTCTGGTCCTGGCAACATCTTTGTAAATCTTCTCTGAACCCTTTCAAGCTTGACAATATCTTTCCTATAACATGGTGCCCAGAACTGAACACAATATTCTAAATGCGGTCTTACCAACGTCTTATACTGCAACATGACCTTAATCGACACAAGAAATTAATAAAATCAATGTAAATATGAAGGTCAAATATTATTGTTTATTGTCTTACTTTATTTGCTTACATGACTAATCAGGTTTTCGATCTTTTCAAAAATATCATACAATCCATTCAAGTCAAGTCAAGTTTATTCGTCACATACGTCATGTGAGGTTATCCACTTTGGCGGCAAAAACAAGGGGGCAGATTATGATCTCAATGGGGTTAGATTAGGTAAGGGGGAGGTACAGCGAGACCTTGGTGTCCTTGTACACCAGTCACTGAAAGTTGGCGTGCAGGTACAGCAGGCAGTGAAGAAAGCTAATGGAATGTTGGCCTTCATAACAAGAGGATTTCAGTACAGGAGTAAAGAGGTTCTTCTGCAGTTGTATAGGGCTCAGGTGAGACCACATCTGGAGTATTGTGTACAGTTTTGGTCTCCTAATTTGAGGAAGGACATCCTTGTGATTGAGGCAGCGCAGCGTAGGTTCACGAGATTGATCCCTGGGATGGCGGGACTGTCATATGAGGAAAGATTGAAAAGACTAGGCTTGTATTCACTGGAGTTTAGAAGGATGAGGGGGGGATCTCATAGAAACATATAAAATTATAAAAGGACTGGACAAGCTAGATGCAGTAAAAATGTTCCCGATGTTGGGTGAGTCCGGAACCAGGGGCCACAGTCTTAGAATAAAGGGGAGGTTATTTAAGATTGAGCTGAGAAACGTTTTTACCCAGAGAGTTGTGAATTTATGGAATTCCCTGCCGCAGAGGGCAGTGGAGGCCAAATCATTGGATGGATTTAAGAGAGAGTTGGATAGATCTCAAGGGGCTAGTGGAATCAAGGGATATGGGGAGAAGGCAGGCACGGGTTATTGATAGCGGACAATCAGCCATGATCGCAATGAATGGCGGTGCAGGCTCGAAGGGCCGAATGGCCTCCTCCTGAACCTATTTTTTATGTTTCTATGTTTCTATACACATACGAGATGTGCAGTTAAATGAAAAGTGGCAATGCTCGCGGACTTTGTGCAAAAACCAAACAAACAAACAAACTACCAACAGAACGGAACAGAATCACATATTACATATTGTGGGAGGAAAGAAAAAAGAAAAAACAGCAATTTAAAAAAAACAGTAGAATGGTACAGTAAAGTTAGTCCCTGGTGAGATAGGAGTTTACGGTCCTAATGGCCTCTGGGAAGAAACTCCTTCTCATCCTCTCCGTTCTCACAGCATGACAACGGAGGCGTTTGCTGTCTGTAGCAGCTGGAACAGTCCGTTGCAGGGGTGGAAGGGGTCTTCCACGATCTTGTTGGCTCTGGAGTTGCAGGTATAATTCCTGCAGAGGGGCAAGTGTAGTTCCCAGAGTGTGTTTGGCCGAACGCACTATTCTCTGCAGAGCCTTCTTGTCCTGGGCAGAGCAGTTCCCAAACCAAATCGTGATATTTCCGGACAAGATGCTTTCCACAGCCGCTGAGTAGAAGCACTGGAGGATCCTCAGAGACACTCTGAATTTCCTCAATTGCCTGAGGTGGTATTCTGTAATTCATATTCTGTATTTGTGATAAACCAGAGCAGATTCCATGTATGAATCAACTAATCAAGGGGTCAAAGCAGTGACTCACCCCTGGTGCTTCAAGTGTTGATGAAGCATTTACATTTGTGACCCATTGATTTTTTTTCACTATAACACGTTGAAGATGTGAGGAATTAATATTTGTAATTTGACGCGAGCCTTTACTTTAGAGATGCAGCTTGGAAACAGGTCCTTCGGCCCACCGAGTCCACACCGACCAGTAATTACCCCCGTACACTTGCACTATCTTATACACTAGGGACAATTTACAATTTTTTTTTTACTGAAGCCAATTGACCTACAACCCTGTACGTCTTTGGAGGGTGTGAGGAAACCGGAACACCCGGGGAAAACCTATGTGTTCATCGGGAGAACGTACCAACTCCGTACAGACAGCACCCGTGGTCAGGATTGAACCCGGGTCTCTGGCGCTGCAAGGCAGCAACTCGACTGCTGTGACACTGTTGCCGCTGCTACTTCTCAAGGTAGGGGACACTATATTTGAGATGTTTGCAGCAATTTGATGATAGCCCAACAATAGGAAAGGAATAATGCAATTATTAATGCCGGCGCTGCGGTGGTGTTGCTGCCTGACAGTGCTTACAGCGTCAGAGATCCGGGTTCGATCCCGACTACGGGTTAGATTAGATTAGATTAGATTTTATTACTCTCATTCGCACCTCAGAGAGGCTCGAACGAAATTCTGTTTCTACAAACCATACAGAGCAATTCATAAAAAACCACGTACAAATAATTCAATTCACACAAACATCCATCACAGTGAGTCTCCCCCTCACTGTGATGGAAGGCAAAGTTCTTCTCTCTCCCCCGCACCATTTCTCCCCCGATGCCGAAGCCCCAGGCGGGCGGTGTTAAGTCCCACGGCCATTGAGGCCGCGCCGGGCGATGTACGGCCCCGCTCTAGGCCCAAAAGTCACAACGTTGGAGCCCCCGGCGGGCGCTGGAATGTCCCGCGGCCATTAAAGCCGCGCCGGGCGATGTACGGTCCCGCTCCAGGTCGTTCCAACCCCACGACACGGGCAGGAGAAGCCGCGTTGCGGGAGCTCCGGAAAGCGGTCTCTCACCCAGAGCCGCGAGCTCCCGATATCCCGACAGTCCACCGGTAGTAATCTGCAGCTGCAGCTCCGGAGTCGGGCCGCAGCTGGAGCTGGAGCTGGAGCTCCGGAGTCGGGCCGCAGCTGGAGCTGGAGCTGGAGCTCCGGAGTCGGGCCGCAGCTGGAGCTGGAGCTCCGGAGTCGGGCCACAGCCTGTACGGAGTTTGTACGTTCTCCCCGTGACCGTGTGGGTTCCTCTCACACCCCAATGACGTACAGGTTTGTAGGTTAATTGGCTTGGTATAAGTGTAAATTGTCCCTAGTGTGTGTAGGATAGCGTGAGTGTGCTGGGATCGCTGGTCGGTAAACTAAATTAATAAAGCTATCAGCAAAGAGTCCTGGCCATTCCCATGATAAGGAAACCCACGATAATGCACACCGTTCTGCCTCGAGTGACTATCTAACCTGCTGGCAATCAGTAAACCAGGAATATATGGATTTGTGCAACATGCATTAAAAAAAAACAAATAAAACTTGCCTTTGGCAGCAATGATGGAGTGCAGACAAAATAAAATCGTGCCAGGAGCTTGAGTTAGATTGGTATAGATAATGAGAGAGAAGAACAGCCAGTCACAGTGGTGACACAGTAGACTGCAGATGCTGGGCACAGTGGGATTCCCTGGAAAGTACAGCAAAATTCCAAATAATTTTGTTCATTTCATGAGTTGGAATGACAGAATGTAGTTAATCAAGGGTGCAGACAGACAGACAATCTACTTGGCTTCACTGTTCTCCTGCTGCTGTTGAGAGAACCTTGGCGTTTTTCTGATTTGTACAATGTCATGTGCAAGTGATGATATTACCTGCTTCTGAAAATGCTCAGATTTCTATTGATTTTTTTTTTTAAAAGGCTGTAAATATTTGTTACAAAGGAGACACATGGAACTGCAGATGCACAAATTTTGAGCCGAACACAAAGTGCTGGAGGAACTCAGCAGGGCAGGCAACATCTGGGGAGGGAATGGACTGGCAACGTTTTCTGTCGGGACCCTTCTTCAGACATGCCGACCCGAAACGTTATCTGTCTATTTCTGGCACAGATGCTGCTTGATCTGCTGAGTTCTTCCAACACTTCGTGATTTGTTAATCGAGACTGGCATGTGTGCCAATTCTGTCAAACAATTGTGCAGCACAGAACCGCAGATGCTGGTTTATACCATAGGTAAACACAAAATGCTGGAGTAACTCAGCGAAGCAGCAGCATCTCCGTAGAAAAAGGATAGGTGATGGGTCCCGACCCAAAACGTCACCCATCCTTTTTCTCCAGAGAAGCTGCCTGACCCGCTGAGTTGTTCCAGCACTTTGTGTCTATCTTCTATCAAACATCTGTTCAGTAGACAGATGTGTTTGCATTTGCACTCTGGGAGGTGCATCAAACGGCATCAAAGGATGGAGCTGGTGACAGGAATCAGAGCTGATGGAGTACAGTGCGGAGGACAGGCTCTCAGACCACAGTGAATGCTAGTCTGCTGCAGATTGAAGTGTAGTTGAGAATGCATTGTCTCATCATCTTCTACTCAGCAGAAAATGAATCGACATGATGTCACAACATGGAGTGGTGTTAACTTTGGTGAACTATGAAAAGGTAATTGGCCTTGAAAAAGAAATTAGACAAGGACAAGATGAGTTAATGTGTTAAAAGTGGCAGGTAGAAACATAGAAAATAGGTGCAGGAGTAGGCCTTTCAGCCCTTCGAGCCAGCACCGCCATTCAATATGATCATGGCCGATCATCCAAAATCAGTACCCCGTTCTGGCTTTTCCCCCATATCCCTAAGAGCTAAATCTAACTCTTTCTTGAATACGTCCAGTGAATTGACCTCCACTGCCTTCTGTGGCAGAGAATTCAATAGATTCACAACTCTGGGTGAAAAGATTTTTCCTCATCTCAGTCCTAAATGGCCTACCCCTTAATCTTAAACTGAGGCCCCTGGTTGTGGACTCGCCCAACGTCGGGACCATTTTTCCTGCATCTACCCTGTCCAATCCTCTAAGAATTTTATATTTATCTAAACGATCCCCTCTTATGCTTCTAAATTCCAGCAAATACAAGCCCAGTCGCCCCATTCTTTCATCATACGTCAGTCCTGCCATCCCGGGAAATAACCGAGATGAGAAAATCATTTTTCACACAGAGAGTGGTGAATCTGTGGAATTCTCTGCCACAGAAGGTAGCTGAGGCCAGTTCGTTGGCCATATTTAAGAGGGAGTTGGATGTGGCCCTTGTGGCTGAAGGGATCAGGGGGTATGGAGAGAAGGCAGGTACAGGATACTGAGTTGGATGATCAGCCATATTGAATGGCGGTGCAGGCTCGAAGGGCTGAATGGCCTGCTCCTGCACCTAATTTCTATGTTTCTATGTTTCTAACCTATGCTGTACTCCCTCAATAGCAATAATGTCATCCGCAAACTTAGAGATGTTACATTTAATTCCCTTGTCTAAAGCGTTAATATATATTGTAAACAACTGGGGTCACAGCACCAAGCCTTGTGGCATCCCACTAGTCACTGCTTGCCATTCTGAAAAGGACCCGTTAATTCCTACACTTTGCTTCCTGTCTGCCAACCAGTTCTCTATCCATGTCAATACCCTACCCCCAATGCCATGTGCTCTAATTTTGCACAATAATCTCTTGCGCGGCACCTTGTCAATGACTTTTTGAAAATCCAGATACACCACATCCACTAGCTCTCCAAGTCAAGTCAAGTTAAGAGAGTTTATTGTCATGTGTCCCAGATAGGACAATAAAATTCTTGCTTGCTGCAGCACAACAGAATATTGTAAGCACAAATATAGAACAGTTCAGTGTGTCTAAATAGCATAGACCATATATACACACATAAATAAACAGATAAAGTGCAATAGGCTGTTATAGTTCAGAGTTTGTTTGATGGCGAGTTAATAGCCTGATGGCTGTGGGGAAGAAGCTGTTCCTGAACCTGGATGTACCAGATTTCAGGCTCCTGTACCTTCTGCCTGATGGCAGCAGAGAGATGAGTATGTGGCCAGGATGGTGTGGGTCTTTGATGATGTTGGCAGCCTTTTTGAGGCAGCAACTGCGATAGATCCCTTCGATGGTGGGGAGGTCAGAGCCGATGATGGACCGGGCAGTTGTCACAACTTTCTGCATTCTTTTCCGCTCCTGGAGGCTCAAGTTGCTGAACCAACCTTTTTCTTATTACATACCTAAATTAACTTTTACTGTCAGTTTTTATATTTCACGCTAGCTTTCTTTCATGCTCCTTTTCCCCCCCTCTTAATTAACCCCTTTGTCCTCCTCTGTTTTAGTTATAAATTTATCCCAGTCCTCTGGTTTGCCACTTCTTCTGGCCAATTTATATGCCTCTTCATTGGATTTAACACTATCCTTGACTTCCCTCGTCAGCCACGGTTGAGCCGCCTTCCCAGTTTTATTTTTTCGCCAGACGGATGAACAATTTCTGGAGTTCATCCATGCGGTCTTTATATCTTTGCCATTGCGTCTCCACTGGAAACCCTTTAAGTATAATTTGTCAGTCTATCCTGGCCAATTCCCATCTCATACCTTCAAAGTCTCCTCTATTCAAGTTCAGGACCCTGGGTCTCTGAATTAACCGTGTCACTCTCCATCCTAATGCAGAATTCCACCGTATTATGGTCACTGTTGCCCCAGGGGCCCTTGACAACAAGATCGCTAACTAATCCTCATTACACAATACCCAGTCTAGTATGGCCTGCCCTCAAGTCGGTTCCTCTACGTATTGGTTTAAAAACCCATCCCGTATACATTCCAGGAAATCCTCCTCCTCAGCGCTGTTAACAATATGCTGGATGGAATCGCATGCTAGCAATTTCCGGCGATTATATTTTGAACATTATGGTGGACAATGAAGGGTGATCTTATGGAGGTGTGTAAAATCGTGAGGGGGATTGGGCGAATTAGTCTTTTACCCAAGGTAGGGGATCATAAACCAGAGGATGCATGTTTAAGGTGAGCAAGGCAAGATTTAATACAAAACTGAGGGGCAACTTTTTCACTCAGTGATGGGCATATTGGAACGAGCTGCCAGAGGATATAGTTGAAGCAGGTACTATAACAACTTTTAAAAGACATTTGGACAGGGATTAGAGGGACATGGGCCAAACATAGATAATTGGGATTAGCTTAGATGGGGATTCCTTGTCAGCGTGGATGAGCTGGGTTGAAGGGATGGTTTCCATGCTGTATGGCTCTCTGACTTTATATAGAGTATGGCATGTGGCATGGTACAACAGTGTAATCTGGGGCTACAAATTTGCTAGTCTAGATATTCCAATGGTTGAGCCTTGTTTTTTTTGGCCTTTCTTGTTAGTGTTATCATCTGTTGGTCTGGAATGTCAGGAGCCCCTTGCATTGTGCCAACATGAACATCTGAATGCTGCTCTGCTTTCATGGCCAGGGAACATTCTGACATCAACATTGCAGCCTTGAATGAGACATGATGACCAGGAGACAACTAATTTAAAGGACGAGGCACTGAGTGTAACTGGTTCTGGAGGGGCAAAGCAGAAGTAGAAGAGCATCTCACTCCCGCCCTTCCATCAGACATCTCCTAGCCCACTCACCGGGAGAAGAGTCTAGGGCCTGTCCCACTTGGGTGATTTTTCAGCAGACTGCCGGCGACTGTGAAGTTCGCGGCACTCGCTGAAAAACCGAGAAACAAACAGACAGACAGACAGACAGACAGACAGATGAACAGGAAGGTTAAGACGGCTAGCACAGTGTACGGTAAGTCCTTTCAAAGAGGAGGGGAGGGGGGAGAGGAGAGAAGGGGGGAGAAGGGGGAAGAAGGAGTGGAGACACTTTTAAGAAGCCAGACAACTTTTAATAAGCCAGAGATAGACAGCTGTGAACTTTGGCGGGCATTTAACATTACCGGTCGGTTATCCTTGGTCCTGAAAACTCGTGCTTATGTTTATTTTCCCCCCAATGAGCCAATGAAAATGACCGGTCAGCAAAGGCGATTAACTACCTACGACTACCTCGACTATCCATAACTACATGGCGACCCCACTACAACTGCACCTACGACTACAGGATTATCGATTTTCTCCATGGCGACCAATTTTTGGTTGCAGAAACATTTTCAACATGTTGAAACATTTTCGGTGACCATACTGAGGCTGCAACTAGTTCCCAGAATGCGGGAACTCCTCGCGAACATGAAGGAGATTCACCAGAGACCACCAGCGAACATGTGGCGACCACGTGGCGAATATGAGGTGAGCGTAGAGTCTCCTGCACTCGCCTAAAAAGTCGCCTAAGTGGGACAGGGTCTTCTGTCGTTCCCAAGGTGGTCTCATCAGTTACCTCGGAATCCAGAGAGCTAGTTTGAAAACAAGTTATCTTCAATTCTGCGGGTGGAACCAAAATGTTGGAGTAACTCAGCGAGTCAGGCAGCATATCTGGAGAAAAGGAGTAGGTGACGTTTTGGGTCAGAACCCTTCTTCAGACCATGACTGAAGAAAGGTTCTGACTTGAAAACGTCACCAAGCAGCATTTCTGGAGAAAAGGAATAGGTGACGTTTTGGATCGGAACCCTTCTTCAAACTTCAAGTCTGAAGAAGAATTCTGACCTGAAACGTCACCTATTCCTTTTCTCCAGAGATGTTGTCTGACCCGCTGAGTTACTCCAGCATTCTGTGCCTATCTTCGGTGTAAACCATCATCTTCAGTTCCTTCCATCACATTCAATCCTGTGGGACTGCTCAAGAAGAAGAAATGGTACGGCCATTCCACAATGGGCCTAGGGCCTTGGTTGCTACTGACACTTCCTCAAGGACAAAAAGATGCTCCATCGCATTGACTGCATGCCTGGAGTTTGGGGGGATAATGAGAAAGTGCTGGAAGTCTTCGGGCATGACAAGGGTTAGTGCCACACAAGTGATCATAGAAGCTACAGTGCTGGTAGTTGGATAGGGAAGCAGAGAATCAGATGTGGCTTTATGAGAGACGGTTGTAGAGATCAGATCTTCTATTGGGAGCTGAAGGGAAATACTTGGTTGTGAGAAAGCTGGTGGGGGAGGGATCTTCGTACTTGTTTGTAAGATCCTGATGACCTGAACCGTCACTTCTGTTTCTCTATCTTCGGATACTGCCTGATCCATTGAGTATCCCCAGCTTGCTCTGTTTTTGTCTCCGACTATTTTTGTGTTAATAACCCCTCTGGAGCTTTAATTAAAGTTGTGTGTGTTTCTGGGAGAGAGAAAGAGGTCATGCAGCTCTCAGTCAACACTGCAATGCTTCTGGCTGTATAGTACACAGGAAAGGGAAAGAAACAGATACCAAC
This sequence comes from Okamejei kenojei, assembly GCA_035221665.1. Lineage (NCBI taxonomy): Eukaryota > Metazoa > Chordata > Chondrichthyes > Rajiformes > Rajidae > Okamejei > Okamejei kenojei. Next base: position 16,238,624 of record CM069141.1, on the reverse strand, counting down.
AATGTGAACAAAAGAAGGGATTGAAAGTGTGAAAAATTAGTGGGAAACATATTAAGAATTCCAGATGTCTGTAATTAAATTTTACACAATTTTATGAAGGTTCTAATTAATCTATTTTAAGTTAAAATCTGTCTTTGGGATTGCAGTTCGGGATATCTTTTATTCAGATTTTGTAGTCACCTTAAAGTAGTAAATAGAAGTATATCATGAAGATAGTTATTTGAGAAATCTCCAAATATACATGCTTAGTAAATATAGAGATCATGATATCCGTTTTTATTCCAATCCATTTTTATTCCAATATAATAACTCAGTATTTTCTATTTCATTTATTCATCTATCAGACATAGCCTTAGTTGCTTAGAAATAATATTTTATAATTATGAAATTGCAAAGGTATAGAGAGAAGTGGTGGGATATGGGGGGAAAGATGGTAGAAATGTGGCGATATGAAAATGGTATTTCTGCAGGGTTAGCTATGTTTCTGTAGCTTTCAGCTACAGGGAGAGGTTGGGCAGACCTGGAATGTTTTCTTTGGAACGTTGGAGGTTGAGGGGAGACCTGATGGAAATATATAAAGTTATGAGACGCATAGATAGGGTAGACAGTCAGAACCTTTATTCCAGGATGGAAATGTCCAACACTAGAGGGCATTGGCGTAAGGTGTGAGGGGGATGGTTCAATGGAGATGTGTGCGGGCAAGTGGATAATGGCGTTTAAGAGGCTTTCAGATAGGCACATGAAAGCGCAGGGAATAGGGGAAAATGGATCAGGTACAGGCAGCTGAGATCAGTTTAACTTGGCATCATGTTTGGCATGAACATTGTGTGCCAAAGGACCTGTTCTTGCGCTGTACAGTTTGATGTTCTATGTTTAGTGTAAATTGGTGCTTGTTTGTTTGCTTAGACAAAGGCCTGTTTTCTTGCTGTATGACTCTGTCATTCTCTAAAGTAACATGAACATCTTAATTCAGTTGGGTTGCATGGGCTTTGTAAAATAATAACAGAATTTATGATTTACAGTCCTAGAAATTCTGCTGCGTTGCCTAGTATTTTGTATGCTACAAAAGTGAATGTCGTCAAAATACACTCTCTGGGTTGTGTAGAACAACAAATTAGTTCCAGTTTTTCTGTCAATGTGTCATACTTATGCACTGACATGATTAGACAGATGTGTATCTCTGAAGATCTGTCCTGGGCCCAGCAAATTAATGTACTCAGTGAGAAAGCCCATTAATGCCTATACTTCCTTAGAAGATTGAGGAGATCCGGAATGTCGATGAAAACTCTCTTGAACCTCCACGGGTGTACGGTCGAGAACATACTGGCTCGGGCATCATGGCCTGGCTCAGCAACTCGAATGTCCAGAAACAAAGGACATGACAAAAAAGTGGTGGACACCGTCCAGTTCATCACAGGTACCGAGCTCCCCATCTTTGAAGGGGTCTATCTACAGGAGGTGCTGTTTCAGATAGGCAACCAGCATCATCAAGGACCCACACCAGCCTGGCCACGCTTACATTTCACTCCTGCCATTGAGAGGGGGGGTATAGAAGTCTGAAAACTGTGACCTCCAGGTTCAAGAACAGCTTCTTTCCAACACCCATCAGGCTCTTGAACACTATAAATAACAACTAAACTATGTATTAATATAGTGGTTTAAAAAAAAAAAAATTGTATTTAAGCGTTTAATTTAACGCTTTTTGTTTATCATGTAATCTATGAGTACTGTGTTTATAGACCTGTTGAGGTGCTGCAAGTAAGAATTTCATTGATCTGGTTTTATTACATAGACAATGAACCATTCTTGAATCTAGAAAGTCACCAACAGAGTTCACATCATCCAGTTAGAATTAATTTCCAGATGATTACCACTTTACCACAACTTTAATCTGTTATACAAATGGATCCTGAATGTGAACAAGTTGCGCATTCCTTATTCCGAATTTATTGATTATTGTGAGCATCAGCTTTTAGTTTCTCCATCCATTACTTTCGGGAGTATTTGGACTATACAGCACCACTGCTTTCTGCTGAAAGCAATAGCTTAATTAGTGTAGGTTCTACAGTGGGTAATCAATGGGACCATGTCAACTAGTAATCCCTGAGTTAGCTAAGCACACCAGAGCCATGTAGCCAGAGACATTCGTAATTATTTCATGTTGCTTCCTGTTGAAGGACAGAATAATTTGGGATGCTTCATCTCTTTCACCCAGCCTGACCTGCTGAGTTACAGAGTCAGACAGCGTGGAAACAGGCCATTTGGCCCAACTTGTTCACACCGACCACCATGTCCCATCTACACTAGTCTCACCTGCCTGTGTGTTGGCCCATATCACTCTGAACATGTCCTGTCTAACCTGTCTAATTGCTTCTTAAATGTTGCGATAGTTCTTGCCTCAACTACCTCCTCCAGAAACCTGTTCCATACACCTACCACCCTTTGCATGAAAAAGTTACTCCTCAGATTCCTATAAAATCATTCCCCCTTCACCTTAAACCAATGCCCTCTGGCTTCTCGATTCCTCCACTCTGGGCAAGAGACTGTGCATCCACCTGATCTATTTCTCTCATGATTTTATACGCCTCTATAAGATCACCCCTCATCCTCCTGTGCTCCAGGGTATTAAAAGTAAAGTGGATAGGTATATGGACGGGAAGGGAATGGAGGGATATGGTCTGAGTGTAGGTAGATGGGACTAGGGGAAAACAAATGATCGGCACGGACTGGAAGGGCCGAGAGGGCCTGTTTCCGTGCTGTAATTGTTATATGGTTTTATATGGTTATTGAGTCTCAGCCTACTCAACCTCTCCCTATAGCTCGAGGCAGCATATCTGGACAAAAATAATAGGTGACTTTTCGGGTTGGAACTCTTATTCAGACCTCTGAATTACTCCAGCACTTTGTGTCTTTTTTGGCCGTGTCATTTCCTTGTGTCAAAAAGATTCTTCATTCATATTGTTTAGAACAGGAATAAATTGTGCTTATGCAATATATTTCATAGCCATAACACAGTAAGTGATCTTGCTTCATGGCAGATAACTGAGAAGTGGGCTGTTCCCCTGAACTTTGAAAAAAAAATGCATTTAAGCAACAATATATCTTGAATTCAGGGCATTTACACCAAAATATAATACATTCGAAATAGGCAGCAAAAAAAGACAGTATCACAGGCAGACCCTCCAGGACCACAGAAGTCCTTCTTGAATGTATTTTATTCTAAAGCAGTGCAGTTATTAAGACCTGAATGGCTGACACTCATGCAAGCTTTCAGAAAAGAATGTCACTGGTTACATACAGAATAATAAAAATCCATGTAGATTAGTTTAGTTTTAAGATACAGCGTGGAACCACCCCCTTCGGCCCACCCAGTCCACTCCGACCAGCTATCACCCATTCACACGAATTCTATCCTACACACTAGGGACAATTTACGGAAGTCAATTAACCTACAAACCTGCACAACTTCGGAATGCAGAGGGAAGCTGGAGCACCCGAATGGAACCCACCCGGACACGGGGGGGGGGGGGGGGGGGGAACGTGCAAACTCCACACAGAGAGCACCCGAGATCAGGATCGAACCCGGGTCTCTGGCGCTGTGAGGCAGCAACTCTACCGCCGCGCCAAAAGAGATGGAAGTTTGTATTTCAAATGTGAAGTCCAAAAGCACACAACAAAGAAATGCTTGGCATCAAGTAGGTGAGGATTTCAAATACAAAATTCTAGAATTGTTTCTTCCAAAACAAGAGGACACCTCCGCTAAAAAGGAAACATCCAACAATTGAATTTTGAATGTTAGAAAAAGCAGTATTACGGAAAATAAATTTAATTTTGTACATTGATTAAAACAACTGACCAATTAATTAATTAAAATATCATGAAATTTTGAATTTTGTAATTCAGCGTATATGAATTACACTGACAACACGATTGATACTTATGCCAATTGATGTCCATAGATCTACATAGGTACAATTGTGTTATTTACATCTATTGAGCACAACTTTGGAATGCACAGGGAAGCTGGAGCACCCGAATGCTGCTGCCTCACAGCGCCAGACACCCGGGTTCGATCCTAATCTCGGGTGCTCTCTGTGTGGAGTTTGCACGTTCTCCCCGTGACCGGGTGGGTTCCATTCGGGTGCTCCAGCTTTGCTCTGCATTCCGGTCATTTATCGATCTTATACTTTTTAGGAAGTTTGAACATGAATTTTGTAGATATCAAAAAACAAATAAGAATATTATGTAACAATCAATAGATTCAAACCCACATGCATAACTCCTAAAAGCAACAGATTATAAACATTGGATTGCATAAGCCCCACTTATTAATGGCCCGCTTTACTGAAGGTTGAAGGAGTCTCAAAAACTTTTATTTTCTGAGAGCATTTATTTTGTTTTCAGAACATCCCAATCCATAAACTATTGAAATTTCTGTCACTTGCATAATCTTAGCCCCAGGAAAGATGCAGAGGCATAAACAAGAGGAGATCAGACCACACAGTTATATTTGCACAAAAGGAATAGGCCCAGAGGAAATGTAACCCTTCTGTGTATTACAAATGCATACTTACTGTCAAAAAAAATCCTCATCAGTCACATATGAGGAGATGTTCGACATGGACATAAGCAGTTCATATGTTCATAAATTCTAGGAGCAGAATTAGGCCATTCGGCCCTTCATGTCTACTCCGCCATTCAATCATGGCTGATCTATCTTTCTCTCTCAGAGGTTATGGGGTTCAGGCAACATCCCAGGAATGATCCCAGGAATGAGTAGGTTAACCTATGCTGAGTGTTTGATGGCACTGGGCCTGTATTCACTGGAGTTTAGAAGAATGAGGGGGGAACCTCATTGAAATGTACAGAATAGTGAAAGGCTTGGATAGAGTGGATGTGGAGAGGATGTTTCCACTAATGGGAGAGTCTAGGACTAGAGATCATAGCCTCAGAATTAAGGAACGTTCTTTTAGAAACATAGAAACTAGCTGCAGGAGGAGGCCATGTGGTCCTTCGAGCCTGCACCGCCATTCATTGTGATCATAGCTGATCATCCACAATCAGTAACCCGTGCCGGCCTTCTCCCCATATCCCTTGATTCCGCTAGCCCCTAGAGCTCTCCCTAACTCTCTTTTAAATTCATCAGTGAATTGGCCTCTGCTGTCTTCTGTGGCAGAGAATTCCACAAATTCACAACTCTCTGGGTGAAAAAGGTTTTTTTCTCATATCAGTTTTAAATGGCCTCCACTTTATTCTAAGACTGTGGCCCCTGGTTCTGGGCTCGCCCAACATTGGGAACATTCTTCCTGCATCTAACTTGTCCAGTCCTTTTATAATTTTATACGTTTCTATAAGATCCCCTCTCATCCTTCTAAATTCCAGTGAAAACAAGCCCAGTCTTCCCAATCCTTCTCCCGTTTGAAAGGAGATGAGGAATTTCTTTAGTCAGAGGGTGGTGAATCTGTGGAATTCTTTGCCACAGAAGGCTGTGGAGGCAAAGTCAGTGGATATATTTAAGGCAGCGATAGATAGTTTATTAGTATGGGTGTCAGAGGTTATGGGGAGAAGGCAGGATAATGCGGTTAGGAGGGAAAGATAGATCAGCCATGATTAAATGACGGAGTAGACATGATGGGCTGAATGGCCTAATTCTACTCCTATTCCTTATGACCTCAACCCCATTCTCCTGGCTTCTCCCAATAACCCCTGACATTCGTACTAATCAAGTAATTCTCAGCTCTAAAGTGAGTAATTGACTGGAAAAAAAGGACCATATTGTTATTTAACTTCCCTACCAATTTTATATTCTGTACTGGTTCCAGAAGTAGAGTGCACAATTAGTTATACTTAATTCATAATTAATTATTTAGATGTCTACTCAACTATTAAAGACTTTGGTTCTTACCCCAAGAACATTTTAAACCAGTCAAAAAAAAAAATCCAGTTTCCCCGCATTAAAATGATTTAAACCTCCAGTGCCTCTACTTTGTGTTGGGCAGTGGTGTTTTGCTATGTGCAGAGGACATGGAAACACAAATCTCAAAACACGCAAACCATTGCTTCAGAAGGAGATGTTCCATAGGTCTGTCAAGATGTACAAGTAAGTAAGTTGCTTAAGACCTATATGGCTACTTTCTCTTATAGAAACATAGAAACATAGAAACATAGAAACATAGAAATTAGGTGCAGGAGTAGGCCATTCAGCCCTTCGAGCCTGCACCGCCATTCAATATGATCATGGCTGATCATCCAACTCAGTATCCCGTACCTGCCTTCTCTCCATACCCTCTGATCCCCTTAGCCACAAGGGCCACATCCAACTCACTCTTAAATATAGCCAATGAACTGGCCTCAACTACCCTCTGTGGCAGAGAGTTCCAGAGACTCACCACTCTCTGTGTGAAAAAAGTCTTTCTCATCTCGGTCTTAAAGGATTTCCCCCTTATCCTTAAGCTGTGACCCCTTGTCCTGGACTTCCCCAACATCGGGAACAATCTTCCTGCATCTAGCCTGTCCAACCCCTTAAGAATTTTGTAAGTTTCTATAAGATCCCCTCTCAATCTCCTAAATTCCAGAGAGTATAAACCGAGTCTATCCAGTCTTTCTTCATAAGACAGTCCTGACATCCCAGGAATCAGTCTGGTGAACCTTCTCTGCACTCCCTCTATGGCAATAATGTCCTTCCTCAGATTTGGAGACCAAAACTGTACGCAATACTCCAGGTGTGGTCTCACCAAGACCCTGTACAACTGAAGTAGAACCTCCCTGCTCCTGTACTCAAATCCTTTTGCTATGAAAGCTAACATACCATTCGCTTTTTTCACTGCCTGCTGCACCTGCATGCCTACTTTCAATGACTGGTGTACAATGACACCCTGGTCTCGCTGCATCTCCCCTTTTCCTAATCGGCCACCATTTAAATAATAGTCTGCTTTCCTGTTTTTGCCACCAAAGTGGATAACCTCACATTTATCCACATTATACTGCATCTGCCAAACATTTGCCCACTCACCCAGCCTATCCAAGTCACCTTGCAGTCTCCTATAGGTGATATGAAAGTGGCCATTCCTAGGATGGTTAGACTCCACTGACCCACAGAATATATATTCTTCTTTAGTACTGGTCAAAGGTTAAAGAACAAAGATTGAATATAGGTGTTTGTGTCTTTTTCTTTGTATATCAACATCTGCAGTATTGTGGGCAGTTTTGCACACCTGGAATATTGTGTGCAGTTTTGGTCTCCAAATTTGAGGAAGGACATTCTTACTATTGAGGGAGTGCAACGTAGGTTTATCAGGTTAAATCCCGGGATGGCGGGACTGTCACATGTTGATAGAATGGAGCGGCTGGGCTTGTATACTCGGGAATTTAGAAGGATGAGCGGGGATCTTATTGAAACATATAAGATTATTAAGGGTTTGGACACGCTCAAGGTAGGAAACATGTTCCCGATGTTGGGAGAGTCCAGAACCAGGGGCCACAGTTTAAGATTAAGGAGTAAGCCATTTAGAACCTAGATGAGGAAAAACTTTTTCACACAGAGAGTTGTGAATCTGTGGAATTCTCTGCCTCAGAAGGTAGTGGAAGCCAATTTTCTGGAGGCTTTCATGAGAGAGTTAAATAGAGCTCTTAAAGTGAGTGGAGTAAAGGGATATGGGGAAAAGGCAGCAACGGGATACTGATTGTGGATGATCAGCCATGATCAATAGCGGTGCTGGCTCGAAGGGCCTACTCCTGCACCTATTGTCCATTGTCTATTGCAGTTCCTTGTATCATTTGTCTGTTGACCAGATTTAAACAAGCAATGTCTATTTCATCGGTCAGTAGAGTCTAACCATCCTATGAATGTTGCTTTTACCATGTGCCAGTCCAATAAACCTTCCCTGAGCTGCTACAGATGCATTAACACCTTGCCTTAAATAAGATTGATACTATGTACAGTAGTTAAGATTAGATGTAGGCCTACTTAAAGGAAACATTACCTCCCTTTTCATATACAATTATCCTAGCAAAAAATGATAATAATCTATTAGTGTCTTCATTACAAACTGATACTTTGTAAATTAGACAATTAGATAATATTCCTTTTTTAATCTTTCCTAAACATATTTACGTACATGTCTCATTATGCACCTTGATAGATTTCTGCCCATTCACATAACCCATATATCACTATTTGTGGCCTTGTGAATATTATCTGAACTGTTATGGGAAGGGCATGTTCCACTTGCACGATTTTTTTTCGGCGATCTGCCAGCACCCGTCATAGTCGCACCCGTCACCCGTTGTGATGCCTGTTTGGTCATGAGTAGTCACCCAAAGAGTCGTACCTTTTTCTGGTCGCCGCTGGATTTCAAACATTTTGAAACATTTCGGCGACCTGCTGCGACTATGACGGGTGCTGACAAGTTGCCAAAAATAGTCACGCAAGTGGGACAGGCCCTTTAGCATGCAAAACAACGTTTTTCACTGTATCCCAGTATATGTGACAATAATAAACCTAAAACACCCTCACAACTTGCTCTCCTAGCTTTCTTTGCACCATCAGGAAATTTAGCAAAAATCTCTTTGTGACTTCAAAGCCATTTTGATACACGGTAAATAGTTGACTTGCCAACCAGAAAAATACCCATTTAATCTCACTCTCCATTTTCCATTAGTCAAGACATGCTCTATCTGCGCCACTAATGTACAGAGGGCTCTTGGGGTCCGTGTCCATAGCTCCCAGTGAGCGGCAACAGACTAGTTAACAAAAAGGAGTATGATACGTGGTCTTCATTGGTCAGGCCATGAGAATGAGTCAAGATTCATGCTGCAGCTTTTGTCAAATGTTTTATTAGGATGCATTTGGAGCACGACGCGGAGACTTTGAAGAGGATGCAGGAGAGGATTCTTGTTACAGATTGCTGCCGGCATTGAAGAGTATTAGTCATAAGGAAAGGTTGAAAAAACTTGGATTGTTTTCACTGGGGTATTGGAGTTCGAGGTTCAGGAGATTCCCTGTTAGAAATATATAGCATTTTGCAAGGCATAAATAAGGTGGACAATCATGACCTTTTTTCCGCAGGGTGAAAATGTCATAGAGGGCATAGCTTTAAGGTCAGAGAGGGAAAGTTTAAAGGAGATGTGCGGGACATTTTCTTTTACACGCAGAGAGTGGTGAGTGCCTGGAACATGCAGCCAGGTGTTGTGCTGGAGGCAGATACGATGACAGCATTTAAGATTATTTAGATAGGCACATGGATATGCAGGGAATGGAGGGCTATGGTTCCCGTGCAGGCAGAGGTGATTAGTTTCCCTTGGTATCATGTTTGGCATGGGCATAAGTTCATAAGTGATAGCAGCTGAATGAGGCCATTCGGCCCATCAAGTCTACTCCACCATTCAACCATGGCTGATCTATCTCTCCCTCCTAACTCCATTCTCCTGCCTTCTCCCCATAACCCCTGACACCCGTACAAATCAAATTTATGGGCCACAGGGGCTATTCCTGTGTTGTACTGTTTAATGTTTATTGTAGACTGACAACTAATAATCAGTCTTGTATCACAGATACGATTATATCATTGTTATATACAAACAACTAACTTACATATCTAGAGACAAATAAACTACACTTGCCAGTCAGTCCCTGCATTGCTGAACTCTCTTTGAACATTGCTTTTAATCTGATTTAGACAGCAATAAAAATAAATAGTCGAGAGACTCTGGTTACTCAGATGAGCGTAGCTGTTTGTCAGTTCCTCATCGGTGTTATTGCTACAACAGCTGCATGTAAAAAAGGGACACCGTGAAGTCCTTTTTCACAGAAGAGCTTTATATGAAAGATGCACAGTAAAAATTACAAAGTTACTGAACATAACTTCAAAGATATGGTATTCTTACCATTTCAAACCTGCTATCAAAATGATTGAGAGATGAAGTACTATTTGGCAACATCAATTTTCTGATTGATCTGCTTTGCTTCAGTAATATTTCTGTGTCTGAGGAACATCAAATAACATTCCGTATTCTGAAATATGTGGCCTGTCTATGTTTTATCTTATACCGTGGAGGATGTGTAACAATTTTGTTAACAAAGGACAAAGTTTGCACAGGAGGTCTAAAGGTACTGTATATTGGACCATAGGATCAGAGGAAACAGTTTCCATAAGCGAGTTCGGTATTCCGACAGAGCATGTCCAGGTCATAGGTCACTAGCTATAAAACCGTCTTGGCAACGGTGGTGCTGCATTGAGTGCAGGCTTGCGTTTCGTCTGCAGTCGGGGCCGGGGCCGGTTCTCCGTCGCTGCGGGTGCTGTTCAGTTGATGTAGTGCCGTCCCCGTTCCCTCCCTGGTGTCCCGTCCCTGTCCGGGGCCAACCCGCTGGCTCCAGCTCGGCTCTGCCCGTCCCGCCGGGTTGGACCCGGCAGCCTTCCACCTCCACCCCCCTCCCCTCAGTCCGACACCGAGATAGGGGCTGAAGATGGGCAGCCGCCGGCCCTTCTCGAAGACGGGCGACTCGGAACCGCTGCTGTTGGAGTTGTCCTGGTAAGAGAGAGAGAGAGTCTGCGGATGGGCTCCTGCCGGCCATGGAAGGCCGGCGCTCGCTGGAGCTGCTGGTACTGTCGGTGATGGTGGTGCTGCCTCCGGCCGCCCCATGGGCGGGGATGGGACACTCGAGTGGGGACCGGGAACAGTCCAGTGGCGGTTCAACAGCGCTTGCATGTCTCCCCCCCGCCCACCCAGTCTCTCCCCCCACCCGCCTCCCACTAAAAAGAGACAAAAAAATCGGACCCAAATTATACTCACTGAATCTACGCCACTTCGTTCGATTTTAATTTATAGCATTCGACCTTTGACAAATCCCATGATTCCTTATGTTTTTCGTAATACTAAACTCGCTTCTTGATATGCCTGAGCGTGTTTAGTTCTTTACTTTAGACTTTGGAGGTATGGCATGGAAACAGGCCCATCAGCCCTCGCCGCCCAATGATCACCTCGTACGCTATCCTTCAATTTACAGAAGCCATTGACGTACAAACCTTCACGTCTTTGAGATGTGGGAGGAAACTAGAGCAACCGGAAAAGATCCACCTGGTCATGGGGAGAACGTACAAACTTAGTACAGAGAGCGGCCATAGTCAGGATCGAACCAGGGTTTCTGGCGGTGTAAGGCAGCAACTCTACCACTGCGCCATTGTGTTGTCCATTAGTGACATTTAATTTTACAATGGAAATTGGTAGGGAGAGTATAAAAATGCCATGTTACTAGACCGGTGGTCAAATTCCACTATGATAGTTTGGAAATTTAAACACAGCTTTGAAAAAACAAATGGGCATCATGGAGTCATACAGCAGTGAAACATGACCTTTAGTTCAACACGTCCATGCCGACTAATATGCTCCACCTAAGCCAGTCCCATTTGCCCGCATTTGGTCCATACGTATCCCTCTAAACTTCTCCTATCCGTGTAATTGTCCAAGTCAAGTCAATAGAGTCAAGAGTGTTTTATTGTCATATATGGCTGTGGTAGTGTTCATCAGCCTGGGAAGGCAGTCCATCTAGGAGAGAGAAAACTCTGATTTAAAACCTCCACTGCCTTGTGGCCATATCCAGTCATGGAAAAGGCTCCTGGAGTAAGCCGCAGGAAAATCTGGAGTCGGAGCCCCTAAGGCAGATCGTCATTGTCTACACACTCGCTCTGGCAGCTCCTGCAACGGCGCTGGTGATAAACTGTAACGACCCCTGCTGTTCCTTTGGATCGATCAGTGACGTGGAGAGGGGGACCTGCTGCACGGGTAATAGTCTGTCTTCCAAATGACATCGCCCAGGCTTGCATCCGACCACATATCATCGTAAGCTACGCTGCTCTAGCCAAGGTTTGGAGCAAGCTGCCAACAACTGGGATGCATCACCCAGGTCAGTCATGACCGAGGGCGGCCTATGAATCCCAGATAGAACAATAAAATTCTTATTTGCATTAAGCACGCAGGTACAGCAAGCAGTGAAGAAAGCGAATGGCATGTTGGCCTTTATAACAAGAGAGGTTAATTATAGGAGCAAACAGGTCCTTCTGCAGTTGTATAGGGCCCTAGTGAGACCACACCTGGAGTATTGTGTGCAGTTTTGGTCCCCTAATTTGAGGAAGGACTTTCTTGCTATTGAGAGAGTGCAGCGTAGGTTTACAAGGTTAATTTCTGGGATGGCAGGACTGTCATATGCTGAGAGAATGAAGCGGCTGGGCTTGTATACTCTAGAGTTTAGAAGGATGAGAGTGGATCTTATTGAAACATATAAGATCATTAAGGGTTTGGACACGCTAGAGGCAGGAAACATGTTCCCGATGTTCGGGGAATCCAGAACCAGGGGCCAGTTTACGAATAAGGAGTAAGCCATTTAGAATGGAGATGAGGAAACACTATTTCTCACAGAGAGTTGTGAGTCTGTGGAATTCTCTGCCTCGGCAGTGGAGGCCAGTTCTCTGGATACTTTCAAGAGAGAGCTTACATAGGGCTCTTAAAGATAGCGGAGTCAGGGGATATGGGGAGAGGGCAGGAACGGGGTACTGATTGGGGATGAACAGCCATGATCACATTGAATGACGGTGCTGGCTCGAAGGGCTGAATGGCCTACTCCTGCACCTATTGTCTATTGTCTGTTGCAGCAGCACAACAGAATATGTTAATATTGTACACTAAAGAATATAATGAACGAGAGGGGATAAAAGTTCAGTGTGTGTATAAATACACCGTTATTTTATATATATATATATATATATATATATATATATATATATATATAGGGCATTTAGTGTCTTTTATTGTGAAATAATGAGGGTAACAAAGGGGCAAATATGCCGAGAAATTATGGGCTAATAAAGTGGTTTCAGACCATGCAGCCTCTCGGCTGTTGGTTTAAACATGTCACGTGGAAAAAGGAAACTACTGCTTCTGATTCTCTAGCCGCAGTTGCTACCTGACCCAATGAGTTTTCCAGAATGTTCTGATTTTATTTCGGATTTGACTTCAGATTTCCAGTATCTGCATTTTATTTGGTTCTTCATTCACACCAATGCTGTAACGCAGCAAGAATCAGGCAATAAATCCCAATAACATCCATGTTGAAAGAAAAAATTCAAGTATAAAAATGTAGATACTTTCCACTTAGTCTAGAACGTATTACAGTATGTATTATAAAGAACATAGAACCTATTACATTACGTATTACAAATAGGATACTGGTTAGACTCCAAATGGTCTTCTCAGACAGCCTCCGAGATAAAAAAATTAAAATCATTGTCTGTATTCGATTTGTTTTCTGTAAACTTCTATTTTTTAAAATGGAAGTTTATTTTTTTGGATTATAATAAAACCAATTCAAAGTACCATCAATTGCTTACAATTTGTGTGTATGACTGAGGTCCTTTAACTTTAAGTGGGCACGTTCACCATTAATTTTGAACGATATCTCTCTTTATATTCTCTTTGCACTGTGTGATACTTCTCAAGTGGGAGCCACACAAGCCGGCAGGAAAGAAATCCTTCTGAGGTCTGCAGCGCTTCTCAGATTTTCAGACCAAGCTAATCTTCTCTTTTATGAATGTGACAAGAACGCAATAGATCAACCTTTTGTTCTACAATAAAATATCAGGCTGAAGAGCACAGCCTGTGGACAACAGTGCCTCATGGATTTGATGGTATATGATGTACTCAATATCCTATGCCTCTGGACTATATTTATGCGCAAATGCAGGGCACACATTTCAATATGGTGCAATCTTGCCTATTGTATTCGCCTAACAGGATTAACAAGTTGAAATATTATTTTTAGTTTAGTTTAGAGATATAGCGTGGAAACAGGCCAGACCAGTAATCCCTGTACACTAACACTAACCTACACACTGGGGACAATATACAATTTTTACCAAAGCCAAATTAACTTACAAACCTGTACGTCTTTGGGATGTGGGAGGAAGCCAGAGCACCCAGGGAAAACCCACACAGTCATGGGAAGAACGCACAAACTCCGCACGGACAATGTCAGGATCAAACCCGGGTCTCCGGCTCTGTAAAGGGCTTGTCCCACTTTCCCGAGTTACTCACGAATTCTCCCGAGTTTTCCCCTTGATTCAAACTCAAGGAGAATGTCCGTAGCGAGTCTGTAGGAGGCCGTAGGAGTCCGTAGATATATCGTAGCGGCTCGTTATGCCAGCCGTAGGTACTCGGGGCATCAGGTAAGTCGAGACTTTTTTTCCCAGCATGACAAAAAAAGTCCGCGAGTAAAAAGATAGTCGGGTGGAGAAAAATTGCAACTTTTGTAGATCACAAAAATCTTGGGTTTTTTTTAAGGTCCTTTCAACTCGGCAGAGGACTCGGGAAAGTGGGACAGGCCCTTAAGGCAGCAACTCTACCGCTGCGCCACTGTTCCTTTATTCACAATTTTGTGACGGACACGTGCAGCAGAATATTTAATCAGAGTTATAGTAACAACATTCTGGTTTATTGTCCTGTCACTAAAGACTTCTAGCCCACTTCTTCTCCTTCCCATTAACTGTCCAGTTTTAGTTATCTCACCAGTAAACCATTCTCAAAGTCCATTTCCAACAACAAGGATATTTTCAGTGTTATTGTAAGTTACTTCCTACCTGTGCATTAGTTGTCTGCGACTAACGCAAAATGCAGTTTGGTAGTCGTGGGTCACGCAGACCTTGTGTCGGTTGCACTTTACCTTCAGACACGGGTCTTTAGTTGGATCCAGGGCTGTGGGGAAATAACATGGAAAACAATTAAATAACAATTTTCAGCCTATTTCACTTTTGAAATTTTTTTTTGAGCCATTTACCGTTAAGCCGTTCTGCTGATGCATGTATAAAATAGTACAGTTGTTTGATTTTACTGGTCTGCTCGTTCAGTGATTGTTCACAATAATATGCACCTTCAATCTGCCTTTGCATTCTAAGCAGCCACCTGTGCATGGATGCCGAACAAAAAGTAATTCCCCGAGACAGTGCAACATGCATTCTCTTCAGCAGAATTGGATCCACTAATGGCAAACTTGCAGCTGCATCGTTCCTGTAAAGTTACACCTGATACTCAACTCCTAATCGCGTTTCAGCCTTGAGTCAAATGTAGATCAATTATGGCCCCTTCAACACAGCCGACACAGCTGCAGAAAGTTGTGACCACTGCCCAGTCCATCATCGGCTCCGACCTCCCCACCAGCGAAGGGATCTATCGCAGTCGCTGCCTCAAAAAGGCAGCCAACATCATCAAGGACCCACACCATCCTGGCCACGCACTCATCTCTCCATTGCCATCGGGCAGAAGGTACAGGAGCCTGAAATCTGTTACATCCAGGTTCAGGGACAGCTGCTTCCCCACAGCCATCAGGCTATTAAACTCACCAACAAACAGACTCTGAACAGCCTATTGCACTTAATCTGCTTATTTATGTGTATATTGAACTGAACTGTTTTTTATTTTTGTTTGCAATATTCTGTTGTGCTGCAGCAAGCAAGAATTTCATTGTCCTATCTGGGACACATGACAATAAAATCTCTTGACTTGACCATCGTTCTGTCAAAATGTCTAGGAAGGAACTGCAGATGCTGGTATAAACCGAAGATAGACACAAAAAGCTGGAGTAACTCAGCGGGTCGGGCAGCATCTCTGGAGAAAAGGAATAGGCAATGTTTCAGGTCGAGACTCTTCTTCAGACTGAGAGTCTGGGGAAAGGAAAATGAGAGATAAGTCTATAACCATCATCACTCACCTGGATATTGATGGTTCTACTAAAACGTAGAATATATTCTAAGTGAACTGGGTGTTACTAGAGCCATCCTATATTATCAAGATGGGTGCAAAACCCAATAATTATGGGCTCAATGCGTATCTCTGTCATTATGACTGCATTCTCCAGTTCCTAGACTGGTACACACCCTGTCACAACTGCTACACATTTAGTTCAGCTTATTATTGTCACATGCACCGAGGTACAGTGAAATGCTTTTGTTTGCATGCTCTCCAGACAAAGTAAAGACTATACGTGAATTCAATCAACCCATCTACACTGCACAGATAAAGGATAAAGGGTGCAACATCTACTGCAAAATATAATACTGAAGTTCGATGAAGAGCGTTTAAAGATAGTTCAAAGGAGTGGGATGGCAGCAGCCTTGGCATCCATCTTCTGAAACCTTGCTAAGTCCAACTAGGGCATCCCCCGGCCTACAAGGTCAGCCGCCCCCACACTCAGTGCTGGACTGTGCAGCTGGTCAGGCAAAGGGAGCTGGCATTGACCTCAACTTCTTCAGCCCATTTTCTCTTCAGTTATTTTGCCTTTGAACCCAACTGAAATCATGAGAGGAATAGATCTGGTAGATGCACAGAGTCTCTTGCCCAGAGTAGGGAAATCGAGGACCAGAGGACATGGGTTTAAGGTGAAGGGGAAAAGATTGAATAGGAATCTGAGGGGGAACTTTTTTACACAAAGGGTGGTGGGTGTGTGGAACGAGCTTCCAGAGGAGGTCGTTGTGGCAGGGACTATCCCAACATTTAAGAAACAGCTAGACAGGTACATGGATAGGACAGGCTTGGAGGGTTATGGGCCAAACGTGGGCAGATGGGACTAATGTAGCTGGGACATGTTGGCCGGTGTGGGCAAGTTCGGCTGAAGGGCCTGTTTCCATATTATATTACTCTATGACTCTATAATTGGACGGGGGATCAGCACCACCTGGATACTAATTGGCATTTTTTTAGATAGGCCTGAGGGTCCTTTCGACCAGCATGATATTTATTCATGCAACGTGATATAATTTCTGTGGAAAACTGGTCGTGCGGAGCATGAGTTTTTAACATTATACACTGTGTTTTGCTTTAAGCTACTACAAATAAGAATTTTATTATTCTGCTTCGGTACATATGACAATTAGATACTCTTGACTCGTAAAACTGGGACATATAGCGCGATCCAAAACGTTCATGGTTTTCCTCATGACTTTGAGTTTGAGTTCAGTTTATTGTCACGTGTACTGAGTTAGGGTGAAAAGCTTTCATTGCGAGCTAACCAGTCAGCGCAAATAAAAATACATGATTACAATCGGGCCATCCACAGTGTACAAATACGCGATAAAGGAGTAACGTGAATAATGTTTAGTGCAAGATAAAGCCAGTAAAGTCCGATCAAAAATAGTCCGAGGGTCTCCAACGAGATAGATAGCAGTTCCGGACTGCTCTCTAGTTGTGGTAGGATGGTTCAGTTGCCTGGTAACAGCTGGGAAGAAACGGTTCCTGCATCTGGAGATGTACATTCCACACTTCTGGGAACTGCTGTGGAACATGGCGGTACAGTCGTGAGTGTGGAGGGATTGAGGTCGCATGCTTGTGGGGCAACAGCATTGAGAAGTATTGTGGAGGAGGTGTTGTCACCTATTCCCACTGATTGAGGCCTGTGGGTCAGAAAGTCAAGAATCCAGTGGCAGAGGGTGGAACTGATTCATGGGTCCAGGTGGTTGGTGATAAGTTTGGTTGGGATTATGGTGCTGAAGGCAGTGCTATAGTTGATGAATAGATGTCTAACGTAGGAGTCCTCATTGACTACGAGTTTAGAGCCAGGGGGGTGGTGTCTGCTGTGGACCTCTGCAGCGAAATGAAGCTTTCTTCACACACCTCCTGATGCCCCCAGCCCAGTGCATTGATTACAACTCCAAGTGATGTTGTGAGCTTTGCTCCCATCGGAACCAGGCCTCCATCCCTGCACTCCCTCCTCCTAAACCAGTAGAGCACGGCACAGTGGCGCAGCGGTAGAGTTGCTGCCCTACAGCAACGGAGACCCGGATTTGATCCCGACTATGGGTGCTGTCTGTACGGAGTTTGTACGTTATCCCCGTGACCTGCGTGGGGTTTCTCTGAAATCTTCAGTTTCCTCCTACTCCAAAGGCAGGCAGGTATGCAGGTAAATTGGCCTGGTAAATGTGAAAATTGTCCCAAGCGTGTGTAGGAGAGGGTTTATATGTGGGGAGCGCCAACACGGTGGGCTGAAGCTCCTGTTTCGGCCCTGTATCTCTAAACTTAATGAAAGCCTGCCTCCTTTCCTCAGCCCTCCACTGCGGTGTAGTGAACCAAGGAGAGATTTGGGGTTCGCAAGCAAAATATTTTTCTGTTAAGTTTAGTTTATTGTCATGTGTACCGATATACGGTGTATAGCTCTCATTGCGTGCTAACCAGTCGGCGGAAAGACAATGCATGATTACAATCGAGCCATTAACGGTGTACGTAAATGACATGACAAGGAAATAATGTTTCGATAAAGGAATAATGTTCAGCAGTTAGTCCTGAAAAAAAAAGCCTGCCTTTTACACAAGTTCTACCAAGCCTGAGAAATTTCCAGTAGAGGGTTAATTAACGTTGCAGAAGAGATAGCATCACCTGCCTTTATCTCAGGCCTTTATCAGGAGTCAGGCCTTTATCAGGAGTCAGGCCTTTATTGATAAATAATTCTCTATGTGGATTCCTTATCACCCTCACCCCTGAGCCTCAAGATGCATAAATATATAAAGATAGAAATCTTACAATTGATATTCACATTTGTTTATTTTCCCATACTCATTATTGTTTTAGGAGTTGGAAGGGATCCAAAAACATATTACCTCCAAAGCATTGCACAGCTAGTACCAGTTTCTGAATCATTAGCAGAACAAAAACACCTCGGGTATGGTTTATACTAATTAGAGGAAGGACATTATTGCTATTGAGGGAGTGCAGCGTTGGTTCACCAGGTTAATTCCCGGGATGAAGGGACTGACATATGATGAAAGAATAGGTCGACTGATTTGTATTCACTGGAATTTAGAATGACGAGAGGATATCTTATAGAAATTCTTAAAGGATTGGACAGGCTAGATGCAGGAAAAATGTTCCCGATGTTGGGGGAGTCCAGAACCAGCGGTCACAGTTTAAGAATAAGGGGCAGGCCATTTAGGACTGAGATGAGGAAAAACGTTTTCACCCAGAGAGTTGGGAATCTGTGGAATTCTCTGCCACAGGAGGTAGTGGAGGCCAATTCACTGGATGTTTTCAAGAGAGACTGATTTAGCTCTTAGGGCTAAAGGAATTAAGGGATATTGGGGGCGCCGTCGAGTATGGCTGCCCAGCCTGCAGCTGTCCGTCATTTCACCTTTTAAATTTTTTTTAGTATGTTAAAAAGTTTTGTTTTGGAGGTCTAGTCTTTTTATGTGGTTTGGGGGGGGAAAGGGGGGACTGTATTTCTCAGTCCCTAACTGGTCGGAGATGCGGCTTTCCTCCGAGCCGCATCTTCGCCCCTTCCTCGAGGCCTACCAATGGGACTGGAGCGGCGTTTCCTGCCGGGACCGGTCAGAACCTCAGCTTCGGCAGCGGCGCAGCGCTGAAGCACCATCACGCAGCGGGCGATGCCTTATCCGGGTCGCCGTGTGGTAAGCTCCGGAGTGCTGAGACCGCTGACTCCAACATCGCGGAGCTGTGGTTGTGGAGCGTCCAGCTGCGGGCGGCGCTGACTTTCAAACACCACGGAGCCTGGGATCTCTCGCCGAGATCGCCAGTGTCGGAGCTCCGACCAGCACGGCCCGTGGACTTCGGGAGCCGCGGTCTCCGGGGAGGAAGTGGCTGTTCCGGACACTCCAAGCCGCTGAAGAGTGTTCTACCGATGGAGCTCCATCATCCGGCGAGTGGGCCTGTAACTTCGGGCCGCCTCAAATAGGCCCCGACCACAGGGTGAACAAGAGGAAGAGAACTCGACTTGGTTGCCTTCCTTCACAGTGGGAACCATTGTGGGAGGATGTTTTTATGTTTTATGAAAAATTCTTCTTTAATGTTGTGTCTAAAAGATGGCTGCCGGAGAGTGAACGCTGGCGCGATTAGCTGCCGCTGCTCTCTCTCTCCGAATTATGTATTATTGCTGTCCCTACTACTTATCAAATTCATGGATAGGTTGTTTTTGTTTCATTTTATTTATATATTTGTAATTTTCTTGTTTTAACTGTAAGGTGTCCTTGAGTGTTCTGAAAGGCGCCCATAAATAAAATGCATTATTATTATTATTATTATTATTATTATATGTGCAAAAAGCAGGAACCTTGTACTGATTTTGGATGATCAGCCATGCTCTTATTGAATGGCTCGAAGGGCTGAATGGCCTACTCTTGCACCTATTTTTCTATGTTTCTATACTGCTGCCAATTTGCAAATAAAGTAGCCTTCCTCTTAATGACTTACCACAGTTGGCTTGTTCTATCTATTATCCTTTGCTTCAGAAGTGAAACAAAACAAAAACAGATTACATGGATAGCCTGATGGCAGAACATGTAACAGCACCGTACACAATGCTGATGCCTGCAGGCTTAATTTTGCCCCCTGCCAATCTTATTAAATGCAGAAGTCAAGGCAGAAGCTGAAGGTCGCACCACACGATGCAATCAAAGTTGGGAAATAAAGTAAAAATGGTCAATAATGGAGTAATTACTGGATGATATAAAGTTTTAGTTTACAAAAAAAGTTTAACAAAACTTTAAAGAAAGGAAAGACTGGGATTTTGGTTCAAAATAGAACCAAAGTGCTTATGTTTTTCCCAGCATTCTATGTTGCTCCCTCACCAGTTGAATGTGGGATCACTGCAAACTGTGCAGTCAGATTACCATGGTACAAACAAAGAACTGCTGATGCTGGTTTATAGTAAAGATGGACACAAAGTGCTGGAGTAACTCAGCAGGTCAGGCAGCTTCTCTGGGTATGAGTGATCTTAATGCACCCACCAGCATAAATTGGAGGAAAACCAGCAGCAGCAACCATATCAGCCTAAGGGTGGCATGGTGGTGTAGCAGCAGAGCTACTGCCTTACAGCACCATGCAGGAGACCTGGGTTCGATGCAGACTACGGGTGCTTGTCTGTACGGAGGTTGTTTGTTCTCTCCATGACCTGCTTGGGTTTTCTCCACTATCTTTGGTTTCCTCCCACACTCCAAAGACGTACAGGCTTGTAGGTTAATTGGCTTGACGTATGTGTACAAAAATTGTCCCTAGTGTACGTCGGGTTGTGTTAATGTGCGGGGATTGCTGGTCGGTGCAGACTCGGTCGAATGAAGGGCCTGTTTCCGAGCTGTATCTCTAAACCAAACTGAACCAGGAGTTTTTTCCCCCTGAATAATGGGATATTATTCAAATAGTGGCTCATTGTGGACTTTTATGAGAGGCAAGAATTGCTTGAGGATGTTTGCATTATTAGAATGTTTGGCATGATAAGTGTTGAATAGTCGCCTGTACCAGTGCTGTAGATATGAACTAGCTTCTTGGATGTTGTGTTAACTATGGAAAGAGTCCATTGATTCATCGGAGGTCAGAGGAGTAAACAATGTCATGTGTTGGTATCTATCAAGTACTAGGAGGTAAGCGTCTACAAACTGGATTCCCATCACATGTGTTTGCTGAGCAATCCAAACATTGGCTTTACATGGAATAACACTTGCATGCAAACATGTCCATGGCAAATAAGGTGTATGGTATGCTTGCCTTCGTTGGTTGGAGCATTGAGTATAAGACTCAGGACGTCTTGATGCAGTTTTATAGGATTTTGGTTTGGCCACATTTGGAGTATTGCATGCAGTTCTGGTTATCCCCACTGTGCCAGACAGAAGTGGAGGCTCAATCATTCGGTAGATGCAGATCGGGGAGGCATGGGGGTGCAGCGGTAGAGTTACAGCGCTTAGAGTGACAGAGACCCGGGTTCGACTCCGACCACGGGTGCTGCCTGCACGGAGTTTGTACGTTCTCCCCGTGACCTGCGTGGGTTTTCTCCGGGACCTCCGGTTTCCTCCTGCTCTCCATAGATGTACAGGTTTGTAGGTTAATTGGCTTGCTATAATTGTAAAAATTGTCCCTAGTGTGTGTAGGATAGTGTTGATGTGCGGGGATCGCTGGTCGGCGCGGATTCGGTGGGCCAAATGGCCTGTTTCCGCGCTGTATCTCTGAACTGAACTGAATCAAGTAATCATATTGAATGGCAGGACAGGTGTGAGGGGGCAGACAGCCTACTCATCATTCGTATTTGCTCATGTTTTTGTGGTCATCTCCTTTAGTTCAGTGAGGATTATACAATACAATACAATACAATACCATTATTGTCATTTGAGGTTCAAACGAAATTTGGTTTCTGCAGTCGTACAAACAAGAAAAGAACCAAGATACAACACAATTTACAGAAACATCCAGCACAGTGAATCTCCTCCTCACTGTGATGGAAGGCAAAGTCTTATCCCTCCCCTGCTCTCCCCATTCTCCTCCCGATGTCAGAGTCAAAGCCCCCAGCGGGCGATGATAAATAAATCCCGCGGCCATTCAGGCCACGCCGGGCGATGCAAGGCCGCGCTCCGGGTCTTGATGTTAGAGCCCCCGACGGGCGCTAGCAAATCCCGCGGCCATTAAAGCCGCCCCGCTCCAGGTCATTTTCAACCCCGCAACTCGGGCGGGGGACGTTGCCGCAGCGGGAGCTCCGAAAAGCAGTCTCCCACCAGGGACCCGCGAGCTCCCGGTGTTACCGTCCACCGGCCTGCAGTTGGAGCCTCCGAATCTCCGGGGTCGGGCAGCAGCAGCGCGCCACCACAGCTCCTCCCGTTCCTAACTCGGCCAGCCCCGCGATGGTGAGTCCGCAGGCTCCGAGACTGGAGCCCCAGGTCGTTCCGGTTGGAGGCCGCTCCACGGTGCTAGGCCCTAACGACAACGGAGACCCGACAGAGAAAAGGTCGGGTTCTCCGTACAGGGAAAAGATTTTAAAAGTTTACCCCACCCCACCCCCCACCCCCCACACATACCCAGCTAAAATAAAACACTCAAACGAGACAAAAAATAAAAAAAGACAGACGGACTGCAGAGGCCACTGCGACGAGAGTCACAGGTGGCATCTTGGGCTTTGCAAGCATTGCCGGGTTCCCAATATGCGTAGGAAAACATTGAGAGCACTCACAAAGAGCTCAGAACTTTGTATGCACAGGAAAGTAATCCATTTCCCCAACGAGGGAGTGTAGCATAGGTTCACCATGTTAGTTACCGGGATGGCGGGACTGACATATGATGAAAGAATGGGTGCACTAGGCTTGTATTTACTGGAATTTAGAAAGATGAGAGTGGATCTTATAGAAACATATAAAATTCTTAAGGGATTGGACAGGCTAGATGCAGGAAAAATGTTCCTGATGTTGGGGGAGTCCAGAACCAGGGGTCACAGTTTAAGAATAAAGAGTAGGCTATTTAGGACTGACATGAGGAAAAACCTTTGCCACCAGATAGTTGTGATTCTGTGGAATTCTCTGCCACAGAAGGCAGTGGAGGCCAATTCACTGGATGCTTTCAAAAGAGAGTTAAATTTAGCTCTTAGGGCTAACAGAATCAAGGAATATGGGTAAAATGCAGGAACGGGGTACTGATTTTGGATGATCAGCCATGATACTATTGAATGGCGGTGCTGGCTTGAAGGGCCGAATGGCCTATTCCTGCAACTGTTTTCTATGTTTATGATGTTCAAAGTGGATAGAGAGACAATTTTCTGATATACAGGCCGTCCCTGGATTAGGTCAGTGTTCAGGTCTTGAGATCCATCCATAAGCTGATTTCTCCCTAAGTCAGAAACATCCTTTGTCTCGATCTACCCATAATATTTCGCTCTGCGTGTACTTATTTCAGTGAATAATCATGCTAAAGGGGCTGTCCCACTGCGGCGACCTAATCTGCGAGTTTAGAAGAGTTTGCCCTCGACGCAATGGTCGACACGTGGTCCTGGGATGCCCTATGAGGTCACTGGAACTCTCCTTCATGCTCGAGGGAAGTTCCCGAATACTCGTGGGCTCAGCTAGGTTGTGGAAAATGTTTCAGCATGTTGAAAAATTTTCCGATAGTAACATTTGGTCGGCATGGTTCTTTTTAACTCGTAGTGCAGTGGAGTGGGGTCGCTATTTAGTTACAGGCAGTCGAGGGCAGCCATAGGCAATCTCCTTTGCTGACCAGGCATTTTGATTGGCTCATTGGAGTTTTCAGGACCACGGAAAACCGACCGGTAGATAAATTGCCCGCTAAACTTTATTATACTTCTTAAAAGTGTCTCCACTCCTTCCCCCCCGCGCTCTCTAAAGGACTTACCGTACACTGTGCAGCCGTCTTAACCTTCCTCTTCATCGCGGGTGTGCATTTCAGACAGCGCTCCCCCGCTTTCCTTGGCCCCCGCTCTGTGTGTGTGTGTGTGTGTGTGTGTGTGTGTGTGTGTGTGTCTGTCTGTCTGTCTGTCTGTCTGTGTGTGTGTGTGTGTCTGGGTGTGTGTGTGTGTGTGTGTGGTCAGTCGATCCAGCCCGTCGTTTCAACACGGATGGTCGATCCGGCTCGAGGTTTTCCAGGCGACTGCACTCGAGCTTGAAGGTCCAAAACACTCTTCTTAACTCGTGCATTAGGTCGCCGCAGTGGGACAGCCCCTTAATGCTACCCATAATTAAATTAATTGAATATGTACACAATCTGTCAAGTCATTAATAAATACCATGAAGCATTTTATTATTTGTGGGAGAGAACTGCAGATGATGGTTTAAATCGAAGGTAGACACAAAATAAATTCACCTTTTCTTAAGTCAGTTCACAGCTAACCCAGGGAGCTCCGGTAATGCCATCTTTCCATAAATGATCCTGTTTCATTCATTCCGGAGTATCTCGCACTGCTGGATGTCTACACTGACTGGCAGTGCTGGGGAACAAGGAGCTAGTCTATATCAATGCACTATTCACAACAACTGCTGAACACAGATACAACAAAAGCTTGGCAAGATTCGAGTGGAAAATGCCACAGGCCTCTTGAAGATGAGATTTTGTTCCCTCTTCTGTCTGGAAGCACTAAGATGTCAAACTGAAGAGCAAGGTACTTTGTCATCTGCTCCGTAACTGTGGAACATGAGCCACGGAGAGCACAGCAACAAGATCAGCGGGAAGGCAGTGGCTATCATCGCTTCATCCCTGCTCACCAACAATTAGCCATTTGGGATACACAAGCTTCCCGAACAGAGGGACAAATTGGATTGGATCCAGCAAAGTTCGAACTTGGTTCCAAGACAAACCAAGTGATTATCTCCACATTACCATCCTCAACACCAGCATGGTACATTATCAACAAGTTGATTCATAAGATCCCTTGAGTAGGAAGGAACTGCAGACACTTGTTTACACTGAAGGTAGAGAAGAAAGCTGGAGTAACTCAGCGAATCAGGCAGCATCTCTGGAGAAAAGGAATAGTTGTCGTTTCGGGTCAAGACCCTTCTTCACTCAGCCTCGACACAAAACATCACCCATTCTTTTTCTCCCGAGATGTTGCCTGACCTGCTGAGTTAAACAAATGCTGGAGTAAGAAGGAACTGCAGATGCTGGAAAATTTGAAGGTAGACTAAAATGCTGGAGAAACTCAGCGGGTGAGGCAGCATCTATGGAGCGAAGGAATAGGTGACATTTCAGGTCGAGATCCTTCTTGCCTATCATAAGATCCCTTGTGTTCCGTTGTTCATTGATTTGGTGCAGAAGCTTTAGCACCTTAAAAATAGGTGATTTTTTAATTTTTTTTTATTTAAAGAGTTTAGTTTAGTTTTGAGGTACAGTGCGGAAACAGGCCCTTCAGTCCAACGAGTCCGCACCAACCAGCAATCTTTGTACACTAGCACTATCCTACACACAAGGGAGGATTTACAATTCTTACTGAAGCCAATTAACAGACAAACCTGTACGTCTTTGGAGTGCGAGACGAAACCGGAGTTCCCGGAGAAAACCCACGCGCCACGGGGAGAACGTAAAGACAGCACCCGTAGTCAGGATCAAACTCGGATCTAAACTTGGCGCTAAAAGGCAGCAACTCCACTGCTGCTCCACCGTGCTATCGTGCAATAATTTCACGAGAAATGTTGGAAAGAAAGGAGATTTGTGAACTGGTTCTCGTCAGGCTATAGTCGCAGTATACACGAAGGTGCAGTATACACGAAGGAACAGACCTTAACGGGTCTGTTCCACTCAGGCGATTTTTTTCGGCGACTGCTGGCGACTGTCATAGTCGTAGCAGGTCGCCGAAAAAGCGGCGACTGGACCCCCCCCCCTCCCCACGACGATGTCTACAACAGCCTACCAACTAGTCGACAACACGCCACGGCAGGCAACCGGCAAGCGGCGACCCAATCGTCGCGACTTATGTCCCTGTCCCACTTAGGAAACGTGAACGGAAACCTCTGGTGACCTTGCGCCCCACCCAAGGTTTCCATGAGTCGCCAGAGGTTTTGGTCACTCGACTGGAAAGCCTCGACCGAGGCGTGAGCTGCACCTACTGACCAAAGGTCCCACAGGATCTTTGCTACCGACCACACACACACACACAAACACATCGCGAAGGGGGGAGCCAGGGGCAGCGGAGGAGCACTGTCTGCACGGTGAAGAGGAAGGTAAACGGCTGCCACAGAGCACGGTAAGTCCTTTAGAGAGCACGGGAGAGAAGGAGAGAGAAGGGGAGAGAGAAGGTGGACATCTTCCTCTTCTTTCGTGTGGCGTGCACAGCTTAAAGTTGTAGGACAACTTGTTCTATTTGATCTTCCGCTTGTGCACGACGAGTTGATTGCATTAGTCGAAACAGGGCGGACCACGTGAAGGTTGCAAACTTCCACCCCAGAGAAGGGGGAGGGAAGGGGGAGAAGGAAGGGAGAAGGAGTGGAGACAGTTTTAAGAAGTTTAATCAAGTTTAGCAGGCATTTTACCTTCCGGCGGATCTTCTAGGTCCTGAAAACTCCAATGAGCCAATCAAAATGGCCGGTCAGCGAAGGAGATTGCCTTCGACTGCCTGTAAGTAAATAGCGACCCCACTCCACTGGCTTTGACCAAACGGCAACCTATTTTTAGTCGAGGCCAGTTTTGATTTTGTTGAAATAATCGAAGGAACATAGAAGAAGCCTCGACCACGCGGAAACCACTTTCGACCATTAGGGAGAGTGAACCAAAACCTCCGGGAACTTCATGGAAACCTTGGGTGGGGCGCAAGGTCACCAGAGGTTTCCGTGCAGCTTTTGTAAGTGGGACGGGCATTAGGACGTCCACCTACGACCACACAGGCGACAACCTACGACAACTGAAGTCAACCTACGTCCACCCGCGACAAGCTACGGCAAGCAACGACCCTGACGGTGACAACTGAAGACAATTCAGTTGCGGGTACCTGTCGCTGGTTGACGTAGGTTGACGTAGGTATTCGCCAATGGAATTCACCGAAGTCAGCACCGGCAACAACCTATGTCACCTGATGACAACCGGCGTCATCCTGGCGACAACCTACGACAGCACCTACGACAGGAGAAGACAAGCTACGTCAAGCCCACAGTCGCCAAAAAGTTTTGAACATTTCAAAATCCAGCAGCGACCAGAAAAACGTTACGACTCTTTAGGCGACTTGAGGAGACTACTCATGACCATACAGGCTCACCCTGCGACCATGTGAAAACAGTCTAGTCGCCGAGAAAAATCGCCTAGGTGGGACAGGTCCTTAACTCGGTGTGATACTGATGATAGATGCTGGTGAAGAAGCCTTTCACATTGAAATCTGCTCCAAATATTTTGATGCTCATTGGTATGCAGTTTTCCAGAACTTTCCATTTTTATGATCCATCTCAGCCTCCTCTCGAAATTCCCAACTGCCCAACTTCAGCAATTGGATTCTATACATGATAATGAGAGTTATTTGGAATATTGCATGCAGCTCTGGTTGCCCCATTACAGGAAGGATGTGGAGGCTTCCCAAACGGATGCCTGGCTTCGGGGGTATTAGCCATAGGGGGGGGGGGGGAGGGGGAGGGGGGAGGGGGAGGGAGGGGAGGGGAGTGGGGGAGACGGGGAGGAGAGGGGGGAGGAGACGGGGGGGAGGAGGGGGAGGGGAAAGGGGGCAGGGAGAAGGGGAGAGGGGGAGGGGGAAGGGGAGAGGGGGGGGGGTGGGGTGTAAGAAGAATCAAATACTAGAGGGCATAGATTTAAAGAGGGACAAGGTTTAAAGGAGATGTGCAGATGTGCAGGGGCATTTTTTTTAATACAGAGGGTGGTGAGTGGCTGGAGTGTGCTGCTCATTTAAGAGATTTTTGTATAGGCATATGGAAATGCATGGAATGGTGGGATATGAATTATGTGCCGGCAGATAAGAGTTGGTCTTGGCATCATGTTTTACACACGCATTGAGGTCCGAAGAGCCTATTCCTGTGCTGTACAGTGGTATGTTCTGTTCTCAGAAACAACCGAGGACACAGGAATGAGCGAAGGGTTTGGGACAAAGCAACATCCATCCAGCAGTTCTAACGAGTTAGAAGCGTGCACCAGCCATGTCCCTGCTAAAGGCGTTCCATTGCAGTCATCTGTCAATGCCTATTGACATCGATGTGGCAACGTGGAA
Source organism: Okamejei kenojei (assembly GCA_035221665.1). NCBI lineage: Eukaryota > Metazoa > Chordata > Chondrichthyes > Rajiformes > Rajidae > Okamejei > Okamejei kenojei. The sequence goes on along the minus strand of CM069141.1, from coordinate 16,210,180 downwards.
AATCGCCCAGTCTGTCGGACACAAAAGCTTTGGTTCGGCCGCACTTGGAGCACTGCGTGCAGTTCTGGCCACCCCATTGCAGGAAGGATGAGCAGGCATTGGAGAGGGTGGGGTAGTGGATTATTTCAATGCTGCCTGCATCAGAGCGTACTAGCTGTAATGAGAGGTCGGACAAACTTGGATTGTTTCCTCCAGAGGATGAGGAGAGGCCTGATATAAAGTACATGAAATTATGAGGCAGAGAGAGGGTCAGAATCTTTTTTTCCAGAGTTCACATGTCGAAGGCTCAAGGATATAGCTTTAAGGTGAGTGAAGCAAAGGAGACGTACGGAGCAGGTTTTTGACTCGGAGTGCTTGTTGTCTGGAACATGCTGACAAAGATGGTGGTGGAGGCAGATAGGTTAGTGATGTTTAAGAGGCTTTTAGATAGGAATGTGGATATGGTGAATGGAGGGATATGGATCACGTGCAGGCCGAGAAGATGAACTTGGTATCATGTTCCACGCAGTCATTCTGGGCCGAAGAGCCTGTCCTTATGCTCTACTGCATAATGCTCACTGGAATAGCTGGCATGCAGGCAAATAAAACATTTGACAAAGATTTAAGAGCCAAATTTCCAATGTAGACTCAGCCTCCCTGACATGCTTACAATATTGTTGTAGTTTAGTTTCGTGTAGAGATGCTGCGCGGAAACAGGCCCTTTGGCCCACCGAGTCCACGCTGACCAGCGATCACCCGGCACACTAACCTACACACACAAGGGACAATATATACTTCTACCAAGCCAATGAACCTACAAACCATATAACATAACCATATAACAATTACAGCACGGAGACAGGCCCTCTCGGCCCTTCCAGTCCGTGCCGACCATTTGTTTTCCCCTAGTCCCATCTACCTGCACTCAGACCATACCCCTCCATTCCTTCACGTCCATATACCTATCCACTTTACTTTTAAATGTTAAAATCGATCCTGCCTCCACCACCTCTGCTGGAAGCTCATTCCACCAAGCCATGAACCTACAAACCTGTACATCTTTGGTGTGCGGGAGGAAACCAAAGATCTCGGAGAAAACCCACGCGTTCACGGGGAGAACGTACAAACTCCATACACACGGCACCCCCTAGTTGTGATACAAAGCAGCAACTCTACCATTACGCCACCGTGCCCCCCCCAATCTGAGTCAAACAGGTTTTCCACCACATAGCACCATTTGATTTGAGCTGCATGACTGCCACTGTCCAATTAATTCCTTGGAAGACCAAGGGAAAGTACGATGGGATATGGATCGGCCAGGACACAGGTGAAAAGCGACTGATGGAATTCAATGCCAGAAGGTCTGAGAATGATGAACCACACTCTGAATTTCTGTTGGAAAAAAGCAGAAGGACTTTCGGGCATAGATTCATGGAGCATTAAATTCAGCACTGGAGGTTGACAAGGCCATTTAAAAAATGCCAAAAGAAATTTCAAGGTTTTATCTCATGAGGTGTGGAATATAAAAGCCAAGAAGTAATCATGAATTTGTATCAACTTTAAGATCAGTTATAGTGATCTGTGCAGTTTATTGATCCGCACCATAGGAGCATTGAATTTAGGAAGAAGAGAAGGTAGCAAAGGAAGGCTCAAAATGTTGGGATTTTTTTGTTGCTAGATTATAGGACATTATACTAAATGTTTTCATCATTATGAAACCATGGGACAGGGTGAGCTTCCAAGAAACTAGGCATCAAGAGCAGGAGTCCTCGGTGTAAAACAATTAAATGCAAGAGATTTAGAACAAAGGGCTGATCAAATTTATTCATGTAAGTGTCCAGTATTTTCTGTTTTTACTTAAAATTTATTGACACAGGGAGTTGCAAGGAGGTGGAATTAATTTCCAAGATCAGTGATGCAAACCAATGTTGCTCCTTTAGGGTGGAAGAGGCTGGGTGAATGGTTAATACAAGACGATAGACACAAAATGCTGGAGTAACTAATCGGAACAAGCAGCATCTCTGGAGAAAATGGATAAGTGACGTTTCGGGTCAGGGCCCTTTTTCGACCTGAAACGTCACCGATCCATTTTCTCCAGAGATGCTGCTTGACCCACTAATTTACTCCAGCATTTTGTGTCTATCTTTGGAATCTGCAGTTCCTTTTTATTACACTGAGTATATTAATTATTTTCTATTCTAGCTTCAGCAGGGAATGGTGATACAAGGAACTGCAGATGCTTTCCTTTCCACCAGGAACGTCATCCATTCCATCCCTCCAGAGATGGCGCCTGGACCGCTGAGTTACTCCAGCATTTTGTGTTTATCTTCGGTGTAAAGCAGCATCTGCAGTTCCTTCCTACACTAATGGTTAATGCAAGAGATGGCTTTAATAGTTTAGTATTATCATGTTGCAGCATCTTGCGTCTTGCACACAACCAACTGGGCTAACGAGATGACTGGTGGGCAGAATCACAAATTCATATTGGAGGTCACAGCCTGGGAATCTCAATGTATTTGCAGCTGGGGTTACCCTGCAGGGCAGGTTTAAGTATTGCTTATGGGACCTGGTGCAGCGATACTGCTTAGGCACATAGGAGCAGAGATTGCTGGTCTCACTATCCCTGGAACAATGCAAGGGGTGGAAGACAAATGTCCATGTGCATCCGATATGGAAGGCACTTCATTAGCATGAGCTTAGTTTAGTTTAGCTCAGATACCGGGTGAAAACAGCACACTGAGTCCGTGCCGACCAACAATTGCCCCGTAGTTCAATCATACACACGTGGGACAATTTACAGAAGACAATTAACTTACAAACCTGCACGTCTTTCGAATATGGGAGGTGATGGGAGCTCCCGGAGAAAACACATGCGGACACAGGGAGAATGTACAAATGCTGCACCGACAGCACCTGTGGTCAGGATCAAACCTGGGTCTCTGGCACCGTAAGGCAGCAGCTCTACCGCCGTGACTCTGTTCCGTCCTAACTTGGAACTGAAGAATTGCGTGGCCAAATTGCTGAAGTGGCAGGAATTCTTCAATTGTAATCTCCTTCCACTCAGGAAGTTTGCAATTTCCCTACCATAACTAAAATGTAGCAAGCTAGGAAGGAATTTTTAAGCCACGTAGTTTATCACAGACAGGTTAGGCTTGTGCCTTAGTTGCACGTACTTCTCAAGGGGTGGGGGGAGTGAAGTAAATCCCCTCCCAAAGGCAAACGTTCCAACGTGTCATCCAAAAATTCTTGCCTTTATCGTGGGTGAACCATTTGTTTTGAAAAAGCAAACAATAGGCCCAGATTTCCAAACTGACACACGCAACTTAGCAGAATGCAGTGTCGACATTTTCTACGACACATGGCGACCCGAGATAGGAAGAAGCATGAGAGCTACCAATCCTACAGAGGATTAATTGTGATGATGATAAATGATGTGCAGAAGAATTAGCCAAAATCTTTTGTTAATGTTAATTATTTTGGAGCTTTGACCTACATTCATTTATCATAAGCAGCGGTTTGTTGCCATGACACCAAAGAAAACTTGCAATATTTTTCTCGTGCACACATTTCACAGCTTGTTTTCTTTAACAAAGCCCAGTGTTCACTCTTCACCATTTTGCATTTCTGCATTTTGTTGAATGCAGCAGATTGCCAGTACAAAAGCATTGTCACATCAGTAACAACACCGAGCTAGATTTAAAATTAAGCTGAAAACTTTAAAATCTCAATTATAAGAATGCACGTCAAAATACGTAGGTTATACTGTAATTTGCACTAGAACCAAAGTTACTAGCAATGATTAAAAACAAAAGACACACAGTGCTGGAGTAACTCAGCGGGTCAGGCAGCATCTCTGGAGAACACGGGAAGGTGAAGTTTCAGGTTGGGACTCTGCTACAGACTCATGGTTATGCATTCAATTTGGGAAAGTAACACAAATGAACGCAGGTCTCATCTGCAGGATATTGTTAGTCTGGTGCCTGCTGGAGAAAGAAACTCGAGAGTCTTACAGCCTTATAGGAAATCCAAACCAGAATCATTTAACTGCAGATGGTGGAAGTCAAACAATAAGCTGCATGTCAGATAGGATCGACAGCTGGAATGATAGGTTATGTGCTTTTTATCACCAAACTGACCACCCCTTTGTGTAAACATCCCAAATTTAATTCATAATAACCATCGATTGTGAGTCTGAAGAAGGGTCCCGACCCAAAACGTCACTTGTCCATTTCGCTGGTATTTGCTGTCAACAAAAATTCACACAGATAAGGAGGAAGGGTTTTCAAATATCACAAGAATTTTGGATTGGCCATCTGTTAGGTAAAGCACTCAGTTTTCTCTTCCACTATCCCAAAAATTTAAACAGAAATGAATACTGGAATTCTAGAATGAACTGTATGGTTTTTTCAATAACTTTGGGGAGGCATGCTGGCAAGCGTAGAGGTTGCTGCCTTACCACTGCGACTGCATGTTGCTATTGATCGCTTGAGTCCGGACGGCTGACAATGGAAGGACCTCTGTGGTCCAACCGCACGGTCAGCCCGCTCAACGCATTGAGGACGTGGCGTCTCGACGCTGTACGTAAGTCTCCACCGAGGCGGGTTTCCGTTCATCATGTTTAGGGTATCCGCTACGCATGCTGCATGCTGGAAACAGGGGCCAGGACCTCGGTCGATCCTGACATTACTTCTCCCCCTGACCTGCGTGGGTTTGCTCCTGTGTTTCCTCCCACACTCCAAAGCTTTGATCAGAGAGGATGGTCTCGTGGATTGCAGGTAGGCTAAAACAAAAAAAAACTTCAATAGACATATAACAACGGCAAGATCTGTGGTCTGCTTCAGTTTGTACTCGTTTCCCTGTGGCGCAACACGTGAACGAAACCTCTGGAGGAATTTGTTTCCGTGCGGTTTTTTTTGTCTCTGGAAAGTTATCTGCTTCTCTAGGCCATTAATTAAAAAAATTCCGCCACGACTACAAATAATGCCGTTTTACGACAATGCTAGCCAAAGACCTTATTTTTTCACCCCAGTTTTATTCACCAGGTTACCGATTTTTAACAAGCAACCTATTTTTTTTTTTTTTGTCGCGGCCGGTTTTAGGTTTTATGAATAATCGGCGGAACAATAGTTCTTAGGGAAGACTGACAAACCTCCGGGATAAACGCACGGAAACCTTGGGGGGGCGCAAAATTGTTCAAGAAGTGGGACAGGGGCATGCCTTCCCACAGATGGTGTCTATATAGTAACTGTCGGATAGTGTTTTGTAGTGCTTTGGTAAAATTGTGTTCCCATAGTATTGCTGTGTGATTGCTGGTCGACACGGACTCGATGGGCCGAAGGGCCTGTTTCCACGTTGTATCTCTGAAGTAAAATCCTGTCTGGCCTCACATCCTCCATCAACTTTAGTTTATTCAATGCTCTGCTGCCTGTATTTTAGACAACAGCCTATTAGACCTGATATCACAAAAATGATGGCCATACTTGTGCAAAAATCACATCACAACCAACTGGAACCTTCTAATTCTCTTCAGCACAACAACAACAACTTGCATTTGTGCAGCATCCTGACTGTGGTAAAACATCTTAATTCACATTGCAGGAACATTAACAGACATTTAACACCAAGTAACATTGGGACATGTCGCCAAAGCTTGGTCAAAGAGGTTTTTTTTAAGGAATGGGTGACGTTTTGGGTGGAGACCTGTCATCAGACTGGGAAGGTTCTGAAGAAGGGTCTCGACCCAACGCCTCACCTATTCCTTCTCTCCAGAGATGCTGCCTGACCTGCTGGAAACCAAACACTCCAAGTATAGACACAAAATGCTGGAGTAACTCAGCGGGACTGAAGGACTTCAGTCTGAAGAAGGGTCTCGACCCGAAATGCCTCACATTCTTTCTCTCCAGAGATGCTGCCTGTTACTCCAGCATTTTGTATGTATCTTCAGTGTAAACCAGCATCTGCAGTTCCTTCCTTCACACACGGCTAAGGAGATTTGCCACGTCTTCAATGACACTTACTATATGCCTATCCGGATACAAACACTGTCCAAGACGGAAAGAAATTGCAGAGTTGTGAACCCAGCCCATCAGCTCATCCCCCCACCCCCCCCTCAACTCCACTCTACTTCATGCTGTCTCATCAAAGCAACCGACATAACCAAGGACCTCACATACACTGGCCATTCTTTCTTCTCTCCTCTCCTGTGAGGCAGAAGATACAAAAGTTTGAAAGCAGATTCAAGAACAGCTTCTTCCCAACTATTATCAGACTTTTGAACTAATTGGCATATGCTAAGAATTAATTCCCGATCTCCCAATCTACCTCGTTACAACACATCCAATTGTTTGAACTGCACTTTCTCTGTAGTGGCTGTAATGCTGTATTCTGCACTCATTTTCTTCTCGTATGCTCTCCTGGTGTACTCCTGAATGGTATAATCTTCCTCTACAGCACACAGAGCAAAGATTTTCACTGCCTAAACAGGACATGATTGTACACGTGACATTAATAAATGAATACAACAGCAGAACACTGAGGAATTTCCACTTGTGATCTCAGTGCAGCTAGCCCTTGCAACTCGGCAGCATCTCCAGCTTGGCAGGGAGAGTCCAGGGGGAAACAAGCGATCCTGGCAATTTAATGTTACTGTGCTGCCTGCTGCCTTCTACTCAAAGAACAGAACCATCCTCTGTGTCGACGAGGCAGCACCAAAGACGTGTTTAATGCATCAGTGCACTCTAAATTGTGAATTGCAGCATTAATCAAGTGTTGCTGTCAGGAGGTGAGGAGGTATATGGTAACTGTGCATATCTCTGCCAGGTTTCCTCTCCCCTCTGGAAGAATGACCTGTCCACTGAGCCTATTTCACTTCTGCATGTTTTGGTCATTAGCCTTCCTCATGGAGTTTCCACAGAAACGATAAAAATTCCTCAGCATCCATAAGACACAGTGGTAGAGTTGCTGCCTTGCAGCGCCAGAGACCTGGGATCGATCCTGATGACGGGTGCTGTCGGTCTGGAGTTTGTACATTCTTCCTGTGACCACATGGATTTTCCCCTGGTGCTCCGGTTTCCTCCCACACTCAAAGACTTACTGGTTTGTAGGTTAAAGAAGGAACTGCAGATGCTGGAAAATCGAGGGTACACAAAATGCTGGAGAAACTCAGCGGGTGCAGCAGTATCTATGGAGCGAAGGAGATAGGCAACGTTTCGGGCCGAAACCCTTCTTCAGACTGATGGGGGGTGGGGGGAGGTGGGGGGAAGAAAGGAAAAAGGAGGAGGAGGAGCCCGAGGGCTGAGGGAGAGGTAGGAAGGGGAGGAGACAGCAAGGGTTAACCTAAGGGCCTGTTTCCATGCTGTTTCTCCAAAGTCAGAAGCTTCTAATTTTGCCAATGTTACCTGTTATTTCTGTCACTGCCAAATTCATCTGGCCTCCAAGCATCGAGCTTTTTACTATTTAAACCAGCAGCCATCTGATCACTGCTTGCATCCCCACACAGCACCTCTTTAACGTGCTTTCAGGTGATATAAATCTCCAGTCTCTATTCTTTCTACTTTGATCTACAAGACTTTGCCTCTCCCTCTCTGTTCCAGTACCCTCCCACATTCTACACAAAATTTTAACAAATTCTCAAATTTAAAAGGAGCCTCCTTATCTGAAAGACACGAGTCACACTTGGCAGAAAAGCAATCTTCATACACTTCGCCTGTGGAATGATCAGTGTAGAGGAAGCCATTCAGCCCATCTGGCTGATTCTAGGTCTCAGACTCCCAAACCAGTTGCCTTTCTCCCTCTTTTGCCATGTTATTTAACCTGCGGGAAACGGACACAAAATGCTGGAGTGACTCAGCGGGACTGAGGGACCAGTCTGAAGAAGGGTCTCAACCCCAAACGCCACACATTCCTTCTCTCCAGAAATGCTGCTGTCCCTCTGAGTTACTCCAGCATTTTGTGTCTATCTTTGGTGTAAACCAGCATCTGCAGTTCCTCCCTGCACATTTTGTTTCTCCAAGTGTTTGTTTACCCATTTCCATTTTTCCCAGCGACCACCATTCCTTCACAAAGCACTCTGGGACATTTTGTCTAAAATAAAAGGGTAGCAGCACACATGGTAGTTGACATATGGTATGTCAACATTGCTTATTTGAAAATGAGTATATTTTATTCCAATAATATAAAAAGCAATAATGAAACACTTTTGCTTTCTTAAGCAGGTAATTTTAGCAGTTTACTGGGAAAAAAACTACCCTGTGACCATTCACACAGTATTGTTGATGACCTCTGCAGTATATTAATGGCAGAATAATTACTGAAATCTTTTGTTTCAACAAAATGTGCAACAGGCAGTAAGAATTAAACAAAATACAACAGTAAATGATAAGATACCTCAATAACTGTGTATCCTACAAATCTATTCATTTTGCATTACCACAGCAAGAAACACAAACATTTCCATCTACATTCCTAATTGTCTGCATAATAATCATTTAATAGTACATAAAAACGTAAGATCATTATAAAACAAGAGCAGGATTTTGCCCCTCAGGCCTGCCTTTGCTGGCAAATTTGATCATGGCAGATCAGCCTCAGGCTACATCTCCTCTTCTGTATCAGTTCTCCACAGCTCTCGATTCCTTGATCTTTCAAAAATATATCAACTTCCTCGTTAAATATCCCCAATGATCTGTCTTCTTCGACCCTCCAGGGTAAAGATTTTGAGGATTCACCATTCACTTGGAGAAGTAACTCTCTGTCTGGGATTTTATTTAATTGCCCCCTCTTCCCCAGTGCTCCTTTTGTGACGTCACGCACAAGCACGGCACTTTGGACCCTCAACAAAATTAAACATCATTACTTTGTTTTCAGGCCACATGATACTTCTGATTGCTCATAGTTTATGAGTTATAGGAGCAGAATTAGGCCATTCAGCCCATCAAGTTCCACTCTGCCATTCAATTATGGTTGATCTATCTTTCCCTCTCAACCCCATTTTCCTGCCGAGCTGGCAAGTGGCAGAACAGTGGCATAATGGTAGAGTTGCTGTCTTACAGCACCAGGGGAGGGACTCAAATGGAGAAAGCTAGTAGACAGGGTCTGAGGCAGGAGGCAGAGAAGGGAAGCACTCAGACCCAACATGTAGGGGGAATGAAGAAAAAAATAATAAACAGAGAATAAGAGGTGGTGGGTTTCCAGGGCAAAAATCAGAAGGGGCCACTTGTCAACATAATTGTAAAAGGAGGAAGAATGTTGTAAAAACAAGCCTGAAGGCTTTGTGTCTCAATGCGAGGAGCATTCATAATAAGGTGGACGAGTTGAATGTGCAGATAGCTATTAATGACTATTCTATAGTTGGGATCACGGAGACATGGCTCCAGGGGGACCAAAGCTGGGAGCTGAACATCCAGGGATATTCAATATTCAGGAGGGATAGACAGAAAGGAAAAGGAAGTGGGGTAGCATTGCTGGTGAGAGAGGAGATTAATACAATAGAAAGGAAGGACATTAGCTTGGAGGATATGGAATCGATATGGGTAGAGCTGCGAAACTCTAAGGGGCAGAAAACGCTAGTGGGAGTTGTGTACAGGCCACTTAACAGTAGCAGTGGAGTTGGGGATTGCATCAAACAGGAAATTAGAAATGCGTGCAACAAGGGTAAAACAGTTATAATGGGTGACTTCAATCTACATATAGATTGGGTGAATCAAATGGGCAGGGGTGCTGAGGAAGAGGATTTCTTGCAATGTATGCGGGATAGTTTTCTAAAACAAAATGTAGAGGAACCAACGAGAGAGCAGGCTATTCTAGACTGGGTATTGAGTAATGAGGAAGGGTTAGTTAGCAGTCTTGTTGTGCGTGGCCCCTTGGGCAAGAGTGACCATAATATGGTTTTCTTCATTCGGATGGAGAGTGATATAATTAAGTCAGAAACAAGGGTTCTGAACTTAAACAGAGATAACTTTGAAGGTAAGAGACGTGAATTGGCCAAGATAGATTGGCAAGTGATTCTTAAAGGGTTGACAGTGGATGTGCAATGGAAGGTATTTAAAGACTGCATGGATGAACTACAACAATTGTTCATCCCAGTTTGGCAAAAGAATAAATCAGGGAAGGTAGTGCATCCATGGATAACAAGGGAAATCAAGGATAGTATAAAACCAAAAGATGAAGCATACAAATTAGCCAGAAAAAGCAGCCTACCAGAGGACTGGGAGAACTTCAGTCCAGCAGAGGAGGACAAAGGGCTTAATTAGGAAAGGGAAAATAGATTATGAAAGAAAACTGGCAGGGAACTTAAAAACTGACTGCATTTGTTTATATATATATGTGAAGAGAAAAGGTTAGTTAAAACAAATGTAGGTCCCTTGCAGTCAGAAACTGGTGAATTGATCATGGGGAACAAGGACATGGCAGACCAATTAAATAACTACTTTGGTTCTGTCTTCACTAAGGAACACATAAATAATCTGCCGGAAATAGCAGGGCACCGGGGGGTCAAATAAGGTGGAGGAACTGAGTGAAATCCAGGTTAGCTGGGAAGTGGTGTTGGGCAAATTGAATGAATTAAAGGCTGATAAATCCCCAGGGCCAGATAGTCTGCATCCCAGGGTACTCAAGGAGGTAGCCACAGAAATAGTGGATGCATTAGTGATAATTTTTCAAAACTCCTTAGATTCTGGAGTAGTTCCTGAGGATTGGAGGGTAGCTAATGTAACCCCACTTTTTAAAAAGGGAGGGAGAGAGAAAACGGGGAATTACAGACCAGTTAGTGTAACGGTAGTGGGGAAACTGCTAGAGTCAGTTATTAAAGATGGGAAAGCAGCACATTTGGAAAGTGGTGAAATCATTGGACAAAGTCAGCATGGATTTAAGAAAGGTAAATCATGTCTGACGAATCTTATAGAATTTTTCGAGGATGTAACTAGTAGAGTGGATAAAGGAGAACCAGTGGATGTGTTATATCTAGATTTTCAGAAGGCTTTCGACAAGGTCCCACATAAGAGATTAGTATACAAACTTAAAGCACACGGTATTGGGGGTTCAGTATTGATGTGGATAGAGAACTGACTGGCAGACAGGCAGCAAAGGATAGGAGTAAACGGGTCCTTTACAGAATGGCAGGCAGTGACTAGTGGGGTACTGCAAGGCTCAGTGCTGGGACCCCAGCTATTTACAATATATATTAATGATTTGGACGAGGGAATTGAATGCAACATATTCAAGTTTGCGGATGACACTAAGCTGGGGGGTAGTGTTAAGTGTGAGGAGGATGCTAGGAGGCTGCAAGGTGACTTGAATAGGCTGGGTGAGTGGGAAAATGCATGGCAGATGCAGTATAATGTGGATAAATGTGAAGTTATCCACTTTGGTGGCAAAAACAGGAGCATAGACTATTATCTGAATGGTGGCAAATTAGGAAAAGGGGAGATGCGACGAGACGTGGGTGTCATGGTACACCAGTCATTGAAAGTAGGCATGCAGGTGCAGCAGGCAGTGAAGAAAGCAAATGGTATGTTAGCATTCATAGTGAAGGGATTTGAGTATAGGAGCAGGGAGGTTTTACTGCAGTTGTACAGGGTTTTGGTGAGACCACACCTGGAGTATTGCGTACAGTTTTGGTCTCCAAATCTGAGGAAAGACATTCTTGCCATAGAGGGGGTACAGAAAAGGTTCACCAGACTGATTCCTGGGATGTCAGGACTTTCATATGAGGAAAGACTGGATAGATTTGGCTTGTACTCGCTAGAATTTAGAAGACTGAGGGGGGATCTTACAGAAACTTACAAAATTCTTAAGGGGTTAGATAGGCTAGATGCAGGAAGATTGTTCCCGATGTTGGGGAGGTCCAGAACAAGAGGTCACAGTCTAAGGATAAGGGGGAATTCCTTTAGGACCGAGATGAGGAAAACATTTTTCACACAGAGACTGGTGAGTCTGTGGAATTCTCTGCCACAGAAGGTAGTTGAGGCCAGTTCATTGGCTACATTTAATAGGGAGTTAGATGTGGCCCTTGTTGCTAAAGGGATCAGGGGGTATGGAGAGAAGGCAGGTACAGGATACTGAGTTGGATGATCAGCCATGATCATATTGAATGGCGGTGCAGGCTCGAAGGGCCGAATGGCCTACTCCTGCACCTATTTTCTATGTTTCTACGTTTCTATGTTAAGATAATAGACAATAGACAATAGACAATAGGTGCAGGAATAGGCCATTTGGCTCTTCGAGCCAGCACCGCCATTCAATGTGATCATCCCCAATCAGTACCCCGTTCCTGCCTTCTCCCCATATCCCCTGACTCCGCTATCTTTAAGAGCCTTATCTAGCTCTCTCTTGAAAGTATCCAGAGAACCGGCCTCCACCGACCTCTGAGGCAGAGAATTCCACGGACTAACAACTCTCTGTGAGAAAAAGTGTTTCATCGGCTCCGTTCTAAATGGTTTACCCCTTATTCTTAAACGGTGGTCCCTGGTTCTGGACTCCCCCAACATCGCGAACATGTTTCCTGCCTCTAGCGTGTCCAAACCCTTAACAATCTTATATGTTTCAATAAGATCCCCTGTCATCCTTCTAAACTCAGGAGCGTACAAGCCAAACCGCTCCATTCTCTCAGCATATGACAGTCCCGCCATCCCAGGAATTAACATTGTAAACCTACGCTGCACTCCCTCAATAGCAAGAATGTCCTTCCTCAAATTAGGGGACCAAAACTGCACACAATACTCCTGGCGTGGTCTCACTAGGGCCCTGTACAACTGCAGAAGGACCTCTTTGCTACGATACTCGACTCCTCTTGTGATAAAGGCCAACATGCCATTCGCTTTCTTCACTGCCTGCTGTACCTCCATGCTTAGACTGATGTACAAGGACCCCCAGATCCCATTGTACTTCCCCTTTTCCCAACTTGACGCCATTTCGATAGTAATCTGCCTTCCTGTTTTTGATACCAAAGTGAATAAACTCACATTTATCCACATTAAATTAATCTAGCATGCATCTATCTGCCCACTCCCCCAACCTGTCCAAGTCACCCTGCATTCTCATAGCATCCTCCTCACAGTTCACACTGCCACCCAGCTTTGTGTCATCTGCAAATTTGCTAATGTTACTCTGAATCCCTTCATCCAAATCATTGATGTATATTGTAAATAGCTGCGGTCCCAGCACCGAGCCTTGCGGTACCCCACTAGTCACCACCTGCCGTTCTGAAAGGGACCCGTTAATCCATACTCTTTGTTTCCTGTCTGCCAACCAATTTTCTATCCATGTCAGCACTCTACCCCCAATACCATGTGCCCTATTTTTGCCCACTAATCTCTTATGTGGGACCTTATCAAATGCTTTCTGAAAGTCCAGGTGCACTACATCCACTGGCTCTCCCTTGTCCATTTTCCTAGTTACATCCTCAAAAAATTCCAGAAGATTAGTCATCCATGCTGAAGATAAATCCATGCTGACTCGGACCGATGCTGTTACTGCTATCCAAATGTGCGGCTATTTCATCTTCTATAATTTACTCCAGCATCTTCCCCACCACCGATGTCAGACTAACTGGTCTATAATTCCCTGTTTTCTCTCTCCCGCCTATCTTTAAAAATGGGATAACATTAGCTACCCTCCAATCCACGGGAACTGATCCTGAGTCTATGGAACATTGGAAAATTATCACCAATGCATCCACATTTTCTAGAGCCACTTCGTTAAGTACCCTGGGATGCAGACCATCAGGCCCTGGGGATTTATCAGCTTTCAGTCCCATCAGTCTACACACCATTTTCTGCCTAATGTGGATTTCCTTCAGTTCTTCCATCACCCCAGATCCTCTGGCCACTACTATATCAGGAAGATTGTTTGTGTCCTCCTTAGTGAAGACGGATCCAAAGTACCTGTTCAACTCAACTGCCATTTCCTTGTTCCCCATAATAAATTCACCTTTTTCGGTTTTCAAGTGTCCAACTTTGGTCTTAACTAATTTTTTCCTCTTCACATACCTAAAGAAGCTTTTACTATCCTCCTTGTTAAAGAAGGAACTGCAGATGCTGGAGAATCGAGGGGACACAAAAGGCTGGAGAAACTCAGCGGGTGCAGCAGCATCTAAGGAGCGAAGGAGATAGGCGACGTTTCGGGTCGAGACCCTTCTTCAGACTGGTCAGGGATCAGGGAAACGAGAGATATAGACGGTGATGTGGAGAGATAAAGAATAATGAATGAAAGATATGCAAAAACGTATCGATGATAAAGGGAACAATCCATTGTAAGCTGTTTGTGGTGTGAAAATGAGAAGCTAGTGCGACTAGGGTGGGGGAGAGAGACAGAGAGAGAGGGAATGCCAGGGCCCGAGGGCTGAGGGAGAGGTGGGAAGGGGAGGAGACAGCAAGGGTTAACAGAATTGAGAAAATTCAATGTTCAAGCCCAGAGGATGCAGACTCCCCAAGCGGAATATGAGGTGCTGTTCCTCCAACTTGCAGCGTTGTACTATCCTCCTTTATATTTTTACCCTTACAATTCCTTAGTTTTATCCATACTGACTCCACATCTCCTGTTTCAATGTGACCCCTTGCAAATAAAGATAAGATTTAAGAAAAAGATTAGCACGATAAAAATCACAAGAGGTGATACTGTAATAGTAGAGGTGGTGAACATATTTCTATATATCTTTTGTTAAAGAAGCTAACAACTATGAGGCAATTTTGTGGGATGTTGGAATAATAGAAAAGAATGAAAGATAAACTGTAACCATAGAGGATACCCAGGTGGATTGCTTCTTAAGATACCCAGAAGGTAAGCGATAGCAAATGCATGATAATTAATGTATTAAAAAGCAATATCAGAGGAATAATGCTGGAGGGCTGGCTTAACGATTGATGTAAATATGAAGAAAGGGAATATTAAAAAGCCAGATGAGAGGGAGAGGAAGCCAGTATTATAGAAACACTGATTCAGAGTCAAGTCAACTTAGATGGCTGAAGTGACTTTAATCTGTGTTGTTGCGACAGTGTAATTCTTCATAAGCTTTATACTTGTCCACACCGACTAGCGATTCCCGCATATTAATACTATCCTACACACACTAGGGACAATTTTTACCGTTACCACGCATACAGTTAACCAACATACCTGTATATTTGGAATCTTAGCGCAGGGGTTTTCTTTGCAGTTGCGTGAAGGCTTGCAAGAGTGATTTGTTTCGTGAAATCAAACTAATTCAACTGATAAACTAACTAAACTAATCAATCAGAAATTCTCGTTGATTGTAAGATGCAACATGGAAACAGGCTCTTCGGCCCACCGAGCCCACACCGACCATCAATCACCCGTTCACACTAGTTCCATGTTATCCCAACTTCACCCACTCCCTACATAGAAGGCAATTTACAAAGGACTATTAACCGACAAACTCTGTGATGTGGGAGGAAACCGGAGCACCCGGAGGAAACCCACGCAGTCACAGGGAGAATGTGCAGTATCAACACAGACAGCACCAGAGGCCAGAATCGAACCACAGTCTCTGGTGCTGTAAGTTCTACCAGCTGCTCCACTGGGCCAACCATGTGTCTGTAATGACTTGTTGTCCTTCTCAGTAGTAATGGTTCCCTAGTTTAGTTTAGAGGTACAGCGTGGAAAAAGGCCCTTGAGCCCGCACCGACCAGCGATCACCCCGTCCAATAGTTCTATCCTACATTCTAGGGAAAATTTACAGAGGCCAATTAAACCTGCAAGCCCGCACATCTTTGGTGTGTGGGAGGGAACCGCAGCACCCGGAGAAAACCTATTCGGTCACAGGGAGAACCTGCAAACTCCGTACGGTCGGGATTAAACCCGCGCTGTAAGACAGCGACTCTACCGCTGTGCCACGGTGCTGCCCAGTTTTCATGAGCGCATTTCATGATATATATATAATGTTATTTGAAGAAAATTTGATGTTGGCTGGATTTTAAATATACACGAAATTAACTTAGACCGAAAATGATCGTGTCATTTTTGGAATTTTGAGTTGGCCAGAGATTAAAAAAACACATCAGTCAGAGCGTACTGAGGAGAAAATTTAGTTAATTTACATATCAGTATCTTTTGGAACACGATAATTTCATTTTTTTTCATCACCTTATTCTTTCATTTCTTCTTCAGAGAATTTTAATCCCTTTAACAAAATAGAATTCCAAGTTACCCGTCCTCGATTCAAAGCAAGTTGGTATTTCTGGGTTGTTCCCCATGTAATCCAATTTCACACCTGTGCATCTCAGTCCCTGCTTTGCACTTTCATGAAGACTAAAAGAAAACTATTAAAACCAGGATCAATCAAGCATTAAACTTCAACACCAGCTTCCTGTAGAAGACACAGTCTAGTGCAATGTAACAATAAGAGCTTTCTGAGAATGCCAGAAAAAGGGTTTAGGAAAAATAAGCACCATATCCTGCGAATTAAAACTTTAACTATATCACTGCCAACCCCTATACGACTACAGGAATCCTCCTAGTAAATAAAATTAACACACAGCGATATAGTCCACTGCAAATTATGTAAATTATATGTGTAAAAAGGAACAGCAGATGCTGGTTTAGACTGAAAGATACAAAGTGCTGGATTAATTCAGTGCATCAGGCAGCATCTCGGGAGAAAACGCATGGGCGACGTTTCAGGTCAGGTCTGAAGAAGGAGACATCACCCATCCATTTTCTCCAGAGATGCTGCCTGATCCGCTGAGTTACTCCAGCACTTTGTGTCTATCTTCCATGTAAATTATATGCTGGCTGCCCTGTCTAGTGGGGTACTGCAAGGCTCAGTGCTGGGACCCCAGCTATTTACAATATATATTAATGATTTGGTCGAGGGAATTGAATGCAACATCTCCAAGTTTGCGGATGACACTAAGCTGGGGGGCAGTGTTAGGTGTGTGGAGGAAGCTAGGAGGCTGCAAGGTGACTTGGATAGGCTGGGTGAGTGGGCAAATGCATGGCAGATGCAGTGTTAGGTGTGAGGAGGAAGCTAGGAGGCTGCAAGGTGACTTGGATAGGCTGGGTGAGTGGGCAAATGCATGGCAGATGCAGTATAAATGCGGATAAATGTGAGGTTATCCACTTTGGTGGGAAAAACAGGAGGGTGATTTGAATGGTGGCCGATTAGGAAAAGGGGAGATACAACGAGACCTGGGTGTCATGGTACATCAGTCATTGAAAGTAGGCATGCAGGTGCAGCAGGCAGTGAAGAAAGCAAATGGTGTGTTAGCATTCATAGCAAAAGGATTTGAGTATGGGAGCAGGGAGGTTCTACTGCAGGGTTTTGGTGAGACCACACCTGGAGTATTGAGTACAGTTTTGGTCTCCAAATCTGAGGAAAGACATTCTTGCCATAGTACAGAGAAGGTTCACCAGACTGATTCCTGGGATGTCAGGACTTTCAAATGAGGAAAGACTGGATAGACTCGGCTTGTACTCGCTAGAATTTTAGAAGATTGAGGGGGGATCTTATAGAAACTTACAAAATTCTTAAGGGGTTAGACAGGCTTGATGCAGGAAGATTGTTCCCGATGTTGGGGAAGATCCAGAACAAGGGGTCACAGTTTAAGGATAAGGGGGAAGTCTTTTAGGACCGAGATGAGAAAAACATTTTTCACACAGAGAGTGGTGAATCTGGAATTCTCTGCCACAGAAGGTAGTTGAAGGCCAGTTCATTGGCCATATTTAAGAGGGAGTTAGATGTGTCCCTTGTGGCTAAAGGAATCAGGGGGTATGGAGAGAAGGCAGGTACGGGATACTGAGTTGGATGATCAGCCATGATCATATTGAATGGCGGTGCAGGCTCGAAGGGCCGAATGGCCAACTCCTGCACCTATTTTCTATGTTTCCATGTTTCTATATTTTGCTCTCTAGTGTTTTTCTCTGAGAAGTATCTGTTGTATTTGTGTACGACTTGATAGTACTCATGTATAGTTTGATTTGATTTGACTGGATAACTTGCAAACAAGGTTTTCCACTGTATCTCGGTACGTGACAATAATAAACATCTCATATTTCGCTTGGGCATCGAACAACCCAGTGGTATGAATATTGATTTCTCTAACTTGAAATAACCCCTGCACTCCCTCTCTCTTCATCCGTCGCCCACCCAAGTCGCATCAGGTTCCCGGTTTCACCAAGCAAACACCTAACAATGCCCTGTTTCCTTTATCATCGTTACGTTTTTGCATATCTTTCATTCATTTGTTCTATATCTCTCCACATCACTGTTTATATCTCTCATTTCCTTCCCCTGACTTTCGAAATGTCACCCATTCCGTCCCTCCAGAGATGCTGCCTGTCCCGCTGACGTACTTCAGCATTTTGCATCTATCTTCGGTTTAAACCAGCATCTGCAGGTCCTACCTACACAAAAGCCATACAATGTTGGCTCTTGGCTTTGTTTTCAACCTACGTAACAAATGTAAGCTTGCCATCTCCACAATCCCCTTTACATCTCCAATAGTTCTCATTTCTTCTGCCTCTGGCCTCCTGTGCAGCTGCCTCTTTCTTTATCTCACAATTGTCGGTCATATTTCTTTCAGATGCCCATCTTGAACTCTTCAACCTCTCTCACTCATTCTATACCTTTCTTAAAACCTTTGTCCGACAGAAGATTAATTCGATCCTTATCATCTCTTCTCTGACTTAATGCCCATTTTAAATTCACATTTCAATGAAGCATTTTCGTGGCAATTCCTTTGTTAATGATGTGACACTGAAGCAAGTATTAGTGGCTATAATTCAGCTCTTAAATGCTAACACCTTTTGGGAGTTAAAAGGGTGGTGTATAATAACATGAGCATGCATATAAAACAGTGTATATATATATATATATATATATATATGTATATGTATATATATATATATATATATTAAATATATACATATAAATAAATATATGTATATAAAGCAGTATAAATATGTGTCTACTTTCAGAGAGCTTTGGATGAAAGAAATACTGATCGATTTGATTTGTAATCCATTCACGATCATTGACAAAATATTACAAGGTTGCTCACTTGCACATTTGGAAAATGGACACATTTTCTTTGATATTTGTCCTAGTTACTTGTTAGTTTGGGAGTAGTAATTTATTGATTGATAGATTTGGGAAGTTTGCAGAAGCCAAGTTGAAACACTAAGAAACACACAGCATTGAAACAGGCCTTCACCTACCAAGTCTGTGCTAACAATCAGGCATCTGTTTACACCAATTGTTGTTTACTCTGCTCCCATTTATATTCTCCCCATATTCCCATCAATTCCTTTCGGATCCCCAGTCATCTACAGGATGGGCAAATTCTCATTAGCCAGTTAACTTGCAAACCCGGGAGACACAAGAGATTACAAATGCTGGAATCATGAGCAAAAAATTAAACTGCTGGAGGAAGTCAGTGGGTCAGGCAGCATCCGTGGAGGTACAGATTCAGTCAACGTTTTGGGTCGGGACAACAATTCTCCAACACTTCTTTTAGATGCTAGACGACACCACAGCTTCAGGGGGAAACCCATGCAGTCATAAAGAGAACATGCAAACTCCACACAGAGGGCACTAAATGGAACCCGAGCCACTGGGGCTGTGGGGCAGCAGCGCTACCAGCTGCACCACCAAGCTACCTGTCACTAGTTGACTCCAATGTCAAAAACTACTTCTTAGTTTTAATTAGTAAGTTATATCTGCTCAGGTAAATGGCAAATAAATAAAAATTCACAAATTTCGGAGACAAATTCAATTCACCTTGATCACAATGTGCCTTGGTGTGGCACAGTGGCAAAGTTGCTGCCTTACAGAGCCAGAGCCCCGGGTTCGATCCTGGCCAAGGGGGCTGCCTGTGTGGAGTTTGCACGTTCTCCCCATGACCTGCGTGGGTATTCCTTGGGTTTTCCGGTTTTCTCCCACACTCCACAGACAGACAGGTCTGTGGATTAATTGGCTTCAGTAAAATTGTTAATTGTCCCTAGTGTGTGTAGCAGGCACGTGCCGTCAGGGTAGGCAAGGTAGGCACTGCCTACCCTGACTAAAATTATAACATAGTAATTACTAAATATAAATAGTAAAGGCATGGGAGAATTATGCTTATGTAAGAGACCGATCTCTTAGGTAGGCATAATTCTCCATGCCTTTCATCCGCAGCGCTTGTAACACGGGAAGGTCTGTGCAGCCCACGTGCCGTCAGCGCTGCTTCAAGCGTCAATTTCAATCGGGGCTGAAGGCAGCAGAAATTCTGCCTTTGCAGCACTGAGCATGCGCAGCAGTCTACTGCGCAAGTTTCTTGGCGGGGTTTTCAAATATGGTTTGTCAATATTTTAAGTGTATGTTAGGAAACAGGGAGAGAAGAATGGAGCTCGTGTACCAATGGCGTGGTAAGTACATTTCTTGGTGATGATTTTAAATACCGTATTTCCCAGGGTGTGGGGGTGGGGGGAGAGCTCCTTTCACAGCGTTTGGGGAGTCTGGCCCAGGGTAAAGTTGCGGGGAGGGCACGAATGTTGTGAAGGAGGGGATCGGGATAATGCCACGCGACGCTCCTTGCACGGAGGCGTGCAATGCCACCGCATTGAGGCGGGGGGGGGGGAGAAAGTAGCTCGGGTGGCTGAGCGGCCGCCGGGCCGGACAGCGGAACCAGCCGCCACCTCAACGCCTTCTGCCGGTCCCCGCTCACCTCTGGCAGCTCTCCATCTAAAAACCTCTCTCCTGCCGCTCGCTGGCCTCACTCATGTCCTTAAATTCCGACAGCGCGATTGAGGTTACTCGGCTGTGGGAATTTAAGGATTTGCAGGAAGCCGCTGAAATGAGCGAAGTCGGCGAACAGCAGGTGAGAGGTGTTCCGACGGAGAGCACTGCCAGAGGTGAGCGGGCCGGCAGAAGGCGTTGAAGTGGCGGCCAGTTCTGCTGTTGGGTCCCGGCGGCCGCTCACAGTCCCTGAGCTGCTTCTATTCCCGCTTACAGTGCGTGGCTTCGCGCCCGTAGAGCTGTGGCAGCGGTGAGTGAGTGAGTTACTGGCAGTATTCCCGACCCCCTCCTTCTCAACACTCCTGCCCTCCCCACAACTTTACCCCTGGCACAGACTCTCCACATGCTGTGAAAGGAACTGTTCCCCCAATTGGTCCCTTGAACAAGTGTTGTCATTCAATAAGATGACAACTGATTCAACTAGTCCCTGTACTCCCGTTTTTCCCACCATCTCTCCATCTGCCATCACCCTTCACCCCCCCCCCCCCCCCACCCATTCAGTAATTCAGAATAAAGGAGACTAGGAAGCCTTGGGCAAATTGAATTGTTACTGTTTTTATTTTATTTTTTATTTTTACTGAGAGTACAATATGCGCATGCGCGGTTTAATTTTTTTTTAAGCCGACTGAGTGCCTATCCTGAGTAATTACTCGCGGCACGTGCCTGGTGTGTAGGGTAGTGTTAGTGTATGGGGGATCACTGGTTGGAGTGGACCTGGTGGGTCGAAGGGCCTGTTTATGTGCAGTATCTCTAAAACTAAAAACTAAGCCTCTAGAATAAGTCATAAGCACTGTTTCTGAGGCATTCCCTTGCAATTACCAGTGTGCCGCCACATATCCATCAGATGCTTACATTCAAAAAATAGTCGGGAATTTATCCTGTTGTCTGTGAAGTAACTGATGTTTGCCTTGTTAAGCAATGCTTGATATGGTGATGCATTGCAGATTGATTAATATTGCTGATGTCACTGTTGTCCATGCCTCAGGCAAAATATAGTTAAAAGCTGGTGCTAGTGCAGCATGGTAAATCAATAACCCTGTCACTACCAACATGAGAAACTGGTGCCTCTGAAGACCTACGTCAGGCTTAGCTTTTTCCTTTGTGCCTGGTTGTACTGTTAGTAGGTGAATGCACAGGTCATTAGCAACCAAACACTTTTCTCTCGCTCCATGCCCTCACCAAGGCAACCAAATGCAGGCCATTGGATGGTGGGAATGTGCGGCACGGTGGCGCAGCTTGGACTTGCTGCCTTGCAGCGCCAGAGACCCGGGTACAATCCTGACTACGGGTGCTGTCTGTACAGAGTTTGTAAAATTCTCCCCGTGACCGCGTGGGTTTTCTCCGAGATCTTGGGAGAACCCTCCCACACTGCAAAGACGTACAGGTTTGTAGGTTAATTGACTCGGTCTATGTGTAAATTGTCCCTTGTGTGTTAATGTGTGGGGTTGCTGGTTGGTGCGGACTCAGTGGGCTGAAGGGCCTGTTTCCGTGCTGAATCTCGAAACTAAACTAAAGTACTCTAATCCCTCCAACAGTGTTTGAAATATCATTGACTACAGCATTAGAAACATAGAAAATAAGTGCAGGAGGAGGCCATTCGGCCCTTCGAGCCAGCACCGCTATTCATTGTGATCATGGCTGATCATCCCCTATCAATAACCCGTGCCTGCCTTCTCCCCATATCCCTTGATTCCACTAGCCCCTAGAGCTCTATCTAACTCGCTCTTAAATCCATCCAGTGATTTGGCCTCCACTGCCCTCTGTGGCAGGGAATTCCACAAATTCACAACTCTCTGGGTGAAAATGTTTTTTCTCACCTCAGTCTTAAATGACCTAATTAGAAATTGGTCAACTGATACTGAAGCAATATTTTGTAGTTGGCACCATTTCTAATTAAAAAAAAACTTTGTTTGAATTTGAGAGATTTAGATATTAAAAAGTGCAGGATATTAAACACTTTAAACTTCAGAGATTTGAAATGAAAGTGTTCCTCTTGAAACAGTAGTATAATACCATGGAAGAAGGTAATTTTAAATTGTTGGAGAAATAATTTGGTACAAACCTGTTTAATGTTTAAAAATGAGAAACATTATTTTTTGAAGGGATTTTCAATAACTTAACTAATATCTCTGAGTGTAAACTTACCATTAAACTTGCTTATGCAATTGGGTGGAAGATTGCCCAATATAAACATATTCTACTATTTTAATATCTCTGTTAAATATGCTGAAATAAATTCACGTTAATTCAACCTTAAAATCTGTGGTAACATTCCATTGCTTCAATTGGATGAGATGTTATAAATGTACAGTTTAATTTTGAGATATGTAGTAAGGAACTGAAGATGCTGGTTTAAATCGAAGAGAGACACAAAATTCTGGTGTAACTCTGCGGGACAGGCAACATCTCTGGAGAGAAGGAATGGGTGACCCGTCTGAAGAAGGGTCTCGACCCGAATCGTCACCCATTTCCTCTCTCCAGAGATGCTGCCTGTCCCGCTGAGTTATTCCAGCATTTTGTGCCTATCTTTAATTTTGAGTTTGTTTAGTTTAGTTTAGTTGAGCATTTAGTTTAGAGATACAGCATGAAAACAGGTCCTTCCGCCCACTGACTTCCCGTTCACACAAGTTCAGTGTTACCCCACTTTCTCATCCACACCCAACACACTTGGGTCAATTTGCAGAGTCCAATTAACCTACAAATCTGTACTTCTTTGGGACGTGGGAGGACACCAGAGAACCCGAGAGAAATTAATGCGGTCAAGGAGAACATGCAAACCCCACACAGTCAGCATTCGAGGTCAGGATTAAACCTGCATCTCAAGCCCCTGTGAGGCAACAGTTCTATCAACTATGCCACTGTACCTGTAGTTCAGTGGTTAACACTAGTTACATGAAAGGGTTTGTTAGTCATAATACTGAAATGTAATTGAATATTAGGGTTTGAATAGGCATTCTCAAAAGTATGTGAGTTATGATTTTCCAATAATAACACATTAACAAAACGACTGAAAAAAATCTAAAAAAATTCAAATATAATGTGTCATTGAGATAAATGTATTCCTCATTTTCCTTTAAAGGTATCTTATTGTATGCTGTATCCATCAATTACCAAATCAAACTCGAGAGATTTGGGCCAGTGCACAGAGGGGTACCATCAGAAAAGCATACTAATTACATGCTGGAGAAACAGTGGGTCAGGTAGCATCTGTGGATGGAAATGGACAGACAATGTTCTGGGTCGGGACGCTTCTTCAGACCTGTTGAGTTCCTCCGAGAATTAGTTTTTTGCTGAAGATGCAAAGTCTTGAAGGGCCAGTTTCCACACTGTATCTCTAAACTAAACTTAAACCAAACCTAATCCTCCATGCCCTCCGCAATCTACCTGCCCCGAAATCTCTGATTTCCCAGGACTCTGCCTGTCACGGGCTCTCCCTGCAAAGTGTAAGGGATTCAGCCTGACACCGCAGTGGAGTTTCAAGTGAGTGGTTCAGTGTCCTGTTATCATTCACGGCAGACTTTAAACCAACGCCGTGTGTCATGTGAACCCACAGCACCGTTCTGCTCCTCATTCTGCAAAATGAACTCCCTGCCGTGCTCAGCGTAGCTGGTGACAGACTCCATGATGACAGACCACAGGCGTCCTGCCCAGACCTTTCCCCTAATCAACTTGTAAAACAGGTTCCATAATCATTTAGTACGTTGCTGATTGTTGGGGCTTACTTTGCACTCTGGTGGCCGTGCTTGCTATGTAACAGGACGACCACGATTCAAATACGTGTTTATGCACAAAATACAAGCTAATAAAATGTTTAGTCTATTAAACAGATCTTATTCTATGTAGAGCTTATTCTACGGAGAGGGTCCAGAGGTTTACAAGAATGATCCCAGGAATGAGTAGGTTAACCTATGATGAGCGTTTGTCGGCACTGGGCCTGTACTTGCTGGAGTTTAAAGAATGAGGGGGTGGGAGGGGCGACCTCGTTGAAACATACAGAATAGTGAAAGGCTTGGATAGTGTGGACGTGGAGAGGATATTTCCACTAGTGGGAGAGTCTAGGACTAGAGGTTATAGCCTCAGACTTAAAGGACTTATTTTAGGAAGGAGATGAGGAGATATTTTGTTAGTCAGAGGGTGGTGAATGTGGAATTCTTTGCTACAGAAGGCTGTGGAGGCCAAGTCAGTGGATATTTTTAAGGCAGAGATAGATAGAGCCTGATTTGTATAGGTGTAAGAGGTTATGGGGAGAAGGCAGGAGAATGGGGTTAGGAGGGAGAGATAGATCAGCCATGATTGAATGGTAGAATAGACTTGATGAGCTGAATGGCCTAATTCTACTCCTATTCCTTATGCCCTTGTAGCACAGACTGATGATCACTCCAAATATATTCTTCTGAGTCCTTCATTCATTTCCTTAATTCATCCCATATCACTTTATAATCTCGAATGACCTGCAGAAGAACCAGCACAACGCCACATTTTGCAAATAATAAGCAAAAAAAAAAGTAAAAGCGAGAAAACTGCAAAAGAAAACGATAGCAAATGCTCAAGATACGTATCAGATCATTAAGCATCGATGGAGAAAGAAAGAAAATGGCCTGTCCCACATAGGCGACTTTTTAGGCGCGTGCAAGAGACTCTGCGCTGGCCACATGGTCGCCACATGGTCGCCACATGTTCGCTGGTGGTCTCCGGTGAGCCTCATTCATGGTCGCGAGGAGTTCCCGCATTCTGGGAACAAGTCGCGGCCTCAGTATGGTCGCCGAAAATGTTTCAACAAGCTGAAACATTTTCTGCGACCAAAAGTTGGTCGCCACGGAGAAAATCGATACTTTTGTACTCGTAGGTGCAGTTTTAGTGGGGTCACCATGTAGTTATAGGCAGTCGAGCTAGTCGTAGGTAGTTTTAGTTCATCGCCTTTGCTGATCGGGCATTTTTATTGGCTCATTGGTGGAAAAAAAATGTAAGCACGAGTTTTCAAAGCCAAGGAGAACCAACCGGTAATGTTAAATGCCCGCCGAACTTCACAGCTGTGTATATCTGGCTTATTAAAAATTGTCTGGCTTCTTAAAAGTGTCTCCACTCCTTCTCCCCCATTCTCGCCCCTCCCCCCCGCTTTTAAAGGACTTACCATACACTGCGCTTGCTGTCTTAAGCTTCCTGTTCATCGCGGTGTGTGACTATATCACCTTGGCTTTGCTACGTGTGAATTTCAGACGGCGCTCCCCCGCTTTCCCTGGCCCCCGCCTTTGCGATGTGTTTGTGTGTGTGTTCCACTCTGACACTCGCCGTTCCAGTTCCCGGTTTCTCAGCGAGTGCCACGAACTTGACAGTCGCCGGCAGTCCGCTGAAAAATCGCCCAAGTGGGACAGGCTCTTTAAAGTTTCAGGTTGATGAACTTTCTGCAGAAGCGAGAAAAAGCTATCAGCAGCAGGTGTGGCAAAAGAGCATGTGGATGGGGTCCAGTCACAGGGAGCATGTGCAAACTCCACACAGATAGCACTCAAGGCCAGGATTGAACGCGGGTCTCCAGTGCTACGAGGCAACATGGAAACATAGACATTAGGTGGAGTAGGCCATTTGGTCCTTCAAACCATTCAACATGATCATGGCTGACCATCCAAAATCAGTATCCCGTTCCTGCTTTCTCCCCATATCCCTTGATTCCGTTAGCTCTAAGAGCTATATCAAACTCTCTTGAAAACATCCAGTGAATTGGCCTCCACTGCCTTCTGTGGAAGAGAATTCCACAGATTTACAACTCTCTGGATGAAAAAGTTTTCCCTCATCTCATAGAAAATAAAAACATAGAAACATAGATCTCAGTCCTAATAGGCAGTCATCTCCACCAGCAGCATCACTGCCCACTTATTTCAAGTAAAAGTGTATTTGGGGTGATTATCACCTATTAAAAAAAGCAAATATCCAATTTCTAGACAAAATAATTTTACAGAGGACATTAATCTTCTGTGCACAATCATTTGACAGATACTGTGCTAAGTATCAACCATTTTATATAATTCTTTTGTATGATCTTAACTCCAGAGGAGAGATGCAAATATTCAACATATCATTCTTATTTAGGTTGTTTTTATGAAGGATGACATCAAATGCAGCCCTTTTGCAACCATATTTCCACTGAGTAATCCCAACAGGCACGTGGATTGCAATTTATCCAAAACTTTCATGTTCAGCAAAATGTTAACATTGCATAGCAACCAAGATAAACTTCATACTGCGGTGAGGATAAGCAATAAAGGAAGCTAGAATATTAAATGTAGCATCAATTGAGAATGATAAATTTTCAAAGCTGTCAATTTCCCCAAACCACCAGTTTATCTGTGACTTGAACATACTTTTGTGGTTTAAAATCAAATTGTGATCATATATCCTGAGATATGTGACGATTAGCAGCAGCGTAGGAAATAGTTCATCTGAGTTTGTTGATTGAGACATGCTGATTTAATAATATTGATTGATAATGTAATATTTTACATTGCTCTCCTGTGCAGAAAATGCTTGCTTCAGTTTGTTAACAAAGTCTTTCATTGTGAATAAGACAAATATAAACTATACAAGACTGTACATTTTTGACAGGAATCCAATGATGCAATTACATTTGAAGGGTGGGAGTTTTAAACCTCTGAACAAGTCGGGCAGTAAGTTAGCAGAACATTCTCATTCTCTGATGGAAAGCAAGATCACCATGATCACCAGAGTAGAAGCCACAATAGAAAAACATTGATGTACCCAATGTAATAAAAAGGAACTGCAGATTCCAAAGATAGACACAAAACGCTGGAGTAACTAGGCGGGTCAAGCAGCATCTCTGGAGAAAATGGATCGGGCCGGGTCTGAAGAAGGGTCCAGACCCGAAACGTCACATCCATTTTTTCCAAAGATGCTGCCTGACCCGCTGAATTACGCGAACATTTTGTGCCTATCATTGATTTGTGAGTGTGACGGCGCCTATCGGCAGCAGCTCGACTACAGTCCGTCTGTTTTTTTTAATTTTTTGTCTTGTTAAATATATGTCTTGAGTCTAGTTTTTATTCTTTTTTTAGCTGTGTATATGTGGAGGGTGTGGTGGCTGTGGGGGAAACCGTTAATCTCTTCCCTGTACGGGGACCTGACTTTTTCCCTGTCGGATCTCCGATGTCAATGGGCCTAACACCGAGGAGCTGGCGGCGGCCTCCGGCCGGGACTAACCTGGGAGCTTCAGTCACGCAGCCTGCGGACCTGACATCACGGAGCTGGCCGACTTCGGAGCGGGAAGAGCTGTGGTGCTTCGGAGGCTCCGGCCGCAGGCCCGGTGGGAGAGCGCTTTTCGGAGCTCCCGCAACGGCAACTTCTCCCGCCAGAATCGAGGGGTTTAAAGGACTCGGAGTGGGGCCTAATATCGCCCGGTGCGGCTTAAACGGCCACAGGACTTACCATCGTCCGCTGGGGGCTTTAACATCGGGAGCCCCAGTTCGCCTCAACGCTGCAGTTGGACTGCTGGACCGCGGGAGAAGAACAAAGGGAAGAGATAAGACGTTGCCTTCCATCACAATGAGGAGATGTTGGAGATTCACTGTGATGGATGTTTATGTAACCTGTGTTAAGTGTATGTCTTGGGTTTTTTTGTAATGTAAAACTGTAGAAAATGTAATTGTTGTTTGAATGACAATAAAAGGCATTCTATTCTATTCCATTCTATATATAAAGCCCAAACTATTATTGATTTGAGATTTCTCTTGAATGGAGTTGGAGATACATCAGTGGTAGGAAAATTATTAGAGAAAACAGCAAGGGATAAGATTTATGTACATTTGATAAAGCAGGTCTTATAGTCAGCATGGCTTCGTGCAAGGACAACTCTGCTTCACTAATTTAATTGAGATTTTAGAGGAATGAACAAAGAATTGTTCAATGGTTTATGTATTGTTACATGTTCCAGGTACAATGTAATACACTTTTTGCATACAGATCAGCAAGATCATCCAAGTACATAAGCACAGTTATTTCTGGTCAGTACAGATTGCACAGAACAGCCACGCAGTCCATATCCAATAGATGGCAGAAGACTGATGAAGGCAGGGTGAAAGGTGATGGCTATATCGACTTTAGTAAGGCATACGCAAGCTCCCACATGGTAGTCTGGTCCAAAAGGTACATGGGATGCGCCAAGTGATGTGGATCACGACTAAATCAGGACACCAAACCTCCCATCGGTGCACAATCGCATGCAACCTAGTTTCACATCACTTACTTGAGAGAGTCATAGAGTCATACAGCGTGGAAACAGGCCCTTCCACGCAACTTGCCTGCACTGACCAACGTTCCCCATCCACACTAGTCCCACCTGCTTGCGTTTGGCCCATATCCCTCTAAGCCTGTCCTAGGTCAGTGGATGTGCTGTATCTGGGCTTTCAAAGGTCCCCACACAGAAGATTAGTGTTCAGAATTAGAGCACATGGTATTAGGGGTGGGGTATTGAAATGGATGGAGAACTGGTTGACAGACAGGAAGCAAAGAGAAGGAATTAACGGGTCTTTTTCAGATTGGCAGGCAGTGACTAATGGGGTGCCGCAAGGCTCAATGCTGGGACCCCAGTTATTTACAATATAGATTAACGATTTAGACGAAGGAATTAAACATAACATCTCCAAGTTTGCGGATGACACAAAGCTGGTTGGCAGTGTGAGCTGCATGGAGGATGCTATGAGGCTGCAGGGTGACTTGGATGGGTTGGGTTAGTGGGCAGATGCATGGCAGATGCAGTATAATGTGGATAAATGGGAGGTTATCCACTTTGGTGGCAAGAACAGGAAGGCAGATTATTATCTGAATGGTGTCAGATTAGGAAAAGCGGAGGTGCAACAAGACCTTGGTGTGCCTGTACATCAGTCACTGAAGCATGCAGGTACAGCAGGCAGTGAAGCAAGCAAATGGCATGTTGGCCTTCATTGTGAGAGGACTTGAGTGAAGGAACGAGGAGGTCCTACTGCAGTTGTACAGGGCCCTGGTGAGACCGCACCTGGAGTATTGTGTGCAATTTTGGTCTCCTAATTTGAGGAAAGACATTCTCGCTATTGAGGGAATGCAGCTTAGGTTCACCAGGATAATTCCTGGGATGACGGGATTGACATATGGATGAAAGAATGGATCGACTGGGCTCACATTCACTGGAATTTAGAAGGATAAGAGGATATCTTTTAGAAACATATACAATTCTTAAGGGTTCGGACAGGCCAGATGCAGGAAAAATGTTCCCAATGCTGGGGAAGTCCAGAACCAGGGGTCACAGTTTAAGAATAAGGGTAAGCCATTTAGGACTGAGATGAGGAATATTTTTTTCACTCAGAGAGTTGTGAATCTGTGGAATTCTCTGCCACAGAAGGCAGTGGAGGCCAATTCACTGGATGTTTTCAAGAGAGAGTTAAATATAGCTCTTAGGGCGAATGGAATCAAGGGATATTGGGAGAAAGCAGGAACGGGGTACTGATTTTGGATGAGCAGGCATGATCATATTGGAATGGAGGAGCTGGCTCGAAGGGCCAAATGGCCTATTTCTGCACCTATTTTCTATGTTTCTATCCGTGTACCCGTCTAAATGTTTCTTAAACGTTGCGATACTAAAGGGGCTGTCCCACTGCGGTGAGCTAATATGCAAGTTTAGACGAATTTGCCCACGACTCAAACTCGCAGCATTGTTGACACGTGGTCCTAGGAGGTCCTATGGGTCACTGGAACTCTCCTAGATGCTCGAGGGAAGTTCCCGAATACTCGCGGCCTCAACTAGGTCGCGGACATCTTTTTAGCATGTTGGAAAATTTTCCGCAAGTAAAATTTGGTTGGCATGGTTCTTTTTAACTCGTAGTGCAGTGGAGTGGGGTCGCTATTTAGTTACAGGCAGTCGAGGACAACCATAGGCAATCTCCTTCGCTGACCGGTGTGTGTGTGTGTGTGTGTGTGTGTGTGTGTGCGTGTGCTCAGTCGATCCAGCTCGTGGTTTTCCAGGAGAGTGCCCTCGAGCTTGAAGGTCGAAGATAGTCTTCTTAACTCACGGATTAGGTCGCCGCAGTGGGACAGCCCCTGAACAGCAGTCATGACAGAAAGGTGAGTAGGAAAATGTGAAACAATTATTCAATATTTTTAGCCATTGTGTTTGTATATTTTAACAGCTTTACCAACTGGGCCAACCTTCTACTCTCTGCTTGAGTTAGATGGTGCATTTATAATTATGTGGAATGGGAATATTATTCTGCACTATAGTGTTTACAATCCAAGCATTTGGGTCTGATTTATTTCTTATGAGGCGTTTTAGTGCTGGAATTTACCTGTGTAACTACTAATATTTCAAGTCAAGCGTGTTTTTTTATCATATGTTCCAGATAGAACAATTAAATTCTTATTTGCTTCAGCACAACAGAATATGTAAATATAGTACACTGTAAACAATATAATAAATGAGAAAAAAAAAAGTTCAGTGTGTATATATACACACACTCACAAATACACTCACACACACACACACATATATATATATATATATATATATATATATATATATATATACGTACACACACACACACACATACAAAACAAGCAATAGTAGTGCCGTAATATATAATAATCATAATAGTCTATTGTAGTTCAGCGCTTATTTGAGATTGTTCTAATAGCCTGATGGCTGTATGGAAGAAGCAAAGAAGCTGTTCCTGAACTTGGATGTTACAGTTTTCAGGCTCCTGTAACTTCTTCCCGATGGCAGGGGAGAAATGAATGTGTAGCCAGGATGGTGTGGGTCTCTGATTATGTTGGCTGCCTTTTTGAGGCAACGATCGATAAATCCCTTCGACGGTGGGGAGGTCAGAGCCGGTGATGGACCGGGCAGTGTTCACAAATGTTTGCAGTCTTTTTCGCTCCTGGGCGTTCAAGTTGCCGAACCATGCCGTGATGCAACCAGTCAATGTGCTGTCTACTGTAGACCTGTAGAAGTTCATGAGAATCCTCTCTGACATACTGAATCTTTGTAATCTTCTCAGGAAGTAGAGATGTTGATGCGTTTTATTTATAATTGCATCAGTGTGCTGTGTCCAAGAAAGATCTTTGGAAATATGCACGCCCAGGAATTTGACGTTTTTTGACCCTCTCCACCGTTGTCCCGTTGATATAAACAGGATCGTGGGTCCTCATCCTTCCTCTTCCAAAGCCCACAATCAGTTCATTGGTTTTACTGATATTGAGAGCCAGGTTGTTGTGCTGGCATCATTTGGTCAATCGATCGATCTCACTTCTCTTCTCCGACTCATCACCATCTGAAAGTCATCCAACAATGGTGTTGTTGTCGGCGAACTTGAAGATGGAGTTTGCACTGTGTCCGGCTACACAGTCATGAGTATAGAGTGAATAGAGCAGGGGGCTGAGCACGCGGCCTTGAGGTGCTCCCGTACTGATTGCTAATGAGGAAGAAGTATTTCTGCCAATTCGAGCAGACTGTGTCTGTGGATGAGGAAGTCGAGGATCCAATTGCAGAGGGATGCACAGCGACTCAGCTCCTTGGTGAGCTTGGTAACCAGTTTGGAGGGAATGAAGGCATTGAATGCTGAGCTGTAGTCTATAAACAACAGCCTGATATAAGTGTTTTTATTGTCCAAGTGGCCCAGAGTGGAGTGAAGTGCCAGTGAGATGCCAGTGACCTGTGGTGACAGTAGGCAAACTGTAGTGGGTCGAGGTTCTTGTTGAGGTAGGAGTTGATATGCACTATAAGCAACCTCTCAAAGCACCTTGCGTAATAAGGATTTCCACTTGAAAGGAAAGTCAAGTTCTCACTGTTTTACCAAATACAAACAATCACCAACAAGAGTACAAGATTAATTTTAAAATTGAATGTCCTCAAATGTGCCTTCTATAGTTTTATTTTTTTTTAATAACTGCTGCAGTATTCTGATATTTTGTTTGTCTTCTGAAATCTCAGTATTTGATCCCCAGCAGGCAAATTATAATGTTGGAAATTAATAGGTGTAACTGCATAAATTCAGTTTGTGAGATGTTAAATAGAACAGTTTTCAGGTGAACAGTGTAATCTGATTTACCAAATCTACCAGTGAGCCTTTTACATGATTACTAGATGTTAGAGAATCCCAACCTATTCATGCAGTGCAAACAACCTAATTAATAAACTTATGTGTGAATTTGTTTCCACGTTTTGATTTTTGAAAGAACGATTAGGCCCTTAGGACGTCATAGAATCTTTAAGATATGAAGACGATAGCACCCAAAAGCAACCAATGGAACAAAAGGTAAATTCCATGAGATAACAAATAGATATTCGATGCATGTGTAGGAAGGAAGGTTAAACCGAAGATAGACACAAAATGCTGGAGTAACTCAGCGGGTCAGGCAGCGTCACTGGGGAAAAGCAATAGGTGATGCTTCGGGTTAGGGCTAGGGCTAGTCTCCTTCAGACAGAGTCAGGAGAATGGGAACCAAGAGGTTGGAAGGTATTTATGCATCTACTGACGCACAAGAACACCGCTACATAATTAACATCTGGTTCAAGGTCACACCTTCAAAATAAAATCTAACGTATTTCAGTCAAAAGCAGATTGCAACTAAAAACATTATTTTTCAATGTAATTAGAAATGAATTAATTTATGTCAGACTATTTCCATTCTTCCAATTCATTCTATTAATTAGTTTGTAAAATGTGTGCAGGATAGTTTTTTTGCAGCAGTACATAGAGGTATCGACCAGAGAAGGGGCAGTGCTGGACCTCCTGTTAGGAAATGAGGCAGGTCAGGTGACGGAGGTATGCATTGGTGAGCACTTCGGGACCAGTGATCAAAATACCATTAGTTTCAATATAATTATGGAGAGAGTCAGAACTGGACCTAGGGTGGAGATTTTTGATTGGAGAAAGGCTAACTTTGAGGGAATGCGTAAGGATTTTAAAGGAGTGAATTGGGACACTTTGTTTCATGGGAAGGATGTAGAAGAGAAATGGAGGACATTTAAAGGGGAAATTGTAAGAGTACATAATCTTTATGTCCCTGTTAGGTTGAAAGGAAATAGTAAAAATTGGAAAGAGCCATGGTTTTCAAGGGAAATTGGACACTTGTTTCGAAAAAAGAGAGATATCTACAATAATTATAGGAGGCATGGAGTAAATGAGGTGCTAGAGGAGTATAAAGAATGTAAAAAGAATCTTAAGAAATAAATTAGGAAGGCTAAAAGAAGATATGAGGTTGCTTTGGCAAGAAAGGTGAAAGTAAACCCAAAGGGTTTCTACAGTTATATTAATAGCAAAAGGATAACGAGGGATAAAATTGGACCATTAGAGAACCAGAATGGACAGCTATCTGCAGAGCCAAAAGAGATGGGGGAGATATTGAACAATTTATTTTCTTCGGTATTCACCAAGGAGAAGGATATTGAACTCTGTGAGTTAAAGGGAAAAAGTAGAGTAGCTATGGAAACTATGAGATTCAAAGAGGAGGAAGTACTGACACTTTTGAAAAATATAAAAGTGGATAAGTCTCCAGGTCCTGACAGGATATTCCCTAGGACATTGGGTGAAGTTAGTGTAGAAATAGTAGGAGCTATGACAGAAATATTTCAAATGTCATTAGAAACGGGAATAGTGCCGGAGGATTGGCGTACTGCGCATGTTGTTCCATTGTTTAAAAAGGGTTCAAAGAATAAACCTAGCAATTATAGACCTATTAGTTTGACGTCAGTGGTGGGCAAATTAATGGAAAGGATACTTAGAGGTAATATATATAAGCATCTGGATAAACAGGGTCTGATCAGGAACAGTCAACATGGATTTGTGCTGGAAGGTCATGTTTGACAAACCTTCTTGAATTTTTTGAAGCGGTAACTAGGGAAATTGATGAGGGTAAAGCAGTGGATGTTGTCTATATGGATTTCAGTAAGGCCTTTGACAAGGTTCCCCATGGAAGGTTGGTTAAGAAGGTTCAATCTTTGGGTGTTAATGGCGGAGTAGCAAGATGGATTCAACAGTGGCTGAATGGGAGATGTCAGAGAGTAATGGTGGATGGCTGTTTGTCAGGCTGGAAGCCGGTGACCAGTGGGGTGCCTCAGGGATCTGTGTTGGGTCCACTGTTGTTTGTCATTTACATCAATGATCTGGATGATGGGGTGGAAAATTGGATAAGTAAGTATGCAGATGATACTATGATAGGTGGTGTGTGGATAATGAAGTAGATTTTCAAAGTCTACAGAGAGATTTGGGCCATTTGGAAAAGTGGGCTGAAAGATGGCAGATGGAGTTTAATGCTGTTAAGTGTGAAGTGCTACATCTTGGCAGGACAAATCAAAATAGGAAGTACATGGTAAATGGTAGGGAATTGAGGAATGCTGTGGAACAGAGGGATCTAGGAATAACTGTGCATAGTTCCCTGAAGGTGGAATCGCATGTAGATAGGGTGGTAAAGAAAGCCTTTGGTGTGCTGGCCTTTATAAATCAGAGCATTGAATATAGGAGTAGGGAAGTAATGTTAAAATTGTACAAGGCATTGGTAAGACCAATTCTGGAGTATGGTGTACAATTTTGGTCCCCTAATTATAGGAAGGATGTCAACAAAATAGAGAGAGTACAGAGGAGATTTACTAGAATGTTGCCAGGGTTCCAGCAACTATGTTACAGAGAAAGGTTGAACAAGTTAGGTCTTTATTCTTTGGAGCGCAGAAGATTAAGGGGGGACTTGATTGAGGTCTTTAAAATGATGAAAGGGATAGACAGAGTTGACGTGGATACGTTTTTCCCATTGAGGGTAGGGAAGATTCAAACAAGAGGGCATGACATGATAATTAAGGGACAGACGTTTCGGGGTAACGTGAGGGGGAACTTCTTTACTCAGAGGGTGGTGGCTGTGTGGAATGAGCTTCCAGCAGAAGTGGTGGAGGCAGGATCGATTTTAACATTTAAGAGTAAAGTGGATAGGTATATGGACGTGAAGGGAATGGAGGGGTATGGTCTGAGTGCAGGTAGATGGGACTAGGAGAAAACAAATGGTCGGCACGGACTGGAAGGGCCGAGAGGGCCTGTTTCCGTGCTGTAATTGTTATATGGTTATATATGGTTAATCGGGTTCCCAGTACAAAATTTCAAGCATGCAATAAAATAGCAGCAATGATTATGGAGTCAACACAGACATTGAATATGTCTGAAGAAGGGTCCCGACCCGAAACATCACCCATCCTTTTTCTCCAGAGATGCTGCCTGACCCGTTGAGTTACTCCAGCACTTTGTGTCTATCTTTGGTGTATACCAGCATCTGCTTAATATTGTACTGAAGATATACACAAAATGCTGGTGTATCTCAGCGGGTTAGGCAGCATCACTGATAAAAAAAATATAGGTGTTGTTTCAGGTTGCTACGCTTCTTCAGGCTGGAGAAGTGTCCTGACCCGAAACGTCACCTATTTGTTTTCTCCAGAGATCATAAAATTATAAGTGTTCGGCCCATCACGTCTACTCCGCCATTCAATCATGGCTGATCTACCTCTCCCTTCTAACCCCATTCTCCTGCCTTCTCCCCAGAACCTCTGACACCTGTACTAATCAAGAATCTATCTAAGGTAGACAAAAATGTTGGAGAAACTCAACGGGTGAGGCAGCATCTAAGGAGCGAAGGAATAGGTGACGTTTCGGGTCCAGACCCTTCTTCAGACCGATGTGGGGGTGGGGGGGGGGGGGGGGGGAAGAAGAAAGGAAGAGGCGGAGATAGTGGGCTGTGGGAGAGCTGGGAAGGGGAGGGGAAGGAGGGAGAAAACAAGGACTTCCTGAAATTGGAGAAGTCAATGTTCATACCGCTGGGGTGTTAACTGCCCAAGCGAAATATGAGGTGCTGCTCCTCCAATTTGCGGTGGAACTCACTCTGGTCATGGAGGAGGCCCAGGACAGAAAGGTCGGACTCGGAATGGGAGGGGGAGTTGAAGTGCTGAGCCACCGGGAGATCAGGTTGGTTAATGCGAACGGTGCGGAGGTGTTGGGCGAAGCGATCGCCAAGCCTGCGCTTGGTCTCACTGATGTAGAGCAGTTGACACCTAGAGCAGCGGATGCAATAGATGAGGTTGGAAGAGGTGCAGGTGAACCTCTGCCTCATCTGGAAAGACTGCTTAGGTCCTTGGAGTCAAAGGGGGAGGTAAAGCGACAAGTGTAGCATTTCCTCTGGTTGCAAGGGAAAGTGCATGGGGAGGGGTGGTGTGTGTGGGAAGGGACGAATTGACCAGGGAGTTATGGAGGGAGCTGGTCTCTGCGGAAAAAATCTATCTATCTCTGTCTTAAATATATCCACTGACTTTGCCTCCACAGCCTTCTGTGACAAAGAATTCTACAGATTCACCACCTTCTGACTAAAGAGATTCCTCCTCATCTCCTTCCTAAACGAACGTCCTCTAATTCTGATGTTATAACCTCTAGTCCTAGACTCTCCCACTAGTGGAAACATCCTCTCCACATCCACTCTATCCAAGCCTTTCATTATTCTGTACGTTTCAATGAGATCCCCCTCATTCTTCAAAACTCCAGCGAATACAGGCCCAGTGCCGTCAAACGCTCATCATATGTTAACCTACTCACTTGTGGGATCATTCCTGGGATGCTGACTAAACCACTGAGTTACACCAGCATTTTGTGTAATTATCAATGTTTACACGTGTTTTGATGTCGCATATGACTGGAGGCTAAAAAAACACATTCTAAAATTGGATGCTGATGATACAAAAATAGGAGGAAGGGCATGTTGTGGTGAGGACATTGCACAAGGATGCAAATGGATTGAATGATTTGTCGAAAAACTGACAAATGGAGATTATTGTGGGGAAATATTTGAGGTCTTGCATTTTGGTAAAAGGCGGATTATTTTCTAAACGGAGAGAGATGGCAAATGAGTGAAGTACTGAGGGATTTAGGTGTTCTAGTACACTAAACATGAAAAGCTAATAGGCAGATCCAACTAGTCGTTAAGGCAGCAAACACCCCTTTGGCCCTTAATTTGTCCTGTTATCAGGTACCTCTCGGATCATCTCTCGGATTTTCTTTAATCGGACTTTACGACGGGACTTTATCTTGCACTAAACATTATTCCCTTTACCCTGTATCTGTACACTGTGGACAGCTCGATTGTAATCATGTATAATCTTTCCGCTGACTGCAGAACGCACAACGAAAAAACGTTTCACTCTACCTCGGTACACGTGACAATAAATTAACTAACTTTATTGTGAAGTTTAGTTTAGTTTAGAGATACAGCGTGGAAATAGCCCCTTCGGCCCACCGTTCCACGCCGACCAGCGATCCCCGCACATTAACACTACCCCACACACACGATGGACAATTTACATGTACACCGAGCCAATTAACCTACATACCTGTATGTCTTTGGAGTGTGGGAGGAAACCAAAGGAATCTCGGAGAAAACCCGTGCGGTTACTGGGAGAAAGTGCAAGCTCTGTACTTTCAGCACCCGTAGTCGGGATCGAACCCGGGTCTCCGGTGTTGCAAGCACTGTAACTCTACGAATGCGCCACTGTGCCGCCCATGGGGGTTGTGTTTTAAAATAGAGAGGAATAAGGCATTGTTGGAAACATCTGAAGTATTGCACGCAGTTTTGGTCTCCACACATAAGAAAGATATGATAGCATTAGAGTCAGACAAAGGAACCTCATGAAACCTATTGCTGGGATGAGAGAGTTGTCATATCAGGAGAGCTAGGGATCCATTATTCGATGATCATCAAACCCCTGTTCACCACCAGGGGCGCCAAACGATTAGCAGCCCTGCCAACAGTCTGTTTGTTTTTAAAAATGTTTTAGGGTGTTTTGTAAGTTTGTGTAAATGTTCTCTGGTTTGTTATACTGTGGGGGGAGGGGGTAACTATCTATTTTTCCGTTTCTTACCTTTCCGGAGACGCAATGTTTCCGGGTCACGTCTCCGGTTGCTTTGCGGCCTACCATCGACGGAGATGGAGGCCTCCTCAGACTGACCTTGGGCCCCACCGCGGGGCAAGAACTTAATATCGGAGCTGATCCCTTGCCTGGGATTGCACCAACCGCGGCCTGCGGACTTACCATCAAGTGCTCGCAGTCGGTAGAGGCTAGTCGGGAGCTCCGACAAACGCAGAGGTTCGACCAGCCCTGACGCTGGGTTCGATCGCCTGGCGCGGGGGAGCTGACATCCCCCCCCGATGCAGGAGCTGAATCGCCCCCACGTGGAGGGCCCAAAATGCCGCTGACTACGGGAGTCAGGATCGTCCCGTCAACAGAGGACTCGAGGCCCCCCACCGCCGGAAAGTTAAGGGAAGGGATTGAACTTTTTTTCGCCTTCCATCACAGTGAGGAATGTGGAGCAGTCTCTGTGGTGGATGTTTTTGTTAAAATGTGTTTTGTGTGTTCTGTTGCTTTTTATTTGTATGACTGACTTGGTTAATGAAATTCCTCGCATTTATTGCAAACCATACTTGGTTTGCAATAAAGTATTATTGTGATTGTGATTGTGATTGAGATTAGAATAATGTGGGGTGACCTAATTCAAACTCCTAAGAAGGCTTGAGAGGGTAGGAGCTGAGTTGTTTTCAGTAATGGAAGTATCTTGGACAGAGGTCATAGTTACGAGATGAGTGGATGGTCATTTCACATTGAAGCCATAGAAATTACTTCCCTCAAAGTGCAGTGAATTGCTGGAACTCTCTGTTCCAGAAAGCACTAGCAACGAGCTCATGAGAAATATTTAAGATGGCATTAAGATATTTGAAAAATCAGGGAAGTGAGGGTTATGGTGAACATGTACATGAGAGGAGTTAAGGCCATCATTATCCTATTAATGTTAAGGCACTTTGGTCAACGAGAGTTGTTTTTAAATATGCTATAGAAATAAAATTGACTTGACTGTTGGCCTGCTGGTCTCTTGCTGCTACTGTTTTCATTGTTAGATATATTTTGCTGGGGCAGCTTACAACCCAACGGTATGAATATGAATTTCTCTAATATCAAGTAACCTTTGCATTCCCGCTGTCTCTGTCCCTCCACCACCCTTGTCGTCGTACTAGTTTCACTGTTGGGTTTCACTGTTTGTATAACCCGTTACCACCTTTCCTTACAGCCCACAATGGGCCATTGTGGGCTTCACCTTTCCTTGATCATTGTTGCTTTTTCCTTATCTTTCATTCATTTGTGCTATGTACCTTTTATAAACACTAATTTTCTTCTCCCGACTCTCAGTCTGAAGAAGGTTCTCGACCCGAAATATCACTTGTTAATTTTCTCTAGAAATGCTGCCTGACCCGCTGAGTTACACCAGCGTTTTGTGTCTACATTCAGTGCATGTGCAGCTCCTTTCTACATGTTGGATTCCATTTGGATAATAGTTGTTTGAATTCAAATATTTTGGCCAAATGTAATTATATTATGAGGCGTCAATATGCAATCTGCATACAACTTATGACAACCTTGCAATACGGTTTTCCAACCCCAAATTGTCGCTCAAACCCATGGTAATGAAATTACATTTGTATGTACTGTATTTACTTTTATAATTTAAAGATTCGGTGGCAAAATATAAAAGCTTCCAGAAAAGAGTGCAATTGGGCAGCATTTTGACCTATTGTAAAATGCAACATAATTATTCAATTATTACTCTAGTTCAGTATCTATGAGTTTCATGAACTAAGCTCCAATTGACTTAAAAAGTTCCGAGGGACATTTTCTAGTAACATTGGAATGTATTGATAAATTGTGCCGATATATTATCTGCAACTATTTGTGCCCAAACATCTAAAAAAAAGGCAGAATTTTTAAAATTAAAGTTGGTTGGGTGGGAGAGAAGGCATGGGACAGACTACCACCACTTTGTATTTTAAACCAATACAACAGATCAAATTGTGACTCCTGTGTTATGGCCGTTCAGCAAATGGAAACTCTCCCTTACAGAATTCACAAATCATTATCCAAATGTGATTCTATGACTAAATGTGAATCCAAGTCTATGACTCCAAATGTTTGAGATACAGAATAAAATTTGCTCTTACAGAATTTGGATTCACTGTTACAGAAAAAAATAAAAATATACACACATGTACTTTTTTCAACTCGCGTTTCTCGACAGAACAAATGGCTTCACGCTGTGGCACATTGTGATACAGACCATTTTCTAGGAACACGATGCAAATACATCCTAAAGTTGTCCAATTTGTGGTTGAAATACTCTGATTTTCCGGATGGGTAAATCAGATCTCAGGTGGATTGTGATAAACAATACAAGCCAGCAGGTACAGCAACTCCTCACATAAAACGTCTATGCTTCTCACAGTAAAGGAGACTAACCCACTTCACATCTCTCCCGACTGTCACTGCCAATAAACCATAATGCTGACTGCGGAAAGCAGGCATAACAGTAAATATCAGAGAGAATTGAGCCTTTGACTTTTGCAATTGAATACCTGGTACATGTTGTCATCAGCAAAAATATAGAAACATAGAAAATAGGTGCAGGAGTAGACCATTTGCACTGCTATTCAATATGATCATGGCTGATCATCCAAAATCAGTATCCCATTCCTGCGTTTTCCACGTATCCCTTGTTTCGATTAGCCTAAGAGTTAAATATAACTCTCTCTTGAAAACATCCAGTGAATTGGCCTCCACTGTTTTCTATGCCAGAGAATTCCACAGATTCACAACTCTCTGGGTGAAAAAGTTTTTCCTCATCTCACTCGTAAATGGCCTACCCCTTATTCTTAAACTGTGACCCCTGGTTCTGGACTCCCCCAACACGGAGAACATTTATCCTGCATCTAGCCTGTCCTAAGAATTTTATATGTTTCTATAAAATTCCCTCTCATCCTTCTAAATTCCAGTGAATACAAGCCTAGTCGACCCATTCTTTCCTCATACGTCAGTCCCACCATCCCGGGAATTATCCTGGTGAACCTACGCTACACTCCCACACTCTCAAATTAGGAGACCAAAACTGCACATAACCATATAACCATATAACCATATAACAATTACAGCACGGAAACAGGCCCTCTCGGCCCTTCCAGTCCGTGCCGACCATTTGCTTTCCCCTAGTCCCATCTACCTGCACTCAGACCATACCCCTCCATTCCCTTCACGTCCATATACCTATCACTTTAGTCTTAAATGTTAAAATCGATCCTGCCTCCACCACTTCTGCTGGAAGCTCATTCCACACAGCCACCACCCTCTGAGTAAAGAAGTTCCCCCTCACGTTACCCCGAAACTTCTGTCCCTTAATTCTCATGTCATGCCCTCTTGTTTGAATCTTCCCTACCCTCAATGGGAAAAACGTATCCACGTCAACTCTGTCTACCCCTTTCATCATTTTAAAGACCTCAATCAAGTCCCCCTTTAACCTTCTGCGCTCCAAAGAATAAAGACCTAACTTGTTCAACCTTTCTCTGTAACATAGTTGCTGGAACCCTGGCAACATTCTAGTAAATCTCCTCTGTACTCTCTCTATTTTGCTGATATCCTTCCTATAACTAGGCGACCAAAATTGTACACCATACTCCAGAATTGGTCTTACCAATGCCTTGTACAATTTTAAACATTACTTCCCTATTCCTATATTCAATGCTCTGATTTATAAAGGCCAGCACACCAAAGGCTTTCACATAATACTCCAGGTGTGGTTTCACCAGGGCCCTGTACAACTGCAGTAGGACCTCCTTGTTCCTAAACTCAAATCCTCTAGCAATGAAGACCAACATGCCATTAGCTTTCTTCACTGCCTGCTGCACCTGCATGCTTACTTTCAGTAACTGATGTACAAGCATACCCAGGTCTTGTTGCACCTCCCCTTTTCCTAATCTGACACCATTCAGATAATAATCTGCCTTCCTGTTCTTGCCACCAAAGTGGATAACCTCACATTTATCCACATTTTACTGCATCTGCCATGCATCTGCCCACTCACCCAGCATATCCAAGTCACCCTGCAGCCTCATAGCATCCTCATTGCAGCTCACACTGCCACCCAGCTTTGTGTCATCTGCAAACTTGGAGATGTCACATTTAATTCTCTTGTTTAAATAATTTATATATATAAAGTAAATAACTGGGGTCCCAGCACCTAGTATTTCTGTGAGATTGTTTGTGTCTTCCTTAGTGAAAACAGATCCAAAGTACTTGTTTAACTGGTCTGCCATTTCCTTGTTTCCCATTATAAATTCACCTGTTGCTGACTGTAAGGGACCTACATTTGTCTTCACTAATCCTTTCCCCTTTACATACCTAAAAATGCTTTTACAATTTTTATATTCCCTGCAAGCTTTCTTTTGTGCTCTATTTCCCCCTCTTAATTAACCC
This sequence comes from Okamejei kenojei, assembly GCA_035221665.1. Taxonomy (NCBI): domain Eukaryota; kingdom Metazoa; phylum Chordata; class Chondrichthyes; order Rajiformes; family Rajidae; genus Okamejei; species Okamejei kenojei. Next base: position 16,167,131 of record CM069141.1, on the reverse strand, counting down.
CTTTGTCCTCTGTTGAGTTCTATATTTCTCCCAGTCCTCCGGTTTGCTGCTTCCTCTGGCCAATTTATATATCTTTTCCTTGGATTTAACACTATCCTTAATTTCCCTCGTTAGCCACAGTTGAGCCGCTTTCCCCGTTATATTTTTTCGCCAGACAGGGATGAACAATTTTTGTACTTCATCCATGCAATCCTTAAATCTTTGCCATTGCATCTCCACCGTCAACCCTTTAAGTACCATTTGCAAGTCTATCCTAGCCAATTCCCATCTCATACCATCAAAGTCTACTTTCTTTATGTTCATGACCCTAGTCTCTGAATTAACCGTGACTTCGTATTCCATAAATAAATTCACCAGAATTGAGAGTTAATAGTAAAAGTGGCCTCAACATTAATGCACGGTCGCTGATTTCCAATTAAGTAAAATCAGCTTAATCACATGCCAAGCAATTGGCTTAAATGTTCGAGACATTTGGAATTCGCAGAAACTATATCTGGAAAGCGACAATTTATTCGAATTCTCCAGAAGTAATGACCCAACCACTCAAATTAAATTCATAGTACCTTGAATCTGATTATTACACTGTGAAGTAAACTTGTTAGATTAACTGCCCAAAAGCTGCTAAAAGCATGCTCTTTATTCATACTTCAGTACCTGAATTAATGAGGACACAAAACCGCCAAGTTAAATATTTGCTGAACTTCAGATCTGCCTTTGACAAATCTTCTGCATGGATGGCGATGCGCTGAATAAATTAGTTACTGTAACACTAATCACTAACGAACTCCGTATTCTGTAAATGAGTTGACCAAAAATTAGAGTTAATCGTAAAAGTGGCCTCATCTTTAATACATGGTCGCCGATTTCCAATTAACTAAAATCAGCTTAATCATATGCAAAGCATTTGGCTAAATGTTTGAGTAAGTTATTTAAAATCCTCCACTGAAAACATTAGCACCAAATTGGCCCACATATCTAATAGGCTGATCAAAATATGCAAGTCTGTAGAATGCATCATGCCAGAAAAAAACAGATTTATTAACATACAGATTTGATAATAAGGCTAAAACAAAATATTCCCAGGAAGGACTAAAGTTTGTGGAATGACCATCCTGAAAGAAGCTTGTTAATTATTCCAGTAACTCATTATTTTGTCTTTGCAAACCTCCAAGCAAGTGTCTTGAAATCCTCCTACTTTCTGATTTTACGTGGTAAAAACATAAAAGATGTAACACAATTCCCGCATTGAGAGCTGGATCATATCTTATTGTTTGCTGCAAGTGATATAATAGTTTTGTTATACATTGGCATTAAAATTATTGCCAAATGTTTCTGATACCAGCTTGTCTCTTTCCCTAAGCTTAAGTTTCGCTTTCCACAGATACTGCTCGACTGGCCGAGTTCTTCCAGGATTTTCTGTTTTTATTTTTGATATAGATGAGATCAATTCATATTAATGGTGTTATCAGGCAACTGAACCATCCTACCACAACTAGAGAGCAACGTTGAACCTCATTGTGATCCTCGGACTATCTTTGATCGGACAATACTGGACTTTATCCTCATGTTATTCCTTTTATCGTGTAGCTATACACTGTGAATGACTCAATTGTTATCATGTATTGTCTTTCCACTGACTGGTTAGCACGCAACAAAAGCTTTTCACTGTACCTCGGTACACGTGACAATAAACTAAGTTAAACTAAGTCTTATTTGCACATCACTATACATAACATTTGAACTGAATCTGTGCAATAGAGTAGTACTTTGAGAATAATTATTGATGAGTACAAAAATAGCACTCAACAACTGAATGTTTAAGAAAGAACTGCCGATGTTTGAAAAATCGAAGATGGACTAAAATGCTGGAGAAACTCAGCGGGTGAGGCAGTATCTTTGGAGCGAAGGAATAGGTAATGTTTCGGGTCAAGACCCTTCTTCGGACAGGGGTTTCCACCCGAAACGTCACCCATTCCTTCGCTCCATAGATACTGCCTCACCCGCTGAGTTTCTCCAGCATTTTTGTCTACACTCAACAACTGAAAGTATTTTTAACCAGGGTTAATCTGCACGTAATCTGATATTAAATGTTAATTACTTAAAAAAATACACAGAATCTTTCCAGCTTATACTGAGATATAAATGTCCTTTTTGAAGTACTTAAAAAAATACATAATAAAAAGTTATTAAACGTTATTGTGGTCAAAGGAACAAGCTCCCGGTTTCCAAACACTTTAATTCCCGTTCCAACGTTGACCTTTCTGTCCGAGGCCTCCTCTATTGTCAGAGGAAAGTCAAACGCAAATTGGAGGAACAACATCTCATATTTCGCTTGGGCAGCTTGCAACCCAGTGGTATTAATATTGATTCCTCTAACTTCAAGTAACCCCTGCATTCCCCCTCTCTCCATTCCTCCCCCACCCAAGTCATATCAGCTTCAAATTTGTCTTGTTGAGTCTCATTCTCACCCAACTCACAAGTCCGTGGATGCTCCCAACATCTTTTGATGATTGATACCCTGAAGTAAGGTCGTGTGTATTCCATCTACCACCACAACTGGAGGTGGTATTGGTTTGTAACACAACCGAAGGGTTTGTGACTGTGATGGGATTTAGAGCAATGTCGAACATTGCTAATCCACCATCGTAATTTCCAATTTGCTTTGGCTGGTCTGTCAAAATGGCCAGCATGGTGTTTTGAGTACTGTAGTTTTGGCCCTTTGTAGATTTTAGTAATGTAAGGGTCCAAATTGTGGCTGGGAAAAAGGCAGCCACGAGCTTCCCAATTACCCTGGCTATTTGCCGAATAGATGGTTTACTGACGCAAACAAGGCTGTTATATGCCTCTATCAAGTCTGTTGCTTTGTTTTTTGGCAAGGTGACAGACATATGAACAGAGTCAATCGTGAATCCCAAATCCATAGTCACCGGAAGGCATTTAACTTGGATTTGTCTGGATGGATAATAAACCCCGATTTTTGAAATAGGAGCTTGGTGACTGAGCCAGCCAATTTTGCCAATTCCAAGGTCGCGCATACGTGCTCGCGGGGTCTTCACGAAGTCACTCACGTGACTCCGAAGTAAAATTGATCCTGGGTGTAGTACAGCTTCTTTATAAAGTCACTGATACTTGATTTATGCTGAATGTAATATGTGTTCAAAGCTTCTCAAACAATTCACTGGTTGATGCCCATTAATATCATTCTCCACTCCACTTCAACTTTGACAACTGTAACATTGACCTCTTACATGATTTAAATAAATGCTTAACATAAACTTACAGACTGCACCTCACTTCTGAACTGGAATACTGCTGCACCTAGAAGTTATACGATTTCTGAATACTGCAAGTATGCCTTGAAGAATGAATGAAGGTAACAATGATATCGTGCAGAGTGTCCACATCATTGAAGAGGAGGTGCTGGAGGTCTTAAAATGCATCAAGGCAGACAAATCCCTGGGGCCTGAATCCAAATGTTTTTAGAACATTGTGGGAAACCAGGGAAGAAAGTGCATGGTCACTGGCAGGAATGTTTGTATCATCGATAGCCGAGGTTAATAGTCGCTAATGTAAGGTCTCCATCTATGAAACACTGCAAGGATAAGGAAAAACCAGAGAAAGCCAGGGTGGTGGGCAAGTTATAGGAGGGTAATCTGAAAGATAGGATTTACATGCATTTGGCAAGGCAAGGAGGGATTAGGGATAGTCAGCATGGCCTGTTGCACTGACCTCTGTAGTCATGAAGACCCTTGAAAGGCTTGTGCTGGCCAAGCTGAAAAATATCACAAACCCCCTGCTGGACCCTCTGCAGTTTGCATATCAGGCCAGTAGATCTGTGGATGACGCAATGAACGTGGGCCTGCACTTCATCCTCCAGCACCTAGACCGTCAGGGGACCTATGCGAGGATCCTGTTTGTTGATTTTAGCTCTGCATTCAACACCATTGTGCCAGAGCTACTACACTCCAAACTTTCCGAGTTGACTGTGCCTGAACCCTTCTGTCGGTGAATCACCAGCTTCCTGATAGACAGGAAGCAGCATGTGAGCTGGGGAAGCATATCTTGGACCCGCACACCCTCAGCATAGGAGCACCGCAGGGCTGCGTACTCTCTCCTCTCCTCTACACCAATGACTGCACCTCCACAGACACCTCTGTCAAGCTTCTCAAGTTTGTGAATGGCACAACCCTGATTGGACTGATCCAGGATGGGGGGGAATCTGCTTACAGACAGGAAGTGACACAGCTGGGGCATCCTGGTGCCATCGCAACAACCTAGAGCTCAATGCTCTTAAGACAGTGGAACTGATTGTAGACTTTAGGAGAGCTCCCCCTCCCCTCACCCCACTCACCATCAACAACACCACAGTCACATCTGTGGAACCATCATCTCCAAGGACCTTAAGTGGGGGGCTACCATTGACTCCACAGTCAAAAAGGCACAACAGAGGATGTACTTCCTGCGGCAGCTGAGGAAGCACAATCTGCCACAGGCAATGATGGCCCAATTCTATACAGCTTTCGTAGAGTCTGCCTCACCTTCTCCATCATGGTCTGGTTTGGCTCAGCCACCAAGCACGACATCCGGAGGCTGCAGCGAATCGTCCGATCAGCTAAGAAGGTTATTGGCTGCAACCTTCCCTCCATTGACGAACTGTACACTGTAAGGGCCAGGAAGCAAGTGGCCCCTCTCACCCAGGCCACAAAACTCTTTGAATCACTTCCCTCGGGAAGTCGACTCCACACTGTCAAAGCTGCCACAGCCAAACATAAAAACTGCTTTTTTCCCACGAGTTGTAGCTCTACTCAATAACCAAAAATCCGTAACCTACTTTTGCTCTGGTATTTTATTTAATTCATATGTTTAGTCAATAATGTTTTATTATTAATGTTTAATGTTTTATGTATCATACTTAACTGTCCCTGTATGTCATGTTGTCACTTGCGGGTGGAGCACCAAGGCAAATTCCTTGTATGTGAATACTTGGCCAATAAACGTATTAATTAATTAATTCATTATTCATTCTTTGTTCATGGGGAAATATGAATTGACATTGTATTATAATTCGTTGTTCATGTTTGTGATGATACTGACCTATAAAGCACGGAACAGTGGCACAACGGTAAAGTTGATGCCTTACAGCACCAGAGGCCCAGGTTCGATCCTGACTACAGGTGCTGGCTGAGCAGAGTCTGAACATTCTCCCTGTGACCGTGTGGGCCTTCCCCAGGTGCTCTGATTTCCTCCCACATTGCAAAGATGTGCAGTTTAATTGGTTTCTGTACATTGTCCCTCGTGTGTACGATAGAACTAGTGTACAATGTGATCGTTGATCGGCATTGGACTCAGAGGGCCGAAGGGCCTGTTTCCATGCTGTATAACTAAGCAATCATTGTTAATATAATACATAACAAATCCTCCTGAATGATTCAGTGGATGTATAGATATGTCTGGAAGTGAAGATTCATGCTTAGAAATGTAGTGAAAGGCTTGGCCATTGAACTGAACACAATAAATGGGCCCAAAAATAATTGACTGTTGAAACATTTCTGGAAATTGCACTGAAGAGCCATAATAACAATGTAGGTGGACAATTCACAAAGAATAATGCTGTTAGATTTAACAGCCTCTCTCGCTTTCTCGAGAAGCTGCATTCAGGAATTTGTTTTTCACACTCGACTGAAATAGTGTCATTGGAAGTACAATGTAAAGATGCACTTCCTGTGAAGTTATTCCTTTGTTGAGTTGATTAGGAATTAGTTGCAACAAATTCCTGGTGAACATTTTGCTACACGAAAGATACAATCCTGTTTGGTTAACATGTTGCTCAGATTGCAATAAACTATTATACTATTGTGTGTTTTATTCTGCAGACGTACTGGCTCATACTGTCACAAAAAAAAGCACTGCTATTGCGTTTGCCAATGTGTCCAGTGTGAAGCTCTTCATAGAAATCATCTTATTCAATCATGATATAGATTTACAGAAAATAACTACACTAAAAGTTATTTGCATGATAATCACACATCACAAATGATTCAGTCATACCATCTTAATTTCTGTATTTTTTAAAATCATGTATAAAATGCTAACTTTTTGGTTGAAATCAAAGGTATCAGTACATGATTTTTTTACAACTAATGTTGGTTTAAAAGCAACAAACAATCTGTTGGAGGGACTCAGTGGGTGGAAAGGAATGGTTGGCGTTTTGTGTCAAAGCCCTGCATCAGGACCAGGAGTAGAGAGGGAAGATAGCAAGTGTACAGAGGAGAGTATGGTGAAGCGAGAGTCTAGAGAGTCAAGAGTGTTTTATTCTCATATGTCCCATGTAGAACAATGAAATTCTTACTTGCTGCAGCACAACAGAATACATAAACATAGTACGATATGACAAATGAGAGAGAAAAGATAAGCTCAGTGCATATATATATATACACACATACTCACAACATACCCATATATATATATATATATATATATATATATATATATATATATATATATATCATACCCGGGATATGGGGCAGGCACGTGCCGTCAGGGTAGGCAAGGTAGGCACTGCCTGCCCTGACTAAAATTATGAAATGGTAATTGTTAAATATAAATAGTAAAGGCATGGGAGAATTATGCCTCTCTAAGAGATCGATCTCTTAGGTAGGCATAATTCTCCGCGCCTTTCAACCGCAGCGCTTGCAACACGCGAAGGTCTGTGCAGGCCACGTGCCATCGGCGCTGCTTCAACCATCAATGACAAGCGGGGCTGAAGGCAGCTGAAATTCTGCCTTTGCAATACTGCGCATGTGCAGCAGCCTACTGCGCATACGCATCACAAGCTCCTTGGCGGGTTTTTCAAATATGGATTGTCATTATTTTAAGAGTATCTTAGGAAACAAAGAGAGAAGAATGGAGTTTGTGTACCAATGGTGTGGTAAGTACATTTCTTGGTGCTATATATGGGGGGCGGGGGGGTGGGAAGAGCTCCTTTCACAGCGTTTGGGGAGTCTGGCCGGGGTAAAGTTGGAGGGCGGGCAGGAGCGTTGTGAAGGAGAGGATCGGGGATTAGGCCAGTAACCAACTTGCGACGCTCCGGGCACGGAGCCACCGCATTGTGGCTGGGGAGTGACTTAGCTCGGGTGGCTGTGAGTGGCCGCCAGGACCGGACAGTGTCTTCTGCCGGGCCCCGCTCACCTCTGGCAGTGCTCTCAGTCTGAAAACCTCTCCTGCCGCTCGCCGGCCTCGCTCATGTCAGCCGCTTCACGCAAATCTTTAAACTCCGACAGCACGATCAAGGGACCAATTGAGGTTACTCAGCTGTGGGAATTTAAGGATTTGCAGGAAGCGGCTGACATGAGCGAAGCCGGCGAGGGGCAGGTGAGAGATGTTCAGTCGGAGAGCATTGCCAGAGATGAGCGGGCCGGCAGAAGGCGCTGAAGTGGCGGCCGGTTCAGCTGTCGGGACCCGGCAGCCATTTGCATCCACCCGAGCTAATTCACTCCCCTGGCCACAATGCGGTGGCTCCATGCCCGGATCGTCGCAAATGGGTTACTGGCCTGATCCCCGATCCCCTCCTTCACAACGCTCCTGTCCTCCCCACAACTTTACCCCGGGCCAGACTCCCCAAACGCTGTAAAAGAAGCTACCCCCCCCCCCCCCCCACCACAGTCACCCGAGCTGCTTCCCTCCCCGGAAGTGGTGGCCAGTTCCGCTGTCCGTGTCCAGAGCACTGCGGCAGCGGTGAGTGAGTGAGTTACTGATATAATCCCCGACCCCACACCTGCCCTCCCCGCAACTTTACCCCTGGCACAACCTCTCCACACGCTGTGAAAGGAACTCCCGTCATCCCGTCATTCCCACCATCTCTCCATCTGCCTTCATCCTCCATCCCCCACCTATTCAGTAATTAAAAAAATGAAGGAGATTTGGAAGCCTTGGGCATGTGGAATTGTTACTTATTTTTATTTTTTATTTTTAGGGAGAGAACAATCTGCGCATGCGCGGTTTAAGATTTTTTTTAAAAGCCGACTGACTGCCTACCTTGAGTGTATATTCACGGCACGTGCCTGATATATACACATACACACATACTCAAAAAACAAACACAGTGCAACAATAATAATAAAAGTTATTGTAGTTCAGAGCCGATATTTATAGTGTTTAATAGCCTGATGGTTGTAGGGAAGAAGCTGTTCCTGAACCTGGACATTACAGGTTGCAGACTCCTGTACCTTCTTCCCGATGGCAGTGGTGAAATGAGTATGAGGCCAGGGTGGTGTGGGTCTTTGATGATGCTGGCTGCCTTTTTGAGACGGCGACTCCAATAAATCCATTCGATGGTGGGGAGGTCAGAGCCGGTGATGGACTGGGCAGTTTTCACACCATTTTTGCAGTATTTTCTGCTCCCGGTCGTTCAAGTTGCCGAACCAGACAATGATGCAACCAGTCAGCATGCTCTCTACTGTGCACCTGTAGAAGTTCAAGAGAATCCTCTTTGACATACCAAATGTCCGTAATCTTCTCAGGAAGTAGAGGCGCCCATGTGCTTTCCTTATAATTGAATCAGTGTGCTGGGTCCAGGAAAGATCTTCGGAAATATGCACGCCTAGGAATTAAAAGTTTTTGACCCTCGCCACCATCGTCCCATTGATATAAACATGGTTGTGTGTCCTCATCATTCCTCTTCCAAAGTCCAATCAGTTCCTTGGTCTTACTGGTATTGCGAGCCAGGTTGTTGCGCTGGCACCATTTGGTCAATCGGTCGATCTCACTTCTATACTCTGACTCATCACCATCTGTAATTTGTCCCGCAACGGTGGTGTCGTTGGCGAACTTGACGAAGGAGTTTGCACATAGTCCGGCTACACAGTCATGAGTATAGAGTGAGTAGAGCAGGGGGCTGAGCACGCAGCCTTGAGGTGCTCCCACACTGATTGTTAATGAGGATTAAGTATTTCTGCCAATTCGAACAGACTGTGGTTTGTGGATGAGGAAGTCAAGGATCCAATTGCAGAGGGATCCACAGAGAGCAGAAGCAAGAGGTGGCTGGGGGGCAGAGGAGGGGTGAAGGCTGATGGAAATATGGAGCCAGGTAAGGGAAGGGAAGGGGAGGGATGGAGTTGGGAGGCAGAGTCAACTCTGCTCCTGCTGCGCCCTTGCCTGGGAAGGTATTTGAGAGGATTCTTTGGATGGGATTTACTCACATTTGGAAGATAAAAGACTAATTGTGGGCAGTGAGCATATCTTAGTCCATGTCAGGTTATGACCTTTGAACTTGATTAACCTTTTTGAGGAAGTGATGAAGATGATTGATGAGGGTAGGGCAGTGGACGTTGTCTACTTGGATTTTGATAAGTTATCTCCTGGTAAGGTGACCCATAAGATTAAGATGGTGACTTGGTTGTTCAGTTTAAGAATTGGCTTACTCATAGTTTTTTACACACTTCTGTTTGTGATAGGGGTGCGTGTGCGTGTGCATGTAAACAACCAAGACATCATCTTAATCTTCTGGATATTAGAGGGTATTAGAGAGAACGAAAGTTCAGAGGAGATGCACAGGGCACTATTTTTTAAACGCAGAAGGTGGTAGGTGCCTGAAACATGCTGCTAGGGGAGAGTGGAGGCAGGTACGATAGTGGCATTTGAGGTCTTTAGATAGGTACATGGAAATGCAGGAAAAGGAATGATACAGATCATGTGTAGGCAGTGGTGATTAGTTTAACTTGGCATCATGTTTGGCAGACATTAATGGCTGAAGCACTGTGTTGTACTGTGTTTAAACCTGCATCTGTGGTTACATCCTACACATTTGTACTATGTTCTATTTACATCCTCTTAAAGTCAACAAATATCGAGAGATAGGTGATACTTTGGTGTATTTTGGTGTCAAGGCTTTATGGGGAGAAGGCAGGAGAATGGGGTTAAGAGAGAAAGATCAGTCATGATTGATGTGTGGAATGGACTTGATGGGCCGAATGGCCTAATTCTGCTCCTATCACTTATGACCTTATAATTCTGCCAAGTAACAAAGGGTAAATGTCCAAACGTAGAAACAAGGAACTGTAGATGCTGGTTTACAAACAAAGTGCAGGAGCAACTCAGCAGGTCAGGCAGCATCTCTGGAGAACATGAATAGGTGACATTTATGCTATATAAGTATAACTCTGTGAGATGTGCACAGTTTGTTGGATAATAGTGGAGCAATGCCAATAGCTGAGACTATTTCAGACAGCACAAAGATCTTTATTTGGTAATCTGCCACAGTGGGAATTACAGGCAAATGTAAAATATTGTGTTCATGAATAAAACAGTTAAAAGTATTTATGTTCCCTTAACAGATTTACACTCTATGAGGTATAGTTATTGAAAAAATAGAATTGGTCTTGTACCCTCAGGTGCATGGCAAGAAATCCATCCCCAGTCAACGGTGCTGAATCGGCTGTTATGTTGCAGTTGTCTGCACTACTGTGTTTCTTAAATGTAATTCCATTACTTTCAAAGCCGGTTGCTTGCTGCTAGTAGACAAGAAGGCTAGTGCTTCCAACAGGAGATTAATTTATAGAGAGCACTGTTTTGGGGATTGATGGGGACAATATGTTTAATTCAATTAACTTGGTAGAATGAAAAACAGTGTTGAACAACTTTGGATACGGGTTACAGTTTCACTTAAGATAGACACAAAAAGCCGAGGTAACTCTGCGGGTCGGACAACATCCCTGGAGAAAAGGAATAGGTGATGTTTTGGGTTGAAACCTTTCATGAGACTGAGAGTCAGGGGAAAGGGAAATGAGAGATGTAAGACAGTGATGTAGAGGGATATGTAACAAATGTATGTAAGATATGCAAAAAAGTAACCATGATAAAGGAAACAGGCCATTTGTTAGCTGTTTGTTAGCTGAGAACGAGTTTAGACAGAGACTCAACAAGACGACTTTGAAGCTGGTATGACTTGGATGGGGAAGGGATGGAGAGAGAGGAATTGCGGGGTTATATGAAGTTAGAGAAACCAATATTCATACCACTGGGCTGCTCCAGCGAAATGTGAGATGCTGTTCCTCCAATTTGCGTTTGGCCTCACTCTGACAATGGAGGAGGCCTAGGACAGAACGGTCAGTGTGGGAATGGGAAGGGGAATTAGAGTGTTTGGCAACCGGGAGATCAGGTAGGTACAGGCGGACTGAGCTTGTCTACCAATCCACCTTGAAGAGATAACATAGGGGAAAATGATCTTTATGCACACAAGACTACAGATCATTATTATCCACTACTTTATGTCGTTTTGCTTTCCGGTGGCGCTATGGAGGGCTAGAGGACAACGCCAGCCAGCTCCGTGAAAAAAAGGGAAAAAACGGGGGATTAACGGACCTACCTGCTGCCTGCTGCTTGCTGCCTGCCGTTTCTGCACCGATTGTTGTGAGTGACGTCATCAGGCGTGCGACTAGTTATGTCTACAACACGCAGCCCTACCGATAAGCTTTCTTCCAATATTGTAAGCAAAGCACAAGGAAGGGAGGTAGTTGCAAATAATTTGAAAAAGGAGAAAGCAAAGAATACTAAATGCATAAAATAATCTTGAGGAGCCTATTTATAATGGAAAGCAATGAAATGTTAGAGGTACAAAGGGTTAACGTGTGCTGAAGAATAAATACGGGATGCTGTGGATGAGATGCACTTGCCTTCAACATACTCTAACACTTTGTACCTATGTTCATCAACACTGCCTAAGGCCAACCATTTGCTGCAAATGTAATATCCTCGCTTGCCCTCCCAACATGCATCACCTCGCATTCGCCAAGATTGAATTCCATTTGACATTATTCTACATAACTTTCCAGCTACTCTGTATCATGCTGTAGTTTTAAGTAAGTAAGTAAGTTTATTGGCCAAGTATTCACATACAAGGAATTTGCCTTGGTGCTCCGCCCACAAGTGGCATACAGTGACAGTTATGGATGACTCAGAAAACACTAAACATTAATAATAATAAAACATTAATGATAAAACACCATTGTTCAAGCATGTGAACCAACAAAATACCAGATCAAAGGGAGGCTGCAGATTTTTGGCTGTTGAGTAGAGCAACTACTCGTGGATAAAAAATGTTTTTATGTCTGGCTGTGGCAGCTTTGACAGTCCGGAGTCGCCTTCCAGAGGGAAGTGATTCAAAGAGTTTGTGGCCAGGGTGAGAGGGGTCAGAGATGGTCTTACACATTCGCTTCCTGGCCCTTGCAGTGTACAGTTCATCAATGGAGGGAAGGTTGCAGCCAATAACCTTCTCTGCTGATCGGACGATTCGCTGCAGCCTCCAGGTGTCGTGCTTGGTGGTTGAGCCAAACCAGACCATGATGGAGAAGGAGAGAACAGACTCTACGATGGCCGTGTAGAATTGGACCATCATTGCCTGTGGCAGATTGTGCTTCCTCAGCTGCCATAGGAAGTACATCCTCTGTTGTGCCTTTTTGACTGTGGAGTCGATGGTAGCCCCCCACTTAAAGTCCTTGGAGATGATGGTTCCCAGGAACTTAAAAGACTCCACAGATGAGACTGTGGTGTTGTTGATGGTGAGTGGGGTGAGGGGAGGGGGAGCTCTCCTAAAGTCTACAATTAATTCCACTGTCTTAAGAGCATTGAGCTCTAGGTTGTTGCTACGGCACCAGGACGCCAGCTGTGACACTTCCTGTCTGTAGGCAGATTCCTCCCCATCCTGGATCAGTCTAATCAGGGTTGTGTCGTCCGCAAACTTGCGAAGCTTGACAGGTGCAGTCGTTGGTATAGAGAGAGTAGGGGAGAGTATGCAGCCTTGCAGTGCTCCTATGCTGAGTGTTTGCGGATCCGAAATGTGCTTTCCCAGCCTCACGTGCAGCTTCCTGTCTGTCAGGAAGCTGGTGGTCCACCGACAGATGGGTTCAGGCACAGTCAACTCGGAAAGTTTGGAGTGTAGTAGCTCTGGCACTTAGATAACCTTCCTCAGTGTCTGTGATGCTACCAATGTTCGTATTAACCGTATTCTTACTTATCACTCCTTCTCCATACATATCCGAGTCATTCATGTAAAGATCTGGGGTCCCAGCCAGCACCAATCCTTACGGTACACTATTGGTTATGGATTTCTCATCAGAAAATAAACTCCTCTCCATCAACTTCTGCATCCAATTTGCCAGTCTGCTCTGTACACCATTGGCTCTCAACCTAACATGCAGGAGCTTGTCAAAGACCTCATCAAGCCCAATACCAGCATTTAATATCACATCCCTCATGAAAACACCTCCTCAAAAAAATCAGTCAAAGTTGTGAGAGAGGTTGTATCAGTCCATAGGTAGTGACTTGAGAAGGGAAATGTGGTAGCTTCCCAAACAGTCCACCTTGTATGGACAAGAGCTTGCTCAGAACCTATCCTGGGTCTCCACCACACTCTCTACCCATTTTGTTCTCTTATACACCACTCTTAAATTGCAGTCTGTAAAAGAGTCTCGACCCAAAACATCACCTATTCCTTCTATCCAGAGATGCTGCCTGTCCCGCTGAGTTACTCCAGCTTTTTGTGTCTATCTCTTCACTCCTTTCTGCTGCTGAATGGGCAGGAACATTGGGCACAAGTACCTTTCCAGTCAAGCACTGTGTCTCGGCCTCGTGTCTGCAATCATCCGCTCCTCCAGTTGAGGAGAGGAGAGCCAGCCCTCTACCTTGCTCTTTGCTTCACGTTCCTGGACCCGAGGCATTTCAGTGCCCTCGCCACTATTACATTTGGGGCTCCAGTATTAGCGACAATTCCCTTCAAGGCACCCGTCCAAGAAAAAAATGCAAGCTAGTGCCTGAAATAGCTGTCTGCACACATTATCGAACGTCATTCAACATTGTGCAGAACCAATTAACAATCAGTCAAGTGCATCCTCCATAGGTCTGACCTCAGGCTGAGGGCTGATAACACCACAATTTCAGGCCAGTCCCAGAATTGACTGAATAATGAAATGCACTTTATCGTTCTGCATGAAGGTGTGTATTTTTTACTCCACTGTGGTGAAGATCTAGAATTCTCCAACAAAACCTTTTGCGTTTCAAATTCAGGTTGGCCACGGAAAAGTGAAAAACAGTTAAAGGAAAATATTTATCCATGTTCTAATTTCCTCTTCCTCCCTCCCCCATCAGACTAAAAATAACAAAAATGGTGAAAGGACGAACAGACTGTTGGCGAGGCTGCCGTGTGCATCGCCACCCGATGATGTGAACAAGTCTCAGAGCAGGATTGTGATTCTGTTCACATCCAGTGAATCATTCTACCCTGACAATATCCCTGCTTCCTCTCCTCCCTCAGCCAGCCATCAATAGACAATAGATGCAGGAGTAGGCCAGTCGGCCTATCGAGCCAGCACCGCCATTCAATGTGATCATGGCTGATCATCCACAATCAGTACCCCGTTCCTGCCTTCTCCCCGTATCCCCTGACTCCGCTATCTTTAAGAGCCCTATCCAGGGTACCGGCCTCCACTGCCCTCTGAGGCAGAGAATTCCACAGACTCACAGACTCTGTGTGAAAAAGTGTTTCCTCGTCTCCATTCTAAATGGCTTACCCCTTATTCTTAAACTGAACTGAAGGCCTAAAGGACTAACAATCATTCCTATCTTACCTACAGCAACCGGACTAGCCATGGTCCATCCACTTCTCATGATGTTCCCCCTATTCGACTGGAACTGTTCCAAGATGGTAGTGATGTGGAGCTTTGGCACGCGCAGCAATATGCTTATACAATAATGTCAGGAATGTGTCTGAAGCCAGGGGAAGCCAACATGGATCGTGACTGGAAGTGCCCAGTTGCACCAGACACCCTGGACACGTTTGCTAATCTATTTTGGGTAAACTCGAATTTAGACTGTGGGGCACTTTAAGTGTTATGCATTCATATTTCTAGGTTTTAAACATTTGCATTGATCGATTCCCTGCGGCATTTTTTCTATCTGACAGAGCTATATCTGCAAGGATAAGCATGTATGCTGTAAATGTTTAATAGGTTTTGAGGGATATGGGCCAAATGTGGGCAAATGGGACTAGCATCTTGGTCAGCATAGACGAGATGGGCCAAAGAGCCCGCTGTGTGCCTCTATGCTCTAAATGAACACTTACAAGGAAATTAACAACTAAATCTTATGTGCTTAACCAGTTTCCAATTCTATTTTCTGCATTACTTTGTGTCCAGCCATTTCAGTCTTGTCTAATTATTTGCATGCCTTCGTTGGATCAAACATTTCTTCCTCTAGAATCGATAGTTGCCTCAGAAAACACTATGAGATAATTAGACACTGAACAGGTGAAGACTTGTTAAAAAGGGTCAGATTCTGAGCTAATCGGGTGTGAGCACTCTGTTAATCAGTATGGTTACTCACAATTCAAACAGGTCAATGCCTTATATATATCTAAACTTTGTCGCTGAAAGTACTGTTTCAGGACAAGGAGTGAAGCTGCGGCCAGTTTTCTTAATTTAGCTGCGGTATAGTAAAGGTTAAATAAAGATTGTGGCTGATCAATAATGTGATGTGATGTCCAGACGTTTCATTCAATTTCACCAATTTCCATCAGTTCTTCACGTGAAGATAGTTCATGTGCCCTTCATTTAACAAAAAGAAAGGTTTGCAAAAATTGCATTCCATAGGGCCGTCATAGGTTGTCATTGTCATTGTCATTGAGTGACACGGTAACTGCCTTTTTGTGCCTGAGACCTGGGCTCGATCCTGACTATGGGTACCGTCTGTACGGAGTCTGTACGTTCTTCCCGTGGGTTTTCTCCGGGATCTCCGGTTTCCTCCCACGCACCAAAGACATACAGGTTTGTACGTTAATTGGCTTGGTATAAATGCAGAAATTGTCCCTAGTGTGTGTAGGATAGAGTTAATGTGCGGGGATCGCTGGTCGGCGTGGACTGGGTGGGCCGAAGGGCCTGTTTCCACGCGCTGTATCTCTAAGAAAATCAAATTTCAGAATCCCCCATGCAACCAATCAGAAGCTATCTACTCATGCAACAATTCAAAGGGGGAAAAAAATAATAACTGGGAAAAATGCTGTGGGGAAATATATGGATGTTTCAGTCAAATTTGGAGGAAGAATTGGAATTAATTCCAGCCAGTGTGAGCATCACTCTTTGCTGCACAATTAAAAGCAGATGGAGTTTAATTAATTATGTACTGTAGATGACACACAGTGAACATTGTTCATCATAAATTCAATTAATATTATGCTCAGACTGACACAAAAAGTATTGGTGGAATGCATTCCCTAATGCGTAGCATAGAACTGGTGTACAGGGTGATCGTCGCTCAGCACGGACTCAGAGTGGCCAAGGGCCAGTTTCCAAGCAGTATCTCTAAATGGACTAAACTAAACAAAGGTTATCACTGCTAGACAGTTTGAAAGATGTTGGTTTGCGTGTGGCAATCTGGGCACTGGTATTCCCATATTTAATAGACAGATAAACCAAGGAACAGAACCTAAAATGTGATGTAAATTGGATATGATGAACTGTGAACTATTATGGTTGTACAACGTGTGTGGTTTTAACATCGGCATGTATTTTCTTGGATTAATATTTAATCAGGCTGCCCCATTCGCCATACAAACTGCCTCTGGGAAACCTGGAAGCCCAGAGGCTACAGTTATGGACAGTTTCTATTATAAGCAGAGCCAAAGGAATCAGTAATCCAAATACACGAATAAGGACAGACTGCGCGATTTTAGAATGATGAATTACATCTGCACATTCCAGTCCAATTATTTTGAGATCTATTCAGCTCATCCGCTGACTATTTCCAGCCATTTCAATTTTAATGTCCTGATATTTAGAGCACTGCTTAACTTGGAACACAACACTTGGCCATTACACTATTTTCAGTGCCATGGGAGTTCAGGTGGCCCATAATGAATTCAATATTTTGCATTTGAATGCATTTCCTTTTGCTTCATTTGCCAGGTATTTTGTCAACATTTGCTCACAAGTTTTTGTTTCTGAATTTAGGGAAATGTTGCCACCACAAATGGACATATTCTTATCACCTGAATGCCACAAAACTGCTCAACTGCTCAAAACTGTTATTACTTAATACATTTCTGCACATATCCGATGAAAACTATATTTTCCTAGTACATCACCTTTGTTCAGTTTAGTTTCGTTTAGCGATACAGTGTAGAAACAGGCTCTTTGGCCGCTCTGAGTCCGAGCCGACCAACGATCACCCCGTACACCAGTTCCAACCTACACACTAGGGACAATTTACAGAGGCCAATTAGCCTACAAATCTGTGCGTCTGGAATGGGAGGAAGCCAGACCACAAGGAGAAAACTTCCGGACCACATGGAGTGAGAACATAAAAACTCCATACAAACAGCACCCGTAGTCAGGATCGACCCTGGGTCTCTGGCAGTGTGAGGCAGCAACTCTACCGCTGTGCCACTGTGCCCCCCACCCCCTTTTTCTTTGGGTTTAAAATTGGTTTGGAATGAAATATTTAATATTTAATTTACTCCAGTACATGGTAGCTTTCCATCCTGCAGTAGCACATCTCTATCCTCCCATCATGTTTTTTTTATAAGTTTAAATACTGCTTAGGACCAAACCAACACAGGCATTATCAGCCATGTTCCAACCCACTAACTTATTGACATGTTCATGAAAATTAAGCGAGCTGATTTTCAGTGTACTCATTTTCTCAAATCTGCAGCTTAAGCCCGGAATGTAAATACCAGAACTCTCACAATTATACTCGCAAACCAACCTCCCATTGACACCTCACGCTGCCCTAGCAAGGCAAACCAGCATAATCAAGGACAAGTCGCACCCCGGCCACTCCTCTTCTCCCATCGGGCAAAAGGTATAAAAGTGTGAAAACGTACACCTCCAGATTCAGGGACAGTTTTGGCCCGGCTATTTTCAGACAACTGAACCATCGTACCACCTGCATGGGTTTTCCCAGAGATCCTCGGTTTCCTCCCACACTCCAAAGACGTACAGGTTTGTAGGTTAATTGGCTTGGTATAAATGTAAATTGTCCCTAGTGGGTATAGGATAGTGTTAATGTGTGGGGATCGCTGGTCAGTGCGGACCTGGTGGGCCGAAAGGGCCAGTTTCCGCGCTGAATCTCCAAACTAAAAAATAAATAACCTAGAGAGCAGTCCTGGACTGCTATCTACCTCATTGGAGACCCTTGGACTATCTTTGATCGGACTTTATCTTGCACTAAACGCCATTCTCTTCATCAGGTATCTGTTCACTGTGAATGGCTTGATTGTAATCATGTCTTATCTTTCCGCTGACTGGTTAGCGCGCAACTAAAAGCTTTTCACTGCACACGCCGTGACAATAAACTCAAACTCATCTTTCAACAGAACTCTGGTATGAAACTGGTGAAACTCACTGGTCAACTGAGTCTTTGTAAATTTCTTGATCTGCCTGTCCCATCAAGACTATTACCACTTGGAACAAAAAGCCAGCGACTTCACAGACAGCGACTTCACAGTATTTCATGCGAGAATGTCGCATGAAATACGGGCAGGCTTGGCAATTGGGGGTGTGTTGGGATTGGCCACTGAGGGTGCACTGGGTGACACTCTCACTAAAAGTTCATTGATGAGGACCCGGCGTGGGGGGACTGCCGTGAGGGAGGGGGTTGAGGGGGGACAAATGAGGACCCGCCATACTTTGTAATTTTGTCAGCGCTGTAGGTAGCTGCTATTTACATGCCTTGCATGCAAGCAAAGAATGTGGTTTGTCACATGTGACCATAAAGTATTCCATTCCATTCCATCGACGCCTGTTTCAGATATTTAGGACCAGATATTTGGGTTCTGCTTGCATTAGCCAGTTCCTTCCCCAAGGAAAGGACACAAAGTGCTGGAGTAACTCAACAGGTCAGGCAGCATCTGTGGAGAACATGGATAGGTGACCTTTCGGGTCGAGATCCTTCTTCAGACGTTGCTCCCCTTCCTCCAGGAAGTTCAGAGCAATGAACATCAAAGAACATGTTCTAGCCTTAACTACGAGAATCCCAGGTAGCAGAATTGTCTCCAAAGAGTTTTTGTCGGTATATTCCTGCTCAGTTTTGAACACCTGTGAAAGTAGCCACGTTCAGGTGTGTCGCAAGGAACTGCAGATGCTGGTTTACACCGAAGATTGACACAAAATGCTGGAGTAACAGACTCTGAAGAAGGATCTTGACCCAAAATGTCACCCATTCCTAATCTCTCCAGTGATGCTGCCTGTCCCGCTGAGCTACT
Organism: Okamejei kenojei; assembly: GCA_035221665.1. NCBI lineage: Eukaryota > Metazoa > Chordata > Chondrichthyes > Rajiformes > Rajidae > Okamejei > Okamejei kenojei. Next base: position 16,147,882 of record CM069141.1, on the reverse strand, counting down.
CCAGCGCTTTGTGTCTATCACAAGTTCAGATGTTGAATTAACATGACATAGTTAAAATCTCGCCAGGAGGGAATTGTAACTCTCAACGGTGGTTGTGTGTGTGTAATGGGTGGGAATTTAAAATTAAAAAATATAATACTCCCTTCGGACCTTGTTTTAATGGGAACCAGGCCAAAAATCCACTCACAGGAGGAGAGTTGCTCTTTTGGATATTTTAATCAAGGTGTATGCCACAGAAATAAATGTTATTTCAAATTTAAGCCCAGCCAGCCTAGTTCCATGGATAGTTGTTTTTAAGTGATGAAATATCTCTGGCCCTTTCTTACAAGTTCAGCATGAGAGGCTAATATTTCATTGTTCATTGAGATAGATGATTACCTTTGTGATGGGTTGACATAAATGTCATGATAAAAAATATTGGACTAATTTATTACCACTCATAGTGAGCCAAGCAATATATCTCAGCAAAGCAGATGTAAGAAATGTGAACAGTGAAGGTCAGTTTCATTTTAGAAGTTAGGATTGAACACATGAAAATCAACAAGTGTTTGGCTTGCGGTTCGAGCCAAACGGCTCGCGGGTTGACGTGCCCGGAATGAGGTGTCGGTGGAGAGGCCCTGCAGCAGCCTGGGGCACAATTAGATCAGGTGCCTCTCCAAGAGGAAGCAGGATTGGAGCGGCACCTGATCTAATTGAGCCCCAGGCTGCTGCAGGGCCTCTCCACCGACACCTCATTCCGGGCACATCGACCCATTGAATTTTCTCAATTTTGTTAACCCTTGCTGTCTCCTCCCCTTCCCACCTCTCCCTCAGCCCTCGGGCCCCGGCATTCCCTCTCTCTCTCTCTCTCTCCCCCCCCCCCTTCGCACTAGCTTCTCATTTTCACACTACAAACAGCTTACAATGGCTTGTTCCCTTTATCATTGATACTTTTTTGCATATCTTTCATTCATTGTTCTTTATCTCTCCACATCACCGTCTATATCTCTCGTTTCCCTGATCCCTGACCAGTCTGAAGAAGGGTCTCGACCCGAAACGTCGCCTATCTCCTTCGCTCCTTAGATGCTGCTGCACCCGCTGAGTTTCTCCAGCCTTTTGTGTACCGCCGCTCCAAGAGACTAGCTTGTGGATCGGATGCAGCCTGCAGCAGCACGGAGCGGCGGAGCAGCGATGGAGGGCACTGACAACTTTGCTTGGCCAGGCCGACCCTGCAACGCAGCGAGGGAGAATGGGAAACTGAGAGTAAGAAATGGTGTCCTGGCATGAAGCAGGGTGCGAGGAGGTGTAGACAACGTGGCTTCGGAAGTCAGTGGGTTTGCTGTGGACAACAGGCATTTGAGGCAGAGGGATCGAGAAAGGGGAGGGTGGTGTCAGCAATACTCCAAGTGAATTTAAGGGCATAGTGGAAAGCAAGACCTTTTTTTTCACCCAGTTTAATTCCACCAGGGAGGTCTTACCTTCCACTACCTGCAACCTCCGGCAACCACCTTCAACTAGCATCGCAACTGGCTTTGACTAAAAAATTACTGATTTTTAAAACGGCAACCTATTTTTAGTCGCGGTCGGTTTTGAATTTTTTGAAATAATTTCCGGAACATTGAAGAAATAGAAACCACTTTCAACCATTAGGGTGACAAAAACCTCCGGGAACCGCACGGAAACCTTGGGTGGGGCGCAAAGTCTCCAGAAGTTTCCGTTCAGGTTTCCTAAGTGGGACAGGGGCATTACAGCACCAGGGACGCAGCTTCGATTCTGGACTATGGGTATTTGTCTTTACGAAGTTTGTACGTTCTCCGTGTGTCGTGCGTGGGTTTTCTTCGGGACCTCTCGTTTCCTTCCACACTCCTAAGATGTAGAGGTTTGTATGTTAATTGGTTTGGTATAATTGTAAATTGGCCCTAGCGTGTGTACGATAGCGTTAGTGTGCGAGGATTGCTGGTCGGCACGGATTCTGTGGGTCAAAGGGCCTGTTTCCTCGCTGAATCTCTAAACTAAAATAAGCTGATGCCTGGCCTCAGCATGGTAGAGGTCAGACTATTTGACTATAATGGCACCTCCCTTCCTGGAATGCTTGATTAGAATAATGGGATTGGTACTGAGTGAGCAGAGAGCTGTGCATTCGGAGGGAAAGAGATTGGAGTGGGTAAGGAGAGATGAGAATTCAAGATGGCTGACGTTGCCGCAGCAGTTGATGAAAAAATCAAGAGAGGTGAGAAGTTCAGCAGGGAAAATCCACGAGGGGGAAGAACGTTGGAGATGGGAGAAGGAGCCGTCACTGGCAGACAAGGAGATAGAATGCCTTCCTAGCCAGAGAAATAGGCCTGGAGGCGAAGGAAGAAGAGCCTGATTGACATCATGGTGGGCTCGGAATCCTTGGAGCTATGGATGCAGGGGTACAAAGGTAAAACCTCTATTGAGATCTGACGTTCTGCATTGCGTCTGAGGGTGTGGGTGGGGGGGGAGGAGGTGATAACTCAACAGGGGTTGGGGATGGGTTTGGGCATGGCCTGAGGAGGGCAGTGGGGGTGAGGGGGTGGAAGTAGTGTTCAGGGAGAAGGGGGCGGGGGGGGGGAGGATGAGAAGAGGGGTCAGGAGAAGTGGTGTGGTTACAACTTTGGGAAGGGTAACAGCGTCAGTGTTAAGGGCCTGTCCAACTTGGTGATTTTTTTCGGAGTCTGTCGGCATCATTGACTGACGTATCAGGTCACTGAAAAAGTCGTGGCGTGATGCGGCGCGATGACGTATTGATGCGCGATGCTTCCTCCAGTGTCGCAACATTTTTTTGTCGCCGCTGGATTTTGAAATGTTCAAAATCTTTTGGCGACCCTGATACGTCAGTCACCGAAAAAAGTCGCCAAGTGGGACAGGCCCTTAATGAGCCCATGCCAGGAGGTGGAGCAATAGGACCCAGCAGTGATAGTGATAGTAACAATAGCAATAATAATAAAATGGGGTCTCGGCCTATAGATGCTGGGGAAGCCATAGGAACCACGGGCTGTTTGGGAGAGACGATGAAAAGGATACGTTTTGTCCTCTTTGCTTACAATAGGACATGTTCCTTTAAGCATATCTATCAAGGGGGGGGGGGGGGGGGGGGGGGGGGGGGGGGGGGAAGAAAATCTGCCAGTTCTGAAGCACTTTTGCCACTAAGATACGTTCCATTATGTATGGTTACTGTCAGTTCCGCCTTACATTTTATCTTTAAAAATCACAAAACGACTCACCATATTGTCAGCTGCATCACAGCACAGTGATTAGAATTAATGAAAAAACGTTTTTTCTCCAGACATTGAGCAGATTTCATAAATCAGCTCGCAGAAACAAGCATAAAATGGACATATTCCGACCAAGATCAAACGACTAGATATGTTTACATACCACTGAGCTGCAGCTACTGATACAGTTCCTAACAAAAGCAGTTAAATACAGTGGATTAATACATAGTTAGATCAGATTTGTTGTTTATTAGTGACAATATAGATGAGGGAATGAAGATTAAATGTCATCCACCTCTCAAGTTAGAAAGAAGGTTGCACGTTCAAGCACATTTTGAGGAGCTAAGTACATTATATAAGCTGCCAAAAGAATCCTGCATTATTCCTGACATAAGGTATTTAGTACAGCATGGGTACAAGCAGCAATTCCTTTTGTTGCTGATGGGTATAACTTTATTTGGGTTTGTAATGTGTTGTGTGCTTAAGTATCACAGGTACAGCTTCTTTCCCTCCGTTATCAGGCTTCTGAACAGTCTTTTCATAAACTAGGATGCTGTCCAATTCACCTCTAATCCATTCAGGACATTGGACTTTGTCTATGGAACAGCAAGGCATTTGATAAGGTTCCCTCCTCATGGTAGGCTCCTCTGGAAGGTTAGATCGCATAGGGTCTGGGAGCTAGTTCGAGGACAGAAGAGTGGCTTAATGGAAGGTTGATTATCAGACTGGAAACCTGACACTGATGGTGTGCCTCAGGGGTCAGTGCTGGGCCCCATGCTGTTTGTGGTTTATATCAACGATTTGAATGAGAATGTACAAGGCGAGGAACGATTAGTAAGTTTACAGATAACATGAAAGGGGTGGCATTGCGGAAAGCGAAGATGATAATCAAAAATTGTAGCAGGATCTAGACTGAATGGGCAGGTGGGCTGAGGAATGGTTGATGCAGTTTAATGCAGATAATGTATGAGGAGTATTTGATGGCTCTAGGGATGTATTCACTGGAGTTTACCAGGATGAGGGGATATCTCATTGAAACCTCCCAATTGTTATAGGTCAATAATCTGAATGATGAAGGCCAATGTGCTGAATGCCTTCCTGGCCACCTGTGACACCACCTGTGACACCACCTATGAGGAACTATGTACCTGAATTCCTAGACTCCTCTGCTCTCCAACACGTCCCAAAGCCCCTCGCCTGCCGTTCACTGTGTGTCTGAATTTCCAAAATGTGACACCTTGCACATATCTATTTTAGTTTACTTTAGAGATAACAGCACAGTAATAGGCCCTTCGACGCACTAGGGACAAATTACATTTATGCCAAACCAATTAACCCACAAACCCGTACGTTTTTGGAGTGTGGGAGGAAACCAAAGATCTCAGAGAAAAGCCACGCTGGTCATGGGGAGAACGTACAAACTCCGTAAAGACAAGCACCCGTAATCAGGATAGAACCGGGGTCTTTGGCGCGTAAGACAGTAGCTCTAATGCTACGCCGCTGTGCCGCCCTGTATCAGAATGGCCTGATTCTGCTCCTTTGTCTAATGCTCATATGATCTTACTGCAGTGGCTAAGAGTTGTGAATTCTCTTCATACAAAGATCAATAGACAATGGACCATAGGTGCAGTAGTAGGCCATTTGGCCCTTCGAGACAGCACCGCCAATCACTGTGATCATGGCTGATCATCCACAATCAGTATCCCGTTCCTGCCTTCTCCCCATATCACTTGACTCCGCTATATTTAAGAGCTCCATCTAACTCTCTCTTGAAAGCATGCAGAGAATCGGCCTCCACTGCCTTCTGAGGCAGAGGATTCCACAGATTCACAACTCTCTGGGTGAAAACGTTTTTCATTATCTCCATTCTAAATGACCTACCCCTTATTCTTAAATTGTGGCCCCTGGTTCTGGACTCCCCCAACATCGGGAACATGTTTCCTGTCTCTAGCGTGTCCAAACCCTTAATAATCTTATATGTTTCAATAAGATCCCCTCTCATCCTTCCAAGGCTGCTCCATTCTCTCAGCATGTGACAGTCCCACCATCCCGGGAATTAACCTCGTGAACCTACTCCCTCAATAGCAAGACTGTCCTTCCTCAAATTCTGAGACCAAACTGCACACAATACTCCAAGTGTGATCTGACCAGGGCCCTGTACAACTGCAGAAGGACCTCTTTACTCTTATACTCAACTCCCCTTGTTATGAACGCCAACATGCCATTAGCTTTCTTCACCGCCTGCAGTACCTGAATGCTTACTTTCATTGACTGTACAAGGACACCCAGCTCTCGTTGTACTTCCCCTTTTCCTAACTTGACATCATTCAGATAATAACCTGCCTTCCTGTTCTTGCCTCAAAGTGAATAACCTCACATTAAACTACATCTGTCATGCGTCTGCCCACTCACCCAACCTGTCCAAATCACCCTGCATCCTCATAGCATCTTCCTCACAGTTCACACTGCCACCCAGCTTTGTGTCATCTGCAAATTTGCTAACGTTACTTTTAATCCCTTCATTTAATCATTAATATATATTGTAAATAGCTGCGTTCCCAGCACCGAGCCTTGCGGTACCGCACTAGTCACTGCCTGCCATTCTGAAAAGGGCCTGTTAATCCCCACTCTTTGTTTCCTGTCTGCCAAACAATTTTCTATCCATATCAGTACCCTACTGATATAGATACCATGTGCGCTAATTTTGCCTACTAATCTCCTATGTGGGACCTCGTCAAAGGCTTTATGAAAGTCCAGGTACACTACATCCACTGCTCACCCTTGTCCATTTTCCAAGTTACATCCTCAAAAAATTCCAGAAGATTAGTCAAGCATGATTTCCCCTTCGTAAATCCATGCTGACTCAGACCGATCCTGTTACTACTATCCAAATCTGCCGCTATTTCATCTTTTATAATTGACTCCAGCATTTTCCCACCACCAATGTCAGGCTAATGGGTCTATAATTGTCCGTTTTCTCTCTCCCACCTTTCTGAAAAAGTGGGACAACATTTGCTACCCTCCAATCCACAGGAAGTGATCCTGAATCTATAGAACTTTGGAAAATGATCACCAATGCGTCCACAATTTCCGGAGCCACCTCCTGGGATACAGGTCATCTGCTGGAAAGAAGAATAGCTCGAACCTATGCTTTCCTGTAATGTATTCATCCCGCGATACTCCAGCAGTAATGTACTTTGCAGGAAGTTGAGGTTATTCTGTGCTTTCAGCAGCCACCTTACAGAAGCATATCCCACACATGAAGGACCACAATCTAATTTAACATGGCACATTGTGCTCACGTTGGGGAACCAATCATTCTTGGTGATGAAGTCAGTTGTACAACTCCTTATTTAACTTGCAGTTCATTTATGGAATTTTATCCAACACATCCCGCCTGCCAATTTCAGTCATTGCGGAAATTCCAATGGCACTCTTTAGAGAGAAGTTGATTTCTATCATGGAAAGATTATTATCCCTTAACCAATTGAAGTGAATGAACAGATCTTTTTGCTCGGTACACAAAAGGCTGGAGAATCTTAGCGGGTGCAGCAGCATTTAAGGAGCAAAGGAGATAGGCGACGTTTCGGGTCGAGACCCTTCTTCAGACCTTTTCGCTTACTAACCAACCACATTAGTCGCATATTTCTCACACAACAAATACACTTGATAGCAAATTTCTTGGCTATTTTGAGGATATTTATAATGTTGTAGAAATATAAACGATTTTCATCCCTTTAAATACTATCTGGAAAACCAGGGAAATATCTGTGCAATATCATTATTGGAATTGAAAGTTATAAATCATGATATTAGTTGATAGTTGGAGTTACTTCGAAGACTAAGATTTTATTTTGGAACTTCTATGCAAGTTGAGTAATTATACAAAAGAAGAGGTAGCAATAGGTGAGAAATTAATAACAGCAGGAAAACAAACTTGAAGGGCAACATTCCACGTTATTAGGGAATAACGTAAATAGGTTTCTGAATTGGAAACCAAGATTTGAAAAATTACACTCAATTTGAATCAACTATAGTACGTAGACTTGTTAACTACAAGCAGAGTAGACAATAGAATGTTTACAAAATATATTCTTCCTGTAAAAGAAATGTGACAAGATAACTGCTTGTTGAAGTTAATTAGGTACATATATTGTGTCACTTAATATTCAAATGTCATGGATGAAAGTACCAAAAACAAAGGATACGTTATAGGTGGGTGTACTGATTACCTGTGACAACTATTGCCTTTCACAAGACTCAGTGAAAGGCAAAACATTGTAGATATTGGAGATTTGAAATAAAAGCAGAAAATGCTTGAAGTACTCAGCTGATTAAGCAGCATCTGTGGAGAGAATGCAAATTTAACATTTCACGCTGGTGACCTTTCGGAAGAACGCACAAAGTTTGAAATTCAATTGCGGCAAGGTCAACTTTGGTAGCATTAGGCAAGAGCTTGCAAAAGTTAATTGGTGTAGTTTGCTTACGGGCAACGGGACATCTGGAAAGTGGGATGCTTTTAAAAGTGAGATAGTAAGAGTTCAAGGTGTGCTGTTTCTGTTAGAGTGAAGGGCAAGGTAGGTAGAAGTAAGGGAGCCTGGATGACGAGAGAAATTGAGGCTCTGGTGGGGGAGAAAATAAGAGGGCTTGGATTTAGTTTAGAGATACAGCGCGGAAACAGGCCCTTCGGCCCACCGAGTCCACACTGACCAGCGATCGCTGCACATTAACACTACCCTGGGGTGGAAGATTGCAACCTTCACGTGGTCCGCCCTGTTTCGACTAATGCAATCAACTCGACGTGCACAAACGGAAGATCAAATAGAAGAAGTTGTCCAACAACTTTAGGCTGTGCACGCCACGCGACAGAAGAAGAAGGTATAACAGCTGGGATCAAGAATAACCCAGGAGGGTGTCAGGAATTTAGGAGCATTCTTAAGAAAGAAATCAAGAGGACAAAAAGGGGGCATGAGCTAGCCCTGGCAGATAGGATTAAGGAGAATCCAAAGTGAACGCTTTAAAAATCCCCTGGTGCGTAGCATGCTAAAGTGGGATAACATGGAACTAGTATGCGGGTAATCAATATTCGGCCTGGACCTGATGGGACCGTTTCCATGCTGTATCTCTAAAAACTGCACTTAAAAGTATTAACTAACACAGACTGAATGGTAAAGCTATTATCTTGCCTTCATGTATGGATAAATGTACAATGGTTTCTTTCCTGAAATCCTCTAAAATTTACAGTGCCTCATAAACTCCCAGTTTAGTAGCATCCTAAATATCTCCAGATTGCTAACAGCCTCCAGTCCACCAAAGGCAACATTTGTCTTTGCACGGCGGCGCAGCGGTAGAGTTGCTGCCTTACAGCGCTTGCAGCGCCAGAGAATCGGGTTCGATCCCAACTACGGGTGCTGTCTGTACGGAGGTCGTACGTTCTCCTCGTGACCGCGTGGGTTTTCTCCGAGATCTTCGGTTTCCTCCCACGCTCTAAAGACGTACAGGTTTGTAGGTTAATTGACTTGGTATAAATGTAAATTGTCCCTAATGTGTGTAGGGTAGCGTTAATGTGCGGGGATTGCTGGTCGGTGCGGACTGTATCTCTAAACTAAACTAAATTAAACCCAAGCTGTTACTTCTTTATCAATCACTGCACCATAAGATTGTATCATCTCACAATAAATCAAGATATGTCTGCGTTCAATTCAGTCATTTTAGCTGCCGTCTTATTATTATCCGATCCAAGGAACTAATATATATTTTTGTAATCTTCTCCAAACTCATAAACTGCCCAGAGCTGCTCGCAAAAACTACGAACCCATCTGCCATCAGCTGAAGCTTCTCTTCGTAATTCAGCAACTCACAAATTCCTGGTATAATTTCTTTGAAGTCTTTAGTCAATGCATCCACCATTGATAAAGTGAACAATTTCTCCACCGTGCAGATATGTATTCCAACTCTTGGCTACATCAATCAGCACAACTGTCCAAAGGAATGGGAATATAATACTGCACAATACATAACCTTGCTTTACTCTATTCACACCAGGACATATCAGTCAATAAAGAATCTGTACACATCTCATCATAGAGCTGTTTCACAACTAACAAGAAATATGACCAGACAACCTCATTTCCTTGTATCTTTCAAGCCAAGTGATAGCATTTGGACAAATCAACAGATGTCTACATCACAACTTTATACAGCACAGGAGGCAGCCTTTGCCTGTGCCGACATCTGAAAGGCCCCAACAATCAGTTCCACTCCTCTACCAGATTGTTTAGTTTATTATTGTCACTTGTACCGACGTAGTGTGAAAAGCTTTTGTCTGTTGTGCTATCCAGTTAAAGACATGACCATACATGATTACAATCAAGCCGTCAGCAGTGGAACTTGGATGGGGCTGTTCCCAAACCAATCTGCACATTTCTTTGGAATTTAGTGAGCAATGAAAAACATGCTCACGACTCCTCCGCAAAACTTGGAGCTCATCTTGAAATTTAAAAAAAAGCTTTTTGCAGCAATGAAGTGTTCAATTATCTCGGGTGAGTAATGCTGGATATTCAATGGAGTGTTTGAATAGGTGCAACAGGACTTGAAATGTCACTGGTAATGTGGTGCAATCATTTCATGTTAATGATCTAAACACTGTTGCAATATTATGGCCAGGAAGTAATTAAGAGCACTGAGAAATGTGGTTACTTTGTCTAAAAGTCATTTGGCGGTGTTTCTTATTTGGATTTTGTTTAATGGCACAACAGGGAGAAAAATGCAGCGTTTTCGTGCAATGCAGAAAATAATGCACAACACATTACATTTAAATTTACATTTGTTGGTGGGGAAGGGCATTTCTACACCAGCCTCCAGGTTAAATTGCAGAGGAGGAAAAATAAAACCTTTGGCAGCCACAGCAGACATGTTAATGTGTGAGTTAGCTAGTCATAAGTCTCTTCAAAGAAGAGAAATGCAAGGTTTTAAGTGAACCCAATTGCAAATAATAATGGAAAATGCTCATAAAAATCCAGGACAATGAAGCTTTCAAGGATCTGTTCAAGGTAGCCATATCTGCTGGCTGCACCTGTTAGACTTTAATTATGTGGCCAGGGATGGTTAATAATATTCAGCTCTGGTTATATTCCTTCATACAGATTGATGCTTGTGATTCATAAGAATTAGTCTTACTTGAAGAAAGCCCAACCTTCAGTTCTCGCCTTGGAAAAAAAACAGTGAAGCACCTTTGTGGAAATGTCACAGCATATATTAAATGTTTAAGCTATTGTTTGAAGCATTCAAGATGAAAACCGTCAGCAAATCAGCAAGTCAGGGTACACAAAAGGCTGGAGAAACTCAGCGGGTGCAGCAGCATCTAAGGAGCGAAAGAGATAGGCGACGTTTCGGGTCGAGACCCTTCTTCAGACTGGTCAGGGATCAGGGAAACGAGAGATATAGACGGTGATGTGGAGAGATAAAGAACAATGAGTGAAAGATATGCAAAAAAGTATCGATGATAAAGGGAACAAGCCATTGTAAGCTGTTTGTAGTGTGAAAATGAGAAGCTAGTGCGACTAGGGTGGGGGAGAGAGATAGAGAGAGAGGGAATGCCAGGCCCTGAGGGCTGAGGGAGAGGTGGGAAGGGGAGGAGACAGCAAGGGTTAACAGAATTGAGAAAATTCAATGTTCAAGCCCAGAGGATGCAGACTCCCCATGCGGAATATGAGGTGTTGTTCCTCCAACTTGCGGTGTTGCTCACTCTGGCCGTGGAGGAGGCCCAGGACCGAGAGGTCGGATACGGAATGGGAGGGGGAGTTGGTGCTGAGCCACCGGGAGGTCGAGTTGGTTAATGCGGACCGAGCGGAGGTGTTCGGCAAAATGATCGCCAAGCCTCCGCTTGGTCTCACCGATATAGATCATCTGGCATCTGGAGCAGCGGATGCAGTAGATTAGGTTGGAGGAGGTGCAGGTGAACCTCTGTCGGACCTGGCAGGACTGCTTGGGTCCTTGAAAGGAGTGGAGAGGGGAGGTGAAGGGACAAGTGTAGCATTTCTTGCGGTTGCAAGGGAAAGTGCCCGGGGAAGGGGTAGAGCGGGAGGGAAGGGAAGAATTGACAAGGGAGTTGCGGAGGGAGCGGTCTTTGCGGAAGGCAGACAGGGGGGGAGATGGGAAGATGTGGCGAGTGGAGGGGTCACGTTGGAGGTGGTGAAACTGGCGGAGGACTATGTGTTGTATTTGCCGGCTGGTGGGGTGAAAGGTGAGGACCAGGGGGACTCTGCCTTTGTTGCGAGTGGGGGAATGGGGAGAGAGGGCAGTGTTGCGGGGTATGGAGGAGACCCTGGTGCGAGCCTCATCTATAGTGGGAGAGGGGAATCCCCGTTCTCTGAAGAATGAGGACATTTGTGATGACCTGGTGGGGAACACCTCATCCTGGGAGCAGATGCGGCGTAGATGGAGGAATTGGGAATAGGGGATGGAGTCCTTACAGGAAGCAGGGTGGGAGGAAGAGTAGTCCTGGTAGCTGTGGGAGTCAGTTGGTTTGTAGTGGATGTCGGTCAGGAGCGTATCACCTGCAATGGAGATGGTGAGGTCTAGGAATGGTAGGGAAGTGTCGGAAATGGTCCAGGTGTATTTGAGTGCCGGATGGAAGTTGGTGGTGAAACGGATGAAGTCAGTCAGTTGTGTGTGGGTGCAGGAGGTGACACCAAAGCAGTCGTCGATGTAACGGAGGTAGAGGTCGGGGATGGGGCCCTGGTACGCCGAGAACAAGGATTGTTCGACGTACCCGACAAAGAGGCAAACGTAGCTGGGGCCCGTGCGTGCAAATCATTTACTTTAGTTTAGTTTACAGATACAGTGCGGAAACAGGCCCTTCGGCCGACCGAGTCCGCACCGACCTGCGATCCCCACACACTAACACTATCCTACACACACTGACGGTCAATTTTACGTTAATATCAAGCCAATTAACCTACGTCTTTGGAGTGTGGCGAGGAAACCCGCATCTCAGAGTAAACCCACGCAGGTTGCGGTGAGAATGTACAAACTGCACACAGACAAACACCCATAGACAGGATTGCCCCTGGGTCTCTGGTGTTGTAAGGCACGAGCTCTACCGTTGTGCCACTTTGCCACCCATTTACTTATGGTAAAAGGCAGATAAAAATTACATTGGCACAGTTTCCTCAATATCTGTTTTTTGATAACTCTACTCAGTGAGGTCACACACCAAAATATGGAAGGTGGTACCGTTTTAATTCTACTTTGCTCATCGCCCATTAAAGGTGCACGATTACACATAAAGCAGCAGTCACTTATCATAGCCATGGCAATAGTAAAGGAAAATACATTTTCAGAAATCTACAGAGAAGGTTAAACTGTAAACTGAACAAATACTCAGTATTTGAGAGAAGCCCATGCCATACGCCTTCATAAGCATTAATACAAACATCTTGTGACTTCTTGCAGGAAAATAAGCAAGAAACTATCATTATTATGAGAGAGGTAGGAATACATTTTTCAGTTAAAGATAATAAATCAATTTCACCTGCACATTGGTGATAGGTTGCAAATACATTAATATTCCAATCTTAGTACAATTATAAATTAAATGCATCCTGCATTCATGTACAAATATTTTTTACCAGTTATCATTAATGAGCTCATGCTGCACAAATATTAACTGGGTCGAAAAAAATCTTCTGCAAATGATTTCCTTGACACAAAGTTTAATTTCAGAATTAAATGTCAAATGTGCCCTTTTGCAGCCGTGCAGTATTAAAACAAATTTATAGTCCTGGAATTATTAAATCCTTCCTGAGAAATAATAGTTATTTCTCCATCAGCAGGTCTTGAGGTGATACATATTCATTTTACCATCGTAGCAAAAGATTTATGGTTGCATAGAAATGGGAACATTATAAAAATAAAGGTTATGTGCAATATATCCCTACTACAATATGGATTGGAAAGTACAGGTCACTCAGTATTAAATATCGTACAAAATGCAAACATCCGATTGAGTGTAACGTGCTAGATTTACTGGTAATGCTCCTATCAATGTTGATCTGAAACTCAATCTGTTATATTTTGGGTTTAAATGTGGATTTCCCACCTAACTAGATCCATTGCATCTTCTCATTCACACCTTATTTGCTTATTAGATCTGAAGAGACTTACTTGGAACTTGCATTGCCACTTCATTTCTGAATAGTATCATTTTCATTATAATTCTAAGAATACAACTGAATAGCAATGACATACTTGTTCACTGTTGCATTATTGGAGGCTTAATCCTTTTATTCTGCACAGAAAGAATTTGATATGTTTAAGTGCAACATTTTAAAATAAAGTGATTTCTTGCTTTGTCAATGTCATGCGCTTGTAAGTCAACGCAAGCGTGCACATTCCGACAGTTTATGCTTTTCTCATTCCATATCAATTATGCTGGGGATAGCCACAATTGGGAATAACAGGGGATTATTTAAACACATACCTTAAGGGAGAAGAATAGTTGGTTGGTTTTAATGTAAGTGAACCATTACTAAGTATTCAAATATGAATCAAAGGAGTTCCATGTACACCTTTATCCTGGCTGAGAAGTTAGGGGAAAAAATAGAGGGACAATGAGCATTTGAGTGGGATCTGTGGAAAATATCTTAACCAGCAAAGGAGAGACAGTCATGTGAAGCTCAAAATGAATTGGAATGAAGAAAGCTGACTGAAAAAAATACAGGCTAAAAATTCTGAGGTGTGGAATACTGTGCTTTGATTGTCATCACAAAAACCTGGTGATGTACTTGTTTAAAGAGATACAGCACAGAAACAGATCCTTCGGCCCACTGAGTCCATGCGGACTATCGATCACCCATTCACATTCGTTCTCAGTTATCACAGTTTTGCACCCACATGCTCGGGGCAATTGACAGAAGCCAATTAACCTACAAACCTGCACGTCTTTGGAATGTGGGAGAAAACCGGAGCCCCCGGAGAAAAACCCACCCGCATTCCAAAGACATGCAGGTTTGTAGGTTAATTGTAGGAAAAACCCACATAGTTACAGGGAGAACGTACAAACTCTGTACAGGCTGCACCCATAGTCAGGATTGAGCCCGGGTTTCTGGTGCGGTGATGCAGCAGCTCCAGCGCGCTGTGCAACCCTCAATGCAGTCTGTGCACTGGAATCTCTATCGTGGCCTCTGTGCACATGATAAAAGCTCTACACACAGCTGCCAGAGCAATGTCAGTCAGTCACTCAAGGCTGGTGACCTTCCTGATTCCCTACCACACATTGAGCGGCAAGGTGGCGCAGAGGTAGAGCTGCTGCCTTGCAGAGCCAGAGTCCCAGGTTCGATCCTGACTATGGGTGCTGACTGTACAGAGTTTGTACGTTCTCCCGTGACTTGCGTGGGTTTTCTCCGAGATCTTCGGTTTCCTCCCACATTCCAAAGACGTATACGTTTGTAGGTCAATTGGTGTAAATGTATAATTGTCCGTAGTAGTGTTAATGTGTGGGGATCGCAGGTTGGTGCGGACTTGGTGGGCCGAAGGGACTGTTTCAGCGCTGCACCTCTAAACTAAGCTAAACATACCTGGTGCATAAGCAATCCAGACCTCAAAGCACAGGCCTTTATGTAATGGCTGTACCTACTTGGGCTGCTGTCTCAGGAGTTCAAGTTATTCTCCTCCTGAACAAGTTCCTCTTTTTCATTTTTTAGATCATAAGAGCTCAAATTCAAAGTATAATTTGGCAGAAAATAGGCAATAAAACCTTTTCACTGTGGCTGACTATCTTTTCCATTGAGGTTTATCTGTATGCTGCAGGATCTCACAAGCAGAACTAATATAAGTGAACAGTCAAGTTGATTTGGCAGGAATGATCAAGAAATAAATGTTGGTGCCAGCAGAATTTTTCTGTTATTCCTCAAATTGTACCTGGGATCTTTTACAAACATTTAAACGGGAATAGGCAAAGGTTTTTCTTCTTATCGTGTCCACACACAAGATTAGATGTTGTTCAGCCAGAGCCGAACACACTTCCCGGCATTTGCATACAACGGTGTCTGTCTTGTCGCTTCTTGTGCTCCACTAGGGGTGCAGCATTGATGGCAGCCTCTGCCCACAGTCTGTCCGTTTTTTTCTATCTTTAAAAAAAATTTAAGGAGGGTTCTTTAGTTTTTCTATGTGGGGGAGGGGGGTAGGGTAAGGGGGAAACCGTTTCCCAGTCACTTCCTGGCGAGGATGCGACTATTCTCCGAGTCTCATCTCCCCCCCCCTCGCGGCCTACCTACTGGATTGGCGCGGCCTTTCCTGCCGGGGACCGGACCAGAGCTTCAGCAGCGGCGGCGCAGCGCTGGATTCACCCCGGAGCGGGCGATACCTACCTGGATCGCCGTTTGAAGCTCCGGAGCGTTGGGCCTGCAGCATCAACATCGCGGAGCTGTGGTTCGTAGAGCTCCCAGCACGGGCGGCGCTGACCTCAACATTGTGGAGTCCTGGGATCCCTTTGCCGAGGGCCGCCAGCGTGAATCTCCGCCCAGCGCGGCCTGTGGACTTCGGGAGCCGCGGACTCCGGTAGGAAGTGGCCGATTCGGAGGTCCAAGCCGCTGAGGCTGTCCTGCCGTTCCGACGTCGGAGTCCCATCATCCCGGCGAGCGTGCCTGAGCAGCGGGCCGCCCGTAGCGGCGACTGCGCAGACCTCGGGAGACCACGACCACGGGTGAACATCAAGAACATCAGAGGAAGATGACTGACTTTGGTGCCTTCCCTCACAGTGGGAAACTGATACTGCCGTTTTATGTTGGAGTCTATCGTGTGTTATGTTCTTTTTTTATTTGTATGGCTGTATGGTGACCACACATTTCACTGTACCAACTGGTCATGTGACAAATAAATGTATCTTGGATCTTGAAAGATTGGTGGAAACGGAGCTGTGACGTGAACGTTCTTTCCTTGAGCCCTACGCTGAGGTGAAAGAGAGTCTCGGTAGCGCAGAGGTAGAGCTACCACCTTGCAACGCCAGAGACCCAGTTTCGATCCTGACTATGGGTGCTGTCTGTACAGAGTTTGTACGTTCTCCCGTGACTTGCGTGGGTTTTCTCCGAGATAATGCACCATAAGACATCGGACCAGAATTGGGCCCATCGAATGTGCTCTGCCATCCCATCATGGCTGATTTATTTTTCCCTTGTGGCCCCATTCTCCTGCCTTCTCCCTGTAACTTTAACACCTTCACATCACTCTGACGGTACTATATTGAAGTGTCACCTTAAATGCCGGAAGGGTTAGTTTAAAGTTGAGAGGGGCAGAATTTAAAGTCGATGCGTGGGGCAAGTTTTTTTTTAAAAGACACAGAGATTGGCGAGTGCTTGGACGGTGGTGGGGGCCGATACTATAG
The DNA here is from genome assembly GCA_035221665.1 of Okamejei kenojei. Lineage (NCBI taxonomy): Eukaryota > Metazoa > Chordata > Chondrichthyes > Rajiformes > Rajidae > Okamejei > Okamejei kenojei. The sequence continues at coordinate 16,131,283 of CM069141.1, read as the reverse complement.
TAGTGTTTAAGAGGTTTTTAGAGAGTCACATGTATACGCAGGGAATGGAGGCATATAGATCATGTGCAGCAGGACAAGATTAGTTTAACTTGGCATTATGATTCGCTGGACATTGTGGGCTGAAGAGCCTGTACCTGCCGTACTGTTCTATATTCTAAGTTACGAGGTCAGGTTCCTTGGCTGGAACTTGAATACTGGCAAACGTCCGAACCAGTCTGCAACGGTGAAATGCTGTGAAATAATTGATATGTGCTCAGGCACCCAATTAAAAATTGCACTGAAACCGAATAAACTTGGTACAGTCAATGGTTAATAATCCATTGGTTGAGACTGGATTTTAAAAGAGACATGGGAAATAATCGTGTTCATAGGTTCTAGGAGCAGAATGAGGCCATTCGGCACATCAAGTCTACTCCACCATTCAATCACGGCTCATCTATCTTTCCCTCTCAACCACATTCTCCTGCCTTCGCCCCATAACCCCTGACACCCCGACTAATCGAGATTATGTCAATCTTCGCCTTAAAAATATCCATTGACTGGGCTCCACAGCCGTCTCTGGCAACAAATTCCTCAGATTCACCACCCTCTGACTAAAGAAATTCCTTCTCATCTTTCTAAAGGTATGCTCTTTTATTCTGAGGTTATGGCCTCTGATCCTTGACTCTCCCACTAATGGAAACATCCTCCCAACATTCACCATCCAGGCCTTCTAGTATTCGTAAAATCAGTGATCTATTTGGTAATAAAAACATGATCTACACCAAAATGTTACAGAGGACAAATATAGAGGTATATAAATTAATTTTTAAAAGCCTATTTTCATGTTCATAAGTGATAGGAGCAGAATTAGGCCATTCGGCCTATCAAGTCTACTCTGCCATTCAATCATGGTTGATCAATCTTTCCCTCTTAACCCCATTCTCCTACCTTCGCCCCATATCAGGCACGTGCCGTGAGTAATTACTCAGGGTAGGCACTCAGTCGGCTTAAAAAAAATTAAACCGCGCATGCGCATATTGTTCTCTCCGTTAAAAAAATAAATAAATAAAAACAGTGACAATTCAATTTGCCCAAGGCTTCCTAGTCTCCTTTATTCTGAATTACTGAATGGGTGGGAGGGGGGGGGGGTGAAGTGTGATGGCAGGTGGAGATGGTGGGAATAATGGGAGTGCAGGGAATAGTTGAATCAGTTGTCATCTTATTGAATGACAACACTTGTTCAAGGGACCAATTGGGGGAACAGTTCCTTTCACAGCGTGTGGAGAGTCTGTGCCAGGGGTAAAATTGTGGGGAGGGCAGGAGTGTTGAGAAGGAGGAGGTCGGGGATACTGCCAGTAACTCACTCACCGCTACCACAGCACTCCGGGCGCGAAGCCATGCACTGTAGCTGGGGATAGAAGCAGCTCGGGGAGCTGCGAGCGGCCGCCGGTACCCGACAGCAGAACTGGCCGCCACTTCAGCGCCTTCTGCCGGCCCGCTCACCTCTGGCACTGCTCTCCGTCGGAACACCTGTCACCTGCCGTTCGCCGACTTCGCTCATGTCAGCGGCTTCCTGCAAATCCTTAAATTCCCACAGCCGAGTAACCTCAATCCCGCTGTCGGAATTTAAGGACATGAGTGAGGCCAGCGAGCGGCAGGAGAGAGGTTTTTAGACGGAGAGCTGAGTGGGAACCGGCAGAAGGAGCTAAGGTGGCGGCTGGTTCCGCTGTCCGGCCCGGCGGCTGCTCAGCCACCCGAGCTACTTCTCTCCCCCCCCCCCCCCCCCCCCCCCCGGCCTCAATGCGGTGGCATTCCACGCCTCCGTGCAAGGAGCGTCGCAAGTGGCATTATCCCAATCCCCTCCTTCATAACATTTGTGCCCTCCCCGCAACTTTACCCCGGGCCAGACTCCCCAAACACTTGGAAAGGAGCTCTCCCCCCACCCCCACACCCCGGGAAATATGGTAGTTAAAATCATCACCAAGAAATGTACTTACCACATCATTGGTACACGACAAACCATATTTGGAAAACCCGCCAAGAAACTTGCGCTGCGCATGCGCAGTAGACTGCTGAGCATGCTCAGTGCTGCAAAGGCAGAATTTCTGCTGCCTTCAGCCCCGATTGAAATTGACGCTTGAAGCAGCGCTGACGGCACGTGGGCTGCACAGACCTTCCCGTGTTACAAGCGCTGCGGATGAAAGGTACGGAGAATTATGCCTACCTACATAGGCATATGTCTCTTACATAGGCATAATTCTCCCATGCCTTTACTATTTATATTTAGTAATTACTATGTTATAATTTTAGTCAGGGTAGGCAGTGCCTACCTTGCCTACACTGACGGCACATGCCTGCCCCATATCCCCAAACACCTGTACTAATCAAGAATCTATCTTTCTCTGCCTTGAAAATATCCACTGACGGCCTCCACAGCCTTCTGCGGCAATGAATTCCACAGGTTCACCATCCTCTGACTAAAGCAATTGCCCCTCACCTCCTTCCTAAACGAACATCCTGAAGCTGATAATTCTGATGCTATGATCTCTCATCCTAGATTCTCCCATTTTAAATAATTTTCTATCCTGACTAATCTGTTTGCCGTTAAGCTGTGCAAAGAAAAATTGTTAGGATTAATTTGATCGCCATTTAATTCAGATGCACACCTTAAAACACATTTGCCATACATGTGTACATATTGTATCAGCTTTAACATCATTGCCTGTTAATAACTTAAGCCTTAACAAATCATTTCTATTGACTTTTCTGTCCCCAGTTATCAATGGTTGAGCAGTCATTTTAAATAAGACAGAGTCTGCAGACCTTACACTGTTCCAAGTCATCTGGTAGAAGCAAAACTAACAGAAAATAGAATAGAAGGCAACAAAAGAATTCAAAGTGAGCTGGTAGCAAATCCCGTATTGACTACAAACAGAGATATCAAAGAAAGCACAAATCTTTTTCTGTCAAGGTAACCGGTTCTCAATTATTTTATTATGAGTTTAATTCGACTAATTCATGATGCATTGTAGGTAGAATAAATAAACAATTATACAATACTATATACAAATATATATTATTTTAGTGTTTAGGGAAGACTTTTGCAAAGTAGCAAATTTCTACTACGTACAAATAGAACAGTAAAAAGTACAGCACAGGAATAGGCCCTTTGGCCCGCAATGTCTGTGCCAAACATAATGCGAAGTTAAACTAATCTTGCCATCAAACATTTACTTCACCCTTAGATTTGACCTCCCAAAGTGCAACACCTCACACTTGCTCAGATTATGAACTATCTGTTATTTCTGTAGTTGATCTGCATCCCACTGTATACTTTGAAAGTTTTCCTCACTGTCTGCCAATCCAGCAATCTTGGTGCCATCTGCAAATTTACCAACCGCCCATTTACATTTATAAACAGAGGTCCCAGCACAGATCCCTGTGGAACTCCACTGGTCATAGACGTACAACCAGAGTAGCAGGAGAGACAGTAAAAGGTGCAAATGAACATCAAATCTGATTTTGTGTTTAATCTCTGGAGTTCGCCTCATTTTCCAGGATATTAGTTGAGGGCATAATCCAGTTCTATGGGAATAAAGACACAAAATGCTGGGGTAACTCAGCGGGACAGGCAGCATCTCTGGAGAGAAGGAATTGTTGACGTTTCGGGTCGAGACCCTTCACCAGTCTGAAGAAGACAAGGTGACCAAAGAACAGCACAGCACAGAAACAGGCTCTTTGGTCCACAGAACGATGCAGATGCAGAGAGAAAGAATGGCAATTCTACGGTGCTTTATTTGTCACACGTGCAACTGCACAGTGAAATTATTTTTGCAAAAACACATATACATCAGATGCATAAAAATATCATTTTCAGTAATAAAAAATAAATTATGTTTTTCTCTTGGCAAACACTGTTAATTTTCTGACCAATTATTTTTCTGCAGTTGCTTGACAAAGCTTAATTGGCTTCAGTTGTATTCCACAAGGACGAAACATCCTCGGTGGAAAGACCAGCTTATTGTTTAAGTATATACATTAATTAACACAACTGACATGAAACTCTCATCATTCACAACAGACTCACGTAATTATCGCCACTGCCGGCTCTTTAACAATCTAGAGAAAATCAGGTTCTCCTTTGGTTTAAAAGTGTTGTTGCCTCTATTTTGGTTTGAAAACCTTTTTGTTTACAAAAAGCAAGTAAATAAAACAATTATCTTTTTTCTTCAATTTTTTTGGGTTTTATATTTTTATTTTTAGAGCAACGCGGAAACAGGCCCTTCAGCCCACAGAGTCCGCACTGACCAGCGATCATCGCACATCTACACTATCCTACACACGCCAGGGACAAGTTACACCTGTACAAACCTGTACGTCTTTGGAATGTGGGAGGAAACCGAAGATCTGGGAGAAAACCAACACGGTCGCGGGGAGAAAGTGGAAACACCAGACAAACAGCACCCGTAGTCAGGATCGAACCCAGGTCTCTGATGCTACACGTGCTGTAAGGCAGTAACACCACCGCTGTGTCACCGTACCGCCCTGATCTTAATTCGGTAAATACTTTGCTCACTTTTTGGAAGCCCCAATCACAGTTCCAGTTGTCACTTCTGAGGATTTTGTTTTCTGTGATCGCCATTCATTCCTTCAGACTCAAAAGGGTCTTGACCCGAAACACCACCTATTCCTTTTCTGCAAAGTTGCTGCCTGAGCTGCTGAGTTGCTCCACCATTTTGTGTCTATCTTCGTTATAAACCAGCATCTGCAGTCCCCTCCTACATATCTTGCCATTATGTCTGGCACGGACATTGTGGGCCGAGGGAACTATTCCCGTGCAGTGTTGCCTTTTGCGCACCTAGTCAAAATGAGTTTGAAAGTGCAATTGTGAACAGCACATCATTTTTTTCATCATAGAAAACAGTGAGAAAATCAGATGCAGAACACTAATGTAATGTAATTAACATTAATGTAAATCAGGAATATAGTATGTCTTGGTGCTGCAAAGACAACACTGCATTCTGACTGTGTGTGTGTTTAGGATAAATATTACTGAGAACATTCCTTGCAAACCTTTATTCCATAGAGCAAGATTATGCTTGCAACTAATATCCTGGAAAATGTGGTGAACAGCACAAAATAGCTTTAGCAGGATTTCACTCAGCAGTTTTACATGCTGCCAAATGGTTCAAATTTGATATCTCCGTTTATAATACATTTCTCCTGGAGAGTTGCTATTCCGTAAAACACATACTGGTTCTGTCAGCAATCATCCCCCTCCGTAATTATCTAGTCAAAGACTTCAGGGCCTCTGTCCCTTTTACCTTTTCGAAAAGTGTTTCTCTTCAATGCATTGTTTAATCATTGTTTCAGGAATAGAAATCCATTAAAGTCTCTTCATTGGAAGCAGAATTTCGGATTTGAAGCCACTGTAAATGTTCAGGTGTACAAGTACACCTGCATTGCCCTCTTCCTTTCGTCACCGTCTGCCTGACCCACAGAATCGATGATGGGATAAAATTCACTGCCTAGCCAGGGAAATTTAAAAAAATGGGCAACCCATAGTTTAGCTATCATTAAAATAATCCTCCATAAAAATCGCAGGTTAACCATTCGGTGGCACACTGTTGCAGCGGTCGGGTTGCTGCCTCACAGCGCCAGAGACCCGGGTTCGATCCTGTCCTAAGGGTGCTGCCAGTGTGGAGTATGTATGTTGCCCCCGTGACCATGTGGGTTTTCTCCAGGTGCTCCAGTTTCCTTCCACATTCCAAAGGCGTGCAGGTTGGTAGGTTAATTGGCTTCTGTAAATTGTCCCTAGTGTGTAGGTTAGGACTGGTGTATTGGTGATTGCTGCCAGGCAGGGACTTGGTGGGCCAAAGGACCCGTTTCTCTGCTGTATCTCTAAGCGAAACTAAAATAACCCAGAGATCTTCCAAACGATAGATATCTTCCAAGCATGTGGGCTTATGCTGTGATCAACTGCTCTGTTTGTGTAAACGGTGGGATTATAACATCAGATAGCTTGTGCATCTAAAGCCCAGAATCACAGTGTGTATTTGTACATCGATTTTGTAAATGTAGGAACATTTCCAATGACATCCAAAAGACAAAGATCAAGAAGCTGAGAAAACAAGCAAGTCCGAAAGGAAGTGGGAAAGGTGTTGAGGTGGGATGCTTATGGAGATAATTTCAGGAGATAAGACCCAAGCTGATGAAAGCACGGCTAGAAAAAAGTAAAATAAGTGGGTGCTCAGAGGGTAAATTAATGCATTTGGATAAGAGTGAAAGGGTTTTCTAACAAATTTATTTTTATTTTACTTTATCCCCTAAACAAAATTTTCTACCGTACTCCTCGCCTCCTCACACTGAGCTGCACTACATCTGTCTCTCATGAACATAACAGCAAGTCTACCAGCAAAGCAAAGTGCCAATGAGCAGTAGAGTTAACATGTTTTCTAATGGAGAAGAATTGGGTGCTTGTTTCTAGGGAGTTTGTACGTTCTCCCCATGACCTGCGCGGGCTTTTGCTGAGATCTTCGGTATCCCCCCACACTCCAAAGACGTACAGGTTTGTAGGTTAATTGGCTTGGTGTAAATGTAAAATGATCCCTAGTGTGTGCGGGGTAGTGTTAATGTGCAGTTATCGTTGGTCGGCGTGGGGCCTATTTCTGCACTGCATCTCTAAACTAAACATTCTCAGCCCTAAGCCAGAAGAGCATTCTCCATCAACTTCCACCCCTCAGTCCCAGTTGGGGCACATTTCACCCATGATAGGTCTTGTGTAAACATTCATCTGATCAGAGAGGGGTACAATGGAGGACCCGGCTTGGGGACCACTGTAAGGGAGGGGGGAAGAGCAATGGACAATGGGGACCCGGCGTGGGGGAACCACTGTGGGGGGAGGGGGGGATCAAAGGAGGAGCCGGGGTACTTTGTAAACTTTGTCAGCACCATAGGTGGCTGCTATTTACCTTGGGTATGCAAGCAAAGAACTTCACTGCGCCTTGCCACATGTGACAATAAATTATTCCATTCCAAGCATCCCTACCTCTATATGAACTGGAGCAACAGTTGAAGGAGAATTAGATGCATACCTGCAGGTGACGTTTTGTGTCAAGATTCTTCTTAAGACTGAAAAGGTCTTGACCCGAAACGTCACCTTTTCTTTTTCTCCAGCGATGTTGCGTAACCCGCTAGTTAGTCCGGCATTTTGTGTCTATCACCAACACAGCTAACTTTTCTATTCTCACCTCCATACCAAAATCACCGATAACGTTCAGAACACACCCCCATACATAACAGATCAATGGGTAATATAAATTCATGAATTCAATAATAACACACAATAGAGAGCGAATGCACAATAGCATTGGCACATTCTGAAAAGAAATAGATCTTTCAGGCATTTAATTTGAGCTGCTATTTCTCTCCCAATAATGCACTTACCAAAAGTTTAAATCTTTTGAGAATTGTGGTCATAATGGATTTGAAAGACTATTAAGTCTAACCAAAGCCCAATTATCTGTCAACAATGCTGAATTTGTTTTGATGAGCAGGACTGAGTTTTTCTTTTTCCCATCTGGAACATGGGAAGATGGCGAGACAAAGGAAATCATTAAACCATTCCCTAAATTAGTTACACTCTCCTTGATTTTGTACAAAGACCTTTAATCCTTTGCAATGAATAAAATCTGATATTAATTATTTGCTACACTCAAGTGGCCTGAAAGTCCTTTCCCATTTATTCTTTGCGATCTTATCCTATTTAAAATTTAATCGAACCCAATGTGAAACGGGCACTTGCTTACATTTGGTCTTCTAACAAAAATTATTTTTTGGTCTGGTGCAATAAAATTCACCATCTTGTTGGTACTTAACCTTAGCTTTGACATCATTGATATTTTGCTAACAGCAAATCCTTATTAAATGGTCTGGAGAGTGCTAATTTTAGCAAGATCAACTCTGACCTAAGGCAGCTATGGAAGGCAGCTGTCAACTCAATATGCCAGAGTATTGAAAGAAGCAGACTAGGTGGCTGGACTTTGCTGCAACTAGATTTCTATATAAATAATAAAATGGACAAAAATTAGAACAAAATCGCAGGAGAATTACCATTACAAGTTGAACAGTCTTTCAGCTACCTATAAAATAAATGGAAAAGACGGGAAATACATAATAAATCCACAATGTCCATCAAAAACACAGCGAATAACATTGAAGGAGGGACCCGAACCAAAACATCACCCATCCTTTTTCTCCAGAGATGTTGTCCGACCTGCTGAGTTACTACACCAGTTTATGTCCATCATTGGTTTTTCAAAATTCCAATTAACGACGTTCCTGTTTTCCAGAGTGTGTGCTTCCCCTGAAGGTCCTGAACAAATTTGTTTTACTGCTCCCAATGTTTCTCTATCAAAAGTCCATGGTTTCATCTGGTCTCGGGTCCAGGGTACTGGAGGCCACATGTCATGCAATTATATCCCAGATGTGATAAGATTACACAGCAGACCCAGGGAACTGAACTCAAGATCTTCCAGCGATTATGCAGCTACTTATAAAGGTCAGTTAGCGCGTGATCAACATTCCTCCATTCACTGCAGATCCATGTGCCTATCTTAAAGCCTCTTAAATGCCACTATCGTACCTGCCTGAGCCAAGCATCGTGCCAAGTTAAACTAATCCCCACTGCTAGCAAGTGATCAATGATCAATATCCCTCCATTCCCTCTGCTATATTGTTATGATGAGTGAAACTATGTTGTGACAGGTAAATTAAGTACATGATGTAATGATGTCAAGTGATCGAAAGAGCGAGAACAGATGCAGAACAGAAAGTTTGTAGAATTCATTTATTGTTAGAACTACGGCACAAAGTGCTGTCTCAGTTCTTCATTTTAAAAATCAACTTCAAGTCAACAAAACATAACTGTGCATATATCCATGTGCCTATCTGAAAACCTCTTAAATGGCACTATCAGACTTGCCTCCACCACTGGCAGCACCTTCCAGGCACACACTGTTCTCAGTGTAAAAAACATCTCCTTTATACTCCCCCTGTCACCTAAAAACGATGCCTTCTAGTCTTTGACATTTCCCTCCTGGGGAAAAAGGTTCAGACTGTCTACCTTATCTATCTCTCTCACAATTTTAGATCCATCTATCAGCTCTTCCCTCAACTTCAGATGCTCCAGAGAAAACAATACATAGAAACATAGAAATTAGGTGCAGGAGCAGGCCATTCGGTCCTTCGAGCCTGCACCGCCATTCAATATGATCATGGCTGATCATCCAACTCAGTATCCTCTACCTGCCTTCTCTCCATACCCCCTGATCCCTTCAGCCACAAGGGCCACATCCAACTCCCTCTTAAATATGGCCAACGAACTGGCCTCAACTACCTTCTGTGGCAGAGAATTCCACAGATTCACCACTCTCTGTGAGAAAAACGATTTTCTCATCTCGGTCCTAAAGGACTTCGCCCTTATCCTTAAACTGTGACCCCTTGTCCTGGACTTCCCAAACATCGGGAACAATCTTCCTGCATCTAGCCTGTCCAACCCCTTAAGAATTTTGTAAGTCTCTATGAGATCACCCCTCAATCTTCTAAATTCCAGCGAGTACAAGCCAAGTCTATCCAGTCTTTCTTCATATGGAAGTCGTGCCATCCCAGGAATCAGTCTGGTGAACCTTCTCTGTACTCCCTCTATGGCAAGAATGTCTTTCCTCAGATTAGGAGACCAAAACTGTACGCAATACTCCAGGTGTGGCCTCACCAAGACCCTGTACAACTGCAGTAGAACCTCCCTGCTCCTGTACTCAAATCCTTTTGCTATGAATGCCAATACAAGTTTGTTCAACCTCTCCTTCTAACTAATACCCTCTAATCCAGGCAGTATTCTGCTAAATCTCTTCTGCACCCTCCCCAAAGCCTCCACATCCTTCCTGTAACGGGGCAACCAGAACTGTGCGCTACTCTCCAGATGCGGCCTATCCAAAGTTTGTTAAAGCTGAACATGATTTCCTGATTTTTATATTATAATACTTCGACTGATGAAGGCAAGCATACCTTATGTCTTCTTTACCAGTCCATCTGCTTGTGTTGACATTTTCATGGAGTTATGGAGTTGGACCACAGGATCCCTCTGTACATCAATGCATTTGAGGGTCTTGCCATTAAACTGTATGCTTTCCTCTTACATTCGACTTCCTAAATTTCAACACCTCACCCTTGCTCGGATTAAACTCCATCTGCCGTTTCTCTCTCCTTATCTGTAACTGATTATATCCCACTGTAACCATTTATATTCCACTTAACTTCACAATCCACACTCCACCAGTTTTGGTGTCAACTGCAAACTTACAAACCGACCCATCTATATTTCATCCTCGTTATTTATATCACAAACAACAGAGGTCTCAGCACAGATCTCTGTGGAGCACTGCTGGTCACAAACCTCCAGGCAGAATTATCCTCATAAACACCCTCTCTGGGGTTCAGTGAGGATTTACCAGGATATTGCCAGGACATATGGGACTGAAAGCTATAGGGAGAGTTTGAGCAGGTTATATGACTTGAGAACCTTTTATAAATATTATGTTGGATCTTCCAAGTTGCCAACCCCTGGTTACATATTTTTCTAGCTGGAAGGTGGCAAGATCTCCAAAGACCAGAGTAGATGAGTGCCAGACACTCACTGGTGAAGGCGGTCCCTTGCCACACCCAGGTGTGGTTCAATGTCTAGCTTGCGCTTCAATACAAGGACATGTCTTCCAGTTACCATGTTTTGCTGAGAGTTTTCAATATCCCAGTCTGGCTGAGTGGTGGGGAAACCCCTAAGAGTGAGACTTCGGATACACGGTGAGAAGATAGGGAAAGGGGAGGGGGTCATGAGTTCAGTGAGTTCAAGAGGGACAAGGAACTGGGCGGGGGGGGGGAGGGGAGGAGACGGGATGCGAAATAATATAGCGCTTAGCTTTTCTGTTTTCAATTTATGAAGAAATCCTCTTTTGGCTTATTTGTTAAAACATTGCAGAGTGAAGTAATAAAAAAGCAGGGTTTCACATTTTACAAACAAATGTATCATATAAAAGTAGTCAAACATTACTTTTAAAAAATGAGGTTAAATAACATTGGTATAACAAATAAAAATGTAAATGTCTATGTTTTAAGCATACAACTGGTGAAATACCAAAATAATTCATTTGTACCTGACATGGTTCATGAATAATGCAGTTAACATTATAGAAGGTACTCCAGATTTCACTGACATTGGTAAAAGATTCTCTGTTATTCTGCAAGGGTATAAATGGGTTTATTTTTAGAACTCAGCAGCTTTTATTCCTTCTTCACTACAAGCACGTCTCCACCTGTAGTCACCTCAGTTTTGCAGATGGTCTCTTGTACATTGTCCAAGGCCATACGTGGCCATTATTCATACAAAAGCTTTTTTTCCAATGTATACTGGCAAGCTGCTTGACCGTGCAGAGCTGCAAATTGTGCCCCAGCGGTCGGTCTCAGCAATCGCCCTCACACACACACACAACAGGGGTCGTTCAATAACATATAAAAGCAGAATCCTGGCTAATTCTCCTAAGCTAGGGTCTGAAGAAGGGTCCCAACCCGAAACATTGCCGATCCATGTTCTCCTGAGATGCCGCCTGACCTGCTGACCTACCTCAGTACTCTGCGTCTTCTTCTGTAAACCAACATCTGCAGTTCTTTGTTTCCACTTAATCCAGGGCAGTGGAGGCCAAATGTTACACGTAACTATATCCCAAATAGGATTAGGATTACACAGGGGGGGGGGTCTGAACTCAAGAACGTCCCAGTGAGTAGGTAGCTACCTAAAGTGCCCTCCATATTATATGGGACAAAGACCCATCATTTATTTATTTGCCTCTGTACTCCACAATTTGAGTTTTGTAATAGAAAAAAAAATCACATGTGGTTAAAGTGCACATTGTCAGATTTTATTAAAGGGTATTTTTATACATTTTGGTTTCACCATGTAGAAAATACAGCTGTGTTTATACATAGTCCCCCCATTTCAGGGCACCATAATGTTTGGGACACATGGCTTCACAGGTGTTTGTAATTGCTCAGGTGTGTTTAAATGCCTCCTTAATGCAGGAACAAGAGAGCTCTCAGCACCTAGTCTTTCTTCACTTTGGACACTTTTATTGCTGTTTATCAACATGAGGGCCAAAGTTCTGCCAATGAAAGTCAAAGAAGCCATTATGTGACTGAGAAACAAGAACAAAACTGTTAGAGACATCAGCCAAACCTTAGGGTTACCAACATCAACTGTTTGAAACATCATTAAGAAGAAAGAGAGCACTGGCGAGCTTACTAATCGCAAAGCGACTGGCAGGCCAAGGAAGACCTCCACAGCTGATGACAGAAGAATTTTCTCTATAATAAAGAAAAATCCCTAAACACCTGTCCGACAGATCAGAAACACTCTTCAGGAGTCAGGTGTGGATTTGTCAATGACCTCTGCCCGCAGAAGACTTCTTGAACAGAAATACAGAGGCTACACTGCAAGATGCAAACCACTGGTTAGATGCAAAACAGGATGGCCATGTTACAGTTTGTCAAGAAATACTTAAAAGAGCAACCACAGTTCTGGAAAAAAGGTCTTGTGGATAGATAAGATGAAGATTAACATATCAGAGTGATGGCAAGAGCAAAGTATGGAGTAGAGAAGAAACTGCCCAAGATCCAAAGCATATCACCTCATCTGTGAAACACGGTGGTGGGGGTGCTAGGGCCTGGGCATGTATGGCTGCTGAAGGTACCGGTTCACTTATCTTCATTGATGATACAACTGCTGACGGTAGTAGCATAATGAACTCTGAAGTGTATAGACAAATCCTATCTGCTCAAGCTCAAACAAATGCCTCAATACTCATTGGCCATACAGCAAGACAATGATCCCAAACAATGATCCCTCTGCCTTAGAGGGCGGAGGAGGCAGGTTCCCTGGATGCTTTCAAGAGAGAGATAGATAGGGCTCTTAAAAATAATGGAGTCAGGGGATATGGGGAGAAGGCAGGAACGGGGTACATAGAAACATAGAAACATAGAAACATAGAAATTAGGTGCAGGAGTAGGCCATTCAGCCCTTCGAGCCTGCACCGCCATTCAATATGATCATGGCTGATCATCCAACTCAGTATCCCGTACCTGCCTTCTCTCCATACCCTCTGATCCCCTTAGCCACAAGGGCCACATCCAACTCACTCTTAAATATAGCCAATGAACTGGCCTCAACTACCCTCTGTGGCAGAGAGTTCCAGAGACTCACCACTCTCTGTGTGAAAAAAGTCTTTCTCATCTCGGTCTTAAAGGATTTCCCCCTTATCCTTAAGCTGTGACCCCTTGTCCTGGACTTCCCCAACATCGGGAACAATCTTCCTGCATCTAGCCTGTCCAACCCCTTAAGAATTTTGTAAGTTTCTATAAGATCCCCTCTCAATCTCCTAAATTCCAGAGAGTATAAACCGAGTCTATCCAGTCTTTCTTCATAAGACAGTCCTGACATCCCAGGAATCAGTCTGGTGAACCTTCTCTGCACTCCCTCTATGGCAATAATGTCCTTCCTCAGATTTGGAGACCAAAACTGTACGCAAGGAACGGGGTACTGATTGGAGATGATCAGCCATGATCACATTGAATGGTAGTGTTGGCTCGAAGGGCCAAATGGCCTACTCCTGCACCTATTGTTTATTGTGTACTGCTAAAGCACCAAAGGAGTTTTTCAAAGCTAAAAAATGGTCAATTCTTGAGTGGCCAAGTCAATCACCCGATTTAAACCCAATTGAGCATGCCAATACTGAAGAGAAAACTGAGGGTACTAGCCCCCAAAACAAGCATAAGCTAAAGATGGCTGCAATACAGGCCTGGCAGAGCATCACCAGAGAAGACACCCAGCAACTGGTGATGTCCACGAATCGCATGTAGGTGAAACAGTATTGCTGATTTGATCCATGTCTGGTATTCGATGGTCTCTGTATGTATTCTAATTAAAGTACTTGTTATGATATATAATGACTCTGTAACAATATAGAGTCCTTTGCACATCGCAGACTTCAAGCAAAGGATATGCAACCAAATACTAAACACGACTACCGTATTTCCCGGCAATGAAGACGCTATTTTTTACCCAAAAATAAGGCACGAAAATTTACCTGCGCCTTTCTTGTTAGCCAAGAAAGATAGACTTGGCTATCCCTCAGTGTAGCAACATCAAGAACGATGTTACTGTACTGAGGCACAGCCAAGTCTATCCCTCATTGCTGGCAGCTGATGGGAAGCGGGGGGAGAGGGGGAGAGTTCCCGTCACAGCGTGTGGGGAGTCTGGCCAAAGTCAGCACGGGCAGGAGCATTGAGAAGGAGGGGGTCGGGGATCATGCCAGCAACTCACTCACCGCTGCCACGGCAATCCGGGCGCGGAGCCACCAAATTGTGGCCGGGGAGGGAAGCAGCTCAGGTAACCTCAATTGATCCCTTGGTCGCGCGGACACAGGAGTAAGCTCCACCGCCCGCTGTCCTGTTCTCCGTCGCCCGCTGACCCGCTCCGCTCCATGATCTTTGCTCTTGAGCTGGTCCCCTCACTGTCCGGCCTACATTGAAAGATGCAGTGTCACCCAGCGCAGCAAGAGAGGCCATGTCCTACTCCTGGCAGCAGTCGGAATGTAAGGATTTGCGGGAAATAACTGACATGAGCGAGGCCAGCGAGCGGCGGGAGAGAGGTGTTCAGACAGAGAACGCTGTCAGAGGTGAGCGGGCCGGCAGAAGGCGCTGAGGTGGCGGCTGGCTCCGCTGTCTGGTCTCGGCGGCCACTCGCAGCCACCCCGAGCTACTTCCTTCCGGCCACAATGCGGTGACTCCGCGCCCGGAGTGCTGCGGTAGCAGTGAGTGAGTGAGTTGCTGGCATGATCCCCGACCCCCTCCTTCTCAATGCTCCTGCCCGTGCTGACCCGGACCAGACTCCCCACACGCTGTGATAGGAACTCTCCCCCCAAGTGGTCCCTTGAACAAGTATTGTCATTCACTAAGATCACAACTGATTCAACGTGTGCTCCCGTTTTTCCCACCTTCTCTCCACCTGCCATCACCATCCACCCCACACCCATTCAGTCATTCAGTATGGAGGAGATCTGGAAACCTTGGGCAAATTGAATTGTTACTTTCTTTATTTTTATTTTTTATTTTTTTGAGTGTGAGAAATTCTGTGTGCCGCCAGCCTTTTTTCAAAATTTAGCAACTCAAAATGGGGGTGCGTGCTCAACGCAGGTGCCTCTTTATTGCCGGGAAATACGGTACTTTCGTTTACATGACATTGCTGCGTCCCAAACATTATGGTGCCCTGAAATTGGGGGGGGGGGGACAATGTATAAACACTGCTGTAATTTCTACATGGTGAAACCAAAATGTATAAAAATGGCCTTTAAAAAAATCTGACCATGTGCACTTCAACCACATGTGATTCTTTCTATTACAAATCTCAAATTGTGGAGTACAGAGGTAAATAAATAAATGATGGGTCTGTGTCCCAAACATTATGGAGGGCACTGTACAAAGTAGTTTGAGAGTCACCATTTCGATCTGCCATTTTCTATTCACGTATAGACTATTGCAAATATTTTACAGTACACTCCAAATGGATATCCTGCCTAGTTCTGGTGCAGAAACTCTGGCAGGTGCTGGTGAGTTCTACTCATGATCTGCCAACGTCCCCAAAAACGTCAGCAATATCATTTACCCCACAGTGTTTAATAACAACATGACTGCTTGATTCTTATATTCAATGCTTCAAATGACGAGAGTGGGAAGCCACCCCATTGTGACCACAGCCTGGAGGTGGTGACAGTGGGCAAGGAAACAGAGTTCAGAGATGATCTGCATCTCTGAGAAACCTCCTCCCATTCTCTCTCCAAGTTCCATAAATAACCTGGACAGCTTTGTTAAAAAACATTGATCTGGTCAATACAGTTGAGATTCAATGCTTTCTTTATTATCACGTAGCACGGTGGCGCAGCGGTAGAGTTGCTGCCGTACAGCGCCAGAGACCCGGGTTAGATCCTGACTGCGGGTGCTGTCTGTACGGAGTTGGTACGTTCTCTCCGTTACTGCTGGGTTTTCTCTGGGTGCTCCGGTTTCTTTAATTGGCTTTGGTAAAAATTATAAATTGTCCCTAATGATCAGGATAGTGTTAGTGTACGGGGATTGCCGGTTGGCGCGGATTTGGTGGACCTGTTTCTGCGCTGTATATCTACACTAAACTAAATGGGTACCAAGGTACAGTGAAATACATTTTTTACACACAGCTCAGCAAGACCATCAGCACACATAAGTACCATCCCCCGGTTAGTCCAGAATGTACAGAACAGCCCACTACATACGAGTCTATATATGAGAGGGCACCATTTTACAGTGCTAACTGCAGCTGGCCTCAAAGGCCCGTTTTAGCCGTTGAGAGCTAGCTTAGGAAATGTAGATTTGCCTGGTCCACAAACACTGTGAACTCCCGTTACCATGTTAGTGGGAATGCTTTTTGAATTCCCTACCCTCCTGCCCAAGACAATAGGCAGCTGAGTCTTAAACAATTTGCTTTTAAAAATTCTAACAAGCAAGTCAAATTTCAAGGGTACACAAAAGGCTGGAGAAACTCAGCGGGTGCAGCAGCATCTAAGGAGCGAAGGAAATAGGCGACGTTTCGGGTCGAGACCCTTCTTCAGACTGGTCAGGGATCAGGGAAACGAGAGATATAGACGGTGATGTGGAGAGATAAAGAACAATGAATGAAAGATATGCAAAAAAGTATCGATGATAAAGGGAACAAGCCATTGTAAGCTGTTTGTGGTGTGAAAATGAGAAGCTAGTGCGACTAGGGTGGGGGAGAGAGATAGAGAGAGAGGGAATGCCAGGGCCCGAGGGCTGAGGGAGAGGTGGAAAGGGGAGGAGGCAGCAAGGGTTAACAGAATTGAGAAAATTCAATGTTCAAGCCCAGAGGATGCAGACTCCCCAAGCGGAATATGAGGTGCTGTTCCTCCAACTTGCGGTGTTGCTCACTCTGGCCGTGGAGGAGGCCCAGGACCGAGAGGCCGTGGAGGAGGCTACGTACTTTGAAGAAGTCAAATTTCAACATAGAATTCCTAACCCAGGTTGATATTCATCACAATACGCACTGAGAATGTTTTTGCAAAACTGATAGATAATTCCACTTGAGTGAGAAAGGCTGAGAAACCCTGTCCTGGTCCTCTGCGGTTGATGCTCATACATTTGGGGGGTTATGGGGAGAAGGCAGGAGAATGTGGTTGAGAGGGAAAGATAGATCAGTCATGATTGAATGGCGGAGTAGACTTGAGGGGCCAAAAGGCCGAACTCTGCTCCTATCATTTGTAAACTTATATGAACGTTGCCAAAACATCTGAGCCATTCTAATCAGTGTGCAATGCATTGCTGATATCACCGTTGCAAAACTATGGCATGAGGATGTGGAGAACGTCTTCACTGAGGGAAGAGGAGCAAAAGTAAAGGTTTATGCTGACCCAGGGTGAAGCGACAATTTCACACCTTAAATGGCACAATACCCCTTGAGTACGGGGTGCATGGTGCTCATGCCAGCACCCCATCTCCTCCTAAGGCTGGAGCAGAGAATTCCAGAGATTCACAGCCCTCTGAGAGGAATGTTCTCACTGATTTGGTCGTTCTAAATTTTAAGAACTTCAGCCATGGCGGGAGGTCAGGAAGACTGGGCTCCTTGTATGACTGTTTCTAACACATGTTTTATGCACGATTACACGTGTTACAGCTCAGGATTTGCAATTCCAATGAGTACTATGTTGGTAAATTGTTCCCCTGCAGCCAAACACAAATCTGGCACAGTTCTCTTCCCAAGAGATGCTTTATGAGAACATGGGAAACAAGAGATAGACACAAAATCTGGATTATATACACATTTTTATTATATGTTATGACTGCAAGGTAACGAAATTTTGTTCAGACCGAAAGGTCTGAATGACAATAAAGGATAATCTAAACTCAGCGGGACAGGCAGCATCTCTGGAGGGAAGGAATGGGTGTTTCAGATTGAGACCCGAAAACGTCACCTATTCCTTCTCTTCAGAGTTGCTGCCTGTCGTGCTGAGCTACTCCAGCGTTTTGTGTCTATCTTCGGTTTAAACCAGCATCTGCAGTTCCTTCCGACACATGAGAAACACAAGCTCGACTTGGCTATTTAGTTCCGTTTAGAGATGGACATTTGGCTTCTTGAGCCTGCTTTGCCATTCAATATAGTCTTTGCTGATTCAATTTTGGTCTCAGCATCACTTTCCTTCCTGTAACGATCTAGTGACTTCCTTATGTTGCAGTCTCCTCTTGAACATATTCAATAACTCCGCTTCCATTGTTCCCAGGGAAAGAGAATTCCAGAGATTCACAACGTCCTGAGAGGACAGTTCACCTCTTCTCTGCTTGAAATAGGTGTTCCCTTATTCTGAAGCCATGTCCCCAATTTCTGAATACTAGGAGCATCCACATGGTCAATCCACCTGGAATCTTGTAGGTTTCCATTATCCCCTCTCATTCTTGGCAACACCTTAAAGTACAGGTCAGTTCTCTCAAACCTTTATCATATGCCAACCCCTTCATCCCCAGGAACCATCAAAAGTTAACCTCCGCTGCACTGTCTCCAATAGAAACACTTTCTTCCCCAAATATGAGGCCAAAATGGCACCAAGTCTCCACGTGCAGTCTATTCAACATCCTGTAAAGATGCATTGCAGCTTCCCTACTTTTGTGCTCCATATCCTTTAACCTTCCTGAATCCAAATGCAAGCTTTTTCACTTTTGATATACTGGGACCCTAGTTTCCTCTCTACTGCAACATTTTGCAGTCTCACTGTTTCATTAATAATTAGTTTTTTCAATTTCCTTCCAAAATGGATAACCTCACATTTTCCCACATTAGACACCATCTATCAATGCCTTGCCGGATTACTTAACCTATCTAGGACGCCACAGTGACAGAGTTGTTGCCTTGCAGGGCCAGAGACCCGAGTTCGATCCTGACTACGGGTGCTGTCTGTATGGAGTTTGTACGTTCTCCCTGTGACCACACGGGTTTTCTTCGGGTGCTCTGGTTTCCTCCCACACTCCAAAGACGTACAGGTTTGTGAGTTAATTGGCTTCAGCAAAATTGTAAATTGTCCCTAGTGTGTAGGATAGTGCAGTTTGGGTCTCGACCCGAAAGGGTCTCGACCCGAAAGGTCACCTATCCCTTCTCTCTACAGATGCTGCCTAACCCACTGAGTTACTCCAGTATTTTGTGTCTACCATTTAAGTTGAATGGCCTCCCCCTTTCTGGCAACTATAACAATGTCCACTAACACTCAAACCCTTTAACGTTACTAAAAGTAGTCCTTTGATGAAGGTGCCCTGTTTCACTTGCAGCCGGCCTCAGCTCAGTGTCATTACAAGTCCTGCTCAGTGCTTGTAACAACCTGATAAATATCTGACTGCTTTTCCCAGCTGGCTCTGTGATACCCGTACCAATTTACGATCGTATGTATATGCATGAAGCACTTGATGCACATGAATCAAGTTCCAATCTAATTATGTAGCTATTACATCACTCAGTGCAAAGCTAAAATTGTATCAGGCAGCCTGCTGCTCCAAAGAAAGTGAATCTTCAAAAATGGCAAAATGCTCACCTAAATTGCTGTTGTAAAGCTCATTAGATTTTCAGAAAGAAAATGTTAAATCTCCAAAGCAGTGCGAATAGACTTTGTAAGCAACATGCAGCTGCCTGAACCTTACTGTTCAAAAGCTTGTCAAGAATCAATACTAAAACAAGTGTGCAGAAACTCATTTTATTCCATGGCATGCTGTTATCAGGTTAAAGTACATATTTTCCACAATGCTGATTACTGTGCGTGGATGTAATCATTTAAACCCTCTTGAGATAATTGAGGGAAGTCTGAACTGCTGCTGATAAACTGATTAGTCTGTGCAATGTAATCTAAAGATTCTCTTAAAATGAGTTAAGCAAATGAAATACTTTTCCCTTTCTCCCAACAAAGTTTGGGGAGGGACGGTGGCGCAGCCTTACAGCACCAGAGACCAGGGTTCAATTCCGATAACGGGTGCTGTCTGTATGGAGATTGTACATGCTCCGGTTTCCTCCCACATTCCAAAGGGTTGTAGGTTAATTGGCTTCAGCAAATTGTCCCTTGTGATACGACAAGGTGGGCCGAGGGGCCTATTTCCATGCTGTATCTCTAAACTGAAATAAACAAAAGCAAACTAGAGTTTCTTTTCTTGCCTCGGTATCGGGAAGGATATTAACTTTGAGTATTAAAAACAAATGCAATTTCACGATTAATACTCTTGAGTTATAGTTAAATTTTTCATAAAGTAATAATAAATATTTGTAACTTCTGAACACTGCGGCATTGATGTTGACTTATGCCAGTTAAAGTGCGTTCAAGGGCCATTTCACAAGATGCTAAAGGTTGCTTTAGCCATGGGCCCATTGCTGCAAAAGTCAGGCCTTGGCACTTTTGACTGCCTGTTGATTCCTTCCCTTCCAGCACTGCAGAAACTAGAATGGAATTGTGGGATATGGTGAGTTGGATGCCTGAAGAATCTGGTGCTGGGTGGAGGTGTGGGGGATGGTGCTGAAGGTCGGTGAGCAGTGAATCAGAGACTGGGCCGTAAAATCCACCCATGAGGATAATTGGTAGATCACGCAGGTGAGAGTAAGGGGAAGAGCGCAGTGGGAAACAGATATTAGTTTAGTTTAATTTAGAGATACAGTGTGGAAACGGGCCCTTCAGCCCACCAAGTCTGCATCAACTAATGATCCCCGCACACTAATATTATCCTACACACATTAGGTACAATTTACAATTACACCAAGCCAATTAACCTACAAACCTGTATGTCTTTGGTGTGTGGGAAAAAAACGACTGGTCCTGGAGAAAACCCACGTAGGTCAGGGAGAGAATGTACAAACTCTGTACAGACAACAGCAGGAGTCAGGATCGAACCCGGGTCCCTGTAAGGCTGCATTTCTACCGCTGTGCCGCCCTAATGTTACAAAAAATATACCAAAACTATGGGGGGAGGGGGGTGGGGGGATTATCTTAAATGGATTCCCGGCATGGGTTAGGGTCTGTTTAAGCTTGCCTGCTTTAAGTAGTCAAACAATAGGCATGCCTCAGGATGTGACCCACTTTACTGGGCAACTCTCCAGTATGGCATCCTGCCTCAGGTGACTATTACTGAAGATTGAAAGAGTGAATAATAGGAAGAGCCGGCTGAGTATCCCAAGTGGCATAATTTAACTGCAAACACTTAGGATTACTTTTCAGTCCAAATAAACTATATTTGGATGCATGGTACTGAAAATAAAGTGCTGAATAACTGAATTTTGAGGCCATTAGTATTCCCTTCTTCTGAATAGAAATTAAGCATAGGTACATACATTATGGCCATATTTCAGCTGAATATTCTTGGGATTCTAATATTTTCAAGGTCAGATTCTCTGCAGAAGGCAGCAGCAGCAATAGTTGAGTTTAGAGATACAGCATGGAAACAGGCCCTTCCGCTCACCGAATCCACACCGAGCATCGGTCGCCCATTCACACTGGTTGTACGTTGTCCCATCTTCTCTCCCAGTCCCTACATGCTAGGGACAATTTTACGGAGGCCAATTAACCTACAAATCTGCACATCTTTGGGATGTGGGGGCAATTGAAGCACCTGGAGAAATCCCATTTGATCACAGGGTGAATGTGCAAATTCAACACAGACAACGCCCGAGGTCAGAATCGAACCTGGGTCTCTGGCACTGCGAGGCAGCAGCTCTACCAGCTGTGCCACCGTGCCACGTCTGTCCATGGCAAAATGTCTTGAATGGAATACTTTATTGCCATATGTGACAAGTCACAGTGAAATTCTTTGCTTGCATACACAAGGTATGCAAATAGTCGCCATGCAAAGGGAGCTTACACAGTTATCCTGCTCCAGGTTCTCCTTTGTTCTCCTCCCTCTCCACTCCCCCTCCCTCCCTTTGTCATCCCCCCTCCTCCTCCTTCACGGAGGTTCCCCCCACACCCAGTCCTCCCTCTCTATAGACATTACATGGTGCAACAAGAAATCTTCTGCCATTTCCATATCCTCCACACCTCACACTGTGTAAGCAGGTCTTTTCTCCTGTACTCCATGCATCAAATACGTGACGCTCATATTTTGAAACAAACCAACAGATACAGGGCCAAGAACTCAGTAACATGGATAATTGGATAATGGAAGACAGAAAATGGAAAAGTCAGCCAAATGTATTTTGGCAAACTAGAAGTAATGGGATGTCATGGGGATTAGTGCAAGGGCATTAACCATTTCCAATTTATCTCAATGACGCAGAGACCAAACGTTTTACTGCCAAATCTGCTGATTATAGGAGGCTTTGTTAAAGAGCGAATTACGCGTTGGACACAAAGAGTCTGCAAAGGGATATAGAAAGGTTACACGAATGGGCAATAATGAATTCCACAATATTTCCCAATGTCAAATGCCAGGTTAACAGGCTTGCAATTTGCTGCTTTCTGTGTCCCTCGTTCCCCGAGTATATGCACACTCTTCCAATACACTGGGACCTTTCTAATATCTGCGGCGTTTTTGAATATCACAACTGATGCATGCCGTGGGCGGCACAGAGTGTAGCCCTACAGCGCTGGAGTCCCAGGTTCGATCCCTACTACTGTTGCTGTCTGAACGGAATTTGTGCGATCTCCCCGTGACTGCGTGGGTTTTCTCCGAGATCTTCGGTTTCCTCCCACATTCCAAAGACGCACAGGTTTGGAGGTTAATTGGCTTGGTATAAATGTAAATTGTCCCTAGTGTGTGCAGGGTAGGTTAATGTGTGGGGATCGCTGGTTGGTGTGTCCTCAGTGGGCCAAAGGGCCTGTTTCCCCGCTGTATCTTTAAACTAAACTAAACTATACCTGTAATTACGTGTGTTATGACCTCAGGACGTTGTCTGAACAAGTCCTGTGCCTCAATGAATCTCATCCTGCAGGTTATAGAGTCATACGGCTAGTAACAGTCTCTTCAGCCCAACTTGCCCCTGCCAACCAAGATACCCCATTTACACTGGTCTCACCTGCCTGCAATTTTCCCACTTCCCTCTAAACCTTTGCTATTCATGTATATGTCATGTATCTGTTTTAATGTTGTTTTGGTACCTGCCTCAACTACCGACTCTGGAGAAAAGGAATAGGTGACATTTCAAGCCGGACCCCTTCAGAAGAAGGGTCTCGACCCACAACGTCACCTATTCCATCTCTCCAGAAATACTGCCTGACCCACTGAGCAACTCCAGCATTTTGGGTCTATCTTTGGCATAAACCAGCATCAGCAGTTCTTTCCTACACATCTCAACTACCTCCTCTGTCATCTTAATCCATATACCCACCACCCTCTGTGGAAAAGGCTGCCGTTCAGGTTGCTATTAAATCTTTCCCCTCTCATCTTAAAGATCCCATCTTTGCTCACAACGGTTTGCCGGGAGGAAGCCTCCTTGTGTTTATGTTTGCTGACCTACTCAGCAGGAATGAGTCTGTCTAGCGAGCTGGACGTTTGAAACGGTGTAAAATGAAACTCTCTCAATTAGTATGGAAATAAATTGTATGCACAATAAAGCACTGAAGACCAATCAGTCTCCAGGCAATAAGCACAGCACATATGACAGGCAAGAATGTTACAGTGGTGAAATCATCATTTTCAGGCAGCAGCGAAGGAGAAATTAAAAGGCAAATACTAATCGTACTCCAGTGCACAAGATGATAAGCAGCGCTAGCAGGAGGCACATGGCAGATGATTTGGATGGAGATTGATGAGGATGTTTCATTTCATTTAGTTTAGAGATACAGCGCGGGAACAGGCCCACCGAGTCCACACTGACCAGCGATCCCTGCACATTAACACTACCCTGGGGTGGGAGATTGCAACCTTCACGTGGTCCGCCCTGTTTCGACTAATGCAATCAACTCGACGTGCACAAACGGAAGATCAAATAGAACAAGTTGTCCAACAACGTTAGGCTGTGCACGCCACACGAAAGAAGACGACGAACACTACCCTACACTACACACACATACACACACTAGGAACAATATTATTTACATTTACACCAACCAATTAATCTACAAACCTGTACGTCTTTGGAGTGTGGGAAGATAAGGAAGATCTCGGAGAAAAACCCATGCAGAGAAAGTACAAATCCGTACAGACAAGCACCCTTCGTGAGGATCAAACCCGGGTCTCTGGCACTGTTAGGCAGTCGCTCTGTGAGGCAGTAGCTACGCCACTGTGGCACCCAATGTGTACAGGTCTGGTCGCATTTTTGACTCAAATAGAGAAGTTGGTATCTGGAATGAGCTGCCAGAGGAGGCAAGAACCATAACAGCATTTAAGAAGCATTTTGACAGGTACTAACGATAGACACAAGATGCTGGATGAACTCAGCGGGTCAGGCAGCATCTCTGGAGAATAAAGGATGGGCGATGTTTCAGGAATGTCCTTCTGACTGAAAGTAGGGGGTGGAGAGAGGGTGGATCTGAAAGAATAGAGGTGAGAAAAGACCAGGACTAATCAGGGCTGGCCAAAAATGATCTCAGGCGGGGCGGTGGCTGGTAAGCCAATTGTTGGCGAGGGAAGGTGTGATCTCAAGAGGAAAACAATGTGATTGGTATTGGAATAAATCAGCATCCACAGTTCCTTGTTTCTACATTTAGATGGGTACTTAAATGAGTTGGTCATAGAGGAGCATGGAATCATCGCAAGCCTGTTTGTTTGGTCTCGACCAGAAATGTCACCTATCCATGTTCTCCAGAGATGTTGCCTAAGCTGCTGAGTTACTCCAGCACTTTGTGCTTTTAAATGTAAATCAGCTTCACGGTTCCTTGTGTCTTGGCCTGTTTCTATTGCTGCACACTCTATTGCCGCTGCAGTCTACCTCGGGATAAAAACAAGTCAAATATTGTGGAATGGTTTAATGTCCACCTAAGTGGAAAGATGGAACTGCAGTTATTGGATAGTGAACGTCCATGACAATGTAATGCCGTGTCACTACTGCGCCAACAGATTCAACTTAGATTAGTTGTTCAATTGCTTGAATGGGGTATGAAGCCATAATATTTTGCCACAGGTGAGGTGTTAGCAATGAGTCATGGCTGATATTTAATCAATTCATAAGTTCATAAGTCATAGGAGCAGAATTCGGCAATTCAGCCCATCGAGTCTACTTCTCCATTCATTCATGACTGATTTACCTTTCCCTCTCACTCCCATTCCCTTGCCTTTCCCCATTACCTTTGACACACCTTACTAATCAAGAATTTGCCAATCTACTCCTTAAAAATATCCATTGACGGCCTTCACAGCCTTCTGTGGCAATGAATTCCACAGATTCACCACCCTCTGACTAATTAAATTATTCTTCATTTCCTTAAAGGAACGTCCTTTTATTCTGAGGCTGTGCCCTTTGGATCCTGGACTCCCCCACTAGCAGAAACATTTTCTCCACATCCAATCCACCAAGGCCTTCCATTATACGGTAAGTGTCTATGAAATCCCCCCTCATCCATCGAAACTCCACGAGTACAGGTTCATAGCTGATAAAATGCTCATGTGTAAAGAGTCAAACTCAAATTCAAATGGAATAAGAAAAATTTTATGAAAGAGTTTTTATGAAAATATGAAGCCTGCAGATTGAAACCTCAAGTTAAATATTGTTGTTAGCATTAAAAACCACAACTATTTGCATTCACTGGATCTACGTTTTGTCATGCCAATAATCTATGGCATATAGAAAAATTACTTCAAGAATGGCCACTTTATCTGAAGGCTGAGAACTCGCCAAAATAAATGAAAATCACACGAGTAATCTGTAAAAAAAGTTGGGGGGAAATTGATGAATGGGATCTAATATCCCTTGCTTCAACTTTTGATCACAAAAGAAGCATCATTTGATTAATCTATGATCTATAAAGGAAGGTTTTCATTAGTTAACAAAGGCAGAGAAACATTGCAAGTTAATGACCATTGTCAAAGTGGCACACATTTCATTAAAGGCAAATCAAGCAAAAATGCACGACTGAAGATTTGCAAGAAATCATTTCAGTTGTCTCAAAATGAAGCATCACAGAAAGCATTTTAATCAGAGTCATTGCTCTGCAATAAGTGACATTTCAAATATAAATGCCGTTTGCTTTTTGTTGGCCATTTAAATTATCAGTTTGAAGTTCTCAGCAGTTGCTTTTTACTTCTTTTTGGCATTCACACCCTGCTGTGAATGGATTAAGATAAGCTAAGGGGCATCATTGGCAAACATGAATCAACACACATGTGGAGTAATGATATGTAAATTGACTGTATCAGACTGGAGGTGCACGGGTGGAATAGCATTTTGTGGAGGTTTGTGCATCGCTGCTACCACTAAATTAGAGCAGATTGTCCTTTGCACCAATCACATAAACCATAAGGCTTGGATTAATAGAGATATAGACAATACAGCCCAGAAGTAGACCCTTCAGCCCATAACAAACATCTAATTCCCATTTCGCATTAATCCTATTTTATCCCCTTCCAAATTCTACCTCTAGCCTGCACCTTCAGGCCAGTTTACCCACTGATTCACACATCTTCACACAGGATAAACGTTATTCCTTTTATCATGTATCTGTGCACTGTGGACAGATTGATTGTAATCACGCCTAGTCTGTCCGCTGACTGGTTAGCGTGCAACAAAGCCTCGGTACACGTGACAATAAACTAAACTTTGGAATGTGGGAGGAAATCAGAGATCCGAGGTGAATCCCATTCAGAGAACGTGCGAACACCGCAGACAATCCTGAAAGCGAGGGTTTGAATACTGGTTATTTACGGTGCGAGGCTGGAGCTTTGCTAGCTGCACAACTGTACAGGCACGCTGGACTCCGCATTCCCCCATCCGACCTTTCCCTGGAGAGGACACATTTCCCCTGGACTTCTCGCTGTAGAAGACACCGTGTCCTCTGGGTCTCCACCTGGAAAGGTTATCCTGATCCTGTATCTGTCACTGCAGAGGTTACCATATCTGCTGGAGCCCTCAGTGGGGAGAACATCATGTCCCGTGAGCCTCTGTCTGGTCACCATCTATCCTGGACCCCTCCAAGTGAAGGTAACCCTGTCCCCTGGACCATTCTCTGGAAAGGACACATTTACCTGGATCTTTCGCTGGAAAGGATGCCATGCCCCCTTATACATCTTCCATGGTGAGGTCACCGTGTCCTCCTGCAGCCCACTTGCCGAAACGTCTAATCATGTGATCCCCCCCCCCCCCCCCATTATGTGTAAAGTTGGCAGGATTTCCGCCAGCGCGAATTGACAACTAAATACAAAATGTCAGAAAAGGGAATCAAGGATATATCATTCATCTCTAAACTACACAAACATTAAATGTTTTGTTTAGTTTATTATTGTCACATATACCAAGTTACAGTGAAAAGCATTTGTTTGTGAGCTATCCAGTCAAAGAAAAGACTCTGCATGTCTAAGTCAAGCTGCCCACAGTGCTCAGATACAAGATAAAGGGATTGTTGAAATACAGGTTGAATGGTTCTGTATTGTCAAGTATACACTGCACAGCTCACACATGCACGGTCGCTAGATTTTGACGCCATTTGCAAAAAAAGAAAAAGTCCAAAGTCCAGCGTGCGGTCGACGTGCTGGATGTGCTGGAGTGCCCCTGATCCAGGTAAACCTTGGTGAGCCCATGGCTGCTGCAAGTCCTCGAACGGCCAACCGATGAGTAAACACTCCTTAAGAAAAGTGGAACAACTGTAATGGATGCAAGCAGATCCTCTTCTGGGCCCGGCTCGCAAAGAATCGCCACAATCCAGTGCCATTGCCATGGAACAGGTAGCATGTGTTTCCTCCATTTGAGCCATTTACAATACATGTCCATTTCACTCTCAGATCACTAACGTACTGCTACACCCTAATCAGTACTAAACAATCTCTTCAGCAATAAACACATTAAGTTTGCAAGCTTTCATCTTGCAATTATAGTTGGAGATTTTCTTTTACATCCAATTTTATTTTTTGTGAAGTCTGCAGAAAGGTCTCGACCCAAAACTTTGCCTATTCTTTTTCTCCAGAGACGCTGCCTGACCCACTGAGTTGCTCCAGGTTTTTGTGTCTGGTTTTTTTTTTGTTAATGTCCTTCATCCTTGATTTAATCGCATACGCACACCTTGCTTTCCACAATGAATTTGACATTGACTTCATTATTCTGACTTGCACTTCCTGGTTCAGACCTGCTTTGCAACATCAATACATCGATCCAATTTATTTAGGAGATATATAGTTGCTTGGCCTATTCACAACTACCTGACTGTTGATATTTAATCACCAGCTATAGCCATGACATTTAATCTGACAAAAACAGCAGCTTTCAGTACATAAGGTCAGAAATAAAATGAGCAAATGCATGCCAAATAAATGGTGGGTGTCATTTGATCACCAGCTGTAATAAACCATAGCCCACTATTTTTCAATTCAGGGAAAGAAATGTTGAAAGGAACAACTAAATAGCTACTACATGACCTTTAAATGAAAACTTCCTCCTGTAGCTGATTTAATTTTGATTGACTTTTTAAAAACCAAGTTGGCCCTCTTTCTTTAATCAATTTGAAGGGTTAATCAATTCATAGACATATTACAGCTTAAATCAAACATGTAATCACAATTAACATTGAAATGATGCAGGGCGTGTTTAAACCAATTTTTAGTCTTTCACAGCAGTGTTCAAGCCAAAGGTGCAACCGTCCGTCTTTGTAGAACATGTAATCCAAGTAAACCTCGTGAGGCATTGACACAATAGACAATTGTGGCCAATTGATGAGGAGAAATTGGTCCAAGGTGGTCTGATGTTTGAGGACGTGAGATGAAAAATCCAAGAGGACCAAATCAACATGGAGTTTTCCACACCTGACCCACAAAGGGCGGCACGGTGGCCAGCGGTAAAGTTGCTTCCTTACAGCACCAGAGCCCCGGGTTCGATCCTGACTACGGGTGCCTGTCTGTAAGGAGTTTGTATGTTCTCCTTGTGACCAACGTGGGTTTCCTCCGGGATATCCGGTTTCCATTCCACACTCCAAAGATGTACAGGTTTGTAGGTTAATTGGCTTGGTATCGATGTAAAATTGCCGCTAATGTGTGTAGGGTACTGTTAATGTGCCGGGACCGCTGGCCGGTGCTGACTCGGTGAGTCCAATAGCTTGTTTCCGCATTGTATCACTAAACCAAATTAAACTAAATGAGAATTCTGAACATTTAGAATGCAAACTTAAAAAAAACACAATATGCTCCTTGAACGTGTTGCTGAGGAAGCCGAAATGTTTCAGAACCCCCATTGGAATATTTGGTCACAACTGAGCAAAGGATGCCTTTTCCCAACACAATGCCTGGCTTATCCATAATTCTTAGTGGGATTCTCAAAGCTATAGAAAAACAGTTTTTATTTAGTGTTTAGGGCAGCACAGTGGTGCCGCTGGTAGAGACGCTGCCTCACAGCGCCAGAGATCTGGATTCGATCCTGCCCTCGCGTCCTGTCTGTGAAGAATTTGTACGTTCTCTCTATGACCACGTAGATTTCCTCCCGGTACTCCGGTTTCCTCCCACATCCCAAAGACGAGCTGGTTTGTAGGTTAATTGGCCTCTGTAAATAGTGTCTCTGTTACATCTGCCCTCTAAGTGTAGGGAGTGGGTGTGAAAGTTGGTGATCAATGGTCCGTATGAACACAGTTGGCTGAAGGGCCTGTTTCCATGCTGTATCACTAAACTAATTTCAGCTCTTCTTGGGTTTACAGTATGCTAAAGGCCATTATCAGGCCCTGTTTACGCCTTCCACTGTCCCCAATCTTAGACCAGCTCCTTAGATGCTGCTGCACCCGCTGAGTTTCTCCAGCTTTTTGTGTACCCTCGATTCTCCAGCATCTGCAGTTCCTTCTTTAAAACTTAGACCAGCTCAGTTGGTTTAAGAAGGCTTCGACTTGTCGGCTTGTATTCACTGGAGTTTAGAAGGATGAGGGGGAATCTTATAAAAACATATATAAAATTATAAAAGGACTGGACAAGCTAGATGCAGGAAAAATGTTCCCAATGTTGGGTGAGTCCAGAACCAGGGGCCGCAGTTTTAGAATAAAGTGGAGGTCATTTAAGACCTTTTTCACCCAGAGAGTTGTGAATTTATGGAATTCCCTTCCACAGAGGGCAGTGGAGGCCAAGCCACTGGATGGATTTAAGAGAGAGTTGGATAGAGCTCTAGGGGCTAGTGGAGTCAAGGGATATGGGGAGAAGACAGGCATGGGTTATTGATAGGGGACGATCAGCCATGATCACAATGAATGGTGTTGCTGGCTCGAAGGGCCAAATGGCCTCCTCCTGCACCTATTTTCTATGTTTCTATGACTGTCTGGGGCCTCCATTCATCTGTCATTAGGTAGACCCAGCCAGAGCACAACCCTAAAGATGCTCCAGCTCTCCTTCCTTGAGTTTGCCCTTCTGGTACACTGACTTTACACAAACTTTCAACATTTTAGCTGGATTTTGCACCATCTCTGTAAAATCCTGAATGCGATTGATTTCCTCAGTCTAGACTCTGGTCAGAAAGATGCCTCGTGTTTAGTTGCTGCACATTCATTACACAGCAATGATTTATTTAACAGAGTAGTGCACCAAGCTTAGAGAGAAAACAAACGTGTTTCTATTAATGTACAGAGATAATAACATTGAAACAGAATAAGCTGGAAGCCATTTCACGTAATTGGATCAACTCTAACAATTGATAAGATTATGAAACAATAAATCAGCCTCAAATCAAGCAGAATATATTAAGGATGTAGATGAAGGCAAAAGGGAAAAAAATAATTGTAGCCATTGGGTATAACCCTTTATAGCCACAGGTGTACTCCTCTGCTTTGACAATGGATCCATATAGAGTCAGGTGATGTGGAAATAGCCCCCAACCCAAATTGCCCACACTGATCAACATGTCCCATCTACACTACATTTGGCCCATATCCCTCTAAACCTACAGTGGCTTGAAAAAGTATTCATACCCCTTGAACTTTTCCACATTTTGTCACATTACAACCACAAATGTAAATGTATTTTATTGGGATTTTATGTGATAGACCAACACAAAGTGGTGCATAATTGTGAAGTGGAAGGAAAATGATACATAGTTTCCAAATTTTATTACAAATAAAAAACTGAAAAGTGTGGCGTGCAAAAGTATTCAGCCCCCCTGAGTCAATACTTTGTAGAACCACCTTTCGCTGCAATTACAGCTGCAAGTCTTTTGGGGTATGTCTCTACCAGCTTTGCACATCTAGAGACTGAAATTTTTGCCCATTCTTCTTTGCAAAATAGCTCAAGCTCAGTCAGATTGGATGGAGAGCGTCTGTGAACAGCAATTTTCAAGTCCATAATACTATAAGTTTTCACTCCATAATACTTTATAGTTCTGATCTATGATGCAACAATAAATGAACGTGGCCATTTGGTGCTTTTCCTGGAATCTAACAACAAGAGTTCAATGAAATGATGTGGTCTTGCTTTGGAAAAATGTAAACAGCTTTAATATACAACTTTAATTTTATATTCTGGTCCAACAACCCAGTGTTCTATTTTCTCCCTTTCTGTAAAGAAACGTGTTAATAAATGTATAATTTATTGCTTCTTTGATTTCTCAGGTATAATAAATCCCATAAGGCATGAGACTTACAAGAGTGCATTAAAAATCAATATTTCTATTATCATCACAGTCCATTGTTCTGGAATCTAATTGCTGTCTGGGCAGTTCTCATTGAATGCCTGTAACTCATACATGATTGCTTTATACACTTTTCACCTTAAATATATTGTGAAATGGAATTGGCATATTGCATGGTGACAGGATTGACATTACACACGCATTTCAATAGTAACGGTCGGGTTCGCTATCCAAATCAAGTGTGCCTTTGAATACCTAGGCAGGACTTTCAGAAATGCTGTCATGCTTTCTTCAGCTTTAAGCATTTCGATAGGTACAGGGATAGGATATATTTAGAAGGATATGGGCCAAATGCAGGCAGGTGGGGCTTGTTCCATACACCCAACACCCTTTGTGTAAAAACGTTACCCCTCAGGTTGCTATTAAATCTTTCTCCCTTCATCTTAAACCAATGTCCTTTGCTTCTCGATTCCCCGAATCTGGGCAAAAGACTCTGTGCGTTTCCTCAATCTATTCCTCTCATCTTGTCAGAATACGTTCTATAATGCAGCTGTAGAATTTCGAGAGAATCCATGAGGACATGTTGAATCTTCTTAGCTGCTTAAGAAAGTAAATATGCTGATGTGTTTTCTTAATCACAACATCATTGCGAAGGAATGCCAAGGAACTCCATCTTTATGGCAGCTCCCATAATAATTAAACATTTATTAACAGCCTGGTACAGCAACTACATCTGCAGAATGTGATGAACGCAGCCCAGTCCATCACAGGCCCACCCCGTCTATTCAATCTTGACAATGTAACAATTTACGGCAGGGGTCAGCAACAGAATGCGGCCCGTAACCCAAAATCATCCAGCCCGCAGGCATATTTTCTTCCCCGTAATCATCCGGCCCGCAGGCTTCTGTCATCTCCGGTAGCTCCCGGGCCCAAGGCCGCAGCCACGCAAGGAGGCCTGCACTGGCGGCCGCTGTGGCAGAGCCACCGAGCACCGAGCTCTGGCGGTACCGCACACCGCGCAGAGCCGCCGGCACGGCCGCACAACCTCTGTGTCGGGGCTTCACTGTCGGGATCGGGGTTGTCAATAGGCCGCGGACGAGTGAGTATGAGTATTTGAGCCACCGCCTTCAGGACAGAGCCAAGGCAATGGTCCGTAGGTGCGCCATGTTTGCGAGTGCCCATAACTAGGGGCCAGTGCTCCTGGTGTCCTCTGAGGGGTGGGATCTATGTGAACATGTGATTTGTTGCCTGCCATCCGGGGGGGGGGGGGGGGAATCCATGTGTACACGTGATAGATGTGGCCCGCCATCTGCTCACAGACATGCGTCCTGGCCCCTATGCAGATCAAGCTTGCCGACCCTTAATTATTAGGGAGAAATAATGATATAGAAAATACTCGAAAAATGTAATAAACCTCAAAACTATGACAAATTGACACTAAAGTGACTTGGAGGTGCTACGATGATAATTTATTATTTTAGATATTTAAAAAGCTTGTAGTCGCAGGCAATATTCATCGAACAGATGCCACCAGTGTATTTTGACCAATATAGTTATTGACAGCACAAGGGCTTTGACCAACAGCAGAAAGTGATCTTCATAGATCTTCCTCCTACACTCAAATTGAATAAATTGTTCTTAAATGTAAAAGAGAGAATTAAATTTGCCAAGTCAATAACTGAATGATAAATTGAAACAACATTTATCATAGAATCATAGAAAATAGGTGCAGGAGTAGGCCATTCGGCCCTTCGAGCCTGCACCGCCATTCAATATGATCATGGCTGATCATCCAACTCAGTATCCTGTACCTGCTCTCCATACCCCCTGATCCCTTTAGCCACAAGGGCCACATCTAACTCCCTCTTAAATATAGCCAATGAACTGGCCTCAACTACCTTCTGTGGCAGAGAATTCCACAGACTCACCATCCTCTGTGTGAAAAAAGATCTTCTCATCTCGGTCCTAAAAGACTTTCCCCTTATCCTTAAACTGTGACCCCTTGTTCTGGAGTTCCCCAACATCGGGAACAATCTTCCTGCATCTAGCCTGTCCAACCCCTTAAGAATTTTGTAAGCCTCTATAAGATCCCCCCTCAATCTCCTAAATTCCAGCGAGTATCTATCCAGCCTTTCTTCATATGGAAGTCGTGCCATCCCAGGAATCAGTCTAGCGAACATTCTCTGTACTCCCTCTATGGCAAGAATGTCTTTCCTCAGATTAGGAGACCAAAACTGTACGCAATACTCCAGGTGTGGCCTCACCAAGACCCTGTACAACTGCAGTAGAACCTCCCTGCTCTTGTACTCAAATCCTTTTGCTATGAATGCCAACATATCATTCGCTTTCTTCACAGCCTGCTGCACCTGCATGCCTACTTTCAATGACTGGTGTACCATGACACCCAGGTCTCGTTGCACCTCCCCTTTTCCTAATCGGCCACCATTTAGATAATAATCTGCCCTCCTGTTTTTGCCGCCAAAGTGGATAACCTCACATTTATCCACATTATGCTGCATCTGCCATGCATTTGCCCACTCACCCAATCTATCCAAGTCACCTTGCAGCCTCCTAGCATCCTCCTCACACCTAACACTGCCCCCCAGCTTCGTGTCATCCGCAAACTTGGAGATGTTGCATTTAATTCCCTCATCCAGATCATTAATATATATTGTAAATAGCTGGGGTCCCAGCACTGAGCCTTGCGGTACCCCACTAGTCACTGCCTGCCATTCTGAAAATGACCCGTTTACTCCTACTCTTTGCTTCCTGTCTGCCAGCCAGTTCTCTATTCACATCAATACTGAACCCCCAATACAGTGTGCTTTAAGTTTGTATGCTAATCTCTTATGTGGGACCTTGTCGAAAGCCTTCTGAAAGTCCAGATATAACACATCCACAGGTTCTCCCTTATCCACTCTACTAGTTACATCCTCAAAAAATTCTATAAGATTCGTCAGACATGATTTACCTTTCATAAATCCATGCTGACTTTGTCCAATGATTTCACCACTTTCCAAATGTGCTGCTATCCCATCTTTAATAACTGACTCTAGCATTTTCCCCACTACCGATGTTAGACTAATTGGTCTGTAATTCCCCGTTTTCTCTCTCCCTCCCTTTTCAAAAAGTGTGGTTACATTAGCTACCCTTATATATATATATGAGAAATATATATATATATATATATGAGAAAACCCCACCACTATGGTTTGTTTAGTCTATTTCTTAAACAGTTGTCATCTTCTAGTAAAATGGAATAGACTATTGGGCGGCCCAGTGACATAGAGGTAAAATTGCTGCCCTATAGCATAAGAGACCCAGGTTCGATCCTGACTATGGGTGTTATCTGTACGGAGTTTGTACATTCTCCCTGTGCCTGCTTGGGTTTACTCTGGGTGTGCTAGTTTCCTCCCATACTCCAAAGATGTGCAGGTTTGCAGGTTAATTGGCTTCTGTAAATTGTCCCCCAGTGCTTGGATAGAACTCGTGTACGGGTGGTCGCTGGTCGGTGCGGACTCGGTGTGCAAAAAGGCCTGTTTCCACGCTGTGTCACTAAACTAAACTAGAAATTCATGCACACAAATCCAAATAAACCCCAGCAAAAATAAATAATATAGAAGTAGAAAATCAATAAAATGAGTGGAGTATAAAGCAAGATATTCTTCATTGGAGATATATGCGTGGTCTATTGTATATAGTTCTTCATCTAGTCCTTCATTCAGGCTTCAGTCAGGCCCTCGAACCGGACCTCCTTGGTCCGGTACAAAGCATTTTGTTAAAAGTACAAAGCATTGTACTTTTAACAAAAGTGATTTAACTTGAAGTACCGTCTTCTCATTTTGTGACAGAATTTTCATTCTTTCAAGCAATTTTCCTACTTCATTAAACTTGGTCAAATGTTGTCAACAGCTACGCAAGATCAACACTTGTCCGCAGCGAGATATTTAATCTCTGCGGTCTGTAAACAATAGATCTTCTTTATTATTAGAACACCAATTTTTTTTATTTAAAAAGAGACACAAAGGTCTGGAAGTGCTTTTCGTCCAAGTCAGCATCTGCAGTTCCTTGTGTCTCCAGCTTTTAATATCTCTGCTTCCTTTTACATGGTGCCATGCAAAAGGGATAACGCTCAAACTGACCCAAGCTATTGTTGATTTGTTTGCGGAAGCATACGAGAACAGGGTATTTTTCCTCAACGTTCAACAGACTCCATTAACCTAGCTCCTCCAAGCCATCCAACAATTAAAGTTCATGATGAGATCCTGAAAAAAGTGGAGCACTTTCCTTTACCATGGGAAAAGCCTGCACAATATCTATTAATAATGATATTAATTATTCATATTATATTGATGATAATAATGAAAGTGCTCAGCAAGACCCTTCACCTCAGAATAGTGCTGCACAATATATATATATAACCATATAACAATTACAGCACGGAAACAGGCCCTCTCGGCCCTTCCAGTCCGTGCCGACAATCTATATATATAGATTAATAATTATTATAATAACTGATTATCATATCATAAAATAGTTAACAATCAATAATAAAAAGAAAATATCTGCACAAGCCGATGTCTATATTGAAATGCATCTCTGCCTTCCAAGCAACACCTTTGTTTGTTTGAGAAAATGGTGTTTGAGGATCAAGAGCTGACAACAAAACCCACAGCTTACTGGACAACAATGATCAGAATCAGGGTCAGATTAGTCAGAGGGTGGTGACTCTGTGGAATTCATCGCCATAGAAGCTGTGGAGGCCAAGTCAATGGATATTTTTAAGGCAGCGATGGATAGATTCTTGATTAGTGCGTGTGTCAAGGGCTATGGGGAAAAGGCCGGAGAATGGGGTTAGGAGGGAGAGATAGACCAACCATGATTGAATGATGGAGTAGACTTGATGCTCCATCACTTATGATATTCTGCTCCATCACTTATGATATTATCATTCCTGCTCTTCTCTATCCTTCTGAGATGTGGATTATGTTAAGGCAATGGACAATCAACAATAGGTGCAGGAGTAGGCCATTCGGCCCTTCGAGCCAGCACCGCCATTCAATGTGATCATGGCTGATCATCCCCAATCAGGCAAATGCCACCACAATGGTTTCTGAACTCATTGGAAAGACAAGTGAACCAAGGGCAGGCCAACACCCCTGACTTTGAAGCCCAGTCACTCACATCTGGATGTAGTCCCCACGACTGGCGATCCCCGTATACAAGCACTATTCTACACACTAGGGACTATTTACAATTTGTACTAAGGCCAATTAAACTACAAACCTGTACGTCTTTGGAATGTGGGAGGAGACCGGAGCACCGGGAGAAAACCCACACTGTTCAACAAACAAACTCTGTACAGACAGCACCCATAACCAGGATTGAACCCGGGTCTCTGGTGCTGTAAGGCAGCAACTCCACTGCTGGGCCACCAAGGCGCCAATCGTTCTCATTTTCTTGCTTGCGGGGTCATTCCAGGTTGCCACTGCCGATATCCATCTCATCTCACGGACCAGTGCTTACAGCTGCTTTAGGAGGGTCATATTCAAGGACAGCAACAAACAAAAAAAAAAGAAGCTCTTTCTGTACACTATTGGAGCAGGCCGAGTTCCACCTGGTTAATTGGGGTAGGCAAAAGCATTTGTCCACATTGGGGGTTTCTCAAAGTGCAAACCTTTATGAATGTACTTGTGTTCTTACATGCACCTTCCTGACAAACGGTAGCCAGGCTGCACCCCAGGACGATCTCCATGGTTACCCTGCACAGGGGAAACGGTGCAGATGGAACTCGTTTTTCAGCAGCATTGCACGGTCAGGTTGACCTTCAGGGAACACTTGTCCATCCCACACTCATTATCGATTTGTTCAGTAGCAATACACATTGCTTTGTGACATGCCCTGTAAGCATAGGCTGGAAAGATTGCAACCTGTTGGGTAACATGCTGAAAACTGCAAGGATCTGAACTAACACAAAGGGAACCACAGTGTGAGATAATTACAGCAGTAAACAGTTGAAAAGATCATCAATGCTAATAGTACAAAACGTGCAATATAAACAGGGTCTGAAGAAGGGTTTCGGCCCGAAACTTTGCCTATTTCCTTCGCTCCATAGATGCTGCTGCACCCGCTGAGTTTCTCCAGCACTTTTGTCTACCTTGCAATATAAACTCTTGCCCACAATGTTGCTTAAAAAAACAAAAAATCACATAGTTTCGAGATGCAGCATGGAAACAGGCCTTTCGGCCCACCGAGACCGGCTGACCAGTGATCCCCGCACACTAACACTAGACCTACACACTAGGGACAATGTATCTTTTAACCAAGGCCAATCAACCTACAAACCTGCACATCTTGGAGTGTAGGGGGATATTAGAACACCTGAAGAAAACCCGCGCTGGTCAAGGGGAGAACGTACAAACTCCATACAGTTCGACACCCGCAGTTAGGATGGAACATGGGTCTTTGGCGCTGTAAGGCAGCAACTCTACCGCTGCACCTACGTCCACTATTAAATGCTGTGGAACAATATTTAGGACCACATTTTAATGCAGTTTTGAGAGTAATTGGCCTAAGTTAGAAAGACATTTTGGCTGACTAAAATACTGCCTCCTCATGCATTATTGATTTCTTAAATGAGTAAGATCGGTAACCTTTTCTATGGTTGTTGAATAGTTTGAATATATCATTAAGATTCTGTTTTAAATTATTCTCTGCATCAGTGGGAAGAGAGCACTTTTTGTAATCAAATGTTTACTAACCATGCTTGCAATCGTGACATTCTATTTCATTCCGTCAGAATGAAAGAACATAAATTATAATTATCATTGATTTATACACATCTATTTTTATAAAGCTACCCTTCAAACAGTGTTTGCCAACAAGTCTAAACATAGGCACAACTGCAAATGGCTGAAATTAATGTATGATCGATAAAACATGTTAATGACTGTAATTATTCTCAAGTAGTGCGCCTCCAATGATTGTCATTTATTGGAACTTGCATATGTGGGGTACATTAATTCTATTTCTCATTGCCCGATCGTCAATAAATGGTGTCAGCTGTGATTCACTCTTTGGTACTCTTGCCTCTGAATCAGGTTGAAGCTAAACTCTAGGCATTTGAGCTAAAACATCAAGGTTGACATCCAGTGCAGTTAAAAGGTCATAAGGAATAGGAGTAGAATAAGGCCATTCAGCCCATCGAGTCCACTCCAGCATTCAATCATGGCTAATCTCTGCCTCCTAATCCAATTTTCCTGCTTTCTCCCCATAACTCTTGACACTCTAATCAAGAATTTGTCTATCTCGGCCTTAAAAATATCCACTGACATGGCCTCCACAGTCCACTGTGGCAATGAGTTCCACAGATGAACTCCCCTCTGACTAAAGAAGCTTATCCTCATCTCCTTTCCAAAGGAAAGCCCTTTAATTCTGAGGCTATAACCTCTGGTCCTAGATTCTCCCACCAGTGGAAACATCCTTTCCACATCCACTCTATCTGGCATGGACTCAGTGGGCTGAAGGGCCTGTTTCCGCGCTGTATCTCAAAAGTCTAAATTATTCAACTTTGATTTATAGGGAACAAAATCCAGGCTCTGTACTTTTTCTGGAAAATGATGAGAAGCACAGGGAACCCACGGTGGAGTTACATAGATGTTAGAGTAAGAAGCAAGTGTGCTTGGCATTTCTGTTTGGTACTATTCTCTACATTCAGCGTGATCTCCCATGTTTTCTAAGCAGTGCTCCCCATAATGTTTATTTACCTTTTAATACCTTCTTCTTCACGCCTCATTTTAAGTGGATTAATACCACCTGCATTAACCAATCTACAAAACAGCAGTTTCAGAATCACAGCACAACTAAAATAAAGACAATTGCAGTGAACATCTGAATCTTGCCTCTGCTATATTCAAACCTCTCTGGTATGGATTCATCTATAAATATTGTAAATCTATAAATACATAACCTACTGTTCCTGATCAGGATTTTAAAGATCTATGTTTTCTCTTTACTAGAGAAAAACCTCAGTGTTTCAATTTTCGCCATTGGCTCCATTTGTTCAATTTGTGCAATGCTTGGATACAGGTTTCTAGCATACTCAAGGACCATTTGACTGTAGTAAAAACTCCACTTGGTTAATTAGGGTGATAATAGAGAGGTGCTTTATGCTGAAAGAGGCAAAGTATTCTTCAGTGTCTTTAGAAGTACTTTTACCGAGGTAAGAGAGTTTAAACCTTAGCAACCATTAAGAACTACTCCAGCAACTTTGATGTGATGTCTTGCAAATGTGGCTTCGGGCCAAAGTTGAGTCCCGCACTCTGGCATATGCATCCTCACACAAGCTCATGCTACCAAAGTAATTGGATGCCCAGTAGTCATGTTCTGCTCAATGCTGATATCCGGGCTGTCGCTTTGGAGAAATGAGCAATGGTAATATCGCTAAATGTCACGGACAAACGGTGAGATTGCCAGTTGATTCTGCTGGTTACTGCCTGAAGCTGATGCATCACAATGCTCACTTTCCACTTATTATTCCTAGACTAAACTTTGCAGGTTTGTGTTGCGCTGCTTTTCTTAAAGCGCCCTGAGCAACTGAAATGTGGACCTTGTGATGTTCACGGCTATAAAGATCATCCTGCCATCACACCTGGATAATCCCCTCCTTCAACACTACCCGTTACTGCCTCCCACTGGAGTTCCTAGGTCACTACACTGAGTGAAGGATGAATCTTCATCTTCAGCTGAAATGGCTGATAGAATCAGCAGCAGTGAAACAGCTCCTCTGAACAACATTCGGCACCTGCCTAGATCTTGGTCTCCAACTTTGAAGGGTGGCACAGTGGCGCAGCTGGTACTGCGTCAGAGATCTGGATTTAATCCTAACCTCTGATGCTGCCTGTGTGGAGTTGGCATGTTCTCCTGGTGACCGCGTGGGTTTACTCCAGTAGCTCCAGTTTCCTCCCACATCTCAACGACGTGTGGGTTCGTAGGTTAATTGGCCTCTGTAATATTGAGCCTAATGTATAGGGAACTGGATGCATAATTGGGATAACATAGAACTAGTGTGAACAGGTCGACGGTCGGCATGGACTCAGTGGGCCGAAGGGCCTGTTTCATTGCTATATCTCTAACTAAACTTTCAGGCATGCAGAGGCGATTGCTACATATCACAGCTGATAGTCTGTGCCTAGTATTTCAAAAAGATATCCAATTTGGTGACGGCAATCCAATTTACAAAACGTATTGATTTTTTTGGGTTGGAATGGAATATCAAGTGGGACAGATTCTCTGGAAGAGGAAGATATCTGCTCCAGCAAATTATCACCCAGTTAAAGCGAACAAAGATGTACATGCTGAGTTCCAACATCAAACCGAACCAGTCACCTTTGCTTACATTACAATCCAGCAATAAAAGAATAACTTGATTGCTTCCAGAAGATTGAATAAGTCAAGGTACTTGAAAGGTTAGGTCTGCACCAAAACAATTACAATTGTGAGTAACATTAAATAGATGATTTGGGCTTTGGTTAAAATTGTACTTTTTCCAAATACCAGCCACCTGAGAGAAAACATCACATTATTAAAACTGAATCAAATTACTGGGACTTCTCCATTTAAAATGACATTATTTTTCTTGACTTCAGAAAGACTACCAAGTATATTCTCAATGTTCAACATTTAATCAATACTTGCAATTGAAATAAAATCAATAAAAACACCTGCAGTAAATTTGCTTATGAATTTTGGGTGGCATGGTGATGCGGCAGTAGAGTTGCCGCCTTACAACGCCAGAGACCCGGGTTCGATCCTGACTATGGGTGCCGCCTGTACGGAGTTTGTACGTTCTCCCCGTGACCTGCGTGGGTTTTCTCCGGGATATCCAGTTTCCTCCCAGACTCCAAAGAGGTTTGCAGGTTACTTGGCTTGGTATAATTGTAAATTCTTTTGTGTGTTCAGGATTCAGTTTCTCAATATTATACACTCAGTGTGCATAAATTGGTGAGAGTATTCATAATTACTGACCTCAATTTCATTATGCATACAAAGTTAGGGAGGTCTTGAATATTGACATAAAACTTAACCAAGTTTCAATTTTATCTCGCAGAAGAAATTAAAAAATGTTGGAAGTATATTTGTATAGGTAATACGAATATCTCTTGCATTATTTAACGTAGAAGAAAGTTCAACATTTGAAAACATTTCTCCTGTGTCAGAAGTTGATAAAGACAATTCTCCTGAAAGCAAAGGAGGAACCTGTCCGATCTTTAATGCAATGTAGTGTTGCTTCAAAAGTTGCTTAACAAAAGAACTTGCCGGTGGGTAACACATACAATAGCTTTATGTCAAAGATATCTTACCTTGATCAAACGGCTTGCTGGGATTCCAGCTTCTGAAATAATCATCCTGAAATAAGAAGACGACATTTGTTTGTTACATTGGTATCTTTAGATATCCAGAAATAAATGACAAAAAGGACAAGAATGAAGTACGCTCTAGAGGACCTCAAAATGAAATTCTTTCAGCTGCTTTTTGATTGGGTTTGTTCTCCACTTCCCACCCTCTCTTCCCCAACCCCTTGATGCCATTTACAATGCACGAGATCCAGTCCTGTTGTTAAGCGATCGATGGCTCATTCTAGGAACTGCAAGAGGCAGTTGAAAGTTAAGCAAGAAAGTTT
Source organism: Okamejei kenojei (assembly GCA_035221665.1). Classification (NCBI taxonomy): domain Eukaryota; kingdom Metazoa; phylum Chordata; class Chondrichthyes; order Rajiformes; family Rajidae; genus Okamejei; species Okamejei kenojei. Next base: position 16,088,789 of record CM069141.1, on the reverse strand, counting down.
GCAGGAAAGATTTACTTTCGTTTGGGCAGCTTACATCCCAGCGGTATGAATATTGAGTTAACGAAGAAACTGCAGATGCTGGAGAATCGAGGGTTACACAAAATGCTGGAGAAACTCAGCGGGTGCAGCAGCATCTAAGGAGCGAAGGAGATAGGCGACGTTTCGGGTCGAGACCCTTCTTCAGTAACCCTTGCCTTCCCTTTCTCTTCATCCCTTCCCCTTCCCAGTCCTCTGGCTGTCATCGTTTAATTTTATCTCCATTTGCTTTGTTGTTATCTTCTCCCAGCTAACAATTCTACATTGTCCTTGATCTCCACCCCCTTTGTCTCATTTTCGCACCTTACATTTCCCTATCACCGTATCTCCCTCTCCCTTGGCTCCGTCTGAAAAAGGCTCGACCCGAAACTTCACCCATTCCTTCTCTCCGGAAATGCTGCCTGTCCCGCTGAGTTACTCCAGCATTTTTTGTCGACTTTGGTTTAAACCAGCATCTGCCGTTCTTTCCTACAACTTTACATGGATGTTGTCTGGATTGGAGGGTTTGAGTTAGTGGGAGAGATTGGATGAGCAAGCACGGATTTCCTTGGAGCTCGGCAAGTGATCTTATAAAGGTTTATAAAATTATGAGGGGCATAGATAAGGTACAGACTCTCAGTATTTTATCTTGCAGGGTAGGGGACACTAAAACTAGAGGACACTGGTTTTAGGTTAAAATTTTAAAAGGGATGTGAGTGGTAGATGAACCTGCAGAGTGTGGCAAGTATATGGATCAAGCTGCCAGAGGAGCTGGTAGAAGCGGGTACAATTACAACATTTAAAAACATTTGGGCAGATAAATGGTTGGGAAAGATTTAGAGAATAGTGACTAAAGTCAGGAAAATGGCATTAACTTAGATAGATATCTTCCAAGCTGCATAACTCTATGAATGAAACGTTATCTTTTCCAGATTTCAAAGGTAATCTGAAAAAATACAAATAAATAATTTTGAATTCATTATTTTTTCCTGAATCTGGATATCACCAACTAGCCTAATCCACAACTGCCCTTGAGAAAGAAGTGGTGAGCCACGCTCTTAGTCAGCGGCACTTGTTTTGCTGAAGATACTGTTGGTTAGAAAGTTTCAATGTCAATGAAGGGCCAGCAATATCTATGTGTTGCAGCTTTCTCCTCCCTCCTACCCCAATCAGTCTGAAGAAGGGTCCTGACCCAAAACATTGCCTATCCATATTCGCCAGAGATGCTGCTTGGCCTGCTGAGTTACTCCAGCACTGACTTAAAAAAAAAATAAAACTTATGATCTGCTTTGCATGAAATAAGAGACTGTCAGATGGCAAAACAGAACTATTTCTTAAAGAAAAATATTTTAAAAATATTTTCCAGACTTTGTCCGACCCTACCTCTCCTCCCACTACAATATGAAGTTTGAGCTATTAAAATCCTAACAGCTGAATGCAGTTCTCTATCTGTGATCCAAACAAATCTGTGATCCAGAAAAAGATGATATTCTGACTTGCTAAAGTGCACCTTTGCAGATCTGAAAGTTGTGGTTTTCCTGCTATGGCTTTTCTGTGATTAGAATGTGGGCTGTTGAACTGAGTATTTTTGGAGCTTGTCTATACTAAAGAGAGCCTGAGGAGGCAGCATAAAATGCCAGCTCTGTACCCTTTCACACCTCTAGTTTCCCTTTCCCTTGACTCTCCGTCTCAAGAAGGGTCTCAACCCGAAACATCACCTATTCCTTTCTCCAGAGATGCTGTCAGACCCGCTGAGTTAGTCCAACATTTTGTGTCTACCTTTGGTGTAAACCAGCATCCGCAGTTCTTTTCTGCACGTCAAATGACACACAATTTGTGCACCAAGGAGAATCTTAATCTCAATTTCTTTCAATTGATTGAGCCATTCAAAATGTACCTAGGATTTAATGTGCCATATTAGAATTTTCTGTCTTCCCTCCTCAGTACTGTGATCCCACACTAAAAGGTGGTCAACCATACCCAAGATTCAAGATTCAAGATTCAAGAGAGTTTATTGTTATGTGTCCCAGATAGGACAATGAAATTCTTGCTTTGCTTCAGCACACAGAATATAGTAGGCATAAATACAGATCAGTGTGTCCATATACCATTGAATATATATATATATATATATATATATATATATATATATACACATAAATAAATAAACAGATAAAGTGCAATGGGCTATTAATGTCCAGAGTTTTGTATGAGTTGAGTTTAATCGCCTGATGGCTGTGGGGGAGCAGCTATTCCTGAGCATGGATGTTGCAGATTTCAGGCTCCTGTACCTTCTACCTGAGGGCAGCGGGGAGATGAGTGAGTGGCCAGGATGGTGTGGGTCCTTGATGATGCTGCCAGCCTTTTTGAGGCAGCGACTGCGGTAGATACCCGTACTTTAAAGTTGTGCATGAGATAAATGTATACATGCTACATTTTTGCAGGGGCAAAAATCGTGTTCATCCGACTTCCTGATTACTATGGAAATTAGATCATCTATAATTCACAGCACAGATGAAAAGGTGCTGCTAATACCTCAGTACAGGTTTCAAATGGAAGCGGCTACCCATTGTCAAGTTGCCAACAGACTGATGTGACGACTCTCCTCTGCACTAACTCAAGAGCTTAAGAATACATAGCTGTAACCATTTCCTATTTTCCAAAATGTCACGAGGGGATTAGCAGCTGATAAACAGAATTGCGAGAGCACTCTTTTTGTCCACATACACCAAAATCGGATGAAACACTTTGTTCCAACATAACAACAAAAAGAGCTGATGGTATAATTATAATTGTAGCTTAATAAATAATAATTCTTAAACATGCACTTCATATGAGAAATGTTTTACTGCACAACTAAAATGATTGAATGTTAAAGCATCAATTGCATGGGGTATGTTTATAACAAGTATAATTATTAAAGGGTTACAAAAACTAATTACATATTTTTTAACTTTACAAGCAGTACTTAAACGTTTACAACATCCTACTGCTTGCTCACCAAGAAATAAAAAGTTAGCACACAATCATAAAAAAATGATTTAAAAAAATCAAAGAGCATTCAATTTAATCGTAGTACAAACCTCTACTTCCTGTACAGGTAAGCAGCAAATAAAAAGAAAGAGTTATATTATTAAACAGATATAGGTAGTTAGAATAATAGACAAGAGTATTTGGTCCAAAGTATAATAAACCAGGTCTTTGAGAGAGCTATCTGATTAGTTCAATAATACTTCAATGGTGCTTTATTTGTCATGTATGCAGCTGCACAGTGAAATTCTTTTTCCACATATTACACATTTTTGCCGCCAATATTCAAATTCTAAATCCCGTCGGCCCGTGCGCTCGGTGTTCTGGAGCAGTTCCCGTGAACCTACGTCGCTCTCCTTGGCCGGCCATCTTTGTTTCCTGGGGGCGCCTCCTGCAGCCAAACTTTAAGGAGCTGGAGGCAATATTCCAGTTCACCCTCTTACGCCACTCCTGTTCTACTCTCCTGTACTTTCCCAGAGTCCAGAAAATGACAAAGTCGCAATTACTTTCACCAACTCCCTTTCTGATAGTTGTTGAGTCTCCAACGTTTGGCCAGTGTAGTCCTTGTACACCTGTCATCATGGGTTTCCCAGGGTGCTTTAGTTTCCTCCCACGTACTAAAGATGTGCTCAGTGATTGATTATTCCACTCTATAATACCCCTGGTGTAGATGGGGGGGGGAAGAGAATCAAGGGGGCATTAATAGATATGCGCCAAAAAATAGGTTGCGCGGGAATAAGTAGGGCCATGGAAATGATGGATTGCTCCGAGCATCAGCACAGGCATGAGTTGGATGGTCTCCTATTCTATGAGGAGATACCCAAACATATATTAACAATGCATTTCCTTACGTTGGCCCTGTTACTTCAAGCAATTACATTAAATCTACGTTCTTTGTTTAGTTTTAACTTTCCCGCTGAAAGTGGTGGAGACAAGTACAATTACAACATTTAAAAGGCACTCGGACAGATACATGGACAAGACGGGTTTGGAAGGATATGGGACTAGCCCGGTTAGGCAACTCGATCAGCATGGGTGAGCTAAAAGGACTATTTCCATGCTGTATAGCTCTCGGATTCTAATGGAAATGTATAACACATTTGCTGAGCAATGTGGTACAGAATTCGTACAATCATGCCATCTCTGTGAAATACAAGCATTCATTTTTTTTTAATCCCATACTTGTCCATACCATTACAACTTCTCATTTCAAATGAACAGATCAACAGTATTGCCGAGTAGGTACTTAAATGTCACTCACGTGCCTCGATGAAAATCAAGAATTGTTTTCATAAGACTAGGCTTAGAGTTACTTCTTAATTAGACCATGACCTTTTACATATGTAGTGCTTTCAGAACTAACCCACAGTGGTGAGATGCACGTCTCCTAAGTGCTGATTGCAAGGATCCTAATACAGCATTCCTGCTCCAAAGATTTATCCCACAATAGAATTAAGTCAGTGGGAGTGTGTTCAGCCACCAATTTCCGTGCTTGGTTTCGTGCAGCTTTTCGTACGTTCATAAGTTATAGCAGCAGAATTAGACCATTCGGCCCATCAAATCTACCCTGCCAGTCGATGATGGCCGATCTATCTTCCCCTCTCAGCCCAATTCTCCTGCCTTCTCCCCATAATCCCCGACACTCTTACTAATCAAGAATCTGTCAATCTGCACAAAAACATTGAAGAAGGGTCTCGACCCGAAACATCACCCATTCCTTCTCTCCAGAGAAGCTGCCTGTCTTTCTGAGTTACTCCAGCATTTTGTGTCTATCTTCAGTGTAAACCAGCATCTGCAGTTCTTTCCTTCCACACTTAGGGGGCTGTCCCACTTGGGCGACCTAATTGGCGAGTTTAGAAGAGTTTGAAAAAATGACATGTTGAAGACCTCCTTCGACTATGCAGAAGACCTCCTTCCACTATGTTGAAGACCAGCTTTGACTAGCTACAACTAACTTCGGGAAAATTGGACACCGAATAGTGGAGAGTGAAGACGACCTCCTTCGACCTCCCTTCGACCTCCCTTCGACTATGATAAAGACTATCTACGACCACCATTGATTACCCTTGCTTACCTACGACTAACATGCCGACCTACTAGGACCTACTAGGACCTACTACGACTAAACCTACGAGTAAAAAAAGTATCGATTTTTTTCCATGGTGACCTTTTTTTACTCGCGGGCATTTTTTAACATATTGAAAAAACTGCCGCGACCTAGCTGAGGCCACGAGGACGCGGAGACCACTCTCGAGCATGAAGGAGAGTTACGAAGACCTCCTAGGATCTCGTGTCGACCATGCTGCGAGTATGAGACAAAGGCAAACTCGCCAGAACTCGCGGATTAGGTCACCCAAGTGGGACAGGCCCTTAAAGTGTAATCCACATTTTTACATCCTGATATTGAGACATACAGATTTGCATTCTTCTTGAATTAGTAAAGTAAATTTTATTTATACAGCACGTTTAAATCAACTTGCATTTGTGAGATACGCTTTGTGCTCACAATAACCGCTCAAAGACTAAATCTTGGAAGCAAGAGTTCTTTATTCCTCTCGACTGCAGACCCGGGTGCCTCTCCAAATCGAGACACACCGAAGCCAAAGAAGTCATCCCCCTTTATACACAGAATTTTACATTCAACCTCCCCTCCGGACCCTTCTCCAATCAGGGTCTGAGGTGCACAATCTGTAGGTACATCCCACCGCACCTCCCATATCATACATCGCATGTTCAAACATGTTCATGGTAATGAGCAGTTTCTTGACCAGGGGTGTGTTGTAATATTCATTTATTCTATTAAGCATGCTCAGTTGCTCATGACCTACCCTAGTTTTACTCACCTCCTAGTGAACCCTCTCAGTTCTCCTATATCAGTACTAAAGCTAAGCTATAGTGACAAGGGTCCCATCTATCACTCCCTTCCACTGATATGGATCTCTCTACATCACTCCCTTCTACTGCTATACAATGCTATTACTTCTTACTCAAGGACTCAAGGATGGGTCTGGCAACCTTCAGACACAGCTTGTGTCAGAATCAGCCCCTGGGTTTAATCACTTTATCCCTCACACATTGAAACCAAAGTGCTTTACATAAAATAAATAAAGTTTCCGTACTTAATATTAAGAAAAATGACACAACACATTATAGAGTTCAACATGAACGTCCCTCCACAACAGAATCAACATTTTCCACTGTGGGGAAAGGCATCAAAAAGTTCAGTCCTCTTCCCCTGTGAACCACCCGAGGTCGGGTCCCATTTGTGGCCTCCGCAGCCAGTCCGATGTTTTCAGGCCCTCTTTGCCGGAAAGCTGGAACTCCGGCGTCGTGTGAACACTCCTCGGCGGCTTGGAAAATGTCCGCTGCGGCCGCTTCCTCCCCGGAGACCGCGGCTCCCAAAGTCCTCAGGCCGCGCTGGCTGGAGCTGAGACTCTGGTGATCTCGGATCCCAGGCTCAGCAGTGTTTTAAATTATTAATTAGCATTAATTAGCTCCACGGTGAATTAGCATACATAAAAGCTGTTGGTATAAGATGACTGCTTTTTTAAGTACAAATGAAGGAAGAGGCACATGCACATCAATCCTCACCACTGCAATACCAGAATACTGAATAGGATGTGATTATTAGCAGTGGTGCATGGAAACGTTGTAACATTAACGTGGGACTCTACCTCGAACTCAAAAATGGAGCTAGGATTCTAGTGTTAGACAACTTGCTTTTTTATTTTAATTTTATGTTTTATTTATTTTTAAAGTAAAATTTGAGAATGAGGTTGCTTTTATTGCTGTGTTTATGTCGCCCAAAATAATTTATAATCAGTTTATACATTTTTGGAAGTAGTGAATTGAGTTACATTATAAGTTCCACTGCCCTTATAAAGTGGTTATAAATTCAAGAGAGTTACACTTTCATCATGCCAGTTTATCAAAAAAAATGTCAAAAGCTTTTCTACGAGGTACGGAATACCATTACCGTAGAACTTGTCTATTGTTGAAACATAGTTATGCATTGACCAGAAAATTAAACTCGCACACATCACTGGCTAATAGCAAATAGAAAAAATCAAAGCTTTTTTTTTCTCCCCATTGCACTCTGGAAAATAAAATATTCCAATTTCAAATGAGATTGAAGTCAGCCGCTTTTATTCTATCTTGGCTTCATAGAAACTATCAACACACAAAACCAAGAAATGAAAGCCATTAAAGAAATATGAAGAAAGTTAATAAAGTTAATTAATTTTTGAGACTGGGTAAAATTCACATTTAACACTTGTCCAAATGGGGCTTCAACAATGTACAATATTTATGAACTGACTGCTATGAAAATGATCCCAGCGTTCAGAGGACCTCTATTCAGTATATCAATATTTATAATTCAAAGATTAATAAAAAGGTTCCTCAAGCTTATCGTTTCATTGTACCTTTCAGAACTGTACAATTGTTTGCTTATAATTCTGAATTTCTGATAACTAATCAGAGACCTTCTCAATGCAGCAATTGGTTTGGAAAATCATACAAGAAATAATTTACACGATTCAGTCAAATCCAATTGCTCTTCACTAATCTCTCCAGTGACTGCTGAAATACAAAACACTGTCATTATAGCGTGTCATTATCACCGAGATAGAAAATAAGAAAACATAAATTTGACAAATTGCACTCTAAAAGAGATTGCAGGTAAAAGAGACACCAGCAACTACAAAGGACTCTCGATTCGCCAGCAGCTGGTTTATTGGCTTGCAAGTCCAACCTGCAACGTTTCAAAAGCTGCACACTGTCTGTTTTGAAAGGCTCACATTCCAAATTATAAAACCCAGCTCCTGAGTGTCTTTTAAAGGTCATGAGTAACAGGAGCAGAATTAGGCCATTCGGCCAAGTCTATTCCGCCGTTCAATCATGGCACGGCTTCAGAGCTCCGGCGCTCCAGCGTTCCAGCGGCGGACCCGGCTTCAGAGCTCCGGCGCTCCAGCGTTCCAGCGGCGGACCCGGCTTCAGAGCTCCGGCGCTCCAGCGTTCCAGCGGCGGACCCGGCTTCAGAGCTCCGGGGCTCCAACGTTCCAGCGGCGGACCCGGCTTCAGAGCTCTGGCGCTCCAGCGTTCCAGTGGTGGACCCGACTTCAGAGCTCCGGCGCTCCAGCGTTCCAGCGGTGGACCCGGCTTCAGAGCTCCGGCGCTCCAGCGGCGGACCCGGCTTCAGAGCTCCGGGGCTCCAGCGTTCCAGCGGCGGACCCGGCTTCAGAGCTCTGGCGTTCCAGCGTTCCAGCGGCGGACCTTGCTTCAGAGCTGTGGTGGTGTTCCAGCGTTCCGGCGACGGCGGTGGCGGCAGCGCGGCTTCGGAGGCTCGGCCGCGGGCCTAGTGAACGATAACATCGGAGGCCTGGATCGCCTCAGCGCAGAGGGAGAACAAGGAGGGAAGAAGACAAAGACTTTAAGACTTTTTCCTTCCACCACAGTGAGGAGGTGCCTGGTGAACCCACTGTGGTGGATGTTAAATATGTGTTTATTGTGTGTTTTGTTTTAATTTATTATATGTTATGACTGCAAGGTAACAAAATTTCGTTCAGACCGAATCTAATCTAATCTATCTCTCACTCCTAACCCTATTCTCCTGCCTTCTCCCCATAACCTCTGACACCCGTATTAATCAAGAATATATTTATCTCTGTCTTTAAAATATCCATTGGTCTCCACAGCCTTCTGTGTCAAAGAATTCCACAGATTCACCACCCTCTATCTAAAGAAATCCCTTCTCATCTCCTTCCTAAAGCAACGTTCTTTAATTCTGAGGCTATGACCTCTAGTCCTAGACTCTCGCACCAATGGAAACAACCTCTCCACATCCACTCTATCCAAGCCTTTCAATATTCGGTAATAGAGTAAGTGTACACTTTCCCCTGCCACAGCACCTGTAACACCTGTCCCTATACCTTTAGACTTTATAGATGCAGTGCATTCAGAAAGTATTCAGACCCCTTCACTTTTTCCACATTTTGTTACGTTACAGCCTTATTTTAAAATGGATTTTAATAATTTTTTTTTATCATCAATCTACACACAATACCCTAGAAAGAAGAAGCGAAAACAGGTGTTTAGAAATGTTTGCAAAGTAATTAAAAATAAATAACTGAAATATCACATTTACATAAGTATTCAGACCCTTTGCTACGATACTCAAAATTGAGCTAAGGTTCATCCTGTTTCCTTTGATTATCCTTGAGATGTTTCTACAACTTGATTGGAGTCCACCAGTGGTAAATTAAATTGATTGGTCTGATGATTGAACTCTTTGGCGTGAATGCCAAGCGTCACGTCTGGAGCAAACCAGGTACCGCTCATCACCTGGCCAATACCATACCTACGGTGAAGCATGGTGGTGGCAGCATCATGCGGTGGGGATGTTTTTCAGCGCAGGAACTGGGAGACTAGGTCAGGATCGAGGGAAAGATGATTGGAGCAAAGTACAGAGAGATCCTTGATGAAAACCTGCTCCAGAGTGTGCTGGACCTCAGCCTGGGGTGGAGGTTCACCTTCCAACAGGACAACGACCCTAAGCACACAGCCAAGACAATGCAGGAGTGGCTTTGTGACAAGTCTGTGAATGTCCTTGAGTGGCCCAGCCAGAACCCGATCGAACATCACTGGAGGGACCTGAAAATAGCTGTGCATTGACGCCCGCCATCCAACCTGACAGAGCTTGAGCAGATCTGCAGAGAAGAATGGGAGAAATTACCCAAATACAAGTGTGCCAAGCTTGTAGCGTCATATCCAACAAGACCTGTGGCTGTAATCACTGCCAAAGGTGCCTCAACAAAGTACTGAGTAAAGGGTCTGAATACTTATGTTAATGTGATATTTCAGTTATTTATTTTTAATTACTCTGCGAAAATTTCTAAACACCTGTTTTCGCTTTTTGTTTAATTATGAGGCATTGTGTGTAGATTGATGATAAAAAAAATGAATTTAATCATTTTTAGAATAAGGCTGTAATGTAACAAAATGTGGAAAATGTGAAGGAGTCTGAATACTTTCTGATGCACTGTACAGTGTGGAAACAGGGTCTTTGGCCCACCGAGTTCACGCAAACCAGTGATCACCCCTCATACCAGCACTATCCTACACACTACAGACAATTTACTCTCTGTCAGCCTATCTTCCACACGTCCCATTTTTAAGTACGCCATTACTCTTTCTCCTTCCTCCCATATTCCTTCATCTGGCTTTACATTTCACCCCACCTCTTCTTTCCTTATCTGACACTCTTTTGTCTCCTTGACATCTCTAGCCTTTGTTACCTACTCCACCCCTTCCATTCGCCCACCCCCACTTGTATCCACCCAGGACTTGTCAGGCTTTGTTCCAACCCCACCTCAGCTTTCCCCTACCTTCTCCATCGGTCTGAGGAAGAACCCCCACTGAAATAACGTCTGCCCATTCCCTCCAAAGATGCTACCTGACCTCCTGAGTTCCCCAGCACTCCAAGACTCCAGCACCTGCTGTGTCTGGTGAATCTGAGGTGCTGTGTAAAACAAGTTGTTTTTTTGAGGAAATTTAATGAATTTTAATGAATATTCGCTATATTTAAGAGTGAGTTGGATGTGGCCCTTGTGGCTAAGGGGATCAGAGGGTATGGAGAGAAGGCAGGTACGGGATACTGAGTTGGATGATCAGCCATGATCATATTGAATGGCGGTGCAGGCTCGAAGGGCTGAATGGCCTACTCCTGCACCTAATTTCTATGTTCTATGTTTCTATGAATTTCACATTTTACACAGGTTCTTCCTTCCACGACTATTGTATAACACATACACACAAATAGAATCACTAAACATCAATAGAAGTATAGAGATATAGACGGTGATATCGAGAGATATGGAATAAAGTGAAGACGAGAATGATAAAAGACATTTGTGGGTGAGGCAGCATCTATGGAGCGAGGGAATAGGTGACATTTCGGGTCGAGACCCTTCTTCAGAACCGAAATGTCACCTATTCCTTCGCTCCATAGATGCTGCCTCACCTGCTGTGTTTCTCCAGCTTTTTTGTCTACCTTTGATTTTTCCAGCATCTGCAGTTCTTTCTTAAACAAAGACATTTGTGGAAATGGAAAAGAAAGGAAATATACTATGATTTTGGAAAATTTAGATAACCCTTGAACTTACATTACCAATTAACTAAAATTGCAGGTTATTCCTTTTAATAAACGTGAGGACATGGCCATTAACACAATGCGTTTGAAATGTTGCACAGTTTGTAAAGAAGGATAGTAAAAGTGAAATTATCATCAGATCAGAATGATCCTCAAACCAAGCATCAACATCAATGTTATTTTGAACAATTTCAACCTCAATAGGCAAGTTGGGTCAATTTGAAACTTGGTTTACTTGCCTGGTAAACCACGACACTTGTAAATGGAAATGGAAATACATTAAACTGTACACACAGCTAACATCAGAATTGTAGGAGCCCAAATCAGATTGAATCACGGACAACCTTTAATCTTACTTAAGTGTTATGGACTTCTGTTGAAAAATGTCCCCCATTGCAACATATCGCAAATTAACCTTCTAGAAGTTTCAGGACATGGATAACGTATCTTTGATGAATCTAATGAGAGATTTAGTTTAGAGGTAAAGCTTGGAAATAGGCCCCTGGGGCCCACTGAGTTCATGCCACCCAGCGATCCCCATACACTAGTTTTATCCCACATTTTCCATTCTACTTTCTGCAGTGCTGAAAGGGAAGAAATAAACAGGAAATCCGAAGTGGCAGGGCCTGAGCCTAAGCAGTGGGACCATTAGCATCTTGTAAAATATCCCTCCTGACACAGAGGCAAGGAACGAAACGTCACTTTTCTTTTGTTTCGTTTAGAGATACAACATGGAAATAGGCCGTTTGGCCCACCGGGTCCATGCCAATTATCAATCACCCATAGTCTAGTTCAATCCAACACACTAGGGACAATCTACAGAAAGGAATTAACCTACAAACCTGCACCTGAATGTGGGAAGAAACTGGAAGATCTGGAGAAAACCTATGTGGCCACAGACTTCATTTAACTCCGTACAGACAGCACCCATAGTCAGGATCGAACCCGGGTCTCTGGTGCAGCAAGGCAGCAACTCCACAGCTGTGTCATCGTGCTGCCCCAAGATGTTCACAGTTCTTGTATATTACTACTTACATAATAACATTCCAGAATATGGGAAGCACTCTCTACAGAGTTTTTATGGAAATAATACATAATGTTGAAATATTTTTGTCAGTAAGCAGTTCCACATGAACTAGAGCACCAAAATGGGTAATTAGAATCCAATTTTGTGGTGCGGAGCTAATGCCGATGATAATTATGTAAAAAGCCAACAGATCTAATGAGGAAGCCACATAGGTCAACAGTGATGATCAATTAAAAGGCATTTTCTGTATTTGAAGCCATTCTATTTTAGTAACATTGGAATTCACTTGATCTTTGATGTTTCCGCAAAATCAGCACAACAGCAGCTAACATTTCGGGAATGAGAAAAATGTGCGAGATTTTCTGATCAGTGATGCTCACATGCAGATGCTAAAATGTGCTGGCACTGCAGTCTTCATAGCTCAAACATATGCTTAAATGGATTAAGCCTGCATAAAATGGATTAAGCTTGTACAAAATGTAATGTAGAGAAAATTCCAACATGTGCATCTTGTGTGAAGTTCAGTGACTTGAATATACATCAGGGCCGATTAAATTCATTTGCTGTTCCAAGAGACAAATATGCTTCTGAATAATTCCACAATTTTCCTCTCACACTGATAACGTTTCAAATATGTTAGTGTGGAGATTATCTCTTGCTGGTCATTATTCATCAGTGGCGCTGTCAAACTGAAGAGAGTAGACAGGTTTGCAAATTACAAAGAAAGTTGGACCACAAAAGCAAGGCGAGGGTGGGGATGCGTCGGGAAGAAGGAAACCAAAGCTGGCTGGGGATCAGACTGGGACACTGTAGCTGCCGAACGCCCATGCGCGGCAGAAGCTCCTGACGGGCCACAGGCCTCTGCCATTCCCCGACAGAAGGCCCAGCTCGCCCATCGCAAAACCGGGATCCCACCTGGAATGAGTGGGAGCCTCGTCCTCCCCCCGCACCGCCCAAGAGGACCGGCAACTGCGGGAGGCATTGAGGCTGAAGATGGCCGGGCAAAGAGAGGGATGATGGTTCGCTGGACAATCCAGATGGAGGGGACGGCTGCAATGGGCCTTAATGGCCAGCTGCAGATGTGACTTTGAAAATGGCACCAAAACTTGGTGCCTCTTGTATGTGGACTGTTTCTAGCATGCTATACTTAATCTGGGATTGTACTTATTATGTATGGGAATAATTTTACTGATCTGTAGGCACAAAAATTTCACTGTACCTTGGAACAGGTGATAATAAAGAACCATTGAACCGTTGAATCTATGGTATAATGAGTGGCGTTGGGTGATTAGACCAGTGAGGGAGTGTTACACATCTCTGATGGCTATCCCGGCACAGCAGGTTTAAAATTCTGTAACATTTATTAATTGTATCATTAGATATGCCAAGAGGACTAATCCTAAAATATTGAGCAAATGTATCCAGAAAAAAACACAAGGGCCTGTGATTTCTTCAGTAATTATTTGGAAAACAGACATGTTTTTTTTCACATTGATTTGTGCAAATAAGGATTTACAACATGGTCAAAACACAAAGTGCTGGAGGAACTCGAGGTATGAAAAGATACAAAGAACAAATGAATGAAAGATAACAAAAGAACAAATCAAAGCCACATCGTGCCTCTAGTTTTCCTCTCCCCTGACTCTTGGTCTGAAGGGTCTCGACCCAAAACATAAACTATTCCTACTTTCCAGAGATGTTACCTGACCCGCTGACTTACTCCAGCAGCTTGTGTCTTATCTCCGGTGTAAACCAGCATCTGCAGTTCCTCCCCACACTATTCAATTTTAGACGAGGTATTTGTAAATTTTGGTCCAATGATCCTGCACAATGGAAGGTAGAACACCCAAATCATTCTAAATGTCAAATGAAATCAATGCCGCTTGAGATATGCACCCTCTCTCCTTAACGCTATGCTTTTAAACCCATTTTCTGCTCTGGCAGTTTCTTCTAGTCAGAAATGGACCCAATACAGATTACAACATCGCGCAGTAGATGCAATGTCAACTAGGTCATACAGAAGCATACAGCGTGGAAACAGGCCCTTCAGCCCAATTTGCCCACACCGGCCAACTAGTCCTGCCTGCCTCTGTTTAGCCCATATCCCTCCAAACCTGTCCTGTCCATGTACCTAAGATAGACAAAAATTGTTGGAGTAACTCAGCAGGACAGGCAGCATCTCTGGAGAGAAGGAAGGGGTGATGTTTCGGGTTGAGAAAGAAGGGTCTCGACCCGAAATGTTAGCAGCATTTTCTTTCTATCTTCGGTTCAAACCAGCATCCGCAGTTCCTTCCAACACTGTTCATGTGCCTGTCCAACTGTTTCGTAAACATTGCATTGACCTGCCTCAACTATCCCCTCTGGCAACTCCTTCCATACATCCTTTGTGTGAAAAAAGTACCCTTCAAATTCCTATTAAATCTTTTCCCCTTCACCTTAAACCCATGTCCTCTGGTCCTCGGTTCCCTGTAACCTGGGCAAGAGAATCTGTGCATCTATCCAATCTATTCCTCTCATGATTTTATACACCTCTATAAGACCATATTGGTATAACATCAAAAACCACAATTCCTGATATCTTTCACATCAGACCAAATTCCCTGAGATCTTTATTTCTTAAAAAAAAAATTAGAACTGCGATTAAAATTAGCTTTTTTTTCTAGTGATTGTATCCTTCCTTATGTTGCACAGAGAATCATAAACACTTTTCTCTGATCAATCACCATAAGTGTTTTAAAGAAAAACTTGATAATCCAAACTGCATTCATCATATCAACCTTACACAGTCTGAAGATGATGTATGTGCTCCCAATCTCTCAAACATTTATTTCCTGGAGTATTCAATCAAAAAGGATTCAATTGTAACTGCCTTTCTCCCTCTGGGAAATAAGTTTATTAGTAAAATACATTTTAATGATTATCATGAGCACAAATATAAACATTGCAATATTACAATACAGATAAAATGACTCGCTATAATGAAGCATCAAAAAGCAAAAATTGAATATTTTTGTGCTGATATACAATTGTTAGCATTTTGTTAGCACTTTGGGATCCCAGTTTTGATTTTACCCAGAACCGAACGCACAAATGATAATTTTTGAATAAAATCATGTAATCACTAAACTGGTAGCAATAAGATATTAGCATACCTGATCAATTGTGACCAGAAGCACAGTGGCTTAGCTAGTAGACCCAGGTTCAGTCCCGACCTCGGGTGCTGCCTGTGTTTAGTTTGCGCAGTCTCTATGAACGCATGTGTTTTCTCCAGGTTTCCTCCCACACAGAGTAGTACAGGGTGGAAACTGGCCCTCAGCCTCAACTTGCCCACACCGGGTAACATGTCCCACCTACACTAGTCCTACCTGCCTGCGTTTAGCCCATATTCCTCTAAACCTGCCCTATCCATGTACCTGCCTCAACTTACTCCACATCTCAAAAACGTACATGTTGTTGGGTTAATTGGCCACTGCAAATTGCCCTTAATGTGTAGATGAGTAGTAGAGTCTGGGGACAGTTGATGAGAATGTGGGGAGTTCTATAAAACATAATGGGATTAATAATGACTTTAAATGGATGGTTGAAGGTCGAAGGGGACTTGCTAGACTGAACACACTTTTTCTGAGTTGTGTTTGTCTCCCCGCCCTCAGGTGTGCAACTGATAACACAAGAACGATTACATAAATAGCCGGAGCAATGGACAAAGGTCATATTTGGGGCGGCACAGTGATACAGCAGTAGAGTTGCCACCTTACAATGCCAGAGGCCTGGGTTCGATCCTGACTATGGGTGTTGTCTTTACGGAGTTTGTACATTCTGCCTGGGACAGCGTTTGTTTTCTCCGGGTGCTCCTGTTTCTTCTCACATTTCAAAGGCGCACGGCGTGCAAATCCTAGTACGTAGGATGGAACTGCCGTACGGGAGATCACAAGTCAGCGCTGTCTCAGTGGGCCCAAGGGCACGTTTCCATGCTGTATCTCTAAACTAAACTAAACTAAACTACAACGTTTGCTGAAAACTCACAGTACAACTCAAAACATGTTGTACTGTACTCCATCTGCCACGCAGTAGCCCATTAACAAAGTTTATCTATTTTCCCTTGAAGCCTCATTCTCATATTTACATTCTCACTTAGCTGGAGAAACTCAGCGGGTGAGGCAGCATCTATGGAGCGATGGAATAGGTGACGTTTCGGGTCGTGACCCTTCTTCAGACTGATGTGGTGGGGGGGGGGGGGGGAGAATAAAGGAAGAGGCGGAGACAGTAGGCTGTGGGAGAGCCGGGGAGGGGAGGGAAAGGAGGGAGAAAGCAAGGACCAAAGATGATAGAGCTGAGCAAGATACACCACTCGGTGAAAAAAGCGTAGTATGTCATGGGTGATTGTCCGTGTCCTTCTGACGGGCTGCCTCGATACCGTCATGGCGTCCATATCTACAGCTCGCTGTTCTGCTATAAATTGTTGTAATCGCCAATGTAGATGACACCTGTCTCTCTTCAGGTTCCCCATTAACAAAGAAAGGTGAGGAAGTATTATTGTTTTCTGTTGATATTATTCTGTCCTGAAAATGTTATTTTCTGTTCTCCCATCAACGCTCATTGGGAAACTGGGTTTGTCGGTACATTAGAAAGTTAGTAGAATTATTTTTTAATAGATCTGTACTTAGCACAGCAATAAAGTCATCAATGTTTGCACTTCTGTGCATTTTTGTTTTTGTTCTTGTAAGGCAGGAGTCTCCAAAATGTGGCCCGCGGGACACATCAGGCCCACCACCAGATTTTTCAAGCTCAGATTCAAGTCGGGGAGCGCTGAGGCCCGGGGCTGCTCTCAGTGTTGTTACCGGTTAGGTCCCTCGAATTGTCAGAGCCCAGACATCGCAGGGTCGCCGTGAAGAAGGGTGCAATGGTGGGGTGAGGGGGTTGGGTCGGCGCGTTATAACGTGCCATCGTTACTCTCTCCCTCCCTTCTCTCTCACCCTCTCTCTCTCTCTCTCTCTCTCTCTCTTTTCTCCCTCACTCCCTTCTCTCTCTCTCTCCCCTTCTCTCTCTCTACCCCCCCTCTCTCTCTCTCTCCATTTTCTCTCTCTCCCTTTTCTCTCTCTCTCCCTTCTCTCTCTCTCCTTCTCTCTCTCTCCCCCCCCTTCTCTCTCTCTCTACCCCCCTCTCTCTCTCTCTCTCTCTCTCTGCCCCTCCCTCTCTGTCTCTGCCCCTTCTCTCAGTCTCTGCCGTATCTGCCTCTCTCACTCTCTGTCTCTGCCCTAGCTGCATCTCTCTCTCTGCCTCACCCCCTCTCTCTGCTAGTGTCTTAGGTCCAAAAGAGGATATAAAGAAAATACTTAAATGGTCTATGTAAGAAGATTTTAATAAGCTCTTCTACATTTAAGGTAAATTGACATATTAGAGGCAAAATGCATCTTCAATATACATGTCTCTCGCCACAACTGAAAACAATTGCACAAGTGATATATCATCCATTCTGCAGGTATGTAGTTATAATCATTTTTTTTCTTATTAGTTAATCCTATATGATATTTTCTGTAATTTCAGATGTCGACAGCGGGTCCAGAATACTCGTTGACAATATCCCGCGTACAAAATGATGTGAATTATGTAAATATTACCATGAATGACAGAAATAAAAAGTGTTTTCCTCGTTTATGAAGCTCAATTTAGAATTATTTGAAATTGTGGGGGTTGGTGCAATATACTGCTGAACCACAAATGTGTCGTCATGGAACATTCACATTTTAAAAATCCATGTCTCAAAACAAAGCAAGAAGGTCCCCATGTTATTTGACCAACTTATCGGCTGAATTTAAATATGTAAGTATGTATGCACTACATTGTATTACACTAATACAGAATGAAAGAATGGAAAATATTTTGACATTGTGTTCAAGGATATTCTATTCACAATATTAGGCTTTCATATATATATATATATATATATATATATATATATATATATATAGAGAGTGAGAGGAGAGAGAGAGAGAGAGAGAGAGAGAGAGAGAGAGAGGTTGTGTTTTCTTCTCAGCTCTGCGGTTGAGAAGGATTGAAGCAGCCTTTCAAGGATTTTGCTGTTGGAGAAGGAACAGAGGCAGAGGGGCTTCATAGTTTAACTTATCGTTGGGCTGGTGAAACATTCCTCTGGTCTAGGATTCCTTACTAGTGCGAAAATTCCTGAGTTTTCTCTACATTGTCGAGGGTGCGGTTGTCGTTGGCGGACTGCCAAGAGTGCCTGGAGATCGAGGGCACGAAGATTGCGGTGTCTTTGTCTTTTTGCACCGTTTCTCTGCCCTAAATTCATTTTGCACAGTGCGGCTGCCTGGCTTAATGTGAAGAAGGTACTTTTGCTTCTGGCTCGACTGGGATAGAGCTTCCCAAAAAGCTGCTCTCGGCTGTGGACGAACTTGGGGACTTTCCTGCTTCAGCTGGAGGTTTCTGCTTTCTGCTGCCTGTCTTTGACTGTGACTGTTTTCTGGAACTTAACTTGGAGCTGAGCTGCTGGGGTGCCTGGAGCTGGTTTGTGCCTCTGTCAGGATGGCGATGGCTGGGGCGCGGCGAAGGACCGGACATACGCAGTAGGCAACAGTGGCGGGTACGAGGCCATCTGAGCATGAACCTCATGTTGACTTGGATTGGGACGGGTTTGGTATCTCGGTTCAAACTGGGCCTATGATGTCAAGGGGAGACATTACAAAGGCCTTGATGATCTTCTTGGGAGGGGAGCTATTGTCTCTTCCGAGCTCGAAAGAGGAAAGGTGGAGGTGATACTAAAGACCCGGGAGGGGTGTGGCCCGAGCATTGGAGCTGGGGGTTTCAGTGAGGGGGGTCCACATACAGGTGGATCCGTGGGTATCCAGGGTGAGGACCGGTTCTCCTGCGGAGTTGCCCCACATGTATTCCAGACGCATCACTTATTCCACACCTGTCTAAGTTTGGGGAGGTGCGGTCTAAGTGCTTTAGGCTCATGCACCCTGGGGGGGACCCAGAGGAAAAAGGGGTCTTCAGTTTCAAGAGGAGGGTGTTCATGAAGGTGGGTGAGGGGGATGGCGCTGAGGGGAGTTTCGAGGTGGAGTATAGGGTCTCCCTAGAACCGTGCGTTGGAGTTGGGGAAAGGCACGGTGTCATGCGTGCGGCGAATTTGGACATCTCCGGAGGAGTGTCCTATTCGCGGGGTCACTGCGAGAAGTTCTAGCGCAGCGGCCCAGGGATGCGCTGCTGGCCCATCCGGCGTGGCTCGTCAAACCTCAGTGGCGCGGGGTGGTACTGCTGACCCGGCTAGGGCTGCCAGCTCTGCCTCGGTGATCCAGGGCGGCAGTAATAGCCCATCTGGGCCTGCAGGTTCTGCCTCGGGGACTCGAGGTAGAGATAGCCCCGCCCCCCCATGTCTTCAACCTGTGGTGGCGGCTGAAGGCGGGGCACAGGGGGAGGGGGGTGAGGGAGGGGGCAAGTGGGAGAAGCAGAGGAAAGAGAAGAAGAAGGAGAGGAGAAAGGCCCGCCCGAGCGAGTCAAACGGGATCGGGTGCGCACCTGCCGAGTTCTGATACCACTCAAGGGGTGCCTGCCAGCTCCAGTGTGGTGCAGTTTGCACCTGTCGTGGTCCAGAAAGGAGCTGAGGTGGTTCAGACGGGGGGCAGGGAAGCAAAAACGTGTGGGTGGTAAAGTGGCTGGGGATAGTGTGGAGGCCGAAGACACTTCTGTTATGGAGGTCACCGTACTGCCACATGCTAGCGGGACAAAAAGGAGGTTAGTGCCTGGCGAGGAAGAGCAAGGGCGTGGGTCCAAAGTGAGGGGGATGTCTTTCTCCAGACCTTCCACCACTGATGTGGTTGGTGGTCTTGAACAGGTGTCCTCCGGGTCAGAGGTTGGGCCTCTATCTCAGGGATCTTTCGCGAGTGTTATAAGACCATGTGATGCGGTTTTGACTCTCTCTGGTGGTGTGTCCTCGGAGCGGGAGGATGCCCCTTCGTTTCAGGGGACCTCTGGGGGAGTTATCTCATCGGGTTGTTGAGGTTAGCTCCCCTGGGTGTGTGTCCTCTGGGTCGGAGGAGGTCCCCTCGTTTCAGAGACCTACTGAGGGTGTTGGCACGTCAGATGATGGGGTTAGCTCCCCGGTAGTGTGCCCCCTGAGACGGGGGATGAGCAGAGTCAGCCCGAAGGTGGAGGTTTCGGGGGCATTGGTGTACCACTCTGTGCTCCTTATCAGAGCCAATGGAAGTGCTGGGGGGTGTGCTGCCTCTCAGGCTGAGTCGGCAGGGGAGAGTTTAGAGGCAAGAGGAGATTCTCTGGGTGTTGCCTGTGGAGAGGGTACTCTGGGTGCTGTGGAGGTCGTGGCTGTTTCGGGTCGTGATCCTCCTTCAGTTTCCGAGGGTGCCAGTGTACCACAGACCCTGGGGGTGCCTCTTGTTTTTTCTTCCCCAGGCCCAGACGTGGAGGGTGATGGGAGAGAGTGCAGGAGCCCAGCCAGTCAGTGGGCTGCTTGTTGCGGTCAGGGGTGTCGGGACCCTTCCCTGGCATTGATCCTGGGGGTGGTGGCATGCCGGAGGAGGGGGAGAGTGATGGGGCCAGTTTGTGTAGCGGGATTAGTGAACTTTCCGAGAGTTCTGGTCTTTCAATTTTTGATAACGACCCTGGGAGCTGCACTGGCAAGCTTGTTGTTTCAGGTGCGAGTGGGTTGGCCGAGTGCCCAGACTCCAAGGCCGTGTATCATGCAAAACAGTTATCTGTGAGTGTGCGAGAGTTCCTAAAAACAAGTCATACTCTCAGAACAAAAATGGGTGCTGCAAAGAAACGGTGGGAGGATTGGCCAGCTTTGATTAAGACTCTCGAGGCTATCCTTGGCAACAAGGATTGCGATCTTCCTGACTCTGAGAAGAGACAGTTTGGGGACTTTTTGGAGTTCCTCAGAGAGAGTCTAGGCGGAGTGTGAGGATCTTAATTTAGTGTGCCTGCACATTCACAGTAGCTACATTAAATTTTAAACGGGAGTAGAGAGAGTTTTCGCAGATTTCAGCTTTTATCAGTCCTTAGAGAGGGGAAATATGCGGTGTGTTTTCTGCAAGAGAAGCATACTGTTGTTAGTGATGAACCCACCTGGCGACTGGAGTGGGAAGGGGGGGGTCTACATGAGCCATCTCAGCTCGAACTCGAGTGGGGTGGCCTTTCTGTTGGCCCCGAATTTTCTGCCAAATATTTTAAAAGTGCAAGAAGTTGTGCCAGGACGTTTTGCTCCATCTGGCCGTGAGCCTGGATGGCATGCCGTTGCATTTCATTAACGTGTATGCCCCTAGCTCCGGCACGATGCAGGCCGGCCTACTTCAGGAGGTGACTGCTCTGTTGAGCACAATTGATAGGGGAGAGTGTGTCTTCCTTGGTGGGGATTTTAATTGCACACTTGAGGCGCGAGACCGTTCTGGTACTCAGTGTGCCCTGCTGTAGCGAAGAAGCTGAGAGGGTTGATTGAATCCTTTGAGTTGGTTGATGCCTGGCGGAACCTCCACCCGGATTCCACTGATTTTTCGCGGAGGTCTGAGGGTGGTGGTTCCCGCATTGATCGAATATATATTTCACGAGCGTTTTGTTTCCCGTGTCTCGGCGGCATCAATGCGGCTGGTGCCGTGCTCGGACCACTGTCTGGTGCGTGTGGATTTCAATCCAGCGCGCGCTCGGGCTGGGTCCGCGTACTGGCACTTTAACAACAGGCTGCTAGAGGATCGGTGTTTCCGGGAAGCGTTCAGTCGGTTTTGGGGGAAGTGGAGAGAGAGGCAGAGGTGCTTCTCTTCCCTTAGGCAGTGGTGGGATGTGGGGAAAGCTCACATCCGTCTCTTTTGTAAGGATTATACGTGGGGGGGTCGACCGGAAAGCGGGACTCAGTGGTCGAGAGGCTTGAGAGGGAGATACTGGACGCAGAGTCTCGTCTGGGTCGGTTTGGTGAAGACTCCTGCGAATGGGGAGAGTTTCAGATGAAGAAGGAAGCTTTGAGGAGCCTGCTGCTTGAGCGGTCCCGAGGCGCCTACGTGAGGTCGCGGGTCCAGATGCTGCGCGATCTGGACGAGCTTCGCCTTTCTTTTTCTCTCTGGAGAAGGGGCGGGGAGCTCGCAAACAGCTCGTGGAGCTGCTCGCAGACGACGGGTCCTCTGTCACTGATCCAGAGAGGATAAGTGCCTTGGTCAGGTCCTTTTATGGGTCCCTGTTCACTGCGGATAGATTCAACAGGGAGGCTCAGCGAGATCTGTGGGAGGGTCTGCCGACTGTAGATAGGGGGGTGGCAGATCTTCTTGATGGCCCCTTATCTTTGGAGGAGTTGACTCGTGCCCTGCATCAGCTCAGGAGCGGTATGTCCCCTGGGATGGATGGGCTGACGGTTTTTTAGAGTTTGTTTAGAGCGTTCTGGAATGTTCTTGGTGGAGATTACATGTTGGTTCTGGGGGAGAGCCTGGCGACCGGGGAGATGCCCCTCTCGTGGCGTAGGGCAGTTGTTGTCCTGCTGCCCAAGAAGGGTGAACTCCGCTTGTTGAAGAACTGGCGCCCGGTCTCTCTCCTATGCACAGAGTATAAAGTTTTTGCACGGGCAATGGCAAATCGCCTGGGGCTCCGTGCTGTCTCAAACTGATTCATCCTGACCAGTCCTATACAGTCCCTGGCAGGTCCATTCAGGATAACATCCACCTGGTAAGGGACCTGATTCATCTAGCCCAGGGCACTGGTCAGCCAGCTGCTTTTCTGTCTCTGATCAGGAGAAGGCTTTTGATAGGGTGGAACATGAATACCTTTTCGGGACGTTGCAAGCGTTTGGGTTTGGGCCGCATTTCAGTGGCCCGGGTCCGCTTTTGTACACTGCAGTGGAGTGCCTTGTGAAGGTTAATGGTGCGTTGTTGTCTCCTTTTCATTTTGGGAGAGGGGTCCGTCAGGGGTGCCCCATGTCGGGTCAGTTATACTCGGTCTGTGTGGAGCCGTTCCTGTGTCTTCTTCGGAGGAGGTTGACAGGCCTGGCCCTACCTGGCCCGGGGGTGGAGGTGGTTCTTTCGGCGTATGCCGATGATGTACTCCTTATGCTCACTGATCCTGGTGACCTGCGGAGGATGCGTGACTGCCAGGAGATTTTCTCGGCTGCATCTTCTGCTAGGATTAACTGGAGTAAGTGTTCTGGACTTTTAGTGGGTGAGTGGCAGGTGGACTCCCTGCCAGAGGAGATGGTAATGTTTGCGTGGAGTACCACGCACCTCCTCTATCTGGGGGTGTACCTGAGTCCCACTGAGGATGCTTGGCCGGCAAACTGGCGGGAGTTGGAGACGAAAGTGATCGCCCGGTTGGGGCGCTGGTCAGGCCTGCTTGGAGTTCTTTCCTTTTGTGGGAGGGTGCTGGTCATAAACCAGCTGGTGGCCTCCATGTTATGGTACCAGCTGGCTACTCTTGTGCCGCCCTCTATTTTTGCAATGCTTTACAGAAGAAGCTGGTAGATTTCTTTTGGGGAAATAGGAAGCACTGGGTTTCCGCGGCGGTCCTGAGTCTCCCGTTAGAGGAGGGCGGCCAGTCCTTGGTATGTGTGCGTACCCAGGTGGCAGCTCTCCGCCTCAGGACTCTGCGGAGGTACATGTACGAAGAGAACCCACCCAGATGGCACGCTCTGGCCATGTATTTTTTCCGTCGGGGTCGTTGTCTAAGGGGGGTCTCACGGCTCCCGGTGGCGGGTATCAGTCGACCCGCTCTAAGGGGTTTGCTGTCTTCTACCGGGATGTGCTAAGAGTGAGGAATTTGGTTGTTTTCAGCCAGCGTGTTGTTCCAAGAGGGGAGGGGGTTGTCGTGGCTGCGGGAGTGGCCGGTCCTCACCCTGTCATGGCGGGTGTCGAGGAGAGGCGAGTGCCTAGAGTGGTTCTGATAGAGCTTACCCCCGCTCCGTCAGATCTGCTCATCGGGCCTAGGATCCGGGATAGTTCTCGGGTACCGGTTCCACACAATCTAAGCCGCCTTTCTGAGATGACCAGCTTGCCATTTCGTGATGCGAAGAGACGCACACTGTACAGGATGCTCCTGCACATTTTGCACCTCCTTACCTTCGTCTCCCGTCCCGATACACCATGGCGGACGGTGTTGTTACCACCTGAAGGCGGGGGAGGTCCTCAGTGGGGGTCCTTCTATAAGCGAGTTGTTCCCCTTTACATTGGGGGACCTGGGGTGGAGAGTGTTGCACAGAGCGGTGGTTTGTAATAGACTTTTGAGTCGGTTCACGGGCTCGTCCGCAGCATGTAATTTCTGTGGCGAGCAAGAGACCGTGTTCCACGTGTATATGAGTGTGAGAGGCTACTGCCCCTGTACCAATATCTGAAGGGGTTGTTCCTCAAGTTCTGGTTGCATTTTAGTCCCACGAATTCTAGTGTTCGGACACAAGGCAGGGAGTGGGGAGAGCCGAGTGGGGGGGGGGAACTTCCCGGTCGGTTTGCTCCTGGGCCTGGCCAAGATGGCCATTCGCGGGTCCAGGCAGCGGGCGGTCGATGGTCAGGGCTAAGAGTCGGCTGCCTGCCCCTTTTCCGGGCCTACGTCCGTGCACGTGTGTCCCTGGAGCGGGAACATGCAGTGTCCACGGGGACTCTGGAGGCCTTCCGTGGGCGCTGGTCACCGCGTGGGTTTCAGTGTATTGTGAACAATGATTGTATTGTTGTACTATAATGGTTGTATATAGTGCCATTTTGATTATGGTTTGATGTGTTGTATTATATGATTGTGTCAATAAAGTTTTTGAAACTTAAAAAAAAAAAAAAGAGAGATTGTTAAAAAAGGTTTGCTAAACAAATTAGAGGAAATCACAAGAAAGAAACTAGAGAAATATGTGTGTGTGTGTGTGTGTGTGTGTGTGTGTGTGTGTGTGTGTGTGTGTGTGTGTGTGTGTGTGTGTGTGTGTGTGTGTGTGTGTGTGTGTGTGTGTGTGTGTATACATCTTTATCACATATATTTTTTACATAAATTAGTCATCAAAACTAAATAACGGAGCCAATCTTCAATTTGGCAACATACTGTCTCATTGGCCATCTATGTCACTCAGATCCATAAGGTAACGTACCGTTTAGATCACATGCGGTGCCCACTCAGATGGATACAGTATTCTACTGCATGATCAGGTGAATGACATGGACATTTTATTGTTCCATGTGGTATTCATAAACATAGAAAGGAATGAGAAATATGTGCACTTCCCGTGCCACCCAGATCACTGGTGGACACCACGTGACAAAATGTATTTGTGTATTCTGATGCCATTTTCGGAAACTTGCCATCAATGTGCTATCTTTTCTTATATTTGTTGTTGATACTATGTTAGTCATGAACCCAATAAAGCGCTTGCAACTTTATTTAAGGAATTTGTAAATTGACCCCATATTTCATATTTTTGTGCAGTTTTGTAAATATATATCATTATATATTTGTAAATATATATTAATTATATATTATAAATATATCAATTCATATATATATATATATATATATACAATTTCTCTCTATCTTATTTGTCAGATGATGTACATAAACCATAAAGGCAATTATATTTATAATTAATATACATATAAATATATGCATATATATATAAATATATTAATTCATATATATAGCAATACAAAGGAAACTGCACAAAGGAGGGGGCTGGGGAGGAAGGATGGGGGGGAAATGGGGAGAAACAGATAGATTAAGCAGGGGGAAAACATTTAAAGTAAAATTAACTAAAATATGTGAAGTGAGAGATGAGCTATATCACACACTGTTCCCCTACAACGCTGATTACACTGCGAGAGGCATAACGGAAGTCGCGTTTTGCATTCAAAGATGGCGGCAGTGACGCTCTATTGCGTGCATCTCAGTGCATTGGATTACGTAGGAGTGGAGTATCTTGCTCCGCTCTATCATCTTTGGCAAGGACTACCTGAAATTGGAGAAGTCAATGTTCATACCGCTGGGGTGTAAACTGCCCAAGCCAAATAGGAGGTGCTGCTCCTCCAATTTGCAGTGGGACTCACTCTGGCCATGGAGGAGGCCCAGGACAGAAATGTCGGATTCGGAATGGGAGGGGCAGCTGAAGTGCTGAGCGACCGGGAGATCGGGTTGGTTAATGCGAACTGAGCGGAGGTGTTGGGCGAAGCGATCGTCAAGCCTGCGCTTGGTCTCACCGATGCAGAGTAGTTGACACCTAGAACAACAAATGCAATAGATGAGGTTGGAGGAGGTGCAGGTGAACCTTGGATCCTTGGATGAAGTCGAGGGGGGAGGTAAAGCGACAAGTGTAGCATTTCCTGCGGTTGCAATGGAAAGTACCAGGGGAAGGGGTGGTTTGGGTGTGAAGGGACGAATTGGCCAGGGTGTTATGGAGGGAGCGGTCTCTGCGGAAAGCCGAAAGAGGATGTGATGGGAAGCTGTGGCCAGTGGGATCCCGTTGGAGGTGGCGAAAATGTCGGAGTGCCAGTGGTGGGATCGTTCCCAATCTACATCTCTGCTGACATCAGGAAACTGGTGTGGGCAGTTTTTCAGACTGCGTATACATCTTGCAGATTCCATAGAGTATGCTAGAACTAACAGGAGATGCTTTCTCCAGCATTCAGCTACTGATATATACAACAGATGCCAGAGTAGCAATGCCAGTCACAGCATCCCATGAAAGATACTACTATTATGGACCCGACCACACACATGAACATATCAGTCTTAGCTCGAGGGTATTCTTCTTACGGTTTGCAACATGTCCTCTGCAGCAGTGTAGAGATGTAAATTGTCCCTCAGACAAGTTCCTGCAGTGGTGTCACTGTTGCCAGTCTGCAGCCTGATGCTGCCAACTACAAGTACTGCCTACTTTGAAGAAGTTCTTCTCCTCGCTCCAACGGGGCTTCTGTGCGACTCTCTCTCACTGCTCCACCTCTGCGATTCTTGCTGTTCTTCTGTGTAAACAAGCATCTGCAGTTCCTTGTGTCTACGTCTCTCTCTCTCTCTCTGCTGTTGCCTCTGAGCTCGCTGTGAATTGTGCCACCGAACTATACCGCTCATCCCTTACAGTGGCAGCAGTCTCTGCGGTGGTGACGTGGGCTCTCAGGCTCAACGAGGAACTTTGGTTACTATCAGCATCATTTTTGTCTTCCACCTCTCCCTCCAACTGCTCAGTGCTTGGGCCTGCCCTTACAATGAAGATCTGGTTTAACTCTGAAGATACACATTGCCCAGTCTCTTGCGCGTTAGAATTTCCTGACGTAGCTTTTCTCCCTATGTATTTACCAGAATCATAACTTTATGCATGCATTTGAATGTATTAGATTAATAGACGGAACTACTGCTAACATAATTATAGGTTACATAAATATTGCGGGGATTAAATAGAGAAAGCGCTGCAAAATGGGCACAAGTTTCACAATATATGATTAGCCTGCACACAAATACATGCTGCTATTCATTACCATGGTTTCAGCAATCAGACTGCGCTAACTAAATGCCTGAGCAGTTTAGCACAGAGTCGAATTTCATAAGTGGGCAACATGAGTTCAAGCAAGGGGTTGCTGAACAAAGCCAACCTGGAACTTTGAAATGAAAGGAGCGCCGTTTAACAGCAGCAATCATGAAAATCCCTCCATTCTTGATTAGTACAGGTGTCCGAGGTTATGGGGAGTAGAGCAGGAGAAAGGGGTTAGGAGGGAGAGATAGATCAGCCGTGATTGAATGGAGGAGTAGACTTGATGGGCCGAATGGCCTAATTCTGCTCCTAGCACTTCTGACCTTAGGAGGCACCACACAACTTGCTGGAGGAGGTGGCTGAACCAATGCTTGATATCCTGACTTCCTAAAGTTAAGCAAAATGCCGGTGTAACTCAGCGGGTCAGGCAGCATCTCTGGAGAAAAGGTCTAGGTGTTTCAGGTCTCAACCCTTCTTCAGACTGAATCAGAGGAGAGGGAAACTAGAGTTGTGTAAAGGTTTAGAGCAAATCAGAGCCAGCACTGATGGCCAAGGAAAGGTGGAGCCCACAATGGTCCTTTGTTGGCTGTGGATCAGGCGATAACAAAGGGATATATTGATGCGAACAGGAGAGAGAGAGAGCGAGAGGGAGAGAGGGGGAGAGGGGTGAGGGGGTAAGGGGGTGAGGGAGAGAGGGGAGAGGGGGAGAGGGCGAGAGGACGAGAGGGGGAGAGGGGGAGAGGGGGAGAGGGGGGAGAGGGCGAGAGGACGAGGGAGGGGGGAGAGGGGGAGAGGGGGAGAGGGGGAGGGGGGAGAGGGGGAGAGGGGGAGAGGGGGAGAAAATCTGCAGGGGTTACTTGAAATCAGAGAAATCAACATTCGTACCAAATTCTTTGCCTTCAAGAAGTGTGCAGACTTGCCAGAAACTGAACGAAAGGTCCCAATAAAATCAATGACCTAACGCATGGTAAAAGTCACCAAATAAAGTTTGAGGTGCAAAATCCCACCAAATGGGCCACTGCTCAATGCACAGTGACACTACATATGCCATGTTATTCCCATTGCTCTGTATGTCAATTCCCCTTAAGATGCAAATATGTGGTTTACACTGCCCGTTTATGGTCCACAGTCTGACGACAAACAAAATGAATATCAAGTTCAAATAATACATCTGTGCTGGCAACAGAATAGACCCATATCCATCCTTGCAATAATAAACCAACTTGCCTCCCAACAATTTTTATATGGGCTCAGTCTTGAAATTGACGTGCATCTCTGTGTTCTTACGCATATCGCGATTCCAACACTCACACCAACAACTAACAAACCATTCTGGCAAGTTACAAACCATTGCCAGCAATTCAACCGTAACACCCACGTTGCTCAAAACTGTACCTCAATACTCAAAAACAAAAAAGGTGGCACAGTGTCTCAGTCTCTGCCTTCCAGCGCCAGGGACCCGGGTTCGATCCTGATTACAACTAATTGTCCGTATGGAGTTTGTACATTTTTGCCGTGATCGTGTGGGTTTTCTACGGGTGCTCCGATTTTTTAATAATTTTTTAGACATTTTATATGTTTCTATAAGATCCCCCTCATCCTTCTAAACTCCAGACTCCAAAGACGTCCGGGATTGAAGGTTAATTGGCTTTGCGAAAGATCCCCGGTGTGCAGGATAGTGCTAGTGTATGGGGATCGCTGGTCGATGCATACTCAGTGGGCTGAAGGGTTTGTTTACACGCTGCATCTCTAAACTAAACAATCCTCTCTGTTGCAGGACAAGGTGACAACAAATATCACCAGCTCCATCAAACTGGCGGGAGATATATGTGATTGTGACATCTTACCCTGGAAGAGAGATTGGCATCTATAACTGTAGCAACCATGTCTGAGTCCACAGCCAGATTCAGGACTGAGAATAGTGAAGGTATTCATATTTGCACCTCCTTCCACTTCATCCCACAATCTTTTCTTATTCACAAGCTGCAGTTGGCATTAGTATGCATCTCTCTACTACCTCCCCTCTCCACAATGCTACCGAGTGCTGAGAGCCCTCACAATATCTAAACCATCAAAGTTAACAAGGAGCTTGTGAAAGTGATAGAGTGCCGCTGAAGGCATGTCCACCCAGTGCTTTGTGAAAGTCGGCATAATTGGCAGAGGATGAGTCACAGGCCGCAAGCAGACTGCACAGGCAGGAGGAAAGGGCGGGAAAGGCAGCCATGCTACCAACAGTCTGCATGGCAAGGGCATTTATGGCTTTTTCTCCAACGGATTCAGATGAGAACTTAAATGGGGAAATGTACACAAGAATTATTGGCTGTGTTGTTTGGAACCTTGAGTGCAATGTCGTTGAACACGGAGGAGTTCAACTTTGTATTGAACTGTGTTCTGAATTGGAGCCTATGCTTTGCAGTATGAAAACATTAGGTAACTCCATGACCACTGTCATCAGACGGTGTCCAATGGCTAATGTCTCACTTCCACTGCAGTACAAATGGAAAACTTCCATTCTCTATGTGCTGCAATACAAACACTGACCTGCAAACTCAGACAGTTCCTGAACACGAACACCAGTAAAAAAAGGGGGATTTGTAGATGTCATATTGATCTAGGAATATGTTCTCCTACTTTTCATTTGACCTGTGTTTAGTTTAGAGATACAGCAGGGAAACAGGCCCTTTGGCCCACCGAGCCCACACAGACCAGCGATCCCGCATATTAACACCATCCTAGAGACCATTGTTTATTGTTATTAAATATTATTGTTTGTATTTTATGTGTACGTTCGCATATACATATGTATATATATATATGTGTGCGTGTGAGACTATGTATGTGTGTGTGTGTGTATATATACACTGAACTTTATTTTTCTCGTTTATTATATTGTTTACAGTGTACTATGTTTACATATTCTGTTGTGCTGCAAGTAAGAGTTTCATTGTTCTATCTGGGACATACGACAATAAAACACACTTGACAATTTACAATTTTACCAAGAACAATTAACCTACACACCTGTGTAAGAAGGAACTGCAGATGCTGGTTTAAACCGAAGATAGACACAAAAAGCTAAACTCAGCAAGACAGGCAGCATCTCTGGAGAGAAGGAATGGGTGATTTCGGGTCGAGACGGGTCTCCAGAGTTACTCTTCCTTTTTGTAACAACCCACCCTCCTGTACCTCTTTGGTGTGTGGCAGGAAACCGGAATTCCTGTGGAAAACCCACGCAAGTCTCCGGGGAAGAACGTGCAAACTCCATACAGACAAGCGCCCATACTCAGGATCGAACCTGGGCCCCTGGCACTGCAAGGCAGCAACCCTGCCGCTGCGCCACCATGCCGTCTCACAATTGTGAGACTACCACTGTGTTCTGTCATGCCTGTTAATTCTATTCTCTGTCACGATGACAGCATTTAGAATTTGACCTCCGCCAAATGAACAACTGTTGTCTGGAAGTCAAGCAGTCCAGACGTGCCACTCTTGATAACAGAATGTGATGTGAATGGCTCAAAACTGTACATATCACACAATGCGATCGCGACCTCTTGGCTTACCCTCACCTTTATTTTCCTGCATAGTTCTGGTCCCAAAGGAAGCCAAAGAGACAGAGAGCAGATTATACCCGACATCAGACACTTGCCCTTCCAGGAAAGGTTACAGTAATTACATTTCCTTTACATTAGTGCAGAGATAAGGAAATCTTTTCGATTCAGGCCGTCAGGAACTTTTAGTATTTCAATCACGGAACCCAAAGGATATGTTTACTATCGACCCAACAATGGAATGTTGGGAAATAAAATGAAGCTCTGGAAAAGGAAAGTGTACAGGGGAAATAAAAAATAATTATTCTACAAAGAAACTGGATACTATTTGGAAATCAACTCAATGACATTAAAAGCAATACGGATAGACACAAAATGCCGGAGTAACTCAGCGGGTCAGGCAGCATCTCTGGCAGGCTATCTAGCAATGGATTGGTGACGTTTTGGGTCGGGACCCTTCTTCAGACTGATTGTGGGGACTGGGAGGGAGGAGGAAAGAGGGACTGGAAGCAAAAAAAGTCCAGGACAAATCAGGGGTGGACAAATCAGGGGAGGTTCCCTGATAGACAGATTGTTGGCTAGGAACAGTGTGATCCCAATAGGGCTGCAGGTTTGGCTTGGAACTCCAGAGTTATCCAAGCAACGTATTAGGGTGGAATATTAATAGAGATTTGCAAATACATAAACATTCTTAAGCTATTTTTGTGTATTGAACAGATGTTAACAGAGTAGCTGAGAGCCGTGATATTGTTTATTGCTAAAGAGCAGGTTTATAAGCTGCAGGGCAATGTTCTGGTACTTTGAACATCAGCTTACATGTTTTACATATTCATCTGCTTGCATTCATATATGAATGCCATAAAGCTACCCCAGTGAACACCAGTACCCAGCAAATAGAGGTCTGTTTACTGCTTTTGGATGTCACCGAATGAACTTTGGCCTTCAGGGAGGCTGCAGGCACGAATATGAAGGAAGAAAAGACAATCTCCTGTGCCAAAGGTCTATTGACGTGCTTCGCTTGAGCGGAGTCTGGGAGTGCTCAAGAATGGCATCCTTGCAATCCCCAACAATGTCATCCTTGCAATCCCCAACTCTTGACAATAAGATCTTCAATGTCTGTCTGCATAAAACAGCATTTCACACGGAGTAACTGCCTTG
Source organism: Okamejei kenojei (assembly GCA_035221665.1). NCBI lineage: Eukaryota > Metazoa > Chordata > Chondrichthyes > Rajiformes > Rajidae > Okamejei > Okamejei kenojei. The sequence goes on along the minus strand of CM069141.1, from coordinate 16,056,438 downwards.
ATCCTCTCTATACTATTTTAGGGAACAAGCTATCTAATTGGAGTTCATGGCTGATCTGATGCATTCACTTTTCTCTCTTTTCATTGCCAGTTCTATTTACTATGTGCCACGCTTGAGATAACTGGTGTGTTGCTTAATTCTCAATGCAGACAGTAGAAACATTAAAAGCAGGTCATTCAGCTTATTTTGTTTATGGTGGATGAAAACAAATAGTTATCCTAATCCCTTCTTCGAACAATAACCATGTACTGTTGAAATGTGGTGCGACTTCCAATCAAGCCCCTATTCCAATCATCCACCTTACAAAACCTACCAAGGAAAGACATAAAGTGCTGGAGTATCTCAGCGGGCTAGGCAGCATCCCTGGAGAAGGTGGATAGATGACAGTTCAAGTCGGGACCCATCTTCACACTAACTCTGTTCATGGATAGGTGACATTTCGGGTCGAAACCCTTCTTCAGACTGTTTTTACAAACCTATCGATTACTTTAACTCGATGCCCTCTGGTCTTTGACTTCCCTTAAAGGGACATACATCCTTTCATTCACTATACCTAATCCCTTCATTCTTCTATATTCCTTCTCAATCAAATCTTCCCTCACCCTCCTCTTTTTCAAAACAAATAGGGTGCAAGTCCACAGCTCCTTGTAAGTGGCAACGCAAGATAGGGCGGTACAGAAAGCATATGTGGCACTTGGTGTTATCGGTTGGGGCATTGAATATAACAATTGGGAGGACTGCAGCTGCACAAAACGTTAGTTAGGTCACGTTTGGAGTATTGAGTGCAGCTGTGGTCGCCAGATTACAGGAAGATTCCCGAGGATCAACAAACTCATCAGGAAGGCTGGCTCCATCCTGGGGTTGGGGTTGGATTCATGGGTGATGGTCTTGGAGGGGAGGATGCTCCTCAAACTGCAGAGCATCTTGGACAATACAGCTCACCTCCTCCATGTCACACTGGTCAACCTGAGGAGCACCTTCAGCAACAGACTGGTTCCACCAAGATGCAGCACAGAACGCCACAGGAGATTCCTTGTGGCTATCAAACTGTACAACTCCTCCCCCATCTAGACTGATTCCCCCCCCCCCCACCCCAATCTTTGCGCATCCCAAATCCTTTCCACTCGTCACTTTAATTTCATGTTTCATGTATTTTGTGTTTTATGTCTGTTGGCAGACCAATCTCCCTCCTCGGATAAATAAAGTTTTATCGTGTCGTAACGTATCGTTTTGGAGAAGGTGCAAAAGAGATTCACCAGGATGTTGCTTGGATTAGATATTAGTTATAAAGAGAGATTGAATAAACTCTACAGTGTCAGAGGCTGGAGGCAGATACAATAGCAACTTTTCAGAGGCATTTAGACAGATACGTGAACAGGCAGGTCTGGATGGATATGGAGCATTGCTGGTAGATGTTTTAGTTTTAGTTATCGGGATACTGAGTGGAAACAGCCTGTGCTGACCATCAGCCACCCATACACTAGTTCTATCCTACACACCAGGGACAATTTACAGAAGCCAATTAGCATACAAACCAGCATGTCTCTGGAATATGTGAGGAAACCAGAGCACCCGGAGAAAACCCACAGGGTCACATGGAGAGCGTATAAACTCCGTACAAACATAGAAAAATAGGTGCAGGAGTCGGCCATTCGGACCTTGAAACCTGCACTGCCATTTAATATGATCATGGCTGATCGTCTAAAATTAGTTTTCCCCGTTCCTGTTTTTTCTCCCATATCCCTTGATTCCGTTAGCCCTAAGAGCTACATCTAACTTTCTCTTGAAAACATCCAGTGAATGGTCCTCCACTGCTTTCTGTGGCAGAGAATTCCACAGAATCGCAACTCTCTGGGTGAAAAAATGTTTCCTCATCTCAGACCTAGTCGAGCAACACAGAAAAACAGGTGCAGGAGTAGGCCTTTTGGATCTCCGATTCCCTTCAATTTGATCATGGCTGATCATCTAAAATCAGTACCACATTCCTGCTTTTTCCCCATATCCCTTGATTCCTTGAGCCCCAAGAGCTAAATCTAACATATTCTTTAAAACAGCACCTGTAGTCAGGATCGAACTGGGTCTCTGGTGCTGGAAGGCAGCAACTCTACCGCAGGCGTCACTGTGCACCTCTACTATATAATTAGCTTCATTGGCATTAAGGTCAGCAAAGACATCTGGGCAGAAGGGCCTGCTCCAGTGCTACACTCTCACAGTACACCAACAACCACACTACGCATTGCATCCAAGTCCGTCTGAGGCTTTACTGGAATCTTCCACACCGTGTTTGGTATTAATGTGGTGTTTCATGTAATGCTCATGTGTACAGCACCCTGATGCATTGTACAGCTCAATATTTGGCTGTCGTCATCTCCCAGGCTTCATGCAAGAAGAACAGGTAAGCCGCAGAACCTCATCGTAAATCACCCCCTTTGGGAATGGGGACTAGTTCCAAATACAGAGCAGAGTACAACATATTCTCATCTGTGAGAAGCTGTGGATGCAGGGTTCCAGACCAACAGTATATCATTATCCCCGCACCGCACAAAATTCACAACGTGGGCAACCAACATTTAGACTGCAGAGAAATGTCCGTCAATCACAGCGCAAATACCGCTGCAATAATCTTCACAACAGTGATGAGGTTTTCCTTTGCATTATTATACTTATCAACTGTATTAAAACTTCATGCACAGAGGAAATGATCATGAATGCTCAAAAGCTGGAACAACTGGTGGCGCAGCGGTAGAGTTGCTGCCTAACGGCGCCAGAGACCCGGGTTCGATCCTGACCACGGGCGCTGTCTGTACAGAGGCTGTACGCTCTCCCCGTAACCTGCGTGGGTTTTCTCCGGGATCGCCGGTTTCCTCCCTCGCACCGAAGACGTACAGGTTTGTAGGTTAATTGTAAATTGTCACTAGTGTGCATAGGATAGTGTTAATTTGCGTGGACCCGGTGTTTCCGTGCTGTATCTCTAAACTAAATTCAAAAAGCCTTCAACCGGGAAAAAGATACCGGTAGAGGGTGGGATAGTTCAGAATGATTATAAGTTCTAATGGAAGGTCATCAACTTAAAATCAATGCTGACTGACCCACTGTGTTCCAACATGCTCTGGTTTTAAAGAGAAGACTCGCACTGTTATAGCAACCTTAGCAACCCAACATTATTGTGAGCAATTGTGGGCACCATATCTGAGGAAGGATGTGCTGGCTCTGGGGCGGGTCCAGAGGAGGTTTACAAGAATGATCCCAGGAATGAGTGGGTTAACCCGTGTTTGTCGGCACTGGCCCTGTACTCGCTGGAGATTAGAAGAATGAGGGGGACCTCATGGAAACATACAGAATAGTGAAAGGCATGGATATAGTGAATGCAGAAGTATCCACTAGTGGGAGAGTCTCGGACTCGAGGCCATAGCCTCAGAATTAAAGGACATTCTTTTAGGAAGGAGAAATGTATTTATTCTAGAGGTTGGTGAATCTGTCAAATTCTTTGCCACAGTCAATGGATATTTTTAAGGCAGCGATAGATAGGTTCTTGATTAGTACAGGCGTCAGAGGCTATGGGGAGAAGGCAGGAGAATGGGATCAGGAGAGAGAGATAGATCAGCCATGATTGAATGGCGGAGCAGACTTGATGGACAGAATGGCCTAATTCTACTCCTATGTCTCATGACCTCATGCCTATTTGTAGTCAGTGAATTGCTGTTTGAAGTGTCCGGACCATTGCAACCAAGGGAGCATGGCCTCCGGTTCATACCCAGCAAACTCCTACAAATAGCAATGTGATAACAATCGGGTAGTCTAACATGCATTTTTTAGCGCAACTAATCAAGGATTTGACTGGATCACTGGATAAATCCTCTGCTCTTCCATAAACTGCATTTTGAAATCTTCTCCATCCAATAAAGTGATTATGCTGGAAAAGGGTTCAGATTCCAAATGTAGCCTGGATTGGCGTTATAAGGCGAGAATAGATCCTCTGGGGTTGCTTACTCTGAAGTGGAGGTGGCTTTGGGGTAACCTGAGAATGATGAGAGAGTTAGATAGGGCAGATGGGAAGAAATTTCTCCCCACATTGGGATTATCTAAGACAAGATGGCATAGGTATAAGGTGAGAGATAGGTAGTTTTGTAGGAGATCGGAGAGGGAATTCAGTTTAGTTTAGTGATACAGCATGGAAACAGGTCCTTCGGCCCATCGAGTCTGTGCCAACCAATGATCACCTAGAAAATTGGTGCAGGAGGAGGCCGTTCGGCCCTTCGAGCCAGCACGGCCATTCATTGTGAACATGGCTGGCCGTCCCAAATCAATAACCCGTGCCTGCCTTCTCCCCATATCCCTTGATTCCACTAGCCCCTAGAGCTCTATCTAACTATCTCTTAAATCAATCCAGTGACTTGGCCTCCACTGCCCTCTGTGGCAGGGAATTCCACAAATTCACAACTCTCTGGGTGAAAATGTTTTTTCTCACCTCAGTCATAAATGACCTCCCCTTTATTCTAAGACTCTGGCCCCTGGCTCTGGACTCGCCCAACATTGGGAACATTGGGTCTCGACCCGAAACGTCGCCTATCTCCTTCGCTCCTGAGATGCTGCTGCACCCGCTGAGTTTCTCCAGCATTTTGTGTAACCCTCGATTCTCCAGCATCTGCAGTTTCTTCGTTAACACATTGGGAACATTTTTCCTGCATCAAGCTTGCCCAGTCCTTTTATAATTTTATATGTTTCTATAAGATTCCCCCTCATCCTTCTAAACTCCTTCTAACTTCTACAACCCTGTACATCTTTGGGATGCGGGAGGAAACCAGCACACCCTGAGAAAACCCACTTGGACACGGGGAGAATGTGCAAACTCCCTACGGACAGCACTCATCGGCAGGATCGAACCCGGGCGTCTGGCGCTGTAAGGCAGCAACTCTACCTCTGCGTCACTGTGCTGCCCTTAACATTCACCGAATGGTTGGAATTTGGAAAGCGCTATCTTTGGAGATGGAGGCGGAGACTCTTACAACATTTAAGAAGCATCTCGTGAAGCAGCTGCGTTGCCAAGGCATAGAAGTTTGCGGACTTAATAGAAAGATGCAAAAATAGGTGCAGGAGTAGGCCATTCTGCCCTTCGAGCCAGCACCGCCATTTAATATGATCATGGCTGATCATCTAAAATCAGTACCCCGTTCCTGCTTTTCCCCCCATATGCCTTGATTCCTTGATTCCATTAGCCCCAAGAGCTAAATCTAACACTCACTTGAAAGCATCCAGTGAATTGGCCTCCACTGCCTTCCGTGGGAGAGAATTCCACATATTCACAACTCTCTGCGTGAAAAAGTGTTTCCTCATCTCGGTCCTTAATGGCCTATCCCTCATTCTCAAACTGTGACACCCTGGTTCTGGACTCCCCCAACATGGGGAACATTTTTCCAGCATTTTTCCTAATGTGGCTAATTGGGATCAGTACAGATGGGTTTAACAGTTCCGCACAGTCCTGGTGAGCTGAAGGTCCAGTTCCTGACCTGTACAACTCCATGATCTGAGATTGGAGAGACTCCCTGGTTTGACGCAGGCACAAATGACAGCATTGCCAACAGTGAAGCACTCCTTCAGTGCAGTGAGAGCATCAGCCTTGACTTTTGTGCTAGATTTTCCAGAACAGAACTTGTGTCCACATCCTCCAGTCTGAAAGCAAGATGTCTATCCAGTGAGCAACAGCCACCATCTTTATAGTATCATTTACTTACTACATTTCAATTTACCTGCACTCTAATAGTCCTGTCCCACTATACGAGTTCATTCAAGAGTTCTCCCGAATTTGCCCTGATTCGAACTCGGAGAGTTACGGTAACGGCCGCTCATAGGTACTTGTGGCTCTCGTGGACATTTTTCAACATGTTGAAAAGTCTTCACGAGTCTTCCCGAGCTTACCGCGTTTCCCGAGTACCTGCCGTTAGCGTTACGAGCCACTAAGAGACATCCCCGAGCTCCGACGTACCCGCTGCGTACATTTTACGTGCTTCCACGAGTTTGATTTTTTTAAAACTCGGGAGAGCTCTTGACTGAACTCTCAGGGCTTTAATTAAACAAACACAACTACGTATTTCATTAAGTTACTGAACAAGAAATGGGTCCCAAAGCTCAAAGAATGTCAAGCTTGAACATTTCCATCAGTTAGCAAGTTGTGTGGGAGTATCAAAGACAAGAGGACGTAGATTCAAGGTGAGAGATAGGTGGTTATCAGGAGATCTGAGAGGAGCATTTATTTAGTTTTCACTTGTTTCACTTTTGCAGTACAATTTACACGATTGGTTGTCTTCAGGCAGGGTTTGGCAACGGGAAGAAAATGCTCAGCTAAATCAAAGTCCAGTCCCTGGTTCAGGCTTGTAGGGACAGTGAACCTTCTGTTCAGCTCAAGGGCAGTATTCATTGACCATTAATTTGGCAATGCAAGAAAAATAAATGCATAACACATTTGCTTGCTGTGTTGCATGGAGGACAGGCGCAAGCAAGCATTCACACTTCCACAGCGTTTGTCTGTAATTCCAATTTCAATCTCATTCAAAAGATCAATGCTCTCACAGAGAGGTCTGGACAGAATGACAGTGGGTGAACATATTGAATCTCAGGTTACCCTGGTGTGCTGAAGCTCATCACATTAGCTATACCTTCTGGCCTGCTGGACAAATCCATATCCCATTAATCTTTCTCTGGCTGTGATTCACCCTAAGGAAAGAGCTGAGTGTAATCTATTTTGGCTGCATCAGTGTTGGTTATTCAATGCTTCACATATCTGTAATAGGAAAAAAGTACAAAAAAAATGCAAACTAAATCAGCTTAATTAGAGTATACTACCTTGCTGAAGCCCGTGTTAACGGGTTTCATGATGATGATAAAGTATTATTATAGTCAGTTTCAATTACAATATCATTATTTTAGTTTACACAAAAAGCTGGAGTAACTCGGCGGGGCAGGTAGCATCTCTGGAGAGAAGGAATGGGTGACGTTTTGGGTCGAGACCCTTCTTCAGACTGGTCTCGACCCGAAACATCACCTATTCCTTCTCTCCAGAGATGCAACCTGCCCCGCTGAGTTACTGCAGCTTATTTGTGTCTATCTTCGGTTTAAACCAGCATCTGCAATTCCTTCCCACATAATTTTAGTTTAGTTTAGAAATACACCGTGTAAACAGGCTCTTCAGCCCACCGAGTCGGCGCCGACCAGCGATCCCCGCACACTAACACTACACACACTAGGGACAATTTACAATTTAGCCAAGCCAATTAGCCTACAAAGCTGTACGTTTGTGGAGTGTGGGAGGAAACCGGAATACCCAGAGAAAACCCACGCAGGTCACAGGGAGAACATACAAACGCCGCAAAGACAGCACCCATGGTCAGGATGAAACACGGGTCTCAGGCACTGTAAAGGGGCTGTCCCACTGAGGCGACCTAATCCGCGAGTTAAGAAGAGTGTCTTCGAACTTCAAGCTCGAGGGCACTTGCCTGGAAAACCTTGAGCTGGATCGACCGTCCACGTTGAAACTGCTTGCTGGATCGATCGACCGACCACACATGCACACACACACACACATCGCAAAGGCGGGGGCTAGGGAAAGCGGGGGAAGGGCTATCCGAAATTCACACCCGCGATGAGAAAGACGGCTGCACAGTAATGGTAAGTCCTTTAGAGAGTGCGGGGGGGGGGGGGGAGGGGGGAGAGAGTTGCAGAGAGAGGGGGGAGAAAAGGAGCGAGGAGGGGGGAGAGAGGGGGGAGGAAGGGGGGGAGAAGGGAGGAGAAGGGAGGGGAGAAGGGGTGGGAGAAGGGGGGGAGAAGGGGAGGAGAAGGGAGGGGTAAAGGGGGGGAAGAAGGAGTAGAGACACTTTTAAGAAGAATTATATAGATTTGCGGGCATTTTACCTACCGGTCGGTTTTCCTTGGTCCTGAAACCTCCAATGAGCCAATCAAAATGCCCGGTCAGCGAATGAGAGTGCCTCCGGCTGCCCTCGACTGCCTGTAACTAAATAGCGACCCCACTCCACTGCACTACGAGTTAAAAGGAACCATGCCGACCAAATTTCACTCGCGGTAAATTTTTCAACACGCTGAAAACTTTTCCGCCACCTAGCTGAGGCCGCGAATATGCGGGAACTTCCCTCGAGCACGAAGGAGAGTTCCAGTGACCTCATAGGACCACGTGTCGACCATGCTGCGAGTTTGAGTTGAGGACAAACTCTTCTAAACTCGCAGATTAGGTCGCCGCAGTGGGACAGCCCCTCAAGGCATCAACTCTACCGCTGCGCCACCATAACAACACAGACACAACGTCCATTAAAAGCAAAGATAGACACAAAGTGCTGGAGCAACTCAATGGGTCAAGCAGCATATCTGAAGGAAAAGGTTTGGTGCCTTTTCGGGTAGGGACCCTTCTTCAGATTGGTACTTTAAATATTTGTAAGAAGGGTTTCCTTCTTTAAACTAACCGCTACATTACACATTGTGTTTGCAGTGATTGATGTGTCACATGTAACAAAATACTGTAACAAGCTTTTGTTTGCATGCCATCCAGGCAAGTCATCCCTACATCAAGGCATAGAAAAATAGACACATTGCAGAATATAGTAACACCGCTGAAGAGAAAGTACAGTTAAAAGAAATTGCAAGGGTGACAATAATGTAGATTAAGGATTCATCCTCGGGATTTGAAAAGTCTGTTCAAGTGTCAGACAATAGCTGGAAAGAAGCTATTCCTGAACCTGGTGGTGTGCGCTTTCATGTTTTGTATCTTCTGCTTTGTGGGAGAAGGGAGAAGAAATAATGAATGTGGTGTTAGTGGTCCTTAATTATGTTGGCTGATTTCTCAAGACATCGTGAAGCACATAGATCAAGTCAAGTCAAGTCACTTTTATTTCTATAGCACATTTAAAAAACAACTCTCGACCCGAAACGTCGCCTATCTCCTTCGCTCCTTAGATGCCGCTGAGTTTCTCCAGCCTTTTGTGTACTCTCGTTGACCAAAGTGCTTTACATTGGTGGAGGTACTAACGTTATACAACAGTGGTTCATAGATTAAGTACATACATAAATACATATAGCACTCCCTCAGAGGACGTCAAGAAAGGCTTGTGAGTAAAAATGAGTGTTAAGTCTCAAGACTTTTGAGTCGATGGAGGGGGCAGTTCTGTTGGGAAGAGGTGCTGATGGAGATGATGTTGGGGGGTGGAAGCTGGTTTGATGACTGTGATGACTGTGTTCACAATGCTCTGCAATTTCTTGCGGTCTTAGGCAGAGCAGTGGTCATACATCCAGATAGGATGAGCCACTGTGCCGCCCTTCACAGATATTTGTACTGGTGTGAGAAGGAAAGCAAAGAGTATCCAGGTAGGATGCTTGCATCTGTAGACATTGCAAGAGGCAATGGAGACATGCTGAATTTCCTTGGCCTTCTGAGGAAGTAGAGGTGTTGGTGTGCTAACAACGGCATCAATGTGGTTTGGCAATTTGAGAATGAAGCTCTCCGCTATCTCCACCTCAGCACCATTGATACAGACAGGAGCATGAACGCCACCCTGCTTCCTGACGTTTGTGTCCAGCTCCTTCATATTGCTGACATTGACTAAGAGATTGTGGTCTTGATACCAGAAATACTAGGCTCTCCATCTCCTTCCTGGATTTGTTTCGTCGTTGTATGAAATCCGACCCACTCTAGTTGTGACATCTGCAAACATCTCCCAGCAAACATGCTGGTTCACAAAGGTGCAGATGTCCTCACCTATCCTTCTGCTCACCCTCTTCACCTATACAGTTGGGGAGCAAGACCACACGGGTTTTGTGTTTGGCAATCGGGAGCTAGTGGTGGGGACTCTCGAGGTCATTGAAGCCTTCAGTTAGGGAGAGCGGGTCCGGAGATCATTGAATGGGGCTGGAGATTTGTCAGGCAAGGACTGTACGTTTATGGGGAACGTCAGGCTAGGGTTCAGTATGATGAGAGGCCCAGAGGAGAAGGAAGACGGGATAAATAAACTAGTAAAGTGGACCAATATCTCAGCTGACCAGGGGCCTGCTTGACATGGTGCCTTACAAATTATACTGCCATCGAGCAAGCAATGGCAATTCATCTGGATTGGTCCCCACAAGACTGGATGCGTGGTAACCATAATTCTCTCTACAATACTGCAATAAACCCCGACACATAGAATGATCCCATTGCATGTGAATTTGACACTAAAAAAAGAATTGAATTGTGTAACCATGATTCACCATAGAGATATGAAGCGCAGAAACAGATGTTACGCCCACCAGGGACCATCAAGCACCGTTAATGCCATTGTATTTGCCCCACAAAGGCATCAACACCCTCCAAATAGCCACCTTTGTGGGGGCAATGTATAGTTGACAATTAGCCGACAATGTCATGGTCTTGAATGTTGGAGAAAACTGGAGCATCCAGAGGAAATACTTGTGGACACAGGAAAATGTGCATACCCCGTGCAGAGCACCAGAGGGTACGCAAAAGGCTGGAGAAACTCAGCGGGTGCAGCAGCATCTAAGGAGCGAAGGAGATAGGCGACGTTTCGGGTCGAGACCCTTCTTCAGACTGGTCAGGGATCAGGGATCAGAGCACCAGAGATCAGGTTAAAGCCCGAGTCATTGATCCATCAGGCATGTGTTTGGAACTGTGCCCAGTTAAATCTCATGGGGCTGGAATCTGTGCTGGAAACACAAATCGATGTCCACACGAGGAAACATTGACATGCATGCCCAACAGCAAAAGAGAAATGTTATGCGATTGAATTATAGTCTGTCTGTATAACAAATGATTTTCTAACAGTTGGTTTCCTTGTAAGCTTTAATCCTTGGTGGCTGCAGCTCCCATGTGTAATAGTTGCAAACCTCCCCAGGATTTGCATTCCCCAGTCAAGTATCACCATTTTCTGACATCGCCACCTCTATTTGCTGACTTGCATTGATAGTGAACTCAATTGGACAGCCGAGTGACATGTTGCTTTGTGAGATCTTCGGTCATTCTGAGGGATAACTAGACGGATTGTACCGAGCCACATCAACTGTGTCAACTCTCTGCCTTCTGATTCTGCACGAGTGGAAATAATTCGTCACTACTATTGATTCGGAACTGCGAGGGAACTTCAGAGCATCCAGCTCTGAATTTTTTGAGGATGTAACTAGTAGAGTGGATAAGGGAGAACCTGTGGATGTGTTATATCTGGACATTCAGAAGGCTTTCGACAAGGTCCCACATAAGAGATTAGTATACAAACTTAAAGCACATGGTATTGGGGGTTTAGTATTGATGTGGATAGAGAACTGGCTGGCAGACAGGAAGCAAAGAGTAGGAGTAAACGGGTCATTTTCAGAATGGCAGGCAGTGACTAGTGGGGTACCGCAAGGCTCAGTGCTGGGATCCCAGCTATTTACAATATATATTAATGATCTGGATGAGGGAATTGAATGCAACATCTCCAAGTTTGCGATGACACGAAGCTGGGGGGCAGTGTTAGCTGTGAGGAGGATGCTAGGAGGCTGCAAGGTGACCTGGATAGGCTGGGTGAGTGGGCAAATGCATGGCAGATGCAGTATAATGTGGATAAATGTGAGGTTATCCACTTTGGCGGCAAAAACAGGAGGGTGGATTATTATCTGAATGGTGGCCGATTAGGAAAAAGGGAGATGCAACGAGACCTGGGTGTCATGGTACACCAGTCCTTGAAAGTAGGCATGCAGGTGCAGCAGGCTGTGATGAAAGCGAATGGTATGTTGGAATTCATAGCAAAAGGATTTGAGTACAAGAGCAGGGAGGTTCTACTGCAGTTGTACAGGGTTTTGGTGAGGCCACACCTGGAGTATTACGTACAGTTTTGGTCTCCTAATCTGAGGAAAGACATTCTTGCCATAAAGGGAGTACAGAGAAGGTTCACCAGATTGATTCCTGGGATGGCAGGACTTCCATATGCAGAAAGACTGGATAGATTCGGCTTGTACTCGCTGGAATTTAGGATATTGAGGGGGGATCTTATAGAGGCTTACAAAATTCTTAAGGGGTTGGACAGGCTAGATGCAGGAAGATTGTTCCCGATGTTGGGGAACTCCAGAACAAGGGGTCACAGTTTAAGGATATGGGGGAAGTCTTTTAGGACCGAGATGAGAAGATCTTTTTTCACACAGAGAGTGGTGAGTCTGTGGAATTCTCTGCCACAGAAGGTAGTTGAGGGCAGTTCATTGGCTATATTTAAGAGGGAGTTAGATGTGGCCCTTGTGGCTAAAGGGATCAGGGGGTATGGAGAGAAGGCAGGTACAGGATACTGAGTTGGATGATCAGCCATGATCATATTGAATGGTGGTGCAGGCTCGAAGGGCCGAATGGCCTACTCCTGCACCTATTTTCTATGATTCTAAGGGATGCAAAAGGATTTGCAGCTGAATGGAGAGGAAATAACTGTGTGCAGAGCAATTACTCCCCCTCAACAGTAATGAATGGACAGAACAATATACTTCCAGTTCTTGAAAGAAAAGTACTGGAGGCTTCGATTCCCCACGGAGGCTGTGTATCGTCGGCCTGCAGCCAAACCTGTAGCCAATTTCCACAGTTAGCACAGCATCGCCTGTGGCTGTTCATCAAGTCAGCTGTGAACTTTGCTGCCTCGGGCTCCTTCATGGTGCTCAAGGCACGTCAGCGACATCAATCAGCCCGCTGTCTATGAATGGATGAGACGGGTGATTGCTGCCATGTTTGACAGAGCAAACACATTCATCACCCTCCCCAAGGACATCACCGGTGGGTGCAGGGGGATCTGCTTTTCACGCACGTTGCTGGGTTTCTGAGGCCAGCTTGCCATTCTTCACACGGGGCAATTGGGTTCATGAATTGCAACGGATTCCATCCACCTGTGTGCACGAGGGTTGGCGGGAAGCAACACAGACTGACGTTTCCTGCCATCGACACCATGGGTTTTATGTTCTGCGCCTTTCCCCTCTCCACATTTTCTTTACTCCATCAGAAAACATTTATGCAATAAGGTTTGAAATAGTCTACTTCGTAATTTTAACAATAAAATTAAAATCTGCTTTGACAAAATGAAAATTCAAAACAATTTTAAAATAGTTATGCAACTACATTTAATTCACAATATTAACCTTTGAAATATTATGTCATATCCCTGCTTGTTATAATGTGGAACATCCTTTATACTATATAAAGGATATACCGTATATAAAGAGCACTATTCTATTGTAGGATAGAAAATAATCCATCTGCTTTGGTCTATTCCTTAAAGTGGAACATTTTAAAATATTAAGTGTTTATTTAACAGCATGGCAAAATCTCCGTCCTGGAAATAAAGTAAAAAAAATTACAAAGCAAGGGTTAAATCAGTGAAGCATGACTATGAAATTGGAATTGAGCTTTTTAACGCTACAGAGATCATGTGATTATTGGTTTCTTGGTTATTAAACTAAGTTCGTAGGTGCGAGCTTAGTCTTATATATTAAGGGATTTTCAAAATGGATAGAAATCACAAAATTGTATGAAACTAGTGTGTCAATTATAAGATAAATAGCTTTAGGAGTTGCAAGTTTAGCCTTTGCTTAAGCTAGTGAAAGATACGTCAGCACATGCTCACATTCTCATCACTCTGCAATTACCCAAGGTAAGAATTTTACCCTTGCTATATTTTGCCTTTGCTATAACAACTCTCTATTCATGCCTTTTGAATCCCCAAGCAATAGAATGTTTTGCTAAATCTAAACAATCAGATTGCACAGATGTGTTGTGTGTGACATACAACAGAATTTGACTGGGGAACAACTCGTCAACATTGACCCCAATGCTTCCAAATCCGCTGACTGGCTGACACTAATATTTGTATTTATTAATAACTTTGGTGAGTGTGGATAGCAAAACCCTCATGAATTGTGTGCACCATGCTGCTGTTTAGGCAGTTCCAGCATTTGGACACCATAATAGTGAAGGCTTGGTGTTCCTTTGCCAAGTCTGGGTAGAGATTGGCATGCAGGTGATAGTGCTCTTCAAATTCCTGCTGCTTTTGATCTTCTTGGTCGTAGAGGGGCAATGTACACATTTTACCAAACCAATTAGTCTGCAAACCAGTACTTCTTTGGAGCATGGGAGGAAACCAGAGCACCCAGAGAATACCCAGGCAGGTCACAGGGAGCACATACAAAATGCAGACAGACGGCACCCATAGTCAGGATCGAACCTGGGTCTCTGGCGCTGTAAGGCAGCAACTCTACCACTGTGCCACTATGCTGCCCCGGGTTATCCTGCCTTTGCATTGAAAATAAACCGCATCACAGATGCTGCCTGACCCGCTGAGTTAAAGGGATTTTTGTGTCTATCTTCGGTTTAAACCAGCATCTGCAATTCCATCCGACACATAGAACTAGTGTGAACGGGTGATCGATGGTCGGTGTGGACTCGATGGGCCAAAGGGTAGGTGTCTTCCATGCTGTATATCTAAACGAAACTAAACCAAACCATTTCAAAGAGAAAGCAAATAACAAGGAGGGGGAAAATATATCTGGTTTGTTGGAAATAAAGTGAATACAGCAAGTAAAAATAACTCCTCCCCTGCAGTGTTACTCATTGGCCTGAAAATGCCTGCAACATAGCTGGTTCACTATAACTGACACATTTTGTGAACTTCTCTTTTTCTGATTCACTTAATGATACATATTACAGTGTAATTTAGGGGAAAAAGTGATAACTTCAAATTATTTTAGTGGGAAAAATTATATCATTATGTGCTAATGCAGGGAATTAAGCAACCAGTTTTCATACGCTTAAATTCCATTACCACTAATTGATTCCTGGAAGGAAGGCATTATCTACAAGAAAAGAATGAGCGGAGAAAGGGCTGATCTGCTCAGTACTTCAGAAGAATGAAAGATGAGGAAGGAGTTTCATAAATAAGAAACCAAGTGATCGCTTGAAGGAGAGACCAGTTCCCAACGTTTCAAGTTCAAGTTCAAGTTCACATTCCGATTATTGTCACTTAACCAAGTAAGATACAGTGAAATTTGAGTTACCATACAGCCGTACCAAGTGAAAAGCAACAATACACACAGCCTCATACAATAAAATTTAACATAAACATCCACCACAGTGGATCTTGATCTTTGTCAAGTCAATAAAGCCAAAAAAACACACATCAGAGAGTGGCCTCGCCCTTAAATTAGCATGAGGTACTAAAACACATCACACAATGTTAAAACTGCTGCACAGAATATAGTGTGAATGTTTCTCCTAGTGCAAGACTCTAAAACACCACTGACCTAGCCTCGGGATAAGATGATGTTGACTTTAAATAGAGAGCAGGACGATTTTCTTCACTTAGAAGGTGGCAAAGCGTTGGTACTCACTGCCCCAAGAAGCTGTGAATGTTGAGTCACTAAATACATTGGAGGTTGAGATTATAGACACAGGGAACTATAGACGGAGGCTCTCAAAACGACACAGAGTACGAGAGTAACTCAGCTGGTCAGGCAGCATCTCTCGAAATATGGATAGGTGATGTTTTGAGTGAGATGTACAGATTTGTGGACCACAGAGGTATAAAGGGTTATGTGAACATGGAATAAAGTACAAATGAAACCAATGATCAGGTCAGTTATTACCTTACTGAATAATGGAATAGGTTTTAGAGACTGTATTCCAAACTCCTGCTCCCATCCCTTATGTAAAGATGCATTCTGCCTCCATTCTTCACACACACACACTAACCACATTATTCAAACTGTTGCAGGTATTTCAAAGCCACTTTATTCTTTTTTAATTATGGAAATAGTACTAAAAGCTTTCATGGCTTTCATTACATTTGTATATTGGCGATATGCAGTGTGCTGCCCTGCCGACTACAAATTCAGAAGGTTCAGGAGGTTGTTATTTGGATTCCAGAACATTAGTGTAATTCTGGCAAAATGGTTTTAAAAAATAGTGAATTTATGACGAATTTTATTCATCTACAAAGTTACGTGATTTCAATCAGCGGGATTGTCTGGTAAAACCGACGATCAGCAGAAGTGGCTGCACGATGCAGGAAATAATGGGAGGTTAGGAATAACTCACCACCATTAAATGATTCAGATCCTTTAAGTCATTGATGTTAGGAAAATGCAATCAGCTTTTTGTTCCCCAATTGTTTAAATAAGTCGTAGATGTAGATAAGCCCAATACTAGGAAAACAATTTCTCCGTGGAATAGGCGATATGTAGAAAAAAGTTAAAACCAATTACATCCAAAAGGTATATTGATCATCTCATCTGAAGGAAAGCTGTTTAACTTATCAAGTTATCAAGCTGGAAATTAACTGCTATAAATAGCACAATAGGTAACAATAAGGTTACCTTCAACACTGAATAGTCCCTGAATCTGAAATGTGTGAAAGTTTGTCTCAATTAATCTTTTCACTCAATGGTGAATAATTTGAATGTTTTATAAAATAACTCGTACTTTGTAAAACAGTATTTTATCCTGGTTTTCTGCACAAAGAACCCCAGCGTCTCATAATTTCTACACTGAAGCAACTCACACATTATTGGTCCATTCTGCAACTCTGAAAACAGTATATACGATTATTGCAATGTTAAATCATTTCCTTAACTTCACCCATCCTTCTATCCAGAGATGCTGCCTGTCCCGCCTGAGTTACTCCAGCATTTTGTGTCTATCTTTGGTGTAAACCAGCACCTGCAGTTCCTTCATATACATTACATTATTTCCTTAATGGGTAAAAAAAAAGGAACAATCATATCCAAAATAGTTGGCTAATCTCCACACACTTCAGCACAAAATCTTCCAGGCACTTTAATCAATGGCCCCTTCCAAATCTGCACAACTCGTGGTGAATGATTGCAATTCCTAATGAACCATGATGAATCGTTGTGCTCTTAGTAGAGTTAAAAGGTACATCCTCTGGTATCTTTCTCTGCTTCCATCATGCACGATTCTTCCTATAATGGCACTGTCTTCTTATATGGAACACTATCCTTGGTAACGGCCTAGATATTTGCAGGTGTCCATTGTTTGGAGACAATTTCTTTTTTCTCTCAAACGTGCGTGTGTGCGTGCATGTGTGTGTATATCGAGCCATAACTACCTTCAGGCATGTCCAATGCAAATTTCATCCACTCCTTGTCTCGGATCCTTGACGGTGTATGTATTTGTCACCTCTGTAGCACTGTCTACTGCAATAGTTAGTCTGTCTTCTTTTGGCTGCCTCAGTTTGTCTTTCCACATACCTTTGCTTCTCTGGTTTTAACAGTGCGTTCATGGGAGGAGTGTTCCAGTTTGCTTACTGAAGTATCTGTGCAGGTTTTCTCTTCATCCCTTGGATAGGGACGCTGCAAAAGGCCTGCATATTCAAGTGAGGATCTGACAGTGAGAACAGAGACTTGTTCAACAGTTCACTGGCCATCTTGCCAGCATTCTCTATGGAAGGTTACACAATGTTGTCCACTGACTAAACTGTGAAGTGAGCTGGGACTTATAATCAGAAATACCATATCTGGCAACCTGTCCTTTATGCTTAGCAAAGACTATCGTTAAATCCACCATTATCCAAGAATTTCAAAAACAATGTACTACACAGGCACGTGCCGTGAGTAGGCCCTCAGGGTAGGCACTCAGTCCGCTATAAAAAAAATATGAAACCGCGCATGCGCAGATTGTTCGCTCCCGTTAAATAAATAAAAAGCAGTGACATTTCAATTTGCCCAAGGCTTCCTAGTCCTAGACCAATTGGGGGAACAGTTCCTTTCACAGCGTGTGGAGAGTATGCGTCAGGGGTAAAGTTGTGGGGAGGGCACGAGTGTTGAGAAGGAGGGTGTCGGGGATAATGGCAGAAACTTACTCACTCACCGCTGCCGCAGCTCTCCGGGCACGAAGCCCCCGCACTGTAGCTGGGGATAGAAGCAGCTCGGGGAGCTGCGAGCGGCCGCCGGTACCCGACAGCAGAACTGGCCGCCACTTCAGCGCCTTCTGCCGGCCCGCTCACCTCTGGCAGTGCTCTCCGTCGGAACACCTGTCACCTGCCGTTCGCCGACTTCGCTCATGTCAGCGGCTTCCTGCAAATCCTTAAATTCCCACAGCCGAGTAACCTCAATTGCGCTGTCGGAATTTAAGGACATGAGTGAGGTCAGCGAGCGGCTGGAGAGTGGTTTGTAGACGGAGAGCTGCCAGAGGTGAGAGGAGACCGGCAGAAGGAGCTAAGGTGGCGGCTGGTTCCGCTGTCCGGCCCGGCGGCCGCTCAGCCACCCGAGCTACTTCTCTCCCCCCCCCCCCGGCCTCAATGCGGTGGCATTCCACGCCTCCGTGCAAGGAGCGTCGCAAGTGGCATTATCCCAATCCCCTCATTCATAACATCCGTGCCCTCCCCGCAACCTTACCCCGGGCCAGACTCCCCAAACACTGTGAAAGGAGCTCTCCCCCCCCCCCCCCCCCCCCCCCCACCCCGGGAAATACAGTATTTAAAAACATAAACACAAAATGTACTTACCACATTATTGGTACACAAGCTCCATACTTCTCTCTTTGTTTCCTAACATACACTTAAAATATTGACAAGCCATATTTGAAAACCCCGCCAAGAAACTTGCTCTGCGCATGCGCAGTAGACCGATGCGCATGCGCAGTGCTGCAAAGGCAGAATTTCTGCTGCCTTCAGCCCCGATTATCATCCACGGCTTCAGGCAGCGCTGACGGCACGTGGGTTGCACAGAGCTTCCCGTGTTACAAGCGCTGCAGATGAAAGGCACAGAGAATTATTCCTACCTAAGAGATCAATCTCTTACATAGGCATAATTCTCCCATGCTGTTACTATTTATATTTAGTTATTACCATGTTATAATTTTAGTCGGGGTAGGCAGTGCCTACCCTGACGGCACGTGCCTGGTACTACATGTTCCCATCTAGTTTGAAGCAGATCTGACATGACTGAAAAATTGTCCGGTCTATTATTTTCTCTAAATAGTTCCTTTCCAGATACCTGCAGGTCTCCATTGTTTTGAGACAATGTCCTTGTTGTCTCAAGCTGATGGAGACCTTCTCTTATTCTGAGGCAACCATACATTTGCAGGAGCGAAGACATTTGATCATGTTGCACTGTGTTAGGTCACCTTGAATGCCAAGTTCGCCTTCCATGCAAAATGCAGATTCAGCCTCTTGCTATCTCAGTCCATCCTGACTAAATCAAACACTTCAGCTTCTGTATCATCTTATCTCGCCTGGCGACTTCATCATCTCTCACATCAATGGCCAAGGGGCTGTACCACATTTTCCTACGCTGCCGCCCATAGTTGGCCATCCAATATTTCCAACCTGGCTTTGGACAATTCTGGAGCTTTACATGTCTTCATGCATTTCCCTAGCACTTAGGCTGCCTCATGTGTCGTTGATGGAATAACCATGCAGTCTCTGATCCATCCAATTACTGAAGTACTATGTTTACGCTGATAATCTCAGAGTCTTAGTCAAGCAATGTGAAAACATGCCCTGCTTGCCCACGCCAACCAAACTGCCCCATCTACATTAGTCCCGCCTGCCTGCATTTGGTCCATATACTTGTAAATCTATCCTATCCATGTACCTGCCTAAATGTTTCTTAAATGCTGTGATAGCGCCTGACTCAACTAACTCTTCCAGCAGCTCATTCCATACATCTGTAACCCTTTGTGTTAAAAAGGTTACCCCTCAGGTCAACTCAACTGCTGCGCTACACTGCCACCCATAGTTGGCCATCCAATATTTCCCACCTGGCTTTGGGCAATTCTGGAGCTTTGCATGTCTTAATGCATTTCCTAGCACTTAGGCTGCCTCATGTGTCGTTGTCCCACCAGTAGATGAAATAACCATGCAGTCATTGATCCATCCAATTATGGATGTGCTTTACTATGTTTATTCTTTAAGGAAGTATCAAAGGATTCTTCCTGCCCTTGGGCACACGTAAAGAATCGGTACCAGTCAAAAATTGATTTCTAAGCAGATTGCAATGTTCTTGTGATACATCTCAATACATTCTCCAGAGTCTCATTTGATAGCTTTCTATGACAGTAACATTCTCTCTCCCAACAACCACTGGAGATGCAGTAACAATTTTGCTTTCATTTGATCTGGTTTATTTGCCATAGCCAGTTCAATAGAATGCAAACACTTCCTTCTGCAATCGCCATTCTTTAAACAAGGTTACCTGTATGGAAAGTCAGTTCAGCATATTTTATTTGTTCCATTGGGTACAATTTTAATCGAGACGCACAGCTTGCTGTAGCTTGGCACACATCCACGTCTAACCTCATCTGTAAGTGACCACAACCATTGTTCAGTATTATAATTCAGGCACAATGTCCAAATCTCATTGTATCATTGAACAGCACATCTCATCTGATCGTTCACTCTATTTTCACTCTTATGAGACTGGAGAAAAAACAGCAACTGCAACTAAGATATTCTATGAACAAATTAATTCATATTTTTGTAAAGCAACATTTCTCACAGTGGCTTTCTCCAGAGACACCTTGTGGAAACGTCTTCACTAAAGCTCTATACCAGTTCATTGTGCTGCATTTATAAGATTGCTTACTGTTATAATCTTTGAAATATGACTGATTTGAGTTCAATACTCTACACTGTAATGTTTAAATAATATTCTATAACTTGGAGGGTCACCCAAGGGGCAAACTTCAGAATTTGTACCTGCCAAGTAATTTTGGGAGGTAATTACATCAAAAGAAAAGAGTTCTCGGTAATTTAAATTGAATAGAACATCCTAGAAATTAATATTGTAATCAAAGAATTCCGATTGTGGCAAATTGGTTTGCTAATCTTATGGGAATGCATCACCAGACTGCAAGAGAAATCAAACCCTATGGGCAGTAAAGTACAGGGGCGATGCATATTTAGCAGAGTTAGAAGCTGATGGAGGGTGTTGTCGGGAATTTTGAGAATTATGAGGAAGGTGAGTAGATTCTCCAAATCTGAGGAAGGACATTAGTGCCATAGAGAGAAGTGCAGAGAAGGTTCACCAGACTGATTCCTGGGATGTCAGGACTGTCTTATGAAGAAAGACTGGATCGACTTGGTTTATACTCTCTAGAATTTAGGAGATTGAGAGGGGATCTTATAGAAACTTACAAAATTCTTAAGGGGTTTGACAGGCTAGATGCAGGAAGATTTTTCCCGATGTTGGGGAAGTCCAGAACAAGGAGTCACAGCTTAAGGATAAGGGGGAAATCCTTTAAGACCGAGATGAGAAATACTTTTTTCACACAGAGAGTGGTGGGTCTCTGGAACTCACTGCCACAGAGGGTAGTGGAGGCCAGTTCATTGGCTATATTTAAGGGGATCAGAGGGTATGGAGAGAAGGCAGGTACGGGATACTGAGTTGGATGATCAGCCATGATCATATTGAATGGCGGTGCAGGCTCGAAGGGCCGAAGGGCCGAATGGCCTACTCCAGCACCTAATTTCTATGTTTCTATATTATAATATGGTTAATCCTGGAGCTCACCTACTGGGCAGCATGATGGGGAAATGGCCAATATAGAATGTAGTTAAAATGGCTAAAGTTGAAACATTTTGCTGAAAAGCAGGCTTTCTTATCTATGGTGTGGGGGGGGGGGGGGGGGGAGATAATCCTTCGCAGTTCTGCCTTGGTTCTTATCTGTGGCAATTTTGAGATTACAGCTGCTCTTCATGACTGCGTTTGGCAGGTAAGTCTCCCAAATAGTTAACAAACTACCTCTTTAACGAAGGGACCCCATTTAGTGGGTATGTCCCTATAGGGACATTGACATTTATGCTATTTATTTGTTAGATATATGGGAGAGACGATTGCAAAACAACAAGAACCGTAAGGTTAAAGTTAACTCTCGGGAAAGACAAAGATAGAAGGTTACAGAGACATTGATTAATGATTTATTTCATTCCACAAGTAACCATTGTGTCATGAAGATATAGAAATGCTCTGTGTAAGTACTGTGGCTTATTGAAGCAGTTTGAATATCCTCAGACAACTTCCTGATGTGCTGTACATTAATAAGGCCTTTAATAAACGGACTTGTTCGATAGACTCACCACTGATCTACGAGCTGTTTTATTTTATGTCTGTGCCTATCAGATATAGGATACGGGTATAGTACAAAAACTCCGTCACAGAGGGCTTCATGGTCAACAATTATGTTTTTATATTAAAGATGGAGTTAGGGAAGAATACTCCTGCATCATTTAATTCCACGTTAAAGGAAAACAAAAGCATCTGAGAGCAAATTCCAACAGTCCTTTGGTATAAACCAGCATCCGCAGTTTCTTTTTATTGTACCCTCAAAATATTTAAACCTTGAATTACCACAAATTTTACTTCAAAATTGTGTTTTGATTACACAACACAATTGCATTTGTCTGCACCTGCATAATTGAACATCTTGGTCTATCAGGTGGCTTGGTAATGGTGTGCAAAATAACTATTGCAAACAAAAATCAGCCAGCAATCAATGACATTGAATGTGCAGATAAAGTCAGTGTCAATTTAATTATCATTTATTTTTCAAAGTTTGGTGAGTCAAAGGTAGTTGAGGCAGGTACTATCACAACCTCTAAGAAACATTTAAGATGGGCACAAAATGCTGGAGTAACTCAGCAGGACAGGCAGCATCTCTGGAGAGAAGGAATGGGTGATGTTTCGGGTTGAGACCCTTCTTCATTTAGACAGGTACATGGATAGGTTAGGTTTAGAGGGATATAGGCCAAACGCAGGCAAGTGGGACGTGTAGATGGGGCATGTTGGTCGACATGGACAAATTGGCCCGAAGGGCCTGTTTCCATGCTGTACGAATCTATGGTGCATTTGTCCTTTGTATAATTCTTTTTCTAAAAGCAATGGTATATCATTTATCAAAAGATAACCAAAAACTCCCCCAAAATGAAAGAAAAACTGAAAAATTCAAGTCCTTTGTACGAGTTAATAACACAGATAAATCTGACTAACTAAAGTGCTTTATAAAACACCAATTAATTTTGACTGCTGTCTAGAGAAATCCAAGATATAATGCTTAGATGGGATTATATTTGACTGGTTTGATTTTGCAAAATATAGAGGATCATCAGGATTACAAATGGCCATGAAAGGACATATGGCTGATCTGATTTTATCTTTCCTTTTCATTTTATCCAGCTATTTCTTAACTCTATTGAACTGGTCTCAAAACACTGGTAATTTGTTCCAACTGTTGATTATTCGTTGTACAAACAAATCAGTATCTGTTCACAATCCAGTACTTGTACTTTCCTTCCCCACTTTCTAGATAAATCTGAATATGTTGTTTTGCTTTAATTTTGTGTTAAACATTATTGGGTCATTTCTATTGATTATTTTTAAAAAACTGCTTTGAGGTGTTGTTTTCAAGTTGAAGAGCTGTGATTTATTGCTTCACACTCTGCTGAAAATCAATCTTGTTCCTCTCCATATTGTACACAAATGGTCCAAAGTTACAAACAGTCCTTTGGATTAAAATCTGAACAGGACTTTGCACAACTGCAGCAGTTCCTGAAATTTGCAGCAAGCTAAATGTCATGACATAACTCAGTAGTCAGCTTTGTCTATGGTCACCACAGTCTTCACAAAGTGAGAAAATGGTCCTCAACTACCTCTGGGCAGCACAGTGACGCAGCGGTAGAGTTGCTGTCTCGCAGCGCTAAAGCCCCAGGTTCGATCCTGACTATGGATGCTGCCTGTACAGTGCTTGTTCATTCTCCCCGTGAACAAGTTTTCTCCGGTGCTCTGGTGTCCTCTCACACTCCAAGGAAATACAGGTTTGTAGGTTAACTGGCTTCTCTAAATTGCCCCTAGCGTGTAGGATAGAACTAGTGTATGGGTGACCATTGGTCGGCACGGACTCGATGGGCCGAAGGGCATGTTTCCACACTGTATCTCTAAAGTAAACTAAAGTTCTAACTCACCCATGGATTACAGTACATTATATTCAAATTCAACCTCTAATATAGAAACAAGGAACTGTGGCTGCCGGTTTACAAAAAAAGACACAAAGTGCTGGAGTAATTCAGTGGGTCAGGCACCATCCCCGAGAACATGGAAAGATGACGTTACAGGTCATGATCCTTCTTCAACCCGTGATATAGAATACTTTGTAAGTGCACAAACTGACTTCCATCCGGCTCATAAAATGAGTATTGATCAGCAATAACTAGCAAGCCAACACAAGGACTATCTGCTGCCCCATGCTACACCACGATGTTCAAACAAAGTGGCATAAGATTGTTGGTTATTATTCAGACTTGGAACTTTAACCTGGTGATGTCCTTCATCTGGTAACATTAACAAGTGGAATTAAAATTGTCTGTTTAAAACTGAACTAATCAAGTGACCTTTCATAAAACTCACAACTACTTCTCGATTAGTCAGAGGATTCATCATTTCACTCTGTTATTATTCATGGGTAGGGAATCTAGTAATGACTGTACAGTACTCCAAAATAATTATTTTTAATAATATTTGGCAAAATAAAAAAAAGTTAAACATTCATATCCTGCCACAATGCTCATCTTGGATATACAGGATTTGTTTGTGTACATTCCCTTAAACAGTCAAAATGCCATTTTCAAAACTTGACTGGTTTTAATGCATTTGTATGAAACAAAGATATTGTCTGTCAAGATGACCATCATCCAACTGCAGCAACCGTGGAGGGTTCTCCATGATTTCTGTAACTGGAACAGCTCATAAGTTCTTAAGTCATTGGAGCAGAATTAGGCCATTCAGGTCACGAAAGTCAAGAGTGTTTTATTGTCATATGTCCCAGATAGAACAATGAAATTCTTACTTGCAGCAGCACAACAGATATGTTAACAAACTACACTGTGAACAGTGTAATAACAGGAGAAAAAAAGTTCAGTGTGTATATATACACACTCAATAATACATATATGTATATACACACACAAACACACACACACACACACACACACACACACACACACACACACATATATACACATATACATATATATACATACATATATACGTACATATATACATGTACATAGACATATATATACATATATATATACATATACACATAAATACACATATACATATATACACATATATACACATATATACACACACACACACCCACACACACACATATATATACACATATACATATATATATATACATATATACATACATATATATACATATATATACACGCATATACATAAATATACACATATACATACATATACACATAAATACACATATACATATTTATATATACACACATATACATATATATACACACACACACACACACACACACACACACACACAAACAAATAACAGTGCATTATAGTGCACAATAATAGTCCATTGCATCTACTCCGCCATTCAATCACGGCTGATCTATCTTTCCCTCTCAACCCCATTCTCCTGCCTTCTCCCCATAACCTTTGACGCCTTTATTAATCAAAAATCTGTCAATCTCCGCTTTACCCATTGACTTGACCTCCAGTCGTCTGTGGCAATGAATTCCACAGATTCACCACCCTCCGACTAAAGAAAGCTATTGCATATAAACTCAAGCGCATCTTCCCAGTAGCTGAAGAGTTGTTCCCTGAATCAGCGTAGATACACGATGTATATGATCTTCAATGCCCAACAACTCCAATTAAGAATACAGAAGGCAACTTCAACTGCGATGCAAGGGTATTTTTGACACTGCATCAATGCAAAGGCTCCCCACTAGAATGGTGATAATCTAACGGTGGTAACGTTGGATAATAGTTTAATCTAGAGAGAGTAAAACACAAAGTACTGCTGCAACTCAGCTGGTCAGGTAGCATTTGCGGAGGGCATGGGCTGACGAGATTTTCGATTGAGACTCTTCTTCAGACTTCAAACTATGTGGTCTTTCATTCAGAACTAAGATCACCACAGTCATTGAGCTGCTGTACATAGGTGACCGCTGCATTTGCACTTATTCAACGTCTAAGCTCCAAGTTATAGTCCACTCATTCACTTAATCATGAGACAATGGGCCTTGCACTAGACATTCACGCTAAATGATCCTCCATCACCAAGTCCCTGCTGCACAATGCTAGCTTTTGACAATAGAATTCAAAGTAAGCCATTGCTAAACATTGATCCTTTGCCATATCTCGAAAGGAACCCCTCAATGAAAGAAGTCTTTAAATTCAGTGTGCCAGCTCAGACTTGGGTCATCAGAGGAAAGACTTTCCCAGAACAGAAGCTGTTCACTGTACCTCAGTGCAGGTGACAATAAACTAAGCTCAAAAGGCTGGTGGTCCAACAAGGTACCAAACCGGTTATAAAGCTTGTGATTTATTGGGTGGTGGTGAGACTTGGCCGCTGGCATGTTTTAGACATATTAACTATAACTTTCACTTTAAAATCCATTGGCATCAGGAGTGAGCGTAGAGAGGTTTGGTTCCTTAAATAGTGCTTGGGTTTCCTTATCCAAGTCGGGATATACTTGCATTGGAGGCAACACAGAGGAGTACGAGGCTAATTCGTGCACATAGAGACTTTTCTTATGAATGTTGAACAGCGTGGATCTCCACCCCATTGGATTTTTAGGGTAATGAGTGATGACCACATTCAAACATTGGTTTCTGGGTGGCTTGAAAAGGTCAATGTAAAATTCCCATTCTCTCCTCTTATGTGTCATTTAGATTTGATGATGCAGAAAAATGACAGTACAGGTTACACAGCAAAGAAAACATTCACAATTGGGTTTGATAAGGCAGAATTTTTTTAAAAAAGCCACATTTTATAAAACTGCAACATAAGCATGTGTGTGACTGAACTTTAAACTTCATTGGTGCCGATTTGATGCACAGCAGAAATCACAGCAGCTATCCGGTGTGATTATGTCCCGGACTCACTGTGTGGTACCGGAGTGACAACTTGTATTTCTGCAACAATTTCTTTGCTCAGAATGCTTAAAAGAAAGATTTTTGTAGCTGAACATGAACAATTCTCTATCAATGTGCAGACTGCGAAAGGTACAGATACAGTCAGTCAGAGTCTTAGTGTGGAAACAGGCCTTTCGGCCCAACTTGACCACACCGACCAACAGGTCCCTGATGGAAGATGCAATTCAAAATTTGGTTTTAAATGAATGCACATTAAAAAAAAAGTCTGCTTACACTGACATTAAAATGCTCCTTCTTAAAAGTCTTCCCTCCTTAATTGTATTAGAACAGTACAGCAAAGGAACAGATCCTTCGGCCCACAATGTCCAAAGATGATGCTAAGCTAAATTGATCACCTCTGCTTGCATGTGATTCGTATCCCTCCATGCCTTGCATATCCACATGCCTCTCAAAAGTATCTTGTCCCCCTGTTATATCTGCCTCCACCTGGTGCCATGGTAAATGTCCACAAACTTGAAGAGGCAGATATGATAGTGGCGTTTAGGAGGCTTTTAGATCGGCACATGGAAGTGCAGGGAATAGAGGAATATGGCTCATGTGCAGGCAGATGAGATCAGTTCAGCTAGGCATTATATTCGACACAAACATTGTGGGCCAAAGGACCCGTTCCTGTGCCGTACTGATCTATGTCCTGTGTTCACGCAGAGCTATTAATTGACATTCCGAAGGAACAAGTATCTGGACATTCACCCCTGACCAACTGCAGCAAATATCGAAGATTCCATGTGGTACTCCAGCTTGGTTCCTTGGAATGGGGTTCCTTGGAATGTGGTTCCTTGGAAGCCAGTGAACTAGAACTTGCAGCCATTATTATGTAGCGCAGTTAATAACCTCGGGGGATTTATTCCACCCCAGCTCACACGTAGAGTAACATTTCCCTGCTTATTTTGAAAAAGAGCTCACAGTTAGATCAGAAGTGTTAGCAGCTTTTGCAATCAGCTGAAGTGTCAATAAGACAATTAGCAACCTCTCAGTTGCAGTGAATCATATATATAATCCTCCCACAGCCAAACAGATTCCTGGGGGAAATTGTAATAATACTGAACTATGCATTTGCTAATTTCAAAGATAAGCATTTAAAAAAAAAAGTCCTGCTCAACATTTCCTTGCCGTCATTGCCATAGTGGGAGAATCTAGGACAAGAGGTCATAGCCTCAGAATTAAAGGACATTCCTATAGGAAGGAGATGCGAAGGAATTTATTTAGTCAGAGGATGGTGAATCTGTGGAATTCTTTGCCACAGAAGGCTGTGGAAATCAAGTCAATTGATGTTTTTAAAGCAGAGAAATAGATTCTTGATTAGTACAGGTGTCAGGGGTTACGGGGAGAAGGCAGGAGAATGGGGTTCGGAAGGAGAGATAAATCAATCATGATTGAACAACAGTGGACTTGATGGGCCGAATGGCTTAATTCTGCTCCTATCACCCATGACCTTGTGTCATGATCATGAATGGGTTTGGTTTGTTTTATGATGGTCATCATATGCTTTCCAGGACTCTGAACTTTCTCAGTCTGAGATGTCTGCTTTCTAAATCTGCACCTTGCCACAATGTTCTTGTTTTGGTGACAGTATCAAGCCCAGAGCAGTTAATGGCAAAAACACATTTGTTGCATTTATTTGCAAAATCACAGGAAGAGATAAAGACCCATCGGAATGAAAGGTGTCAGGGAGACAACTCATGGAAACATCCAAACAAACATAGAAACATAGAAATTAGGTGCAGGAGCAGGCCATTCGGCCCTTCGAGCCTGCACCGCCATTCAATATGATTATGGCTGATCATCCAACTCAGTATCCTGTACCTGCCTTCTCTCCATACCCCCTGATCCCTTCAGCCACAAGGGCCACATCCAACTCCCTCTTAAATATGGCCAACAAACTGGCCTCAACTACCTTCTGTGGCAGAGAATTCCACAGATTCACCACTCTCTGTGTGAAAAACGATTTTCTCATCTCGGTCCTAAAAGACTTCCCCCTTATCCTTAAACTGTGACCCCTTGTCCTGGACTTCCCCAACATCGGGAACAATCTTCCTGCATCTAGCCTGTCCAACCCCTTAAGAATTTTGTAAGTCTCTATGAGATCACCCCTCAATCTTCTAAATTCCACCGAGTCTATCCAGTCTTTCTTCATATGGAAGTCGTGCCATCCCAGGAATCAATCTGGTGAACCTTCTCTGTACTCCCTCTATGGCAAGAATGTCTTTCCTCAGATTAGGAGACCAAAACGGTATGTAATACTCCAGGTGTGGCCTCACCAAGACCCTGTACAACTGCAGTAGAACCTCCCTGTTCTTGTACTCAAATCCTTTTGCTATGAATGCCAACATACCATTCGCTTTCTTCACAGCCTGCTGCACCTGCATGCCTACTTTCAATGACTGGTGTACCATGACACCCAGGTCTCGCTGCATCTCCCCTTTTCCTAATCGGTCACCATTCAAATAATAGTCTACCTTTCTGTTTTTGCCACCAAAGTGGATAACCTCACATTTATCCACATTATACTGCATCTGCCATGCATTTGCCCACTCACCCAGTCTATCCAAGTCATCCTGCAGCCTCCTAGCATCCTCCTCACAGCTAACACTGCCCCCCAGCTTCGTGTCATCTGCAAACTTTGAGATGTTGCAGTAATTCCCTCGTCCAAATCATTAATGTATATTGTAAATAGCCGGGGTCCCAGCACTGAGCCTTGCGGCACCCCACTAGTCACTGTCTGCCATCCTGAAAAGGACCCGTTCACTCCTAGAATCTAAAGAGTTTTGAAAAATTATCACTAAGGCATCTGCTATTTCTGGGGCCATCAAGTACCCTGGGATGCAGCCTATCTGGCCCTGAGGATTTATCGGCCTTTAATCCATTCAATTTATCTAACACCACTTTATCTAATTATCTAACACCACACAAATTATCTACCACCACTTCCGGCTAATATGTAGCAGAAAGAATCAGTGGACAAGAAAAATACCGTTGCAATTGTAGAAACTACGTCAAAGCGACTAAAGGACCTGTCACACTTGGGCGTTATTTGCGCGTCATTACGCGACATCATTTACACGTCACGACGCACGCGTCTTGACGCGCGCATGGTGAGACGTGGAGTTGTTTGCAGTGACGCACGGTCAAGCGCCGCGTCCCAGGATTTTGGGATTCTCAAAATCCTGGCGTGCCACCTGTTTGCTGCGCATATGACGCCCAAGTGGGACAGGCCGTTAAGATCAGCCTGACAACTTAGGGCAGGACTTGCACAGTTAGTTGCAGGGGTCTGGGGAATGCTGCAGAAAAGAGAGACCTAGGAATGCAGGTTTCCTTGCGATACAGGATGTTGAAGAAAGCATAGGAAGGAATTGCAGATGCTGGTTTAAATCAAAGATAGACACAAAAAGTCGGAGTAACTCAGCGGGACAGGCAGCATCTCTGGAGAGAAGGAATGGGTGACATTTCGGCCGTGGGCCCTAGGGCCGGTAACAACGGCAACTGACCTGGTTGGTGACTGACTCCGAACTCTGGCAACAGCAGCTTTGTCCGCCCCGAATCGTGGGGCTTCAATCAGCCCGTTCGCGGGGGCTTCAACATCGGGAGCCTTGATCACCCCAACGCGGCAATTTGACCGCGGGGCAAAGGAAGATCCCAAGGTCGATTTTAAGCTGCGCCGGGCCGGGCGATGAAAGGCCTCGTGAACAGGCCGATTCAAGCTCTGCTCTGATCTTTGCTCCACCAGGACGTCTCCCTCCACCAATCACCGCGCTCTATCCTCAGTCCCACCCCCCAACTTCCGCCTCTGACCAACACCTCCCTCCTCCAATCATCACGCTGAATCATCATGGCCGGCCCCGCCCCCTTCTACTGCCTACTGACCGACGCCTCTCTCGTCCAATCGGCGCCCTCCCTCGACCATCAGTCCCACCCCCAGTCTCGCGGAAATCGCTGATGGTCGGGGGAGGGTGCCGACAGCTATTAAAGTTTTTTACAGCTTTTTTTTCATGGAATTTTAAAACATGAATTTTAATTACAAAAAATGGGGAGGGATCGTCCCCCACCTCTCAAAACAGGGTGGGGTTGTGTCTCTCCGTCCGCCCCACCCCCCCGGGATTTCCGCCCCTGCTACTGGGTCTGGATGGCTTGAGTTGTAAGGAGAGACTGGCTACGCTAGGACTTTCCCCTGAAGCACAGGAGACTGAGGCACGACCTAACAGAGGTGTATAAAATAATGAGGGGCATAGATGAGGTGAATAGCCACAGGTTTTTCCCCAAGGTAGGGGAGTCTAGGAGGCATAATTCTAAGCTAAGATTCGAAATATTAAAAACGAACTGGAGGGGTAATATTTTCCACACAAAGGGTAATGTGTATATGTCGGAGTAGTGGGAGGGAGAGGTAGGTACAGTTATGACATTAAAAAGACATTTGGATAGGTACTTACACAGGAAAGGTTCGGAGGGATATGGGATAGGCATGGGCATTGGTCTAGCTTCACTGGGCAGCTTGTTGGGCATGGGCGAGTTGGGCTGATGACCTGTTTCCGTGCCGTATAGCTCAATGATTCAATGTCAAATGTTGACAGACAATTATATGACAAGTGAAAACAGTCAAGAGGAAGAACAGAACCACAATGTAATGGGAAAGGGTACACAAAAGGCTGGAGAAACTCAGCGGGTGCGGCAGCATCTAAGGAGCGAAGGAGATAGGCGGCGTTTCGGGTCGAGACCCTTCTTCAGACCATGTAATGGGAAAGCATCCACGGAAGTGAAAATGAGTCTTATGCAAATGGAACAAACAATGGTGTTAACAAGTTAGTTTCATGCAGCTACAAGGATTATTTGTTAGTCCACTAACATGCAGAGTTGGAGCAATGGCTAGCATTGTGTGCAGACACATAGCAAGAATAATTAATGACAAAAAAATGTTAAAAGACCATTCCAAGATTAATCTTACAGCTGCAGGTCACTTTTATGGACTCAGTAATAATAAATGAAAGTTGTTTAAAGAGGTCTGCACCCTGAACTTCAAACACAGAATCACAGGAACTCACAGGCCATTCAGTGCAAACCCCATGATAATAATTTAAATTAATCCTATCTGCCTGCACACAGTCCATGTCCTTCTAACCTATGTCTGTGTCTGCGGGACGCAGCATCTCTGGAGAAAAGGAATAGGTGAACTTTCGGGTCGAGACCCTTCTTCAGACAGAGTCACGGAAAAGGGAAACGAGATAGACGGTGATATAGATATATAGAAGAAAATGAATGTAAGATGCAAAAAAGTAACAATGAAAAAGGGAACAGGCCATTGTTAGCTGCGGGCTCGGTGAAAACGAGTTGCAGACAATGAGACTGAACAAGATGACTTTGAAGCTACTATGAGGACTTGGGTGGGGGCAGGATGGAGCAAGAGGGAATGCAGGGGTCACTTGAAATTAGATAAATCAATATTCATACGAGTGGGTTGTAAGCTGCCCAAGCGAAATATGGCTGTTCCTCCAATTTGTGTTTGGCCTCGCTCTAGATGCTTCTAAAATGTTACTATCATATCTTCTTCTATCACCATCCTTGGCAGCACGTTCCAGGCACCTACCACTCGATTTAAAATAAAACTTGCCTTGCAAATCCCATTTTAAATTTCCTCCTCTCACCATAAAACGTATATGACATTTCCAAAACGTGAGAAAAAGACTGACTATCTATGCCTCTCATAATTTTAGATACTTTTATCAGGCTGTATAATGCTTCATATTGAAAATTTTTCAACATCCCCTTTGGGAACAAGACATAATGCAATTTTATATTGAGCATAATCTTCCCTCATTTTGCCGGATTTCCCAAACTCAGAATTCACACAGCTGGCTACAACAACCACATACTGATACTCATCAAGACAAATTTTGAGAGGGTCCTTAAGGATTCAGGTAAACAATTTCACATTCATTTTATTGGGGATTTTATTAAGATTGTCCTTGGAGAGGAACCTGACGATATTAAATGCAATGCAAAGTTCTGTGAGGCAGATCTAGATCTGTAATCAGTGTGAACACGTTTTCATATTACAAATCAGAAACACAGGTACATATCATCCAAACTAAATTGGGGCTGAAGATACCCCAGTAGTTTTGTGCTCTACATCATTATAGCTGGCGGCACAGTTGTGCAGCGGTAGAGTTGCTGTCTTACAGCACCAGAGACCCGGGTTCAATCCTGACTACGGGTGCTGTCTGTATGGAGTGTGTACATTCTCCCTGTGCCGGTGTGGGTTTTTTCCAGGGTGTTCCGGTTTCCTCCTACACTCCAAAGGCATGCAGGGTTGTAGCTTAATTGGTTTAGGTAAAATTGTAAATTATCCATAGTGCATAGGATAGGGGTGAATGCTGCCCGGTGCAGACTCAGTGGGCTGAAGGGCCAGCTAATGCATTGTATCTCTATCTCTCAAGTCTAAAGTCTAAATTATACAGAATTTCAAAACAGTGCAAACTTTTGCTGCTTTAGATTTCTAAAGCACACTTAATGAATATTTTAAATACCTCCATCAGCACTCTGCCTTGCCCTGCTTGACAGAGATGTGAAACCATTTAAAGCACCTTCATTTGATAAAAGTAGCCCATTCTGCCAGCTCTATGCTTACTGAATGCTGCCACTTTTCTTATGGCCTCATCACCAGAGGTCATGTCTTTAAATATTTTTGGAAAGAAAGAATTAATTACAATTAATTAAGAATTGATTACAATTGTACTTCGTTTAGAAAAACAATTAAAACTATTTCCTGTTGCCTCCATATCAAGTTTAAAGCATAAATATGGTTAATTATTTTTATTCCATCTATTGTCGATAAATAGTTGTATTCATATGTAACGCCACATTTATATTTAAATGAAATATTACTTAACTTTGCACATGATAAATACACCTTCAGTGACACATAGGCGGCAAGTCAAGAGTCAGGAGAGTTTTATTGTCATGTGTCCCAGATAGGACAATGAAATCCTTGCTTGCTGCAGCACAACAGAATATGTAAACATAATACAGAACAGGGGATAAACGTTCCATGTGTCTATATACCACAGACCATATATGTACACAATAAATAAACAAATAAAGTTAAAGCTTGTCGTATTTAGTAGCCTGATGGCTGTGGGGAAGAAGCTGTTCTTGAACCTGGATGTTCCAGATTTCAAGCTCTTGTACCTTCCTCCCGCTGGCAATGGAGAGATGAGTGTACATTACTCCGCACCATAGTAAACTATCACCTTGCCTTAAGAGAATGGTACTGTTCCTTCTTATTGTTCCCTACCAAGCTATGAATATATTTTTTCTACTTACTACCAACAGCTACAGGTAGAAACAATGTTTTCAATTCAGCTACTCATCTGAAACTGGTTTTATGCTGGTAATATTTAATATATCTCAAAAAAAGAGGTACCAGTAGTCATTCAGTCTACGTTGGTTCTCAGTGGGTTCACATTTGGTCCATTCCCTCACAATTCCCCTGCAAGCTATTCCCTCTCTCTCTCTCTCTCACATGCACATCAACTCCACCTTGAAACTTACTTTCCCTAACACCTACCTACAGCAGGGATAATGTACAGTAACCAACTAAGCTGCCAATGACAATGACTTTGGGATTGGGAAGGAAACCAGATTATCACACTGTGACAGGAAAACATGCAATATAGACAGCACCCAGAGTCAGGATTGAACTTTTGTCATTGGATCAATGTGGAAAAATGATTAAGATAAAAAATCCCATCATGTTAGAATAAGAATATCAAGAATGGCAAATATTGTAGTAACAGATAGACAGAAAATGCTGGACTAACACAGCGGGTCAGGCAATATCCTTGGAGAACATGGATAGGCCACGTTTTGGGCAGGAAGCAGATATGCATTTCTAATACTGTAATCGCCCATAAACAATGTAGTATTTGCCGCAGAATTTGATATTATTATTGGAATTTCAAATATCATTAGAATGGAGAATGCCTTTTTGTAAAAACATGGGACATAGAACTCAAAACCTTGATGTGAAAGGGCTTCCCAAATGGAAAGTGGAAAATATTTGTTTATGCTGCAGAACAAAGTATTTTGACTTCAGTGATTTTCTACCTTGGCCTCTGGCATGATCTGAAGCAGGAGAGGGGGCATCCTGGTTCAAAGAAGCAAAATGCAAGCCTGTTCCCCAAGGATATTCTGAAAACAAAACTCCTATCTCCACTTACCCAAGCAGCAATACATCTGGCGGCTAACATTTCAGAGCAAGTCATCTCCAAGATCTGACACCTGAAGCAGTCAGAGCTGTGCTCACTGGATTGTTCTACTCGTGGAGGGGAAGGCCAGAATGACCTTGAACTTCTTATATCTGGGACATTCCAAGTGGAAGGTGATCAGTACCATATAACAGTTGGCAGCTGAACTAACATGTCAGAGAAAATGTGTAGGAAGGAACTACAGATGCTGGTTTACACTGAAGACACAAAATACTGGAATAACTCAGTGCGTTAGGCAGCATCTCTGGAAAAAAGGAATATGCGACGTTTTGGGTTGAGACTCGGGTCAGGTCTGAAGAAGGGTCTCGACCCGAAACGTCGCCCATTCCTTTTCTTCAGAGATGCTGAATTACTCCAGCTTATAGTGTCTCTCTAATATATCAGATAATCCTTGCTTAAGGGAATTTCATCTCCTTTGTGTTTCCAGAAGTAAAAAGTGTGAATGTATACATTTCCCCTGATAATGGATGCTCAGACACTGTGTGCCCCAGCCTATACACACATATAGCATTAAAGAATCCATATTAGAACCTTAATTTTTCCACTGCAGTGGAATACTCAGTACTTCATAATAGATAGGAACATGTAGCCAAGGCTTCCTTGCTAGTCCGCCGTAGAAAGCATTTTATCAGGGTCCATCACAGCATGGTTTGGGAACAGCTCCATCCAAGAACACAAGAAACTGCAGAGAATTGTGGACAGAGCCCAGACAATCATATGAACCAACCTCTCTTCCATTGGCTCCATTTACACTTCACGCTGCCTCCGCAAGGCCACCAGCAAAATCAAGGACAAGTCACACCCCAGCCATTCCCTCTTTTCTCCTCTCCCATCAGGTAAAGAGTATAGGAGTGTGCTAATGCGCACCTTCAGATCCAGGGACAGTTTATTCCCAACTGTTATCAGGCAACTGACCCATCACACAAACAGCGGAGAGTAGTGCCGAGCAATTATCTGTCTCTTTGGAGACCCCCAGACTATCTTTGATCGGACTTTATTGCGTACTAAACATTATTCATTTTATTCCCTTTATCGTGTATTTGTACACCGTGGATGGCTCGATTGTAATCATGTCATGTCTTTCCTCTGACTGGTTAGCACGCAACAAAAGCTTTTCACTGTACCTCGGCACGCGTGACAATAAACTGAACTGAACAAGATACACAAAAGCCAAATGTACATGCCCCAATAAACTAAACTCAAACTCTGCCAGCTTGAAGGAGCAGGGAAGCAAAGTCTTGGACAACGCAAGTGAAAAGGATCTAATATCCATTCACCACCTAGATTTGAGAACCCAACTCCCTTGTTCTTAAGTGATTGTTCTTTCTTATATTTAGACTTGCTTCACCGCTAAGAAAGGAAGCTGAGACTTCGGCAAATAGCCTGCACCATGGTCGGGATTGTAAGGATTGGTGTGAAGCTGAAAAGGAAGGATTCGAGGCTCCTCATGTTCCAAGGCTCCCAATGTGCCAGGCCTCAGGGTTCACCTGTACAGGCTTGTTCTCATCTGAGGTTTCCACAGCAATAGAGGTGTCGGACCTGCCTTCTGGGTAGGAAGGAACGGCAGATGCTGGTTTACACTGAAGATAGACACAAAATGCTGGAGTAACTCAGCGGCACAGGCAGCATCTCTAGATAGAAGGAATGGGTGACGTTTCGGCTCGAGACCCTTCTTCAGACAGAGTCAGGGGAGAGGGAGACAAAGAGATATGGAAGGGTAACGTGTGAAAACGAGACACTAAAGGGGACGTAGATCATAGTTAGGGATAGACCCAAATTGCTAGAGTAATTCCTAGCAGGACTCTCTTCTGCCTTCTGGGGAGCTGGCCCACAGGTTCCACTGGTCAGGTTGCAATACTTACACTAAACGTTATATTTTGCACTAATCGTTATTCCCTTATCATGTATCTGTACACTGTAAATGGCTTGATTGTAATCATGTACTGTCTTTCTGCTGACTGGCTACACGCAACACAAGCTTTTCACTGTACCTCGGCACATGTGACAATAAACAAAACTGAAACAAACATATCCACGAAAGCCAAATGGCTTGTCAAATACACGTCCCACCGCTGATCCAGCCACTGTTGCCCATGAGATCCCATATCTGAGCAGGTGCCTGAGGATATCAGATGCACTCGTGGATATCTGCTGCTGCACGATCGTTAGGGGCTGCAGAACCTGCGGTGAACGGTGCTGCAGGTAGTGCAGTTGACTTGCATCTCCTGAAATCTGGGTTCCGTTCTGACCTCTGGCGTAGAGTTTCCATGTTCTCCACATGACCACCTGGGTTTCCTCGGTATGCTCCGGTTTCTTATTACATCCCAAAGATGTGTGCTGACTGGGTTTAATTGGCCTCTGTAAATTGTCTCACAAAGTGGCGGGTGGTAGGAGGATCGGGGGGGGGGGCAGTGAAGTTAATTAATGTGTATGTGTGAAAAAAAATTACAGAAAGTAAGGGGGGACATGGGATTGGTCTGAAAACCAATAATGACTGGCTAGTTGAATCAATAACGACTGTCCAATTGACTAGCTTCTATATCTTCCATGACTAAACTCCTGTACTTTAGGATGAGGAGGCACCTCATTGAAACTTAACAAATTGTGAAAGACCTGGATAGAGTGGATGTTTCACCTAGTGGGAGAGTCCAGGACCAGAAGGCACAGCCTCAGAATAAAAGAGTGTACCTTTAGAAAGGAGATGAGGAGCAATCTCTTCAGTCAAAGGCTGGCGAATCTGTGGAATTCAATGCCCCAGATTGATGCTGAGGCCAAGTTATTGAGCTGAGATCGACAGGTTCTTGAATTATTAGTAAGGGTGTCAAAGGTTATGGAGAGAAGGCAGGAGAATGGGGTTGAAAGGGAAAGAAAGAGCAGCTATGGTTGAATGGCGGAGTAGACGCGAAGGGTCGAATGGCCTAATTCTGCTCCTATGACATAATGGGAAAGATAGAATTAATTAGGAGACAATACAAACAGAGGAAATCAACTCATCAAGTCCATTCCTCTGTGACTTTCACTAAAAAGTCCAGAAATGGAGCTTTTTAAAATGGCCTAATGATTTCCTAATGAAAGCAGGATTCCACATGCTGTACACAATACAGCGATCATTCCCCCAAGCGTTAATTCCTTGAATTTCCTGCAGGCCTTCCCACTTTACTCTCCTCTTCTTTAAAATATGCCTTTTCAAATATTTGATCACCTGCTGTCGGTTCAGCCGTGAATCATCTATTTCCCTATGCCTCTGCGAAGGGCCTTGGGACACTTTTGCTACATTAAAGTGCCCGTAAATTTAATCTATTGTTGTGGAAAGAAAATTGTTTCAGCATCATAAATACACACAGATGCGGTGCAGCAAATCATGTAAGAAAAACAGTGACAGCAGTTATTAAATAGGCTTTCCAGCTGTTGAGAAATAAAGAATCATTTAACACATAAAACAGATGATGAGCTGTGTTATAATCAGCTTTAATTAGGCACAATGCTGTTCTGTTGTATTGGAACAGAAAATCCAAATTTTCTTCTGATTATAATCGCCACTTTATTGCCTTCCTTGATTGATAAGAAATATACCAGTTGCCCTTAATCTTTCACAGTTAGGACCTTTTGCTTTGCATGGTCAATCACCTTTGGCTTAGTTTGTGGGAACTCTTGGATATATATTCTGACTGAATACATTCTTGCATTAAACCATTTGCTAATTTAAATGATGTAAACGATAAAATAGAGGGGAAAGATTAGGGGTAGATTTCACAAGAACAGGACTGTTTCTATACATTCGGTACTTAATTACATATTTGGTACAAGCTTCGTACAGACAGCAACCATAGTCAGGATCGAACCCGGGTCTCCACTGCGGTAAGGTAGCAACTCTATCACTGTGCCACCATGCCCCCCATGACAAGAAGCTAACATAAAAAGAAAATTAAAACTCAACCGTGAATCGTTTCCTAACGTCCAGTAAACATATTACCTTTACTAGCTCTTCAATTGCATTTAATTTAATTCCTATATTTCCAAATATGTTATTCCTGACATCCTTTGATGATTTATAATGGAAATTTCAGTATAATCAAAGGAATGTCCAATAACTAACTTTCATTTCAAAATTTAATTTATTATTATTTTTCAAAGTATTTAAAATTATTTTTAATAGTTAAAAAATACATTATTTAAATATGTTTTAAAAATTATTATTCAACTTAACATTTATGTTGAAGGCTGTCAATAAAATAGCCACGTCTTGGTGGGGTTTCCGAGTTTTGGAGATCAGACACAATGGCTATTTTTAATTTTTCTAACCGCACGCTTTCCCAAGCAATAAAATGAAGTTTATCAAAGCTTTTAATTATCAATCAGGTCTATGCCATAATCTCATTTTAAACACATGCAAGTTTAAAACCGTTGCGGTTTGCATCATCCCAGTGTTGTTAACATCATTTACAATCCCTTTTCAGTCTCTTGACATTGATTCAAATCAGAATGGCTTTTGAAGAGCGTGGCCAACTTGAAATCAATTAAAACCATCTGACATTGCCGTGGCAGAGTTTCACTTGGATTGGAAACAAATGTCCCAAGTGGGTCTCAAATAAGAAACCTTTTCTCTCGATGTGGGCTATTGGCATAATAATCACACCACTTATTTCAGAAGACTTTAAAACTAATACACAGCGGTTCCTTAAAATTACAATGGTAATGATATGTAATGTGATGGAACTGGCAGAGCTTGGGGCTGATAGGTGTGGGCCGAAACACTTTGGTTACCACTATTGTAGCAGCTGAAAGGGCCAACTGCTCAGTCTATGGGTGACTGCATCATTTCCCTCCTATTCCCTCCTGTGGATCATACAGGTTAAAACACTGCCCATCAGTGGATGCCCTACTCATTGTGCAAACTTTTTGCCCACCTAATTCAAGAGCACCATTAGTGCCAATATATAATTCAAAATAACCTAAAGATCGGCAATGGAAAAGGCGATTGAGCAGTAGCGAATACCGCCCAGTCCATCACGGGTACCGACCTCCCCACCATCGAACGGATCCATAAGAGGCGTTGTCTCAAAAAGGCAGCCAGCATCATCCGAGACACACACCACCCTGGCCATGCTGTCATTTTACTCTTGCCATTGGGAAGAATGTATAAAAGTCTGAAAACTGTGGCGTCCAGGTTCAGGGACATCTACTTCCCAACAACCATCAGGCTATTGAACACTACAACCTCTAACTCAACTACGAATTGCATTAGGGACTTTGGGCTTTGCTTTTTTTTTTTTAAATTTATTGAATTGTTTTTGTTTGTTTAGTTTGGTATTTATTGAGTTCTGCGTTTACAAACTTGTGCTGCAAGAAAGAATTTCAATGTTTTGTTTCGGTGCATATGACAATAAAACACTCTTGGCTCTTGACTCTGAAACAAAGGTCGATGGATGTCGGGGGAGTTACAGATGTAAAATGTATTATGTGGCAAAAGGTTTCCTTGAAAATGGTGTTACAGGTTGAAAGTGTATTTAAAAAGGTTTTTGGCACATTGGCCTTCATTAGTCAGCGTATTGAGTATGAAAGTTGGGAGGTCATGTTGCAGTTATATAAAAAGTTGGTGAGGCCACATTTAGAGTATTGTATTCAGTTTGGGGCATCATGTTTAACCTGCCAAAACTACCTCCTCTGGTAGCTCGTTCCATACACCCACCATACAGTGGAAAAGTCCAAAAACTCAAAAAGCAGTGGCCTTGAAATCATCGAGTACATCTTTGGTGCTTTAAATCAATATGAATAATGTCATTACATCTAATCAGTGAGATATTGATGAGATGGTAATTGAAGTAATTGAAGTCATCAAAATGTTGTGCAGACTCTTTACGGGCATGTTATGTGTCAGTCAGCCTTTGGAAAGCTGTAACAAGTGGTGAATTAAACTGCTTTTACACTGAAATTAATAGATTTTTTGGAAACTGCAAAGTCCAGAACATTGAGCAGGGAAGTAGACTACAGGCACCGTATCAACCTCGATAGAATGTTGTGCTAAAGATTGGTGAAACTAGAGATAGACACAAAAAGCTGGAGTAACTCAGCAGGATAGGCAGCATCCCTGGATGGTGACGTCACCCCATTCCTTCCCTCCAGAGATGCTGCCTGTCCCACTGAGTTACTCCAGCTTTTTGTGACTATCTTCGGTTTAAACCAACATCTGCAGTTCCTTCCTACACATTGGTTAAACCAGCGTTACTGTTTTAAGGCTCCATCTTCACAGCAAAATGCATTGAGCAAAAATTGCCTCTGCAATCCTGACAACAAAGAAAGCTCAGTCTGAAACGAAAATTGCTACAATCTCGCACTTCCACAGACATAATATCTAAAATGTGCAGTAAATTGACAGCCTTCAATTTGATGTTCTCTTCAAACAAATTTAAATTGCTGTATCATCCACACAGAAATACAATTAAAAAGTTCAACGAGAATGGAAGATTATTATCTAGTAAGCACTAATAACTATCATTGGAAATTAAAGGCAGCCTCAAAAGCAAGTGAGAGAGGTTATGTAATAAAGAAAAACAGCTTAACAATATAGCTTTGAAAGATGTAAAACAGAGTGAAATGAACCTCAATAGAACACTTTAAAGATGCAATTAAAACAATACTTTGATTCAGAATAGAAATGACAGAATCAGATTGAGTTGAAAACAATAATGGAGAATTTTGCAAACGCATTGGACATCTGAATTGTATAATCGTCGTGGTTTTTAAATTTTGCACTGTACTGCAAACATCACATTAGTACTTTGTACTTGACAAAATATTTTCTTTCGGAGATCAAATTCTCAGATATTTCTGCAAAATATGACAAGAGAAACAGACCAGTGGAGTTCAGAGAAATATATTTATTATTCTAACATTCAAACATGATCATCTCCGCTTCAAATCTGCCATCCCCTCTCAAACAATTAAGCAACACCTCTCAAGGGCTGCTGCTGAGCCCCCTCCTCTACTCCCTCTTCACCTACGACTGCATACCTGTACATGGGACCAACACCATCACCAAGTATGCAGATGACACGACGGTGATTGGCCTCATCAGCGACAACGATGAGTCGGCCTACAGGGAGGAGGTTCAGCTCCTAACAGCATGGTGTGCCGACAATAACCTGGCCCTCAACTCCAAGAAGTCCAAGGAGCTCATTGTGGACTTCAGGAGATCGAGAGGCTGCACGCACAACCCCATCCATATCAACGGGACGGAGGTGGAATGTGTCTCCAGCTTCAGGTTCCTGGGGGTCAACATCTCCGATGACCTCTCCTGGACCCACAACACATCCTCGCTGATCAAGAAGGCTCACCAGCATCTCTTCTTCCTGAGGAGACTTAAGAAGGTCCACCTGTCTCCCCAGATTCTGGTGAACTTCTACCGCTGCACCATCGAGAGCTTCCTTACCAACTGCATCACAGTATGGTATGGTAACTGCTCTGTCGCCGACCGGAAAGCTCTGCAGAGGGTGGTGAACATCGCCCAATGCATCACAGGCTCCTCACTCACCTCCATTGAGTCTGTCCATAGTAAACGATGCCTGCGCAGGGCACACAGCATCGCCAGGGACAGCTCACACCCCAACCATAGACTGTTTACCCTCCTCCCATCCGGGAGACGCTACAGGTCCCTCCGCTGCCGCACCAGCAGGCTCAAGAACAGCTTCTTCCCTGCGGCTGTCACACTTCTCAACGCTGCACCTCAATGACTGCCTGTCTCCACCCCTGGACTGGAGGACATGGCTAGTGATGTTTCGGGTGGGGATTGAATTAAGTCTGAAGAAGTGTTCCAACCCAAAATATCACATCCCTGTTCTCCAGAGATGCTGCCCGACCCGTCGAGTTACTCCAGCACTTTGTGTCCTTGGACAATCTGCATGCAAGCTCTACTTTCCTGTAAACTTCATGAATTTATGTCCAGATTGCCCCGCACTCCTTTCTTAAATCCATTCAACTTCCCTGTCACAGTACACAATTGGCTCCAGTCAAATACAAAAGCTAAGGTAGACACAAAAAGCTGGAGAAAATCAGTGGCTCAAGCAGCATATGGAAAGAGAAGGAATAGATTATATTTTGGGTCGAGAAATACAAAAGCTATCTATCTCTCTTCATCCATATTGAACACATTGTGAGTTTTGATACTTAACTACACCACCCCCTTCCAAGTTCCCTCCACCTTTGATTAGCAAGGTGAGAGAGCAATTGCCTTTATTCCAGTACTATGCTCCAAAGAATAACCTGCAATTGGTTATTTTTCTGTCTGCACCACCCTCCTTTGACCTGCTCTCCACCCCCCACCCCAAATTTCACCAGCATCCCACTTCCTGGTATCTTTTACCCCAAAGAGAGGCAATTCCCACCTGTGCACTGCCTCACTAGCACCTTGATTAGTATAGACATCAGAAGTTATGGGGAGAAGGTAGGAGAATTAGGTTAGGAGGGAGAGACCGATCAGCCATGATTGAATGGCAGAGTATACATGATGGGCTGAATGGCCTAATTCTACTCCTATTCCTTGTGACTTTCTGCAGGACCCCAATTTTCTCCAAGATCTCATTCCGCTTCTCTGGCATTCATGGATGAACATAAAATTCATCCACTTAAATATGGAGAAAACAAAACATGGAATATTGGTGTGGCAAATGACCCCAAGATGAGCCACAGGTCTCAAGCAACAGTGGTGTTCAGTAACTCACAATTCCAGCATTTTAATTTCCAGTTCTTCTCTACTTTCATTCATTGTTTAATTGCATTTTGCCAGACAATGTAGCTTTAATTAATAAGCCTTCACCACCCTTTCTCAGCCAGAATCTCCACCATTTCCATCAAGAGTCAAAACTCATTTTCAAGTTCTAGAAGAGGACCTCTTGAGTATGGTCACTAGGTTTGCGATGCCTACCCAAAAAGGGCTGTCGTTACATCCTAAATTGGCAGCCAGTATAAATTACATGGCGACAAACCAACTACAAGAGCAAGCCATCAATGATACAGCAAAGTACCAACTCCGGAGAATTGCATCTCCCTCAATGTGCCTGCTGCTAACAACCCCATTTGGGGTAACATGAGCCCTGGGATAAGGAGCCAAGAAGTCAAACTCCAGAAGATCCTTAAACTGCTGGCTGCTGGGATTACGGCCGTTGTCAGAACAGTGGATGGAGTTGATATGCCGGAGGAGCTGCAGGACGCATATCACAAACTCCCTTCCCCTGTTCAGCATACACCTAGTCGAAAGTTTGTACTTTCACAAAAAGAGAAAACAGAAGGTCATGCATGAAGATTAAATTTAAAAGGCGTAATTGAGAAAACCAGAAGAGTCTCATGAGTTCGTATCGAACATTTTCACCAAATATAAAAAAGACGGCGGATACCGCATCATCATAGATTTGACTGAACTGAATACTTTCGTGCAGTATGCTCATTTCAAAATGGAAACTTTTGTCACGGCCAAACAGCTAATTTCCAATAGGTACTTTATGGCTTGCATTGACCTAAAGGATGTATACTATTCAGTACAATAAACAAGGATCATCGCAGATATTTGAAATTTGTCTGGATTGG
The DNA here is from genome assembly GCA_035221665.1 of Okamejei kenojei. NCBI lineage: Eukaryota > Metazoa > Chordata > Chondrichthyes > Rajiformes > Rajidae > Okamejei > Okamejei kenojei. The sequence goes on along the minus strand of CM069141.1, from coordinate 16,011,619 downwards.
GCAGCTCTGGCAGTACAAAGCACTACCTAATGGTTTATCATCAGCGCCCAGACGGTTTACCAAATTATTAAAACCAACTTTAGCGTGTCTCAGGAAACAAAATCATATTGTTATGGCTTACCTCGATGATGTTTTCATCGTGGGAAAACATTTGGAGTTGGCCAAACTGGCCGTCTCAGCCTCCGAACACCTATTCCGAAAGCTGAGATTTATCATTCATCCAGATAAATCAAAATTGATGCCTTCTACTACAATGGACTATTTGGGTTTCACAATTGATTCTGTTCAAATGTCTGTCACTTTGCCACCAAACAAAGCGTCAGACTTGATAGAAGCATGCAACAGCCTTACTGGCATCAGGAAACCATCTATTCGGCAAGTAGCCAGAGTGATTGGGAAGCTAGTCCACCAGAATGCCCTCATCATAGTCACAGTGCAAACCATTTCCAGATGGTTAAGGATGGTATTGGGTGCAGCGGGGGTGGACACTAACGTATTTAAATCTCACTCCACCCAAGGTTGATGGAAGTTCCAATGGGCCACATCCTTGCAACAGCGGGTTGGAGTAATGAAAAAACCTTTCAGCAGTTTTACAATAAACCCGTGGCCGCACCTGAAACGTTTGCGGAAAAAATATTAAGTTCTGTTTTATAATTTCCCCGATGTTGGGGCATTATTGTTTGGTATTGTGGAATAAATACCTTTTTGTTTTTCAGCACAGTTTCATGTCTGAAATACGTTAACATACTCCTCCATTTCTCATAATGGCAGTGTGTGAGCATGGACTCGTTCCAGGGCATCACAGAGCTTTGAAATCTTCACGTAGTCATTCACGTGACTCCGAAGTAAAATAGTAAGATTAAATGAGAACTTACCAGTTTGAAGTTTGATCTTTATTTTATGAGGAGTTACGATGAGGGATTACGTGCCCTCCGCTCCCAAACCCTGTTCGTTCTCTCTTATCTTACTATGTTAGTCAACTTTGGTATCTGTGATTTCACACCACTGCTTTGAAGAATGTCGTGCATGCGTGCTGGTGGGGTCTTCACGTAATCCCTCATCGTAACTCCTCATAAAATAAAGATCAAACTTCAAACTGGTAAGTTCTCAAGGAATCTTACTATTAATGCCACAAAACATTTTTAAATTATGATTACCGTCTTGAAAAAAGCTTTAAAAATGTATGGGAGAATTTGCATTAAGTCTGATGTCCATAAGTCAGGACTGGTTAGCACGTAACAAAAGCTTTTCACTGTACCTCGGTACACGTGACAATAAACTAAACGGAACTGGTATGGTACTTTTTTGGTATGGCAGGGCTCTCACTTAACTTTTTTTCTCTGTGCAAGCCGGGAGACCTAGCTGCTTTTCAGGTTGCCAAATGACAGTTTAGGTGGTCATTTAAGACTGCTTGCATGACACGTGCGATAATGTGCTCGAATGAAGTGCATAGTTACCAGTCAGAATAATGCTCATTGAAGCATTCACATATTATTTCTGCTTCAAATAAAGTCACGAACTAAACCTATTCATCACTCAAGACATGATATATACCACAATGACAAGCAGCAAAATTATAATACAGTATCTCAACTCTTTTCACACGTTGCAATGAATGCAATTCCTATTATTTCTTTTCCACTTCCAACGGTGGATTATTCAGCGTATGATCAACCTCGGTGAGACCAAGCGGAGGCTTGGCGATCGCTTCGCACAACACCTCCACTCAGTTCGCAATAACCAACCGGATCTCCTGGTGGCTCAGCACTTCAACTCCCCCTCCCATTCCGAATCCGACCTTTCTATCCTGGGCCTCCTCCATGGCCAGAGTGAGGCCCACCGCAAATTGGAGTAACAGCACCTCATATTTTGCTTGGGTAGTTTACACCCCAGCGGTATGAACATTGGCTCCAATTTCTGATAGTCCTTGCTTTCTCCCACCTTCCCCTCCCATTCTCAGCTCAAACACAGCCTACTGTCTCCGTCTCTTCCTTTCTTTTAACTGCCCCCCCCCCCCCCCCCCCCCCCGACATCAGTCTGAAGAAGGGTCTCGACCCAAAACGTCGCCAATTCCTTCGCTCCATAGATGCTGCCTCACCTGCTGATTTTCTCCAGCATTTTTGTCTACCCATTCACACAAGTTCTGTTATCCCACTTTCCTCACCCACTCACTACACATTAGGGGCAATTTTACAGAGACAAGTTAACCTACAAAGCCAATGCGTCTTTGGGATGTGGGAGGAAACCCGCTTGCAGGGACAATGTGCAAATTCAACACAGACCGTGTCCGAGGACAGGATCGAACACAGATCTCTGGCGTGTGAGGCAGCAAGTCCACCAGCTGTGCCACTATATTTTGTTTTCCAACACACAAAAAATTATACGTTGATAACTTTGGTTCCTAAAAACAATAAACTATCCATTTTCAGTCTTAAATCTCCAAGTGACGCTATGTCCCCCTTTACAGCTACTGTATGTTTTAATTCAGTTCAAGACTACGGGGCAGTACATTGGCCATAAAGTTGCTGCCTAAAAGTACCATAGACCCGGAATTGATCCTGAATATAGGAGCCATCTGTATGGAGTTTGCTCCTTTTCCCTTTGATCGCATGGGTTTTCTCCGGGTGCTCTAGTTTCCTTCCACATTCCAAAGCTGTGCAGTAACCTTTTTCAGCCCCAACTCAAAAAGTAATATTTTCCTTTTGTCCAGAGATTCTGTCTGACCTGCTTAGTTACTCCAGCTGTTTGTGTCTATCTTCAGTTTAAACCAGCATCTGCATTTCCTTCCTACACACACAATACCATACGATAGAACTTTATTAATCCCAGGAAGGAAATTGTGTATATAAATATATATATATATATATATACACTCTGTAAACAATGTTATAAACGAGAAAACAAAAGTGTATATTTATATATTAATATCTTCCTCTCACTCTCTGTCTCTGCCCCATCTGCCTCCCTCTCTCTCTCTCTCTCTCTGCCTGAGAGTTGGGAGCCCTGCTAGTGTCTTAGGTCCAAAAGAGGATAGAAAGAAAATACTTAAATGGTCCATGTAAGAAGATTTTAATAAGCTCTTCTACATTTAAGGTAAATTGACGTATTAGAGGCAAAATGCATCTTCAATATACATATCTCTCGCCACAACTGAAAATAATTGCACTTAAGTGATATATCATCCATTCTGCAGGTATGTAGTTATAATCAATTTTTTTCTTATTAGTTAATCCTATATGATATTTTCTGTAATTTCAGATGTCGACAGCGGGTCCAGAATACTCGTCGACAAGATCCCGCGCACAAAATGATGTGAATTATGTAAATATTACCATGAATGACGGAAATAAAAAGTGTTTTCCTCGTTTATGAAGATCAATTTAGAATTATTTGAAATTGTGGGGGTTGGTGCAATATACTGCTGAACCACAAATGTGTCGTCATGGAACATTCACATTTTAAAAATCCATGTCTCAAAAAAAAGCAAGAAGGTCCCCATGTTATTTGACCAACCTATCGGCTGAATTTAGCTGTATGGTACATTATTTGTCACAGGTACTGAGGTGCAGTCAAATTCATGTTTGTATGCAGTTCAGTATATGTATGACTATGCATAGCACTTAGATGCATATTAGATAACTGAAACTGATCTATAACTAAGGGAGTGTCTGTACGCCTAGAGTTGACATAATGGCTGAGATATCATCAAAAGGCTTGTGAAGTTTACAAGCATAGATAAAATCCACTGAGATATTGAATGAAATTTACAGTGTTTTGATCCAAAATCTGATTTTAGCCAGGCTTCAAAAGGAACATTCTAAATAGATCGTAAGTATACACATTCACTCAAGCATTCATCTGAACTAGCAATCTCTTATTTCTCTTTACCCATCTATAATTTGCAGCCAAATTAGGTGCAAAACAGCAGTTTGAGGCACAGCTGTGTCTTTCAAAGCAGCATAATCTGTCATGTGATTTATATCATCTTGGTAAATGCTAATATTTTGTTGAAACAAATTGGGAGTCACACCGAGCTAATAACAGGGTGCCATAGAATCATAGAATGATAGAGTGTGGAAACATGCCCTTTGGCCCAACAATGTCTCAGCTACTCCAGTCCCACTTGCCTGTGCTCGGTTCATAATCTTCCCAACTTCTATCCTCAATACTCTGACTGATGAAGCCCAGTGCCAAAAGCCTTTTTGACCACCTTATGCACCTGCGACTCGACCTTCATGGAACCATGCACCTGCGCTGCTAAATCCCTCTGCTCTACAACACTACCCGCTAGTAATTAGATGCAACAAAAGATTCAAATTGGTCTTTGTGAAATTAAATACATTGTGTTGGGTATTACAGCACATTTTCAACTTTTTTTATATTTTTTTTAATCTCAATAAAGTTCAAGTGAGTTTATTGTCATGTGTCCCTGATAGGACAATGTTGCTTCAGCACAACAGAACATAGTAGGCATTGACTACAAAAACAGATCAGTGTGTCCATATACCATTATATAAATATATACACACATGAATAAGTAAACTGATAAAGTGCAAATAACAGATTATGGATTATTAATGCTCAGAGTTTTGTCCGAGCCAGGTTTAATAGCCTGATGGCTGTGGGGAAGTAGCTATTCCTGAACCTGGTCGTTGCAGTCTTCGGGCTCCTGTACCTTCTACCTGAAGATAGCAGGGAGATGAGTGTGTGGCCAGGATGGTGTGGGTCTTTGATGATACTGCCAGCCTTTTTGAGCCAGCGACTGCAGTAAATCCCCTCGATGGAAGGAAGGTCAGAGCCAATGATGGACTGGGCAGTGCTTACTACTTTTTGTAGTCTTTTCCTCTCCAGGGCACTCAAGTTGCTGAACCAAGCCACGATGCAACCGGTATAACATAAACGGGACTGTGGGTTCCCATCCTACTCCTTCCAAAGTCCACAATCAGTTCCTTGGTTTTGCTGGTGTTGAGGGCCAGGATGTTGTGCTGGCACCATATGGACAGTTGATCGATCTCTCTTCTGTATCTCTCTTCTCATCCCCATCAGTGAAAGGTCCCATAACAGTACATAAAACACTAAACATTAATAATAAAACACCATTGATCAAACATGTGAACCAAACAAAATACCAGAGCAAAAGGAGGCTGCAGATTTTTGGCTGTTGAGTAGAGCTACTACCCGTGGAAAAAAGTTGTTTTTATGTCTGGCAGTGCCAGCTTTGACAGTCCGGAGTCGCCTTTGAGAGGGAAGTGATTCAAAGAGTTTGTGGCCAGGGTGAGAGGGGTCAGAGATGATCTTACCCATTCGCTTCCTGGCCCTTGCAGTGTACAGTTTGTCAATGGAGGGAAGGTTGCAGCCAATAACCTTCTCTGCTGATCAGACGATTCGCTGCAGACTCCAGGTGTCGTGCTTGGTGGTTGAGCCAAAACAGACCATGATGGAGAAGGTGAGGACAGACTCTACGATGGCCGTGTAGAATTGGACCATCATTGCCTGTGGCAGATTGTGTTTCCTCAGCTGCTGTAGGAAGTACATTCTCTGTTGTGCCTTTTTGACTGTGGAGTCGATGGTAGCCCCCCCCCCCCCACTTAAGGTCCTTGGAGATGATGGTTCCCAGGAACTTAAGACACTACAGATGTGACTGTGGTGTTGTTGATGGTGAGTGGGGTGAAGGGAGGGGGAGCTCTCCTAAAGTCCACAATCAATTCCACCGTCTTAAGAGCATTGAGCTCTAGGTTGTTGCTACGGCACCAGGACGCCAGCTGTAACACTTCCTGTCTGTAGGCAGATTCCTCCCCATCCTGGATCAGTCCATTCAGGGTTGTGTCGTCCGCAAACATGTTGTCCGAGTTCTGCAGTGAACCAGGCCTTGTTGTTGTTGAACCATGTCTGGGTCTTAGTTGGAATGCAACTGTCCTCATAAAAGCTGACATATGACGATACAGTGTCCGTATACCCATCGAGGCTTGTGGTTGCTTCCCTGAACACATTCTAATCCGTGCAGTCAAAGCAGGATAGTAGGTTCTCAATGCCCTCGCTTGTCCACATTTTCGTTGTTCTGACCACAGGCTTAGCAGCTTTTAGTTTCTGCCTGTAGGTCGGAATAAGGTGAACTAGACAATGATCAGAGAGACCCAGACCCGCCCAGGGAACAGAGTGATATGCTTCTTGATTGCCGTATAACAGTGATCAAGTGTTCTGTCCCCTCTGGTGGGGCAGGTAACATGAAGTTTGTATTTTGGAAGGTCACGGCTGAGGTTATCTTTGTTAAAGTCCCTCAAAACCATGGAGTCCGGGAAGTCACTCTCCACCCTCATTACTTGGTCAGCGAGTTGCATTTGCGCTTCACGTACGCAGGCTTGGGCGGGGGATGTAAACTCCAGCGAGAATAAAGGAGTTAAATTCCCTCGGAGTGTGGAAGGGTTTGCAGTTTATAAAGAGGGATTCCAGGTTGGGAGAGCAGAAATTTGACAGTGCCGTGATGTCGCTGCACCAGTCCAGGTCGGTATAGAAGCATATTCCACCGCCTCTTGGTTTCCCCGCTGCCTCCACTTTGCGATCCGCTCTGTGAAGTTGGAAGCCAGCCAGTTGCAGCGCGCTGTCCGGGGTCGACTCACAAAGCCAGGTCTCGGTGAAACACAGACCAGCGGCTCGAGAGAAGTCCTTGTTTGTCCAATGCAGGTTGCATTTCGTCCACTTTGTTCTTGAGAGAACGTACGTTTGCCAGGAATATGCTCGGGAGTGGCGTGCGTGATCCTCGTCGCCAGAGTCAGGTGAGTGCTCCAGAGCGCTCCCCACGGGTCCTCCTCCGTCTCAAGACCTTGAACGCAGCCACAGCCCCGCTGACGAGTATGTCCAAATAATCCAAGTGAGAGAAATCCGGAACGATGTTTGGAGGTACTGTATGTCCGATGTTTATGAGTACCTCGCTTGTGAAAGTAATCTTTGTAGGGTTTTCACAGATGACACAAAAACAAACAAACACATATAAAACAGCATGGAGCAGTACACTGTGGCAGCCATCGTCAGCACCAGCAGCAGCAAGCGGTCTGAAGAAGGATCTCGACCCCAAACATCACCCATTCCTTCTCTCCAGAGATGCTGCCTGCCCCATTGATGTACTCCAGCTTTTTGTGTCTATCATCGGGTTAAACCAGCATCTGCAGTTCCTTCCTACACAAGATGCAATAGGGACCTTTTCACTCAGAGGGTGGTGGGTATATGGAGCAGGGTGTCAGAGGTGGTAGTTGAGGAAGGTACTATAACAACATTTAAAATATACCTCTATCGGTACATGTATAGTAAAGGTTTAGAGCCAAACATGGGCAAATGGGACTAGCTTAAATGGGGCACTTTGGTTTGCATGGACGACTTGGGCAGAAAGGGTTTTTTATGTCGTATTTGACTCTAAAGCTACCTAAAACAATCAAATTCATCCCCCACAATCAAAATGTGGATTACAGGAATGTCGGAGACACTCCATCTGGAAAGATTGAGGCTTGTCCTAATGGACAGGTTGGATCTTTTCAGAGGAATATGGTCTCCATACATTGAATATCTAAAGGGTCAAAGTGGCTCGGTGCGAGAGCCTGACTGAAACCTGAATAATGGAATAGATGAAGAAATACGTATAACAAATCATGGATATATCTCCAACGATGGATAACATTTTAATACTCCATTCACTTCTTTATTTTTGATTTCTTATCTCTATATTATTTTTCTCTATCTTTTCTTACTTATAAAAAAAATGTATAGAAATATAAATAAGTCTTAAATGTTAATATTAATAATATTATGAATGTATGTAAGACGTATTTTCTATTAATTATGTATTTACAATTAATAAAAATATTTATCAAAAATATCAAATTCATTCCAACCTGTTCAGTACTGATTTAGCAAAACCCTTATGAAAACTTTAAAGCTCATTGCAATCAACTTCTAATACATTCTACACAGTTAAGATTTCTAAAGCTTAAAAAACTACAGATGCTGAAAATCTGAAGTAAAACCAGAAAGTGTTGAAAATACACAGGTCAAGCAGCATCTGTGGAAAGTGAGATGGGGTTAATATTTCAAATTGAAGGCCTGAATTATTTCCCATTCTGCAGATGCAGAATGCAGATGTGTATTTCCAGCATTCTGTGTGTTTAATGTAGTTTTTCTGCTTATATTCCAGTTAAGATTTCAAACCTGCCTTTCTATGCAGTTTTCTTGAATGCACAGATTAGGTGTGAATCATACAGATGACTTTTTGCGAGTCAATTAGTCAAGGAAATTCCAATCAAGTTTGAAATTGAAAATCTTTCCCCTTGGGAACTTTTACACTAAAACATTAACATTACCAAACTATAAAATGTTAACAATTTTAATGTGAATATCTCAGATAAGAACAAAGGCATCGGTGTGTAAAATATTACATCGTCCGTTTTCATTGTTGTGTCGAATGGAATATTTTTCATCAGCACAGCCATACTGTTAATAACAGTACTATACTAACGGGCACTTGTCTGCTTTTAATCATTGAGTGTCAGGTACATCTGAGCAGGGGTTTGTCATCGAAGCACCCAGGAATCTGCATAAACCAGCATCCTTACCTTGCTATAGTGTCTTTATTCTTTTCTAAAAGATTTTTCATCCTTGGCCCCTAAATTGCAACTTTGGTGCCTTTTTTAAGATAAATTTGTGTTACTCTCAACTCATGATTAAATTCCAATAAAACGCACCTTTCCAAATGAATACACAAGAACACAAGAAAACTGGAGCAGGAGCAGGCCATCGAATCCTCAAGCCCATCTCATCATTCAATTTGATCATTTGAGTTTTGTTTATTGTCACATGTACCGAGGTAGAGGGAAAAGCTTTTGTTGCGTGCTAGCCAGTCGGCGGAAAGACAATACGTGACTGATTACAATCGATCCATCCACAGCGTATAGATACACGACAAAGGGAATAACATTTAATGCAAGTCCAGTAAAGACCGATCAAAGATAGTCCGTGGGTCTTAAATGTGGTAGAAAGCAGCTCAGGACTGCTCTCTAGTTGTTTGTAGGATGGTTCAGTTGCCTGCTATCAGCTGGGAAGAAATTGTCCCTAAATCTGGACACGTGCGTTTTCATATCTCTTGCCTGATGGGAGAGGGGAGGGAGTGGTTGGGGTGCGACTCGTCCTTGATGATGCTGCTGGCCTTGCCAAGGCAGTGCGAGGTATAAATGGAATCAATGGAAGGGAGGTTGCTTTGTGTGATGGTCGGGGCTGTGCCCACAATTCTCCGCAATTGTCCCTGGCCTCACCTACATCATCCACAACCCGCAATTTTCCGATATTTCAAAAGTTTCTCCACCTCAAGTGCAAGAGCAGGTAAATCATGCTGAACTTCTAGATAATACTGTTTTGACCACAGCTCGAGTATTACATCCAGCTCCGGGCACCGCACATCAGGGAAGATGTAGAATGCAGAAAGGCTTTGCTAAGATTTGTTCAGTTCAATTCAGTTTATTGTCACGTGCACCCAGGTCCAGTGAAAAGCTTTTGTTGTGTGCGAACCTGCCAGTGGAAAGACCATACATCATTACAATCGAGCCATTCATGAAGGACTTCAGTTCTGTGTATCAGTTGATGAACCCGGGTTACTTCACCTTTGAAAAGGTGATATATGGGAGGGTAATGACAGAGGTATTTAAATCATGAAGGATATAGCGGAGATAGAGAGAAATCGTTCCCATCAGGTGCAGGGATTAATAAGGTGACCAGGAATTAATAATTACCGAACACGAGTACTTTTGGTTACATGGGAAATGTGCAGCCTGGGATAGCAGATTTGATTTATACATTCACTGAGAGATGGTTAAACATCTGGAAGAACACAATTAGCAGGATTCTGGGGAGAGGACGGGAGAGCAGGACTAACCAATTTACAGTTACATAGAATTTTGGATAAGAATGGAATCAAGGGACACAAGATTAGTACAGCGGGTTGATGCTGAGATATGTAATCAGCCATGTTCTTATTGAACGGTGGAGCAGGTGAATGGAACCAAATGGTCTCCTGATGTGTTAAAGAAGGAACTGCAGATGCTGGAGAATCGAGGGTACACAAAAAGCTGGAGAAACTCAGCGGGTGCAGCAGCATCTAAGGAGCTAAGGAGATAGGCGACGTTTCGGGTCGAGACCCTTCTTCAGACTGGTGATGTTCTCCTGATGTTCCTATTTCTTGTGTTTTTAGAGGCCCATCTTGCACTAAAAGTGATTCCCTTATGTATCTATACACTGTTAATGGCTCAATTGTAATTATGTTACGTCTTTCTGCCGACTGGTTAGCACGCAACAAAAGCTTTTCACTGTACCTCAGTACACGTGACAATAAGCTAAACTGTAAACCATCTCCACAACAGGTCTGGCTCGCTTGAAGCAAGAGGAGGATGGAGGGAGACAACAGAGGTTGCTGGACCAAAAGGGGGGGGGGTGGTCTTACTTTCTGCGTCCTCAATGTTGGCTGCGGGTGGCACCCTTCCGGGGAACAAGAGATGAAGAGGGCCATGCAAGGAGAGGACAACGGTCCACGGGATAACTGGGATGGAGGTGACGGCTGCAATGGGCATTTGTGGGACTGTAAATTGGTGCCACTTGCCCAAAACAGAGTGGGCTGTTCTGTACGTTCTGGTCTAACTGGAGGATTGTGCTCACGTGTAATGATAGACTTGCGGAGCTGTATGCAAAATAAGCCTAATGGCCTCCTTACATTAGGTGACATCATTATTATTAATAGACACAAAATGCTGGAGTAATGCGGGACAGGCAGCATCTCTGGAGAGAAGGAATGGGTGACGTTTCAGGTCGAGACCCTACTTCAGACTGACACTGTTTCTTTACCCATTGCCCCTGTTTAGTTTAGTTTATAATTGTCGCGTGAAGCGAGGTATAATGAAAAGCTTTTTATTTGCGTGCTAGCGAGTCAATAAAAAGACTATACACGATTACAATCAAACCGTCCACATCCTTTACATAATTCGATCACCGTCTTTAAAGAAATAAGCAGTTTTATTGAACGTGAAACAAATAATTATTAGAAGATAAAACCATTCCATTTACAAATTTGTCAAGAGTTAGTAGATGTGAAATATATTCAGCATAGAATCAGACTACTGCATTAGTAATAAGCTTGAGATCATTCTTCACACTTTCTGATTTTGAAATCTCACATTAAATCAAATTTAATTGGTATGACAACGATCACTTTAAGATCGTGGAGGAAGGTGTTAATACGTGCAGTGATTTAGATAGTCAACTTTTGATAATTTCTTGGTGTAAATTTCTGCATTAAATTAGTTCAGGCAATCAAATCCCAATCCATCATTTCTTGGGGAAATGATATATCAGTGGAGATTTTTTTAAGTTTTTAAAATGATAAGGGAGCTGCATTCAAGAGCATATGGTGCCGTACCTGCTTTTGAATTTCCTACTAATGAAATTGAGTTTAGTTTAATTTAGAAATACAGGGTGGATACAGGCTCTTCATCCCACCGAGTATGCGCCAACTAACAATCCATGCACACTAACACTACCCCACACACTGGGGACAATTTACAATTTTACCCACGCCAATTAATGTACAAACCTGGACTTCTTTGGAATGTGGGAGGAAACCGGAGCACCCAGAGAAAACCCACGAAACACACAGGGAAAATGTACAAACTCCATACAGACAGGACACATAGTCAGGATCGAATCCGGGTCTCGGGCGCTGAATCGAATCCGGGTCTAAGGCAGCAACTCTATACTGTAGCTGCAACCCAGGTTTGGCTTCAGGTCTCACATCAGCCTTCAACAAAATTGAAAAAACTCGTGTTTCACAGCCCTGATAAATTCAACGGAATTGGATTTCAAGCCCGATGTATAACATGCAATCTTTGCTTCAAGGAACATTTAGTGCGACCAAAGGGGAATACATTTCCAAGCAGATCTCTCGACTCATAATCTGTATTTTGTATTCCAAAGTTAAAGCATAAGTGGTCATGTCGAGATACAATTTGAAGTCATTTTGCCCAATAATGGAGTGTGTTTTTGTTTGAGATAGAGAGCCATTCAGCTACTTAGCCCAACTCATCCATGCCATCCAAGATGCCACATCTAAGCTTGTTCCATTTGCTTGCGTTTGGCCCATTTTCCTTTAAACTTTCTTACCATGTTCCTGTCGAAGTGTATTTTAAATGCAGTTATTGGACCTGCCTCAACTACCTCCTCTAGCAGCTCGTTCCATATACCTGCTTATATATGTTCATAAGTTTGAGGAGCAGAATAAAGCTATTAGGCCCATCAAGTCTACTCCGCCATTTAATCATGGCTGATCTATCTTTCCCTCTCAACCCCTTCCTCCTGCCGTCACCCACAATCCCTCACCTCCTTACTAATCAAGAATCTGTCAATCTCTGCATTAAAAATACCTATTGACTTAGCCTCCACAGTTGTCAGTGACAATGAATTCTACAGATTCACCACCCCATATAATCATCAGATATGGAAGATAAATGGAACAAGTTCTGAGTTAAAAGGTTGCCCTTTAGGTCCTGATTAAAAGTTTCCCCTCTCTCCTGCACATTGTTCAGGATAAAAGGCAAACACATGCCTTTGTTTATTTTTCAGTCTTACTTTAAATCTCTGCAATCCACAGCTTTGAGTTTTATTCAATCGGCATTCAATTTTGAATTTGTTCCAGTACTTAAAATATTTAAAGCATAAAACTCAGTAAAGTGAAGGCATGACAGTTTGTTCACTGCTTAACCACCAATTCAATTCGCACCCCCACTGGTAGTTCTTAGAAAGAAAGGCAGCATTCAAGAAGAATACTCATTAAACAAGATGCACGTACATGGAAGATACAATACACATTTGTTTTAGACCAGCTGCACAATGGTCATAGGTACCAAATTATTTGTTTAGTTTTTAGAGATGCAGCAAGGAAACATGCTTTTTGGCCCATCTAGTCCACACTGACCAGCAATCCCAGCACTTTAACACTACCCTACACGCACACGGGACAATTTTACATTTATACCAAGCCAATTAGCTGATGAACCTGTACTTCTTTGAAGTGTGGGAGGAAACCGAAGATCTCGGAGAAACCACAGGCAGGTCACGGGGAGAACGTACAAACTCCGTACAGATAGCACCAGTAGTCAGGATTGAACCCGGGTCTCTGGCGCTGTAAGGCAGCAACTCTACCGTTGGGCCACTGTCCAACCAGGTTTTCCTCCATATTAGTTCCGTAAATATCCAGTGAAGAGTCCGATGGTGCTCTTGAATTGTTAATGCTTTACAATATTAGATTTTACAGGTGTGGGTGGGTGGTAATAATTCCACAAGTCATCAGAGAAATGACTCGCTCCTGGACACACTAGAGGCAGGAAACATGTTCTCGATGTTGGGGGAGTCCAGAACCAGGGGCCACAGTTTAAGAATAAGGAGTAAGCCATTTAGAACGGAGACGAGGAAACACTTTTTATCACAGAGAATGGTGAGTCTGTGGAATTCTCTGCCTCAGATGGCAGTGGAGGCAGGTTCTCTGGATGCCTTCAAAAGAGAGCTAGATAGGGCTCTTAAAAATAGCGGAGTGTGGGGATATAGGGAGAGGGCAGGAACGGGGTACTGATTGTGGATGATCAGCCATGATCACATTGAATGGCGGTGCTGGCTCGAAGGGCCAAATGGCCTACTCCTGCACCTATTGTCTATTGGAGCTTACACATCAATCTTTGCCTGCAGCTGTGGCCAACAGTCCTTCAGAAAGGTTTACTGGTGGCTGAAAACTAACAATCTGAAATGGCACAATTTGTCCACAGACTGCAGCGTCTCAAGAAGGTTCCAAAATCAAAATACGCTCCTTTTATCCTCTGATCCACGGTTGAACTTTAGCATCTTACTGAATGCGATCTATCTGAGCACTGTCCCCCACAAATTCATCTCTGGTTTGTCGAACTAAACATGCCAAATGGTCATGGATAAAATCAATGGAACTAAAGTTAATGAAACCAAATTTTGGAACTACATTTTGCGGTGTTGACTGGTGGCAAATTTCTAACATAGAAATATAGAAAATAGGTGTGGGAGTAGGCCATTCGGCCCTTCGAGCCAGCACCACCACTCAATATGAACATGGCTGATCATCCAAAATCAGTACCTCATTCCGGCTTTTTCCACTTACCCCTTGATTTCCTTAACCCTCAGAGCCAAATCTAACTCTCTCTTGAAAACACCAGTAAATTGGCCTCCACTGCCTTCTGTGACTGAGAATTCCACAGATTCACAACTCTCTGGGTGAAAAGATTTTTCCTCATCTCAGTACCAAATGGCCTACCCGTTATTCTTAAACTATGACCCCTGGTTCTGGACCCCCAATATCGGGAACATTTTTCCTGCATCTACCCTGTCCAATCCTCTATGAATTTTATATATTTCTAAAAGAACCCCTCTCATCCTACTAAATTCCAGAAAATACAAGCCCAGTTGACCCATTATTTCATCATACATCAGTCCCGCCATCCCAGGAATTAACCTGGTGAACCTTCGCTGCATTCCCTCAATAGCAATAATGCCCTTCCTCAAATTAGGAGATGAAAATGGCACACAATACTCGAGGTGCGGTCTCACCAGGGCCCTGTACAACTGCAGTAGGACCTCCTTGCTCCTAAACTCAAATCCTCTCGCAATAAAGGCCATTGGCTTTCTTCACTGCCTGCTGTACCTGCATGCTTGTAGCCCTGTCCCACGGGACAAGTTCATTCCAAGAGCTCTCCCGAGTTTTAAATAAAATCAACCTCGTGGTAAGCACGGAGAATGAACGTAGCGGGTACGTCAGAGCTCGGGGACGTCTCTTAGCGGCTCGTAACGCTAACGGCAGGTACTCAGGAAGACTCGCTAATGGCAGGTAAGCTCGGGAAGACTCGTGAAGATTTTTCAACATGTTGAAAAATGTCCACGAGAGCCCCGAGTACCGACGAGTGGCCTTTACCGTAAATCTCCGAGTTCGAATCAGGGCAAACTCGGGAGAGCTCTTGGAATGAACTCGTACGGTGGGACAGGGCTATTACTTTCAGTAACAATGTAGTTTCATTGTTTTGGGGTGGCACAGTGGTGGAGTTGCTGCCTTAGTGTTAGAGGCATGAGTTTGATCCTGACTACAGCTACAGGCTGAGTTGAGTTTAAGTTTAGTTTATTGTTACGTGTCTATGTATCGTAAAAAGCTTTTGCTGCACGCTTACCAGTCAGTGGAAAGAATATACATGGCTGCACGGAGTATGTACGTTCTCCCCGTGACCGCGTGAGTTTTCTCCGGGTGTTCCCATTTCCTCCCGCACTCCAAAAATGTACAGGTGTGTAGGTTAATTGGCATTGATAAAAATTGTAAATAGTCTACAGTGTGTAGGATTGTGTTAGTGTACGAGGTGATAGCTGGTGGGCACAGACTCAGTGGGCTGAACGGTATGCTTACGCACTGCATCTCTCAAACACACATCTTCTATTCCATACGGACTGAATTATTCCCCTTCAACACAAAGATATGCAAGAAATTTATAAAATAGAAATCTTCTTATAAATGATTGAGATTCAATTCTTCTGCAGCGCAAACTGTTTAAGAACTAATATATGGGTAGCTGAATTCGGAACATTTTTAATTTGTTCTCGTGGATATCTGAAGTTCCACATGAAACATCCACTCTCAAAGTATCCCAGATAAAGAGACTTCTGTTTGTTGATAAAATATTCCTCTGAGTGCTAGCAAGTAGTTAGTGCATAAAATGCATTCTGTATTGTACATACTTTATCATTCAAGGTTCACACATACAACTTAAAATGTATATAAATCAGCACTAACTATTGGAGTACAAGAAAAGCACTAAAACGATCATATATTTAGGAAAAAAGAATTAAGCTTCATCTCATTTTTGTGTGCATACTATTCACAACTTGAGGAGATTTCACAGTGGAGTGGACAAAATGCGTAGGAAAGAACTGTAGATACTGGTTTAAATCGAAGGTAGTCACAAAATGCTGGAGTAACTCAGCGGGTCAGGCGGCATTTCTGAAGAAGGGTCTCGACCTGAAGCGTCACCCATTCCTTCTCTCCAAAGATGCTGCCTGATCCACTGAGTTACTCCAGCATTTTGTGTCTATCCTATTCATAACTTGGTCAAGATCACAGGATCAAAGAAGATTACAATTATGAAAGGCTAGGCTGGCTCGATGCGAGATCGATCCATTGAGTCGCAAATCCCCACCCTCTCCTCGAGGCTCTGCATAATTCACACTTCTTCAGTTTATTACAAAATAACTGAATTGAATCTCCCCCTGGCAATATACTCCATACCCCAACTGCTCATTGGGCCAAAGGGTTTCGCTTCACATTGAGTCATAGAGTCACACAGTGTGGAAGCAGGCCCTTTGGCCCGACGCCGGCCAACATGCCCAATCTGCACTAGCACACTCGTCCCACCCACCTGCATTTGGTCCATATCCCTCTATACCAATTTGCCTACCCAGGGGGATTTGTACTTTTTTTTTTCTCATTGACTGACTGTGTTTGGTTCTGGTGTACCAGTATCCGTTCATCATTAGTTGTTCATAAATAAGTGAAATAACGTTGCTATGTGCTAGCAAAGTTGCCAGGAGTAAACGGGACGAAAAAGGTTGGGAACCCTTGCTCTAAACCTATCCTTCCATGTACCAGTCTAAATGTTTTTTAAATGTTGTGATGCGCCTGCCTCAACCACCTCCTCTGGCAGTATGTTCTGGGCCACCACAATAAATTATGTTACAAGACTTAAAATATTGTGTGCAGTTTTGGTCGCCCCATTACAGGAAGGAATGGGGGCTTTGGAAGAGGTTGACCAGAATGCTGCCTGGATGAGATGGTATTCGCTCCAATCCTAGCCCTGGGTATTACAAGAGGCTGGGCTAACTTGGACCGTTGTCTCTGGAGAGTCAGAGGCTGGGGGAACATCTGACAGAAGTATATAAAATGATGTGAAGGCATAGATAGCGTAGACCCCTAGCGAACCATTTTATCCAGATGGAACTGTCAAAGACCAGAGGGCATTGCGTAAAGGTGAGAGGGGCATAATTTAAAGAGGATGCATGGTGCACAAAGATAGGTCAGTGCCTGGAACGTGCTGCCAGAGGGGGCGGTGAAGGCAGATGTGATAGTGGCATTTAAGAGACATTTAGATAGGCACGTCGATATGCAGAGAATGGATGGATATAGATTATGTGGAAGCAGAAGAGATTAGTTTAACCTGACATCATGTTTGGCACAGATATTGTAGGTATGTTACAAAACTTACCTTGAGCTGCGCTGCTGTTCTGCCACTGCCCGTGTGCGCGACTTTGGCGCCTTTGAGAGGGGGGCGGGTTTAAAATGCGGTTTTCTCCAGACTATTCAAATCGAATAGTCTGGAGAAAACGGTGTTTAGCTGCTAAAGAGAAATCGCTCCGACATTTGTTTTATGAAGTTATTTTTAAACTACGCTGGATAATGTTTAGCATGAGTAAATTAAAAATCATCTTGTAAAGCCATCAACGGCGACAATGGGACGAATCTCACGTAGGGGACAAGGCAAGGTACACCATTTTTTTTTCATATAAACTTGCTTCTTAGGATGCCTTTAATCAAAATTTCATGCTGCGAAAAGGTGACTTAGAAAAGATACGAACCGGCAGTATATTTTCTGCCGATACGGGGTTTAAATTCACCGCAACCGCAACATTCCAATCGATCGCATTCCATAAAATCCCACTCGCAAGATGATTTAAATTGCCATTAATTTACGGGAATTCAACACTAACTGCCTTCCATTTGGCCTAAACATTCTTGACAATGAGATATAAAAATCATGTTATATTGTGAATTCTTGTGTGAATGTCATTTGGACACTTAGGCTAATTAAAAATGTTAATCTTTTCTTAAGAAATGGATAGATTTTTAGATCTAGTAATTGAATTTTGTAATTAGCTACAATTGGGTAACTAACTAATGATATGCTTTAATTTCAGGTCATCCAAGTAAGATTGTTTCATATTTGTTTCAGAATACTTCAATCTACAATAACTGAAAATTTCTTTCAGTTCTCTGAATTTTTAAGAAAGTTATAGGCTTTTGGCTGTCCTCGATCACAGCTTTTGTGTTAAGTCAATGGAAAGCAATAGGGGACAAGATGCTAATTTCCGAGTATGAAAATAGCCATAACTTTTTTAATACTGAAGCTATGAAAGTGAATTAGGTGTCAAATTAAACTTCTTTTATGCTTTATCTGATGGGATCTGATTTTTAAAATCTCAAAATGTTGTAACATTGTTAGATATTGTGGGCTGAATGGCTTGTTCCTGTGCTGTTCTGTGTTCAGCACCAAATAGGCGAAACATAAGATAAACCCCATAAACTCACTAGCAAATATATATTCAATGTTGAAGCAGAGGTTTTGCCGTTATTTAAACGTTAGTTTTTTCAAAGAGAAACATTATTGAAGGTTACAGCAGAATATTAAATTGCACAATCAAGGCTGCAGGCAAATCTCATCCATTAAAGGACCTGTGAATTACCAGTTTTGAAAATGACGTAGTTTATTTCTGTTTGAGTTTGATTTAACAGGACTACTAAATATTCTGAATTTATCGATGGTGGTAGGAAGGCAAGGAAGTGTTTAGTCCTTAAATATGCACTAAAGTGGTGTTGCATGCAAGACTTGCTCCCACTTACTGTGGATTTGCTTACTGCCATATAGACTAATTTCCTAATCAATGGGCACATACATGCAATTAGAAATAAAATCATTTGATAAATGTTGCACAGCACCCCGATTTACTTGTTATTGCTCAGTGCACTTTAAGGAACTCAGCAGGGCAGGCAGCATCTGTGGAGGGAAATGGAGAAAATGAAGTTTGTGTCGGGGCAGATTCCAGCATCTGCAGTCCCCACAGCGGTAGAGTTGCTGCCTTACAGCGCCGGAGGCCCGGGTTCAAATCCGACTACAGGTGCTGTCTGTACAGAATTAGTACGTTCTCCCCGTGACCTGCATGGGTTTTCTCCAAGATCTTTGGTTCCTTCCCACACCCCAAAGACATGTAGGCATGTAGGTAAATGTAAATTGGCTTGGTAAATGTAAAAATTGTCCATCGTGTGTGCAGGATAGTGTTAAAATGCAGAATCACTTGTCGGCGTGGACCCAGTGGGCTGAAGGGCCTGTTTCTGCGTTGTATCTCTAAACTAGTTTAAAGATTTGTTGCGCTTAGTTTAGTTTAGAGATACAGCGCAGTAACAGGCCCTTTGGCCCATGCACGGAAATCGCTATCAAAACATGGAGGGGACCGGGGGACACACAATTTCTTGTCGGCCGCGGGCGCATGCGCACTCACACACACACACACGCGAGGCTTCAATCGTAGGCTCTGTGGAGACCCACTGTCAAAATAAACTTAAGCGAGAGAGGTGGCGGAGCGAGCACTCGGTGCTGGTGCTCGGTCTGTTCAGCAGTGAGGGAGTCAGGATCTAAGCCCGTGTCCCTGGTGCTGTGAGGCAGCATCAACGCGCAGACCGAGTGGCCTCTCTCTCTCTCTCTCTCTCTGTGTACCTGCCAGCAGCCGCGGCAGACCCTCCCCGCCTTCCAGATAGAGAACCGCATCCCTGGTGGTGACCCGATCCCGGTTCCCTCTGCTCATCAGGCGCCAACTCCACGTTGTACTGAATCACCCCCGAGTCAAGCGGCACGCTGGACAAATCAATAAATTTGGCAAATAGCCTTCCTCAGTTTGTTAAAATATAGATTTATCGCTTGGACACTCATTATTTTCTTGGGTCTCCCATCTTTCTGCTGCACCTTCCGGTTTTATATTCCCGCATTTGGAATGCACTGATTTCCTAGTTTCCAGTGTGGAGAGAGCAAGATGCATTAGTGCGAGCCTTTGGTCATGGGCTTGAATCGGCCCGTTCATGGGGTCTTTCATCGGCCGGCGGGGGCTTTAGCATCGGGTGCCTTGATCGCCTCAATGCAGCAGTTTGATTTTAAGTCGCGCCGGGCGATGATAGGCTCAGCGAATGGGCCCTTAGAAAGCGGCTGATAAAGTTCCGGATGACAAAACATGGGGGGGGATTGTCTCCCAGCTCTCAAAGCATGGGGGGGGAGGACGTGTCCCCCCTGTAACCCCCAGGATTTCCACCCCTGCTTTGGCCCACGGGTCCGCGCTGACCATCATTCCCTGCACATTAACACTAGCTTATAAATATGAGGGACAATGTTACATCTATACCAAGCCAATTAACCTACAAACCTCTATGTCTTTGGAGTGTCGGAGGAAACAGAAGATCTAGGATGAAACCCACGCAGGCCACGGGGAGAACGTACTAACTCCATACAGATAAGCACCCATAGTCAGGTTCGAACCTGGGTCTCTGGCACTCAACTCCTGTATATCGGCGAGACCAAGCATAGGTTCGGCAATCGTTTCGCTGAACACCTCCGCTCAGTCCACCTTAACCTACCTGATCTCCTGGTAGTCAGCACTTTAACTCCTCCTCCCATTCCCAATCTGACCTTTCTGCCCTGGGCCTCCTCCATTGTCAGAGTGATGCCCAGCGCAAATTGGAGGAACAGCACCTCATATTTCTCTTGTGTAGCTTACACCCCAGCGGTATGAACATTGACTTCGCTAACTTCAAATAGCCCTTGCTTTCCCTCTCTCCCCCTCCCCTCCCCAGTTCACCCACCAGTCTTACTGTCTCTGACTCCATTCTATCTCTGTCCCGCCACCTCCCCTGACACCTCAGTCTGAACAAGGGTCACCCATTCCCCGCATGTTGCAGAACACACTTGGCTAATAAAATATGAGTATGATTCCTCTCCAGAGATGCTGCCTGTCCCACTGAGTTATTCCAGCATTTTGTGTCTACCTTCGATTAGAACTGGTATCTGCAGTGCTTTCCTACACTCTCTGGCACTCTCTGCTCTACCGCTATGCCACTGTGCCACCCTGTATAGGAAGGAACTGCAGATGTTGGTTTACTGTGATGATTTCACATCTCTAGTTTCCCTCCTACTCTCACTCTGAAGAAGAGTTGACCCGAAACATCACCTATTCCTTTTCTCTAGATATGCTGCCTGACCCACTGAGTAACTCCAGTTTTTTTGTGTCTACCTTCACTCAAATCATGATGGAGGCACCCTACAACATGAATACAGTAGCTCAACAAGGTCTTCCCCATCTTCTCATTGGGAATTAGGATGGTTATTAAATCCTTGCCCTGCCAAAGATACCCACCTCATCAGCTCCAACATGCCCTACATCTTTTTTATTGTCATATGCCCCAGATAGAATGATGAAGTAAGAATGTCAATGTTCTATCTGGGACATATGACAATGAACCACTCTTGAATCTCTTGATCTTGTGATGTTTCAAAGAAAATCTGTATCGACTGCGAGGAAACAGATCTTTTTCCAATGTTAATAACTGCATCGCATTCCCAAAAGAGCCAAAAACGATTAAACATTACGCAGAACATTTTAAATATAGATTGCAAAATGACAGTCAATATAACTTAAGAGTTTGAAAAACTCAATTTTTTTGCTAAAGACATAAAAGGAAACATTACTGACAATCGGTCATGGGAGAAGGCGGAAAATCGACAAAATGTTACTTTTAATACTGTGACCGTGTCAGTATTTGAACCTTAAGCAGTGATTAAAGATATTTGCATCCAAGCAAAATGCTTATTCACTTTAAGAAAAAAACGTGCTGTAAATGAATCAAAATTAACATTTTATACAGCGGGGTCACCTTCTCAGATGAAGGCGGGGAGACGCAGTCGACAGGGGTTTGCTTCTTAAGGGGTTGGACAGGCTAGATGCAGGAAGATTGTTCCCGATGTTGGGGAAGTCCAGAACAATGGGGTCACAGTTTAAGGATAAGGGGGAAGTCTTTTAGGACCGAGATGAAAAAAAAAAAAATGTCACACAGAGTGTGGTGAATCTGTGGAATTCTCTGCCACATAAAGCAGTTGAGGCCAGTTCATTGGCTATTTTTAAGAGGGAGTTAGATGTGGCACTTGTGACTAAAGGGATCAGGGGGTATGGAGAGAAGGCAGGTACTGAGTTGGATGATCAGCCATGATTATATTGAATGGCGGTGCAGGCTCGAAGGGCCGAACGGCCTACTCCTGCACCTATTTTCTATGTTTCTATGTTTCTATGCTTACAGGCAAGTAGCTCTCATTGGCCAGATTAATATTTGTTTTAATGCAGCGTATGAAGCAAATCACTATGACTTTCATCTCAGTCAATGGAAAAATAACATTGACAACCACCTTAAGTTATTAAAAACAAAATAAATTGATTTAGGAAAGCATTGGTAGTTCCTTGGCTTCAGACAGATCCACCTCTGATTTTCCAGCAACTGGTGGTCCGACACCTCCAACTTTAATCCGGATAAAATAACGAGAATGCACATGAAATCCTCCCCCCTCCTCTCTTAAGGTGACCGATCTTGACCTCATCGGGACTTCTGAGGCATTTGGGGGGTAAAATTCGCCCCCTGCGGCCGGAGTTCTGGAACTCCGGGCCGACCAGAACCGACAAATCTGTTCCCATAGCCAACTTCAGAGGAGGACTTTGCCGGTCAGTACCTTGGCTGCCCGATGGCCTCGGCAGACTATTCCAATACTGTCGGAGTCCTCTCAAAGGCCGTGAACTCTGTTGTTCTGGCTAAAAGGATAACCCAGAAAAGCTCTGGAACCAAGGATGCCGGAATAATGGTGGTGGACCTGTACATTTTTTTGATTAATAAATGAGATATGTACCAAGGTGCAGTGAAAAAAGCTTTAATTTGCATGCTAAGTCAAATATTACTATACATAAATACAAGCAACCCAAACTCAAGTACAATAGGTATAGTGAAGATTTGCTGAAAACGAATATGCTGCATAATACTGCCACGGAGAAACAAGAATTATTTTCCCAAACACAATCATTGGCCACAGAATTCGGAGAATGTTTTTTAAAAAAAAATTCACCTCAGTGACTCAGGTCAGTTTTTTCGCACCAGCCTTACTTATTTTTTTCCGTTAATTCCTTACAACAATTCTACCGGTGTTTGGAAGCCTGCCATTCATATGACGGTATACCCAGCAGTTTAAGTTGTTTAATATATGCACTAGTGCTTGACATTATATATATATATAGTAAAGCAAATGTCAAGCACTAGTGCAGGATGTTGCATTAGGCACAATAACTCAGCAGTCCATAACATAGTCAGTGAACTGCACAAGACTGCACCCTGCCTGTTTATTAAAAACGATTAACATGTGTGCATGGACTTAACTACAGAAGGATAATTGTTGCAAATTTAATGGCTCAATGATAATAATCTGTGGTGGCAAACATAGCTAAAACACTATATCAAATGATTAGTTCACAGAAAAATATTAAGACTTTCATAAACTCATAATTAGGCCATTTGGCAGATCAAGTCTACTTTGCCATTCAATCATGGCTGATCGTTCTCTCTCAACCCCATTCTCCTGCCTTCTCCCCATAACCCGTGACACCCTTCCTAATCAAGAATCTGTCAATTTCCGTCTTAAAAATATCCATTGACTTGGCCGCCACAGCTGTCTGTGGCAATGATTCCACAGATTCACCACCCTCTGACTAAAGAAATTCCTCCTCATCTCATTTCTAAAGGTACAGCCATTTATTCTGATGCTGCATTCTCTGGTCCTAGGCTCTCTCACGAGCGGAAACATCCTCTCAACATCCTCTCTGCATCCACATCATCCGTGACATTTTAAATCTGACAGACCAAAGCTTCGCAGAATCATTGAATTAGTATGCGTAGAAAGTCTACCCCAACGTTCTCAATTGTTTACCTTACTTTCTTTGTTGGGACTCGTTTAATTCTGTTTCCACCACTTTATAGGCATTGAATTCACATCTGCCACAGGGCCCAGTCAAAATGTTTTGTCATTTGAATGTATAGTGAGACATTTAAACGCACACAAACAGTGCCCGTAATTAAAAGCAGACAGTTCTATGCTGGAATGAAAAGAAGAAAATACGCAGGTAAACCAACATCTATTGAGAGGGATTCACAATTATAATTTCAGCTTGATGATCTTTTAAGGGAAAAAGCAAGAGCATTTTAAAATAAAAGGGAGGGCAGTGAATAGATAAAGCAAGGGAGAAATGTCTGCGATTGGGTAGAGACTATATCAATTCAGTTCACACAACTGATCTCAGTATTATTGTAGAGTGGGTGAAGACTTGTTAATCACAGGTCTTGTTTCTGGAGGATGTGTATTTAGAGGGAGATAAACAAGGGCAGACAAGAGAGAGAGAAAAAAAAACACATACTCCTGGAATTGAGAGGCGGAACACAGAGGTTGCTGAGGATTTGAAACAAAACAGAATGCTGGAAATATTGAATAGGTCAGATAGCATCATCCATATTTGAGAGAAAACTAAACTGACCCGATGCCACAAGTGGATGAACCAACACCAGAACTGACCTGACGCAGGCAGAAAAATACATGTATTTGAAGTTGTTGACTTCATTATTGATTCCCGAGGGGAAAAATGCCCCAAGTTTGAAGATAAAGTAGAGTTTTGAGTTTACAGTGGGATTCAATGGAACAGTGACACAATTCCTTTGAAATACCTGGCTCTGTACACATTGCTTGTCCAACAGCTAGACATTTGAGTAGCAATTCTGGAAGACTTATTGCAGTAAAAACCCTTCTCCAGCTTAGGCCTTTGCTGTATTTCCTGTCAAGTTGCAGACCCAGAGTGAATCACTGCTCAGATCCATGCAGTTATATTTTAAAAATCCAATCTTGACTCTCCGTTCATCTAACTTCGCGCAGACATCAAAAATCACGTGTTGAGCTCCAGGTGAATTCAATCCCCCAATTAGCTTGCAAGCAATTCAGGCTCTTCATAATTATCACAGTTGCGATAGTAACTCTGCTGTTAATAACTGGTTTCCTCTACACAGCAGGTCAGGATTCACGCAAGGCCACATTTTACAGGACAATCATTAACTCAGTAGGAGAATTAGTGCATCGCACAGTGTACATTCAATGTTGCAGTAATGATCTACCATCAAAACTGTGCACACATGAACAAATAAAACTAAGGGATCTGATTTCTAGGTTGAATTGATTTTGTGATGTATCATTTCGGTATGCTTTTATAGTTAATGGTATACTCTGGTTGATACCATGGTCTGCTAACTCTGCAAACTTCCAACCCTTCCCAATTCAGTGAACAAAGAGACTTGCACTGGAAATATGTTTTAATTCCAAAAGCCAGTTTAAGCATTCCACCAACCGAGACCTCAACTATGTCTGCCAGCACAGATGTATATTTCTTGGCACCTTTGATACATGGATCTGCCATGTTAAATGGTAGGTATTAGGGCAACAGTTTTGACTTCACATAAGTTCCTCTTAATAAATTGTGAGATTTATGGCAGTTTGTTATTTTGAACTTCTTATTTCTAATCGTATAATTTGTGCTGATAGTCAAACAAAGGAGAGCAGATTCCGTGAAAACTGCATTTAATTCTTGAAATAAGTAGTGCATTTAAAGTAGAAGAGGTCATACTAAGAGGATCGATTCAGTGATACAAGTACCAATATCTGTTATCAGGCAACTGAACCATCCTACCAACAACTAGAGAGCAGCCCTGAGCTGCTTTCGACCTCATTGGAGACCCTTGAACTATCTTAGATTGGACTTATCATGCACTAAACATTATTCACATTGTTCCTTTTATCATGTATCTGTTCTCAGTGAACAGTTTTTCTGCAATCCTGTATCATCTTTCCGCTGACTGGTTAGCATGTAACAAAAGCTTTTCACTGTACCTCGGTACACGTGGCAATAAACTAAACTCAAACTCAATATATGGAGGGAGCATATTTTATATTTCTAACTGAAAAAATATGCACTCAATAATATTAGCCAAATGCCTAAATTAATTGGTGCAATTTAGTGGATTACATTTTAAACTATTCAGTCTGAATAAATACGATTAATTCCATGTGCCAATGTAAAACATATGTAAATTTCTACAAGGTCAGGTTGCAAAGAAGAATATAACCCATGGTTTAAATTTCAATGCAATGAGCTTGTTTGATTAACTCGCATTTTGAAACTATATGTACACCTCGGTGTGTGAGGTACAAGTTCTTGAATGACTCAGTGAAATATTTAGTTGGATATTAATAATAATAATAATAATAATAATAACGTTATTACGGACTCAAGGTCCAGACAAGGGGCAACATTACATTAAAAAAATGCATTGCATCTCAAATATCATAAATATATATAAAATCATGGTAAATCACATAAAAACATCATAATTTATATATTTAAAAAAAAACCCCACAATACTTAAGTTAAAAATCCAGAGTAAAAAATGATCAATGTCGTACAACGAGACAACGATACCAGTGTCTCCACAACTGGGATTCGTAGCGTGTAGTGCTAACCCTTATGTTTGTCAAGGCCACAATAAGCTCATTTTTAGAGTCATTTATCCTGCAAATGAATTTATACATGTGTTGTCTTAGGATAGCTTCTAGAGTACTGACTCCTTCAGCCACAAACATATTACTGGCACTACACCATCTTGGTTGCCTTAGCAGTGTTCTCATGGCATCGTTATATGCAACCTTTAGTCTCTGCATACTTGTCTTTAAATAGTTCGACCACAGGTGCGCAGTGTAGAGGGGTGTGCAGTATGCTCTAAATAGTGACATCTTCACCACATCTGCACACGCACCAAATTTACGCAAGAGGATATTCGCCTGTATATACAGCATGCGTCGTTGCCTATAAATATCCTCATCATCTGTCATTTGTTCTGTAATAATATGCCCTAGATATTTTATCTTATTACAGACACTAAGATTGTTGTCAGGCAATTTAAAATCAGGATATTTTAGGCTTTTATCCTCTGGTTCTACAGACCATAACAGCACTCTAACTAGCATTATATTTAATGTCATGTTCCAAACCATACACGGAACATGCAGTAAGGAGCTGCTGGAGACCAGCGCTAGATGGACTAAAGACCACAAGATCATCTGCATACATAATATGGTTCACTAGAATATTACCAATCACTATTAATAATGAGTGGTGTACTGTTATCCTCAAGGACTGGAGTACAAGCTTCACCAAGGATTAAGATCACTTTTACCAGAACAAGGATAACTTAGATGAAATGAGCAAAGACCCTCCTGCCCTGTATTTGTCTGGCTCTCAGTACAAGAGAAATGACATGAGGCGAATGGAATAACTTCCCAGTTCCACATCGAGTAGCGATAATTAGTTATAAAACACCGACCAGCAACGTTTACCTTATCAGGTCCTAACTATGTACCTCAAGCAAATCACAACATATTCCCCAATCATTCGGCATAAATGTTTGGTGTCCCGGGCAAGGGCAACATTTGATTTCCATCCATCCCCAGCTGACCTCTTGAATTACATAAGGAGTTACTATCTTGAACTGCAACTGTCCGAGTGGTGAACTTACACAGTACTGCTGTGCCAGGAATTCTTATATTTTGGAGCAGTATTGATGAAGGAATGGCAGATTATCTCCATGTTGGAATGATCTGAGACTATTCTCCTGCCTTCTCCCTGTGACCCCTGACACCCATACTAAACAAGAATCTATCTGTCTCTGCCTTAAAAATATCCATTGACTTGGCCTCCACAGCCTTCTGTGGCAAAGAATTCCACAGATTCACCACCTTCTGATAAAGAAATTCCTCCTCATCTCCTTCCTAAAGGAACGCCCTTTAATTCTGAGGCCATAACCTCTGGTCCTCGACTCTCCCACTAGTGGAAACATCATATAACCATATAACCATATAACCATATAACAATTACAGCACGGAAACAGGCCCTCTCGGCCCTTCCAGTCCGTGCCGACCATTTGTTTTCCCCTAGTCCCATCTACCCGCACTCAGACCATACCCCTCCATTCCCTTCACGTCCATATACCTATCCACTTTACTCTTAAATGATAAAATCGATCCTGCCTCCACCACTTCTGCTGGAAGCTGATTCCACACAGCCACCACCCTCTGAGTAAAGAAGTTCCCCCTCACGTTACCCCGAAACCTCTGTCCTTTAATTTTCATGTCATGCCCTCTTGTTTGAATCTTCCCTACCCTCAATGGGAAAAACGTCTCCACATCCACACTATCCAGGCCTTTGCTGTCCTTTCATTACTTTTTAGACTAGAAAAGTTTCCTTTTATCCATTTCATCCTTCCCAATTGTTAAAATCAGTCCTTGCAATGTTATTATCAAGCTACCCATTATTGATTCAGCATTATTAATATAAATTAGTAATCATGTGACCTGTTGAAAATAATTTATTTAGAATACTCACCACTACTGCATTGCCATAAACATAAATCTTCATAACTTTGTACAATGTGCAATATAATGAAAAATGATGAAAAGACTGAATTTGATACCTTTCCATGCAGCTTGGTAACAATTCCTTCCGCAAAATGAGAAACATAAATTTTACACAGTAATATGAAGTGCTCTGCCTGAAGCAGTTACAGAAGCAATTTTAATCCTAACTTTCAGAAGAGAATTGGTTAAGTACCAGAAGGGAAATATTTTACATGCTGTAAGATTAGTGGGTAATTGAACAGCTTTGCACAGAGCAAATGCACTGGTCCAATGTATCAGATGGTAATTCCCTGTGCTGTACTCTACTGTGCTGTATTACTATGAACTGTATTTCAGGGCATGACCAAAGTCTAGGCGAGTACACTGGTTTTAGTTTTGGAGATACAGCGTGGCAGCAGGCCCTTCAACCCAACTAGTTTGTGCTGACCAGCAATCACCCATACACAAGTTCTATCCTACACAAAGGACAATTTGGAGATGCCAATTAACCTACAAACCTGCTTGTCTTTAGAATGTGGGAGGAAACCAGAAAACCCAGAGAAAACCCACGCGATCACAGGGAGAATATACAAACTCCATACAGACAGTGCCCACGGACAGGATTGAACCTTGGTCTCTAGCGCTGTAAGGCAGCAACTCTATCACTGCTGCCCCGAAGGCCGGGTAGCATTATTAATATCCAAGGAGCTGGACTATTTCTATGATTTTTGTTTAACCCAATCACAACAACTAAGGAATATAAAACTAATAGTGATCATAAAATTACCAAATTATCATAAAAACCTCTGGCTCTCTGATATCCTTCAGGGTTGTGATATCTTCATCCTTGTGCTACTCTAGCCCATGGTAGTCACACTGATGCAGTTAACTACCCTCTGAAATAACCCAGCAAATCATTCAGTTCAAAGAGCATTGGAGATGAGCAAAAATGCATTGGGCACATGATGAAAAGAAGTAATTAAGCTGCTAGATTTTACTGGTTCATCAATTCTAGACAGCATGGCTCAAATTTTAAGCCGTAAATCATACGTTGATTTTGATCCTTAGAAAACATTTCAATTGGGTTGAAATGAGATAGGAGCTGAACGATCATAGATATATATCACAGGCAGCCACAGAGAAGTTCACATCAAACTATTCTGCCCCTGGGAGTAATGTGCAACTTGGAGAGCATATGAACACAGCGGTGACCTAGAAAGAAGAAAATATACATCCACAATATAAATTCCTTGAGGGAAAAAAAAGATTTAAGAGTGTTTGGTTTGCCGCAAACTAATCAAATTCAAGCTACAGCCCCACACGCAGGTTGTGATTACAACAACACATGTCTGACAGGACTTTATTTAGCAGTAATAGAAGAAATCCAAAAGCAAAGGATTCAATTACTTTATTGTTTATCCTGGTTGAACAGCCTACCTTCAGTGTCAGCATCCTTCTTGCTCAACGGAAGGAAGTGGCGAATGTTCAGTTTGATCTTTGAATGCTTTGATACCACAGAATGCAAGAGTCATTTTTCTTTCGTCTTCCCGCTTTTTATTTCCAATTGAAGAGATTACCCTTTAGACTGTAACAAAATCTCATCACAAAAGTGCAGAGACCTCCATGAGATTAATATTGCCAGAAGTCACTTCACTTGCGACCCTTGCAAGCCATTAGTAACAAATGATCTACATTATCTCTTTCTGGTTTCTCTTCACAATGCTGGAGCAGTTTTTAGCTTGGAGCAGTTTGTATTCAGGGTAGCCCAGTTTCTCGGTAGGCTCGAAGCAGAAGTTTCCAGAATAGGTTTAAGGTGAAGGGGAGAAAGATTTAATAGCAATCTGAGGGGTCACTTTTTTCACACAAAGGGAGCGAGCTGCCGGAGGAGGTAGTTGAGGCAGGCACTGTTGCAACATTTAAGAAACAATTAGACAGGTACATGGATAGGACAGATAGGAGGGATATGGGCCCAACACAGGCAGGTGGGACTAGTGTAAATGGGGTGTGATGGTTGGCATGGGCAAGTTGGGCCGAAAGGCCAGTTTCTACGCTGTATGACCCTAATATATTATCTATAGAATGGAACCACAGCATGTAAACAGGCTCTTTGGCTTAACTTGGCCATGCCAACCAAGATGCCCCATCAACACTAGCCCCACCTGCCCACATTTGGCCCATATCCCTCTATATCATTCCTATCCATGCACTGTCCAAAAGGCTTCTACATGTCCTATAGTATGTTCAACTACCTCCTCTGGCAGCTTGTTCCGTCTGCCCACTATTCCATGTGTGAAAATGTTGCCCCTCAGGTTCCTGTTAAGTCTTTCCCCTCTCACCTTAAACCTATGGCCCCCGGTTCTTGACTCCCCCATTCTAGGTAATAGACTCTGTGCATTTCCCCTCATGATCTTAAACACATCTGCAAGATCATTCTTTTGTTTCTTTTAATGAAAGAAGTAACATGGAACAATAACAGGCAAGGGGCGGTAACAGCAAAAATAATTGCTTCATAAAATCATCCCTCATCCTCTTGCACTCCAAGGGATAAAGTCCTAGCCTGCACAACCTCTCCCTATACATCAGGCCCTCAAGTCCTGGAAATATCCTCATAAATCTTATCTGCATCTTTTCCAGTTTAACAACATCCTTTCAATGGCAGGATTGGGCACAATACTCCAAAAGCAGCCTCATCAGCATCTTATACAACTGTAACACAACAATTCCAACATCTATACAATATTCTGACCGAAGGAGGCCAATACTGTGTGTTGAAAGGTTTCTTGACCACTCTATCTCCCTGTGACACCACTTACAAGGAACTATGTGCCTGCACTCTTGGATCCCCCTTCTCTACAAAACTCCCCAGGACCCTGCCTCAACTACCTCCACTGTGAAGGTCCTTCTCTGGCTTGATTTTCCAAAATGCAACACCTCTCACTTATCTACATTAAACTCCATCAACCATTCCACAGCCCACTTGCCCAACTGATCAGGATCCTGCTGCAATTCCTATGGTTGTAGATCGTAATGTAAAACTCACTAAACTGATACAATATATTGTACAAGATCGCACTGCAAATCTGCAATTAGTTTGGTTTTAACTGTTCTGGCAGAGCGTGAGGAAGCCAAGAGTATTAACCATGAGTCCCTGGCTATTTGAAAACCTCGGCTGTCTTATTAATTGGTAACATTATCTCCTGGGCCAAAACATAAGACGGTGATTGGGTACTCCACCTAGAACCACAACAATGGTAGTGATGGAGAGTGTCAAAACGTTCTAATTCCTGGGCGTGCAAATCTCTGAAGATCTGTCCTGGACCCAGCACATTAATGCAATCATAAAGAAAGCCCGTCATAGTCTCTACTTCCCAAGAAGAGCGAGATGATTTGGTATGTCAACAAATAGTCTCTTGAACTTCTACAGGTGTACAGTATGGACTGGTTGTATCATGGCCTGGTTCAGCAACTTGAATACCCAGGAATGAAGATTGCAAAAATCGGTGAACACTGCCCAGTCCATTACGTGTACTGATCTCCCCATCAAAAGTCAGCCAGCATCATCAAAGGCCCACACCACCCCAGCCATCCCCTCAATCTACTCCATTCATCAGGAAGATGGTATAGTGGCCTCAAAACTGCAACACCCAGGTTCAGGAGCAGCTTCTTCATTAAAGTCAGGTAACTCAAGGTCAGGATATGTTTAAGTTTGACACGGCATTCTTTAAAAAGGAATTATTTTCATTGATAAACCCACTTCTGCTGTCATTGTAAAACCACCATGCATCAACATTATTTAATATGTGAAGGATATTTTTTTTTTAAGCATTAAGGCATTCGGAGTTGCTGCCTGATTCTGCTAGTACAGGGAAGATTTGTGTTAGGCAATAAGAAAATAAGTTTGAATGAACACTTTGGAAAAAAATCTCAACATCATTGCACACTTTGCAAAAGCTAGTGTACTTTATACATGGATTATAGATTACATCCAAGGCCAAAATTGCACTCCAATAGTCTGCTTTGTTAATCGGTTCCCAGGCTTGATTGAAACATTTTCCACTCACTCCAGAAAGATATTTAATAATTCTATGGCCCTGCAAAAATCACACATGACTTAAACTATTAACCCTAACTGCCAGGTGCGACAGTTTAAGCAGTGGGCATTGGAATATCTTGTGGTTCAGGTTTAGAATGCTGCTATTAACTGGAGAAGATTGGGCTCTGCATTCATGGAACAGCGTCAAAACAGGCCCTTCAGCCCACTGAGTCTGTGCCGACCACCAATCACCCTGTACACACTACACACTAAGGATAATTTTACATTTTGTCAAAGCCAATTAACCTCCAAACCTGCTTGTCTTTGGAGTGTGAGAGGAAACCGGCCCTGGAGAAAACCCACGTGGTCACAGGGAGAACGTACAAACTCCGAACAGACAGCACCCGTAACCAGGATCGAACCCAGGGCTCTGGTGCTGTAAGGCAGCAACTCCACCACTGCACTGCCCTCTTCTCCAGCAGAATGTTGTAGCTTCCATTTGAAAAATTCCCAGTGAATTAAGAGAACTGAACTTACTGTAAAACTCAGCTACAGTGAGCAAAACAGTGGGAACAGACGGAAAGAAATGGAAGATATAAATAACAGATTGGAAATTACATTTTAAACTATGCAACAATAAACTGCTTTTTGGGATCAACCTGAAATATTAACTATTTCCCTCTCCACATATGTTGCCTGAATTGCAGAGCATTTCCATCAATCTTTATTTCAATAGACTATAGGTGCAGGAGTAGGCCATTCGGCCCTTCGAGCCAGCACCACCATTCAATGTGATCATGGCTGATCATCCACAATCAGTACAATCACATTTCAATCACAAACACTTTTTCACCCAGAGAGTTGTGAATCCGTGGAATTTGTTGCCACAGAAGGCAATGGAAGCCAATTTACTGGATGTTTTCAAGAGAGAGAGCTAGATTTAGTTCTAAGGGCAAAAGGAAACAAGGGATATGGGGGGAAAAGCAGGAACAGAGTACTGATTTTGGATGATCAGCCATGATCATATTGAATGGCGGTACTGGCTCGAAGGGCCAAATGGCCGACTCCTGCACCTGTTTTCTATGTTTTTTAATATCCCCCTCCTGCAACGAACCAATAAAACTATGGAATGTTTTCCAAAAACTATTCCTGTTCTACCACAAATTTGGCAAATTTAACTGTGTTGCAATTAAAAATAAACTCAATCATCAGTAAAAGTCCCTTACTAACCAAGATAGAAAACTTTAGGATGATTTTGACATCATAGAGAAATACGTGTCATTTGACAAATAGGTATTTGTTTGGCCGTACATGATTGATTGACCAGTTTATGTCTGGAAGCTCATTTATCTTAAAGTACAAGAAATATTTTTTTCCACAAGTGACCAGATGGAATTCTATAATAAAAGCGTCAATCATGTACCCATGTTTTCGGCAGTTAGCCGTTGAATCCGACAACTATATTCCCAGCAACACCAAGGGCAGAATGAAAGCCAATAAATTAACACAAAGGGGGTTCCTATAATTAGCAAGCTCACGCTTTCGTTCTGGAGATAAAACCAGATAAAATCTTTGTGTATGGAAAATCAGCGGGTACAAAGCAAATAACATAAGCTTTGTGCCTGTAGGAAAATGTTCCAAAATTAAACCTGCCTTCTTCCTCAAACAAAAAACAGAAATGGTAGAACTCATTCTGTCAAGCAGCGTCTGTGGAAAGAGTTCACGTTTCCGGTTGTGCCGTTGAAAGTATTTTATCGGGATGCAGCACAGCTTGGTTTGGGAACAGCTCCATCCAAGACCGCAAGGAATTGCAGCGAGTTGTGGGCAGAGCCCAGACCATCACGCCAACCAACCTCTCTCCTATTGACTCCATCTACATCTCACGCTGCCAAGGCAAGGCAAAGCAAGGCAAGGCCACCAGCATAATCGAGGACCAGTCTCACTCCAGTCACCTCTCTTCTGTCACTGCAATGTGCACTTGTAGCCAAGTTAGATACATTGAAGCGCCTATTACAAACGTTCAAATGCACTGTGTGTAATATAAGCTCCTAATCACAAGTTTAGTTTGGAGATACAGCATGGAAATAGGCCCCTTGGCCAACTGAGTCCACGCCAAACATCGATCACCCCTCCACACTAGCTCTCGGTTATCCCACTTTTGCATGCACTCCCTACACACTAGAGGAATGTGGGAGGAGTCCAGAGCCACATGGTCACTGGGAGAACCTGCAAACTCCACACAGGTCGCACTCGAGGTCAGGGTGGAACCCGGGTCTTTGGCCGTGTGGGGTAGTAGCTCTACCAGCTGCGCCACTGTGCCACCCTTTATTCTACACAGTTCAATCCCTTAGATCCCTTCTTTAACAGCAGGGGGCGCCGAACGATGGCTACCTCGCTAACGGTCTGTCTCATCTTTCTCCTTCTTTGTGTTTTTAGTTTGTTGTAAAATGTATGTTTTAGTTTATCTTTAGTTTTGTATCATGTGGGGGTGAGATAAACTTATTTTTAAACTCTTTCCTCGACGGAGATGCAACTTTTTCCGTGTCGTATCTCCGTCTGCACTGCGGCCTAACATCGAGGAGTTGGAGGCCTCTTGCTGGGGACCTTTGGGAGCTCCAACCGCGGGAGCTTGCGGACTTAACATCGTGGCGCTCGCCATCCCTGTTTAGGGACCGGCTTCGGGAGCTCCAAGCTGCAGGTGTTTCGACCACACCGATCGCAGAGATTCAATCGCCCCGATCACTGGAGCTTCGATCGCTCCGACTGCGGATGGTTCTACTCCCTCGACCGCGGGAGAAAAGGAGGAAAGAAAATAAGATTTTATTGCCTACCATTACAGTGGGCAATGGGGAGGAGCCGCTGTGGTAAATGTTTGTGTCAAATTTTTATGTAGTTGTGTCTTGTTGCATTTTTATTATGACTGTATGGCAAACCAAATTCCTCGTATGTTGCAAAACATACTTGGCTAATAAATTATGATTATGATTAAAGCACAATAGCTCTGAATTACTCTTAATTATATTGTTACACGAGTTTGACCCAAATTCTTTCACTAGCTCCTAAGCAAACTTACTTTTCTAAACTGCAATGTGATTGCAGTTATGTGATTTTGTGATTTTTTCACTTATGTGATTTTTTCGGCAACTGTCATAGTAGGTCGCTGAGAAACCAGCGGTTGGACCCACCTATGACAATGTCTACGACAATGTCTACAACAACCTACCTCGTAGTCGATGTCAAGCTACAGCAAGCTACCGACAGCCGGCGACCCATTAGGATGTCCACCTTCAACCGTACCTGCAACAACGTACGTCCACCCGCGACAAGCTACGACAGGGTAAGACAATTCAGTCGCCGGTAGTCGCCAATGGAATTCACCGAAGTCAGCACCGGCGACAACCTACGCCATCCTGGTGACAACCTACGCCAACCTGGCGACAGCACCTACGTCAGGCTACAATCGTTGGCGTCAAGCCCACGGGCAGCGACTGTCGCCGAAACGTTTTGAACATTTCAAAATCCAGCAGCGACCAGAAAAAAGATCCGATCTTTGGGCAACTGAGGAGACCACACAGGCGACACCTCGGCGACCATGTGGGTTGCCGATTGTCGGTAGCTTGCTGTCGACCACGTGGTAGGTTGTTGTAGACATTGTCATAGACATTGTCATAGTGGGGTCCAGTCGCCGGGTTTTCGGCGACCTGCTACAACTATGACAGTCGCCGGCAGTCGCGGCAGTCACCGAAAAAAATCGCCTAAGTGGGACAGGCCCATAAGAACCAATGCAGTTTGGCTCATTTGATATATGCATCTCTAACCAGGACATGAATATGCAACGTACCGACCCTGCATCTGTTAACTTGGAAATCTCACAAATACCTGCAGCCTCCATAATTACTTTATAAATACAGTGCTGTCATTTTGACTCAGTAAAATTAATTCCCAGAAATTAATTCACCATCAATAGCCTGAAGCTCACTAAGCAGTTGTGCCAGCACATTTTACTCAGTCGCCGAAATCATTCCATTGACTTCAATGGATTGAATTTCGAGGGCAAGACCACAGAATTACATAGTGAGTTTATCACTTCCCAACAGGAATACATTTCTAAGCCCTAAGACTTCCTGTCAAAAAGATTGATTAACCAGCGTTACTTAATAGAATAAATACCAATGCACTTACTCCAGAAATTGCACTTTTTATATGGTCGGTTACATTGTAGATGGAAGCCATAAATCATTTACTTCAATAAACTACCCCCCCCCCCCCCCCCCCCCCTTTGAATCCCTAACGTCACATGATTTGCTCCATTCTAAAAATGGGTCGTTTGGTAAGTGTCCTGCATTAAGTTCTTTATCAGCCTGGCAAAAAGTCTTTAATGCAAAACTATTCTGTACACTTTAAAAAAAAAAGTTTACCCTAGCTTAGGAATTATAAGTATTATAGGCAAGATATTGATAGCATCAGGTCATCCCAAATATTACAAAGTTAAGACTGGCTGGAAAGGGTGCAGAGAAGATTTACAAAGATCTTGCCAGGACTCGAGGGCCTGAGCTATAGAGAGAGGTTGAGCAGGCTAGGGCTCCAGTCCTTTGAGCATAGGAAGGTGAGAGGTGATCTTATAGAGGTGCATAAAATCATGAGAGGAATCGATCAGATAGATACACAGAGCCTCTTGCCCAGAGTAGGGGAATCAAGAACCAGAGGACATAGGTTTGTGGTGAGGGGGGAGAGATTTAGTAGGAACCTGAGGGGTAACGATTTGCACAGAGCATGGAGGGTGTAAGGAATGATCTGCAGGAGAGGGAGTTGTGGCAGGTACTATCACAACGATTAAGAAATATTTAGACAGGTACACATTTACACATGTTTGGCTGGACTCCTGAAACCTCACGCCCACACCAGCCTGAATCATGGTTTAGTTTAGTTCAAAGATACAGTGGAGAGACAGGTGTTTGGGCCAACCACGTCTGCACCGACCAGCGATCCCCCGTACACCAGCACTATCCTACACACTAGGGACACTTTACAATATTTACCCAAGCCAATTAACCTCCAAGAAACCTACACACCTGCATGTCTTTGGAGTGTGAGAGGAAACCCGAGCTCCTGGAGTAAACCCACGCGGTCACAGGGAGAACATACAAACTCCATACAGACTGTGCCCGCAGTAAGGATTGAACCTGGGTCTCTGACGCTGTAAGGCAGCAACACTACTGCTGCGCCACCAAGCCGCCCCATTGAGTTATGAGTCATCCATAACTCTAGGTTAGGACATCGGGCACACATTATCCACCTGGGTTACCCTCCAGTGGAAGTGTCTCCACCTTGGCACATGTAATGTCACCCACGTTTATACCACAGTCTCCCCTGCAGACAGTTTCCAAAGGGGCTAGGAGGATTCGAATGCAGAAGGATTAATTCATGGCACCATATTTCATCAACTCACCATCAGCAGGTTTGGGAAGAAAGTGAACCAATTTCCTCATAACCTGCAATTAAGATACGTTTAACAGAACTGATTATTGCTTCTATGATATTTTTTTATAATTGCTTCATTTTGGATCCAGGGAGCCAGTTCCAGGAGTGCACACTGCTGATTCCACCTTTATCCACATCATTGATGTGTTGGACCAAGTTCATTATGTGCGAGTACAAATCTGATGCTGGGCTATAAAGTCAAACTCAGCAGTGAAAGACACTGGTCTCCCAAAATCAAAATTAAGCGTCTGATGGAACATAAACTGAGTCAAACAGTTTGAGGGGAAGGGGTTATCAGAAAACAGTTAATCTAACTTGGCACAACACACCCCGATCCCCTTCCCCTCAACCCGCATTCCTTCCTCTGGCTTCACAATTCGCAACTTTGCAATCCTTTTGTCTCACACCTTCTGTTGTATCCCTGACCTTTGTTCCAACCAGCTGCCTATCAATACACCCCCTCGCCTGTGATCACCTATCACTTGCCATGCTCTGTCCTGCTTCTCCTTTTTCCCCCATTTTCTTCCCCACTCCCCCAGTCAGTCTGAAGGGCCCCGGCCCAAAACGTCCCTCATGCTAATTCTCCAGAGATGCCGCCCGACCCGCCGAGTTGCTCCAGCACTTTGTGTCCTCTTTTGTACACGAGCATCTGCAGTTCCTTGTTTCTGCAACAAGGCTGTGACAGAAGGCTGTGGAGGCTAATCAATGGATAATTTTATGGCAGAGGTAGATAGATTCTTGATTGGTATGGGTGTCAGGGGTTATTATTGGGAGAAGACAGGAGAATGGGGTGGGGGAGGGAGAGAGAGAGATAGATCAGCCATGATTGAATGGCGGAGTTGACTTGATGGGCCGAATGGCCTAATTCTGCTCCTATGACTTTTAGCCTTGTGATCTAGATTGATGAGACAAAATAGTACACAAGGCCAAGTATTTTAAATTTAAACGTCAAATTAGTACATTCAATGCAATATTCATGGTAATTTTACTTCGGAGTCACGTGAGTGACTACGTGAAGAAGGCCGTCCTCACGCATGCGCATCATTGCGCAACGACTGACTGGCAGGCGCGTCGCTCCTTCCAGCGGGTAAGTTTAAAAGATCCAGGTAAGTGTTTTTTCAAACAGCTTTAGCTGAAGTCGTTGCTCCCGGTCCGGAGTGTGTTTATTCAACTCTAGTTTACCTTTGGATTGTGTGGGAGTAAGTCCAAGATGAAGAGGCGACCAAACCGGCTGCGGAAGACCATGGGCCTGCGGGCAGCGAGCGACCGCCAAATTCGCCTATAGAGCCGCTGGCAGAGCAGCCAGCAGCCACGGACTTGGTGCGGCCAGAAGGCACCTTGGCTACTCCACGGGGGAAAAATGCCACGAAAAAGTCTGTAAGGGCCCTGGACTCTGAGGAGTCGGGCCAGGAGGTGAACGAGTTCCCTCCTAAGGGCAGTGTTACCGGCAGGCTGGCCCAGCTGGAGAGCCTTGTGGAGAGGTTACTCCAGCACGATACGCTCCAAAGGTCGGAGCTATCGGAGCCCGGGGTGTTTATAGAACCCGAGGCAGCAGCGCCTGTGTCAGGGCTGCGTAATATCTCCTTGTCAGATGACGGGAGCGTATGAGGTCAGTGCTATGCTGACCCAGAGTACGGAGGCACAGTTGGGCTAGAGGGACCATCGGGTGTATTGTCTATTGCATCCAGATTTGCGGTCCCAGCCCTCAGCGGTGAGCCATTGGATGCAGAGCTCGCCGAGAACATAAATTACATGACTTCCCATCCTCTGCAAGAACAGACGATGGAGGAGACCACTGCCAGGTACACTACTCCACAGAACTCTGCCTCACTGAGTGTCCCCATTGTAAACCAATCTATTTGGGGGCACATTGGAGGGGGCGTCAGAGCCCAGGAGGTTAAATTACAAAAAGTACTCCGGCTACTCGCCTCGGGCATCACGGCCTTTGCAAGGTCAGTGGAGGGGGCGCCTCTCTCAGAGGACGCAATGGATTTTGAAATTAATTGTATAAGACAAAATGCCATCCGACCTGCCATTAACCCTAAATTTGCTGGACTGTGTAAACCGGGGACTGTTCAACCCCCAAACCTCCTGTTCGGAGAAAACCTGACCAAACAGGTGAAAGAATTGGATAAAGAGTCTAAGACTGTTGGTCTCATGAAGCTGCCTCCGAAGGGGTTGTCTTTCCACAGACTGTACCCCCTATCCTCATGTGGCTATGGCGGACGTGGTGTAGCGCAACCTACACAGAGGCCTTTTTTAGGGCAAGGCCCGAGCCGGGCCATGTTCAATATGCAGCGCACTCCAGCAGTCCTACCCCACAGACCTCGGGGGCAGAAGCAGTGACGTTACCGCCGGTAAATCCTAAGGTATGTGCGACTGCGATGGATACATTACAAGTTGGGGGGAGATTGCAATTTTTCTTACATGAATGGCAGTGGATAACATCTAACCCATTTATACTGCATAGTATTCAAGGTTTTCAAATCAAGTTCCTTTCCGACTTGCCTCCACCTACTCAGCACACACCTGGCCGTTCTTTTGTGTTTTCACAACAGGAGTGTATTAGTGCACAAAAAGAGCTAGACTCTTTGTTCAAAAAAGGTGTAATTGTAAGGGCAAGGCGTGAGTCTTATCAGTTTGTGTCCAATAAGAGGCCAAAAAAGGATGGAGGATGTAGAATTATCCTAGATTTGACAGTACAAACATTTCAAAATGGAAACTTTTGTCACAGCTA
The DNA here is from genome assembly GCA_035221665.1 of Okamejei kenojei. Lineage (NCBI taxonomy): Eukaryota > Metazoa > Chordata > Chondrichthyes > Rajiformes > Rajidae > Okamejei > Okamejei kenojei. The sequence goes on along the minus strand of CM069141.1, from coordinate 15,970,902 downwards.
AACAACTGCTTTCCAGGGGACGTTATATGGCAAGCATTGACCTCAAAGATGCTTACTGTTCAGTGGCCATTCATGAGCAGCACAAAAAGTTTTTGAAGTTTAACTGGATGGATCAGTTCTGGCAGTTTAAAGCTTTGCCTAACGGATTAACTTCAGCTCCCAGACTATTCACAAAATTGCTCAAACCAGTCCTGGGGTTACTCAGAACACAAAATCATATTGTCATGGCATAGTTGGACGACATTTTAGTCATTGGGAAGACTTTTGAATTAGCTGAATTATCTGTGTCAGCTACAAAACTCGTTTTCGAAAAGATAGGATTCATTATCCATCCAGTTAAGTCTAAATTGGTGCCATCTAAGATAATTGACTATTTTGGGTTCACCATTAACTCAGTACACATGTCAGTGACTCTGCCTCAGGGCAAGCAATTAGAGTTAATTGAAGCTTGCAGGAAACTCATTGTTGATAATCACCCTTCTATTAGACATGTGGCTCGGGTAATGGGAAAATTAGCGGCAGCATTCCCAGCTGCTCAATTCGGGCCTTTGCACTACAAAATTTACAGCATGCAAAGGAACAGGCATTTAAGCTTCAGAGAGGTTATTTTGATAGACCCATGCAGCAACTAGCTGATGCTCTGACTGAGTTACAATGGTGTATAGCCAATATTCAGTGCTGCTCTGGTACAATTCTAGTCAATACATCATCAATTATCCTGCAGACTGATGCCAGTGCACTAGGTTGGGGTGCTACTGATACCGTCTCAAGCTGTGGTGGCAGATGGGATCTGCAGGAAGCATCCATGCTTCAACCACATGGCATTAACCATTTAGAGTTGTTGGGTGCACTCTATGGGTTAAAGGCTTATTGTACCAACAGGCATCATGTGCATGTCCAACTTCAGATTGACAATACTACCGCGGTAGCGTACATTAACCACATGGGTGGCAGTAAGTCTGTATCCTGTGATAGGTTGTCCAATCTCCTCTGGCACTGGTGTATTGCAAGAAACATCTGTGTTTCAGCTATCTATTTACCAGGAAGGTATAACACAGTGGCATGCACCAGATCACGAGAGTTCAATGATAACAAAGAATGGATGTTAAATCACGAAGTGTTCAATGATATTGTCCTTCGTTATGGTGTACCGGATATTGATCTATTTGCTTCCCGGCTCAATCATCAGTTACCAATTTATGTGTCATGGGAGCCAGACCCAGGGGCAGTAGTGGTGGATGCGTTCTCGCTACATTGGGGTGGTAAATTTGCGTATGTATTTCCCCATTCTGCCTCATTACTCGATGCGTGGCAAAAATCCAGCAAGATTCCGCCACTGGTATTCTGGTAGGTCCAGACTGGCCTACTCAGCATTGGTTCCCTCTGGTGCTAGCCTTAATCACACAGCCTTTTATGGCAGTGCCCAAGAGCAGAAATCTGCTGGTACACCCAGTGACAGGGGAAAGCCACCCTCTTCATGACTGCATAAATTAGTTGGTTTGCAGTTTCTGAGGAGACTGTTCCTGGGGCTCGGGCTTTTCAGAGCGTACCGTTGATGTCATCACTGCGGCCTGGAGGAAGAGCACTCAGAAACAGTACATCTCTCACATAAGAAAATGGGAGATGTACTGTTCCCGCTCTCACATTTCATACCACACAGCTACAATCACTGATGTTTTGGAGTTTCTATCGTCACTCTATCATGATAGCAAACTGAGTTATAGTGCCATTAACAGTGCCCGCAGTGCTTTGTCCAATTATTTACACCGTGGCTTTGAAGATTGACGTGCATGCGTGGGGACGGCTTTCTTCACGTAATCCCTCATCGTAACTCCTCATAAAATAACGATCAAACTTCAAACTGGTAAGTTCTCGTTTAATCTTACTATTATATTGTGTCATCAAAATCCACAGTTGCTGCAAGATCCATGCTCGTGGCAGAGAATTTGACAGTCTATCAAATTTTAATAATGACAAAGGCGAAGGACAATTGAATGGCGTGGTGACATTAAAGAATTCAATGAGTAAGACAATGAAAACTTTTGAATTATTTTAACCTCAAGCAGGAATGCTGGATTACTTCACAATTTTTAATACGCAAATAAGTCAACAAATTAATGTCAGTGATAAAATATGTAATGATATTGTGTGGAATGAGAGTGGTATAGACAGAGGTAATGGTTGAACTGGGAATGTGGGTCACATCTACTGTACTATGACGTCCAATCAACAGACTACAAACACCACTTAAGTCATGAGAAATTTCAATGAACATGGAGGACTGGGTATTTTTTTCTGAATGTCATGTTTTGGTAGGATAGCGATGTGGGTGGATGGGAGAGGAAAAGTTAATTTCCATTAGTTCAAGTATTACCTCTGCACTCGACTTGCTGTTGTACAGGAACCTGCAAACTAACGTCCAAGTTCAGGAACAGCTTATTCCATACGGTCCTCAGGCTATTAAACACTACAATCTCCATTAAGCCCTGAACTACTGTACATAGACTATTATTGTTATTATTGCACCATTATTGTTTGTTTTTTATGTGCGCATGTGTGTACCTGTGCATGCGTGCGTGTGTATGCACGTGCACATACATATGTGTGCGTTTATATATGTGTGTATATATGTGCATATACACACACACACTGAATTATTTTTCTCATTCATTATATTGTTTAGAGTGTTCTAGGTTTACATATGTTGTTGTAAGTAAGAACTTCATTGTTCTATCTGGCACAAATGACAATAAAACATTCTGATTCTACTGTTTTTGAATAAACCTAGAGTAGTCGTTTGGAAGCAACTGCAGATGCTGGTTTATACCAAAGATAGACACAAATTGCTGAAGCAACTCAGCAGGTCAGGCAGCATTGCTGGAGAAAAGGAACAGGTGACGTTTTGGGTCAGAATCCTTCTAACTGGCGTAGGTGTTTTGCTTATTTGGAATTCATGTCTTCAGAGCGCAAGAGCTTACATTGCCAAATTCAAAATAAATAATCCAATTTTTTTTTTTTTTTTTAAATGGTCATTCGTAGTTATGGCTACAAAGTAATAAAGTAATAAATCAAACTCAATAGCTTCACTAATACCTTTTGCGCAAGAACTGTATCATCTGATCTTGCCTGGCATATAAAGTAGATCCAAACTCAACAGCATGGTGGACTTTTAAATGCCCTCTGAAATGGAGAAGCAAGTAACTCCGTTCTATCGCCACCATAACGATACGATAAAACTTTATTCATCCCTGGAAGGAAATTGGCGTACCGACAGTCACAACACACAAGGTACACAAAAACTTGAAATTAATAGCGACTGTCTGGTTGCCATATGCACAGCGCCTTCACCGGAACAAATGAACAAACAAACAAACAAACAAACAAACAAACAGACTGACATATCCCCTGGGCAGAGGATTCTAAACTAGAGTGCCCCCCCCCCCCCCCCCCCCCCCCCAACCGGGTCCCCCTTTGTTCTCCCACCCTCACTGAGGTTCCTGCTGCCGAATCTCCCGCAGCCACCGCTGAGGCTCCATCGGCCCGGACAGGCCTCACCACAGTCCCCTCGGAGGCCTGTCGGGCCTACCGGGGTGCGTTCCGGTCTTTGGTCTGGTCATCTGCGGCACGTTTGTTCGGCGGGTAGATCGCGCCCATGAGGCTCCCCGAGACACCCCCGTAGCGTGTGCGGCTCCCCTGGACGAAGCATAAACCTGGACATGCCACCTGGCTTTTAACCGAGCAAAGGTATTCTCAGTGCAGTTCACCTTGCAAAGTCCTCCACACAAACATCTGGTGTATAAATTTTGAAAACTGTCCAACAGATTAGTCGCCAATAGCCTAACAGTCATATTCACAGAATCATAACTCAAAGACTATGTGACAGATTCTTCCATCACCACACAAGTCCTGTGGAGGCAATATCTAGATTTCACACCAACAACACCTTTCATCATGTATAGTCAAGCTAAATCAGATCGGATTTATTCTGAACCTTTTCATACATCTAGTTTACCTCCCTCCCCGCAGGCACTCTCAGCCTGAAGAAGTGTTTCGATTCGAAACGTCGCCTATTCCATTTCTCCAGAAATGCTGCCCAACATGCTGAGTTAATCCAGCATTTTGTGTCTGTCTTCAATGTAAACCAGCATCTGCAGTTCCTTCCTACAGAAAAAGGAGAGATCTGGCAAACTCTAATCTGGGCATGTATGAGGTGTGTATAAAGGAAATGGAGATGCTGCTTTACACCGATGACAGACACAAAATGTTGGAGTAACTCAGCGGGACAGGCTGCATCTATCTCTGGAGAGAAGGAATGGGTGACGTTACGGGTTGAGGCCCATCTTCAGGCTGAGGTATTGATCACTATCACAGCAGCTGTAGAGATGGACACCATTGCAATACATCGTCAAGGCCTAACATATCCCTCAATCTGCCTTACTATAAAGCCAGAGATAGACTTGGTTGCAGAAAGGCATGCAGAAGGACAGGACTACTTGCGGAGTCAACAGGAAAACAGTGGGCAATAGACAGTTATGTCATTCTGCAAGCAACAGATGAAATTCAGCATTCTACAGTCCATCCACATCTAGTTATGAATGGTTCAGGAAATTAAATTTGTCACATTGACAGTGTTCTAGAATAAGCTGATCCTTATGCCTCATTGTTCTAGTAAGCTTCCAACACTGGCATCTTGCTGACAATATGGAGACGTGTGCAGCTCTGTCTTGTTCACAAAGACCAGGACAAATGGAAACCAGCTAGTTACCACCCATTAAATATTCTCTCCATTATCAGAGAAACAATGGAAGACATCATCGACAGTGCTGATAACAGACTGGGATGGCACAGTGGCGCTGTGTTACAGTTGCTACCTTATAGCACCAGAGACCCAGGTTCGATCCTGACTAGGGGTGCTGTCTGTATGCAGTTCTTATGTTCTCCCACTGATCGCATGGGTTTTCTCCGCATGCTCTGGTTTGCTACCACACTCCAAAGACGTGCAGGTATGTAGATTAATTGGCTTTGGTTTAAAAAAAAAAATTGTAAATTGCCATTAGTGTGTAGGATAATGCTAGTGTACAGCCTGATTGCTGGTAAGTGCGGACTTGGTGGGCCGAAGGGCCTGTTTCTGCGCTGCATCTCTAAAGTCCTAAGACTTAATCAACAATAATTTGCTGACCAAAGAACAGCACTGACTTGGCAGGACCACTCTACTGCGGCCCTCAATACAGCCTTGGTCCACACATGGTCGAAAGAATAGAGTTCCAGTGGTGAAGAGAGAACAGCTGCCCTTGACATCATGGAAGCATTTGAGTGAATCAACCCATAATGAACAAACAAGAAAGCCCTCTGATGGTTGAAGTCACACCTCACACAAAGGAAAATAATTGTGTATGGGGACACCATTCTCTGCACGTTCCTCTCAAGGTGATGCACTATGTTGACTTGGAAGTATAATTGCCAGCCCTTCGTTATTGCTGGGGCTAAATCGTGGAACTCCCCGACTGCAGCAGTTCGAGACAGTGACTCAACATCACCTTCTCAAGGGCAATTAGCAACGATGATAAACGCTGGCCACGCCAGAGATTCTCAGCAACATGAATTAATGAGAAAAACTGATGTTGTCATGTACCCTCTAATGAATGTAAAGTTGATGTCCAAAATATTACGTACATGATTGCCAAAAGAACATACACTCACACCATGTCCCAAGGGTTGCAGGTATCAGGGACAGGCACATACATTCAATTTCACAGTAAATGTGCCTCCAGGCTATGAATATCAATAATTAACACATACAAGACTTTTCAATGACACACATTTATGGCATCTGTACATTGGGACTGTATAGTTCTGGACCGGATTAACTGTTCTGAATTACAGTTTCTAAAGTACTAACAGTTATTAATAAGCTAAACATTTCAGCTTCGTTATTCATCAACTATTGAATCTGAGGTGAAGTCATTGAATCTATGCTTTCTGCTGTTGCTATTATTGTTTTGCTATTTAAATAAAGTGGCACTCATTTTGTATTTTCAATAAACCAGCTTTTCTGCCAACTCATTGGGCAAGTTCAAGCCTTGAATCAATGATTTTATGAAGCCATCCAAAGTGTCCCTGTATATGACACATTGGCCTCCACTGCCACAGAAGGCAGGGGAGGCCAATTCACTGGATGTTTTCAAGAGAGAGTTAGATTTAGCTCTTGGGGCTAACAGAATCAAGGGATATTGGGAAAAGCAGGAACGGGGTACTTGGATGATCAGCCATGATCACATTGAATGGCGGTGCTGGCTCAAAGGGCCAAATGGCCTACTCCTGCACCTATTTTCTATGTCTTAATTTCTCTGATTAACATTCAGTAATTTGTTCATTGCAATTCTGCCCAGGCACACTATTGTTTCAAAATATATTTCTTCGAACTGAGATTAGCTACTGGAGACCCCGTCTCCAAACAAACAATGCAAAAATGTAGGAAGAAACTGCAGATGCTGGTTTACATCGAAGATAGCCAGAAAATAGCTGGAGTAACTCAGCAGGACAGGCGGCATCTCTGGATGGAAGAAATGGGCGACGTATCGGGTCAAGACCCTTCTTCAGACTGAGAAAAACAATACAAAAACTTAGGTAGAAACAATGTAGAAACAAAGAACTGCAGATGCTGGTTCATACCAAAGATAGACATAAAGTGCGAGAGTAACTCAGCGGCTGCCTACTCAGTCTGAGGAAGGGCCCCGACACAAAACGTCACCCATCCTTTTCCTCCAGAGATACTGCCTGACCGCTGAGTTACTCCTGCATTGTGTCTATCTCTAATACCAGAAGCTTCACTGATATAGGAAATGTAAAGAAAAATGCAGTTTTGAGTGTGGAATTTGAATCAGCTGTTGTTTATATACAAATATTTAAATATAGTTCTTCCCAAATGTTGTATGCAGTTGCTCACTTTTGAAGCACTTTTGAATTAAATTATTGGTCCCAGTTTATATGGCATTCAGTATTCTTGACGTGGGCTCCTCTACATCGGTGACACCAAGTGCAGACCTGACCACTAGTTTCACAGAACACTTACGTCCTGTCTGCCCGGGCCTGCTGGAGTTCCCGGTTGCAAACCATTTTAATTCCCTGCCCATAGCGACCTTTCCTTCCTGGGCCTCCTCCATTGCCAGAGTGAGGCCACGTGCAAACTGGAAGAGCAGCATCTCATATTCTGCTTGGGTCACTTACAACCCTCAAGTATGGAGATTGAATTCTTCAATTTCAAGTTATACCTTCCAACCCCACCTTCTCTTTCCTACCCCCTCCCTATCCGTGTGCACACCTCTCTCGCACCACCCATCGACCTGGTTGTTTCCCCCCTTCCATCAATATCCCTCCCTCCGCCTTTACATTTCACATTCGTATCCGACACCCTTTTGTCTCCATTTTGCCGCTGCCATTATCAGTAACCCCACCCACCTGCCCATCACCCCTCTTCACCTGTATCCACCTATCACTTGCCAACCTTTGCCCTGCCCCAACCACTTTTCCAGCTTTTCCCCCGCTCCATCAGACTGCCTAAGGGAACAAAAACCTGGAGTAACTCAGCAGGTCCGGCAGCATCTCTGGAGAAAAGAAATAGGTGACATTTTGGGTAGAAAGACTGAAGGGTATTGATTTGAAGCATCTTCTGTCCATTGCCTCTATAGATGTTGCCCTACAGGGCATTTTCTGCTCACGATTCGAGCATCTCGTGTCTTCCATTTTCTTTAGTTGTTTAATACAAATAAGGTTACTTAATGCCAAATAATTCACCCTTTGCATACACACTTTAAAAAAAGAATAGATGGTGAAGCCTATTGTACTGTTAAAAGATGTAAAGGGCATTGGACAGGAAAGGAATTGTGAATCTCTTGAGATCTGACTTTGATGGTTTAATTCATTCTCTACTGTAGCTACCAATTACTTTTGTTCCCATTTCAATCTCTTTTACTGGGAACATGCCAAAGAGTATCTTTATCTTGGTTATCTAAAAACATACCCTACAGCAATTGACACACACCTATGAATAGTGAATGAGTTGTTGCCTCTGCTGCACACAGGAGAGTGGATTTTAACTTAACTTATGGAGACACGAAGAACTGCAGATGCTTGATTATACCAAAGATAGACACAAAATGCTGGAGTAACTCAGCAGGGTCAGGCTGCATTTTTGGTGGAAAAAGACAGGTGACATTTTCGGGATGGGACCCTTCTTCAGTCTGCCGCATCTAAAGAAGGCTCCCCACCCGAATCGCCACCTATCCTTTTTCTCCAGAGAACCAAAATCTCCTCAAGGTATGCCTACTTTGAAACTCCCTCTCTGTTCCTCCTGCCCAGAACCTTTTCATACCTCTAGGGTTACACAAAAAGCTGGAGAAACTCAGCGGGTGCAGCAGCATCTAAGAGGCGAAGGAGATAGGCGACGTTTCGGGTCGAGACCCTTCTTCAGACTGGGGAAGGGTCTCGACCCGAAACGTCGCCTATCTCCTTCGCCTCTTAGATGCTGCATTGTGTGTCTATCTTCAGTGTAAACCAGCACCTGCAGTTCCTTCTGACACATAGTGCGTGACCCGCTGAGTTACGCCGGCACTTTGCGTCAATCTTTAACCTCGGGGTGGAACGATGCCGGCACAGCGGTAGAGTTGCTGCCTCACAGCAACAGAGATCCGGGTTCGCTCCTGACAACAGAAGCTGTCTGCAGGGAGTTTGTACGTTCTCCATGTGACCCCGTGGGTTTTCCCCCGGGTGCTGTGGTTTCCTCACACACTCCAATGACGCACATGTTCAGTAAAGATTGTAAATTGGCCCGTGTGTACGGGGATTGCTAGTCAGCACAGACTCGGTGGGCCGAAGGGCCTATTTCGACGCTGTATCTCTAAACTAAACTCATCTGGCTAGAGGATCAGGGGGCAATAGTATTCCTACAAATAGAGGTCTACGCTGAATTCGCTCTGTCAGCTCACACACCATTTTGGATGTTACAGATCCTGTGATATACAAGAGAGAACATTTGTCTTTGTGAGTTTCAGAGGGACTGGGCACACACTGTTTAATGCCTGCATCTCGTCAGCAGATTGCAAATGTGCTCCCGGCTTCCAGCCTCAAGGATCGGCAGACGGTGGTACACCCCCCCCATCCGACTGTCTGCCAGTTTCCGAACAGCAGTCAGAATCAGCCATCAGGAGAATGCAACTCCATTGCCAAGGAATCTGCACTCACTGTTGCTAATCACTCTTTTGAACATCATAGACACAAAAGACTGGAGTGATTCAGCGGGGCAGGCAGCATCTCCAGAGAGAAGGAATGGGAGACATTTCGGGTCAAGTCTGAAGAAGGGTCTCGACCCGAAATGTCACCCATTCCTTCTCTCCAGAGATGCTGCCTGCCCCGCTGAATTACTGCAGCTTTTTGTGTCTATCTTCAGTTTAAACCAGCATCTGCAGTTCCTTCCTGCACCTTTTGCACATCATGTTGGTCTTGTAATGGTGAAATGTCAAATAATCTCTTGAAAGCTTTAAATTCCTCGGCAAGAGGGCGGCACGGTGGCACTGGGGTAGAGCTGCTGCCTTGCAGCGCCTGTGACCCGGGTTTGATCCCGACTTCGGGTGCTGTCCGTTCAGAGTTTGTACGTTCTCCCTGTGGCCGTGTGGGTTTTCTCCGGGAGCTCCAGTTTCCTCCCACACTCCAAAGACAACAGGTTTGTAGGCTGATTGGCTTGGTATATACATGTACATTTGTCCCTAGTGTGTGTAGGATACTGCTAGTGTGTGGGAATCGGCTGGTCGGTGGGCCAAAGGGCCCATTTCCGTGCTGTATCTTTAAACTAAGCTAAAGTGGCTACAAAAAACATGATGTGTATGGAGCCGATGAGCACTAAATATAATTTAACTAGCAGGTATAAAGACACGCAAATTGTCAGTGTCCCAATACAGACTTGGTAGGAATTACTAAGGGAGTGGGGTGTCAGGTAGCGAGGGGTTGTCGCTTTGATCTTTAGGAATTCAGGCAAGTCCTCAGTAGGATGGAACACTGCAGTCAGTACTCTATTGCTATTTTAACCACTTTTCTGACCTGTTCTTGTCTGACAAACAGGATTTAAAACAAACTCCATCACAAGAAGAAATATTCTCTCTGCACGGTAAGCCAAGATAATCAATGTCTTTTCCCACTCTTGTCATTCCTTCTTCTCCCCATTCCTGTCAGGCAGAAGATACAGAAGCTTGAAAGCGTGTCCCAACTGATTCAGTGGCAGCTTCTTCCCCGCTGTTATCAGGCTCCTGAACAATTCTTCCATTAGCTAGAGTACTGTCCTGATTATCCATCCTACCTCATTGGACAATGGACTTTTTCGCTGCAAATGAAACTCTCTAATGCTGAGAGCCATTTTCTTTCTCTTTGTTCTACATATTGTATTGAAAAGAGCCTCGACCCAAAACGTCACCCATTCCTTCTCTCGAGAGCTGTTGCCTGTCGAGCCAAATTACTCCAGCATTTTGTGTCTATATCGTACTGGAGTTTGGCTTGTTTGTATTTGCGTATAGTATTGCCCGATTTGTTTCGATAGCATGCAAAACAAAGCTTTTCACTTTACCTCTGAACACTTGACAATAAACCTCCATTTAAAACTATAATTAGGACATTTCACAGTCAGATCGCGCAGACTTTTGCCATGAAACAAAGGATCTTTGGGACATTGGATGAAAAGAATAATGTCAAATAAAAAGTGATAGATGATGTTTAATTAGGAGTGATAATATGAGGTACTTACAGCGTGACATTCTAAAGCTCTCAATCCAATCACCACAAAATCTATCCTTCCAATTATTTGAATAAAACTCATTACAGTGAAGAGACTTTAATTGGTTATCTCTCTTCGATTAACAATCCCCTTACAACCAAAATACCTGGTGATTATTTTTACATTTTTAACAAGCAGTTGTGCCGAGCGTAGGAGTCCTCTCAACCAAAACTAAAGGGGCTGTCCCACTGCGCGACCTAATCTGCGAGTTTAGTAGAGTTTGCCCTCGACTCAACTCGCAGTATGGTCGACACGTTGGTCCTATGAAGTCACTGGAACTCTCCTTCATGCTCGAGGGAAGTTCCCGAATACTCACGGCCTCAGCAAGGTCGTGGGAATTTTTTCAGCTTGTTGAAAAATTTTACGCGAGTAAAATTTGGTCGGGCATGGTTCGTTTAAACTCGTAATGCAGTGGACTGGGGTCACTATTTAGTTACAGGCAGTCGAGGGCAGCCATTGGCAAGGCATTTTCATTGGCTCATTGGAGTTTTCAGGACCAAGGAAAACCAACCGGTAGGTAAAATGCCCGCAAAGCTTTATTAGACTTCTTAAAAGTGTCTCCACTCCTTCTTCCTCCTTCTCCCCGTGCTCTCTAAAGGACATACCGTACACTGCAGCTGTCTTTTACCTACCTCTTCATCGCGGGTGTGAATTTCTGACAGCGCTCCCCCGCGCTCCCGGGGGAGGGAGTGGTGGTGTGAGAGCCTGCGGTTTCATCGCTAACGATCGATCCACCTCGGGGTTTTCCAGGTGAGTGCCCTCGAGCTTGAAGGTCAAAGACACTCTTCAGAACTCGTTGATTAGGTCGCCGCAGTGGGACAGCCCCTTAAAGCTCCGCCATGGGTGGGAAGGAACAGCAGATGCTGGTTTGTACCAAAGATAGACACTAAGTACTGGAGCAGCTCGGCGGGTCAGGCAGCATCTCCGGAGAAAAAGGACGGGTGACTTCTTCAGTCTGCTGCTGGCCTCAGCCCGGTAGAGGTCAACCCACCAGACTACCACAGCCTCTCCCTTGTTGGCGGGGTTGTCCCAGTCTGAAGAAGGGTTCCGACCCAAAACATCACCAATCCTTTTCCTCCGGAGATGCTGCCGGACCCGCTGAGTTGCTCCAGCACTTTTTGTCTAAAACTTTTCCATTTTGGGGTGCATGCAAATTTCTGGTTTTAAGACAGATGCCAATCAATTTTCTGAACAATTAGTTTTGCAATCAATTGATAATTTGTGAAACAATTATGCAATGGGATCAATAGAAATTCGTTCCAGGAGTGGCTTTTGTTTCTACGCCAACATTTGGAGACTTCGGTTCCAGTCTGTGTTTGTGCAAAGCAATTCAGATAGTCTCTAAATTAGCTACATTGTCATACCTTCTCCATTTAAATCAACATTAAGAGACAGCAGTAATATCCATTATTCCTAAAAGGGAGGCAGCAGAAGGGAGAAAAATAGAGCTGGCATTGGAAGAACGCTAAGCAACGAAGCTGTGAAGTCCATAACATGTGGACGCGTAGACTGTGGTGTCGGTCGTCTTTTTAGTGCTGCTGCTATGAACAGCACATTCTTTGCTGAAAGCGGCAATCTTCAAATTAATGATGTCTGGTATAACAATGGGGTAATCTTTGCTAGCACCATTGTGAAGAGCTAGCTGCATATCTACACGGAGGATACACACATAAAGCTGGTGTAGCTCAGCGGGTCAGACAGCAACTCTGGAGAAAAGGAATAGGTGACGTTTCGGGTCAAGACCCTTCTGTCTCGACCCAAAACGTCAACTATTCCTTTCCTCCAGAGATGCTGTCTGACCCACTGAGCTTTGTGCCCATCTTTGGTATGAACCAGCATCTGCAGTTCCTTCCTGCACATTTCACCCACACAGAGGATTTGGTGTGTGCTTGCGAAAAGTGGCGGTGGCATTTGTTTTCTGTGATGCTGCCTAAAGGGCCTGTCCCACTTGGGCGTCATTTGCGTGTCACGCAGATGGCGCGCGAAGATTTTGTACACCTCAAAATCCTGGGACGCTGCGCGCGACGGCTCGTCACTGCCTATGTCACCACGCACCATGTGCGTGTAATGCGCATCACGTGCACGTCATGACCCGCTCGTCGTGCCCCGTGATGCGTAAATGATGTCGCATAAATGACGCGCAAATGATGCCCGTGGGACAGGCCCTTAAGCTCTCAAATTAACTGAAAGGAAAAGCAAACCCATATCAGTGTCCTCTCCCAGGTCGGCATCCTCAGTGTTGATGCTCCGGGAACTCGCAGTTGACTGTACTTAAACAAAATGCTGGAGTAACTCAGCGGAACAGGCAGCATCTCTGGAGAGAAGGAACGGGTGACATTTCGAGTCAAGACCCTTCTTTAGGCTGAGTGTCAGGGCAGAGGGAAACTAGAGATATGAATGGGTACTAAGTGAATTTAGGCGTGGAAAGGACAGATTAAGGAAATGTAGACGATTATTTGTAGAATAAAATGTAACTAAATCTCAGTTGACTATGTCAGGAAAGCAGACTCTGAACAGACACTTTATTCCAAGCTCCGTCAGGGGAGGTGATTGTCAGGCAGGCAGAGGATAGAATCCAATAATGTGCTCCGAGCCTCCTTGAATAAGTGCAACATCCGCACTAACCGCTGGTCATATTTGGCCCATGATTGCTCAAAGTTGAGGACTATTCAGGGTCGCTATCGAGAACCTACAGGGAGCATCAGAAGGAATGGACCATCTCATGGGATCGGGATGCATCATGGCGTGGTTTGGGAACAGCTCCACCCATGCTGCAAAATTTACAGAGAATTGTGGACGCAGCCCAGACCATCACAAACCTCCCTTCCATTGACTCCATTTATACCTCACGGCAAGTTCACCAGCATAATCAAGGATGAGTCGCACCCTGGCTACTTCCCCTACTCCCCTCTCCCATCGGGCAAAAAGTATAGAAATGTGAAAACCAACACCTCCAGATTCAGTCTGAAGAAGGGTCTCGACACGAAACGTCACCGATTCCTTCTCCCTAGAGAGGCTGCCTGTCCAGCATTTACTCCAGCATTTTGTGTCTACCTCCAGATTCAGGTACGGACAGTTTCTTCTCAGCTGTTATCAAGCCTACCAACAACTAGGGAGCAGTCCTGAGCCACTAATTAATTCATTGGCGATCTTCAGATTATCTTTGATTGGACTTTACTGGCTTATCTTGCTCATAACGTTATTCACAATATTCCTTGTACACTATGGATGGCTTGATTGTAATCATCATGTACTGTCTTTCTGCTGACTAGTTAGCACGCGACAAAAGCTTTTCCCTGTACCTCGGTACACGTGGCAATAAACTGAACTCAAACTCACAACTCGAATTACCAACCTGCCTGTCCGTCAGCCATCACTCTACCCCATCTCATGCCTCCATCGTTCCAACATTGGCCTCATTCGTCACCTCAGATCCCAGAAAAGCTGCGAAAACATGTTATCCTCAACCCCATTAGTTATGTTATCCTCAACCCCAAAGCATTAAACTTCTTTTTTTAATAATATTTTTATTAGAAGTAATCCATCATAACAACGGTATAACAACTTTTCAAATACACAACCAACTTATTTCAATGTATACGGATGTTACAAATAATTCTTATAAACTTCTATTTTTTTAGAAAGTAGAAAAAGAAGAATAGATTTTAATCAATAAGAATAGTGATTAAATAATAATTTTGATTATATAGAGAGAGAAAGAGAAGAGAAAAAAAAAGGAAAAAGATTATAGTAAACATCTTAATAGTGAATAACACAATTTCAAATAACGATATCAATAGAGACATGCATACAAATCCAAAAAAAAAAAGAATTATTTTCATCTAATCCTGCCGGGTACCCATTGAGTTGTGATGCCAAGAACAGCTACCCCTTCAAATATTCTGTATATGGAGACCATATCTGTTCAAAGAGTTCGTATTTGTTCATTAGGACAAATCTGATTCTTTCCAAATGCAACGTCTCCAACATTTCCACTGTCCACATTTTAATTGTGGGGGATAATGTTCCCTTCCAAAATTTCAATATTAATTTTTTCCCTATTATCAAACAGTAATCCAAGAAATTTCTTTGGTTTACTGTTAATATTAGATTTGAATCCAGAACTCCTAATATTATTAATTTTGGAGGGTACACAAAAAGCTGGAGAAACTCAGCGGAGATAGGCGACGTTAGACCCTTCTTCAGACGATCTGGGTCCAGTTTAATTTTAAGAACTTCAGAGATAACTCTAAAGATTTCTGTCCAATAATAATTAAGTTTTATACATGTTACAAAACTATGCGTTAAGTTAGCTTCCAAGTTCTGACATTTATCACAAATAGAAGAAATGTTAGGATAAATTCTATTTAATTTCGTTTTTGAATAATGTAATCTGTGTAATACCTTAAATTGTATCAATATATATCTAGCATTTAATGAGCAATGATGTATACGTTGTAGGCTTTCTTCCCAAGTTTCCTTCGTTATAGATAAACCTATTTCATTTTCCCATGTTTGTCGATATATTTCCGTAGTTGGGATTTCCCTATCCAAGATAGTGTTGTATATATACACGCTATTAATTTTTCTGTATTTGGGTGTTTATTAAACAATTCATCTAATAATCCTGGTTTTCTATTTTTATAGTCTTGCGTATTTGACTTAATATAGATTCTAATTTGTAAATACCTAAATATGACTTAATATAGTTTCTAATTTGTAAATACCTAAAGGTGTTCTATCCTTTTAATTCCTAAATCATTCCAGTGTCTAAACCCCTTGTCCAATACAGAGGGCTTAAACAAAGGATTATTCATAATTGGCAAACAAAGTGACAAATTATCCATATGTAGGGTCTTAACTATTTGTTTCCAAATACGTCTATTGCTATGAATTATAGGGTTGTTACCATACTTTTTTTTTTGTACTTCCCTTGGTGCAAAAAGAATCGAACCTACATCAAAAGGCAAACAGTCTTCCTTTTCCATCTTTAGCCAGCTTGGCTCATAATCTAAATTTACCAACCAAAAATTCATATTCTTAATCTGAACTGCCCATAAATAATATAAGAAATTTGGTAGTGCTAGTCCACCATTTATTTTAGATTTACATAGATGTTTTTTACTTATTCGATGATTTTTATAGTCCCAAATAAAACTATTAACCAAAGTATCTATTTTTTTTTTTTTTTAAAAAAAACATTTTAGGGAGATATAAAGGGATGGCTTGAAATAAATATAACAATTGTGGCAAAAAAATAATTTGTATAGCATTTATTCTACCGATCATTGAAATAGGTAGTGTTTTCCAATATATAATATATTTTTTTAGTTTATTTAACAATTGAGGGTAATTATATTTAACTTGACAGTTATAGGATTTAGATACATTAATTCCTAGATATTTAAATTTGTCCGTGACTATTTTAAGTGGCAATTGTTCTAATATATTTAATTTATTCCAGTTATAGGCATAATTTCACTTTTATTCCAGTTAATTCTATACCCAGAAAATGTGCCAAACTTAGTTATAACATTAAGTAGATTGGGAATACTAATCTCCGGTTTTGTAATATAAATTAAGATGTCATCTGCGTATAGAGATATTTTATTCGTTGTAGTTTTGGTATTATATCCATATATTTCTGGTTCTGATCTAATCATTTCGGCTGATGGTTCTATTACCAGAGCAAATAGTAATGGTGATAACGGGAATCCTTGTCAACAACCCCTAAAGAGATTAAATTTTGCTGATAACATTCGATTTGTTAATATTTTTGCAGTTAGATTCGAGTATATGATTTTTACCCATTTGGAAACTCTATCCCCCAGTTGAAATTTCTGCGTTATTTAAAATAAATATGGCCAATCAACCTGGTCAAATGCATTTTCAGCATCTAAGGATATGACAGCTCGTTCAAGATCATTCACTTTTTTTGAGTATATGATATTGAATAGACGTCTCAGATTATAAGATGAGTAGCGTTTTGGGATAAAACCTGTTTGGTCATGATGTATTAAGTTATTAATCACTAAACTTAGCCTCCGAGATAAAATTTTAGTTAGTATTTTTTGATCAGTGATTAAAAGAGCTATTGCTCTGTATGACCCAGGGTCTTCCAAATCTTTATCAGCTTTAGGGATAAGTGTAATTGTAGATTCATTTAATGATTCTGGTAACTTTCCTTGTTCATAAGCATATTTATATATTGTATGTAAGCGTGAAGAGATCAGATCATAAAACTTCTTATAAAATTCAACACTTAAGCCATCGGCTTTTTCCATTATTTAATGATCCAATTGATTCTTCAATATATTTTACTGATATATCAGCATTTAACAAGTCTCTACCTTCCTGATCCAAACTATTAATACGACATTCTTGTAGGAATGTTTCCATTCCATCTGATTGTCCTGCTAGTTTAGATGATTAAAGGTTTTGATAATATTGTAAAAATGTATCATTGATATCTTTTGGTAAAGTCAATATTTCTCCTTGTTCAGATCTAATTTTATGTATCATTTTCTCCTCATCTAATTTTCTAAGCTGACGTGCCAGTAATTTTTGTGGTTTATCCCCAAATTCAAAGTGTACTTGTTTAGTCTGTTGAAAAAGTTTAATAATCTGATTTGAATATATTTTATTTAGCTTATATTTTAATGATGCAATTTTATTACTTAGCCCCTTTGAAGGGGATATTGCATTTTCAATATCTAATTGTTTTATTTCATTTTCCAACTTTTGTTGAGTCTTTCGATTTTCCTTATTAAAGTATGCGTGTGCTGATATTATCGCACCACGCATAAATGCTTTAAATGTATCCCAAAGCAGTGATGGTGAAATTCCAGGTTTGTCATTAGTTTCAAAAAATAATTTAATCTGTTTTACCAAGTAATCATAACAAGCCTTATCATTTAATATTTGGGGGTTGAGTCTCCAGTTAGAGGCTTTAATAGTTATGTCTTTTAATTTTATCTTAAATGTTAATGGAGCATGCCGAGATAATAATATTATGATATTTTGAGTCATACGTAAATGGGATTAGTTTTGAATCCATTAAAAAATAGTCTATCCTTGAATAGGTTCCGAATACAGGGAAAAAAAAGAATATTCTCGACCAGATGGGTTATCTGTTCTCCAGATATCCTTAACGTTTGCTGTGTTAATAAAAGAATTTATAAGTGTACTTGACTTAGAAATGGTTTTCCTTTTCATTGATGATCTATCTAAATAATTATCTAAGGTACAATTAAAATCACCTCCAATTATTAGATTATGTTGAGTGGATATGGGAATATTGTTAAATATTTTCTTGAAGAATAATGGATTATCAAAATTAGGACCATATATATTCATAAGGATTACTTTTTTAGAATGTAATTCACCTGTAATTATTATATATCTACCCTCAACATCTTCTATTATTGAGCTTTGTTTAAAAGGTATACCTTTACGAATAATTATTAGTACACCTCTAAACTTATGTGTAAATGAATTTGGAAATCCATTTTGCTGTTAATCTATACTGCGCGTCTTTTTTAAGGTGCGTCTCTTGGAGAAAAATAATATCAGATTTCAATCTATTTAATTGAGCTAAAACCTTACCTCTTTTACCAACTACAGAAGGTGATTCCATCACCCCCAATCCTAGTATTTATGTCATACATGTTATTATTAAGGTGGTTTATAATGGAGTAGATGTCTCAGCTCATCTAACCCTATCCTATACCCAAACATCAGATCGATGAAATTTAATTTCTGTGTCATTGTCTTATACACACGTCTCTTTAAACTAACTATATAATAACAATCATACTTAAATCCATAATATATAATATGAAATAAAATACATAATATAAAAGTAATAATAAAAAATGTGAGTAAAGTAAGTGATGTTAGTAAAGTGTAAGGGGAAATAAAGTGACCACAACTATAAGTAGTGTAGTTAGTATTAGTGTAAGCCACACTAGCGTGGCTATTAATCTACGGACTTCCATGAAAAAAAAGATGTTAATAATTCCAGCTCCGTTTTTGCCTTAAGGGGTGGGGTATTAAATTTATATACTTAATAATTAATTAATAATACTACTAATATCAAATATAGTTAGTGTCATAGCACTATATTAGGAGAGCTAATGTACATTTTTAAGGGGTAGGTAATACAAAACTATATTTATTAATAAACCATCCATCCCTCCTTGACCCCAAGATAGAGTCCATGTCCATTGTTCCTCCTTCCCTGCGGATCCTCCTTCAGTGTGAATCCTCCTCCTTTTCTGTGGATGGGCAGTATCATCAGGTAAGTGATCAATAATATTCAGTATTCTTCATCTTCATCTACTTCTTCCTCTTCCAATTTCTTCTGAATGTTTCGAGCAAATTCAAGAGCTTCTGTATGTTTGGTGAAGTGGTGCTCCTTGTTGTCATAAGTTACCCTTAATGTTGCCGGGTACATCAGGCCATATCTCAGCTTCTTTATGTTCCTCAGGATACCTCTTGTTTCTGTAAATAAAGATCTTCTCTTGGCCACTTCCGCAGGGTAATCTCTGAAGGTACTGATGTTGTCTCCCTCATATTTGAGATTTTTCTTACGTATTATTATCTTCATCATATCTTCAAAAACATGATCGTAAGCCACCTTCACAATCATCTGTCTTGGGGGAGCATCCCTCCGAGGGGTACGTCTCAATGCCCTGTGTGCTCGGCCCAGCAGAGGTTCTTGGTCCAAGTTCAGAATATCTTTTAGGAGTTTTGCAGTAAATTTTCGAGGGTCTTGATCTCCCTCTCAGCCTTCACTCAATCCAACAATATGCAAATTCTGATGCCTTTGACGTCCCTCCAAGTCAATGCATTTCTCAGTCATTTTGTGTAATAATTCTGATAAACACTTGTTCTCGGCAAGACGCTTCTCGGCTGATTCAGTCAATTCTTTTATTGTGTCATTTTGTTGGTTAAGTGAGGTTTTAATAGGTTCTAACTTGGTATCCAGCAGCACCTCCATCTCACCAGTTTTACAGTTTACGTCATCCAACTGTTGTTGCAAATCAGTACCCGCTTTATCTTTCCATTCGTCCATCATAGTCTTTACAGTAGTTATAACTTCTTTTTTGAACTCCTTTCAAATTTTCATGATACACCAAAATATAATTTCTTAACGTCTTTATTTCCTCTTTATATTCTTTTTTCATATCCTTAAGCATTTTTTTTTAGCTCAGCCATAAGAATTTTTCCATCTTTAAAATATCTTCCTGGGAGGCACTCAAACTCGAGCCCGCGGCTCCAGTGACGCCTACTTCCTTTTTCACTTGGTGGGGGGGTGGGGGAGCAATGCATCGACATTTTCTTAGTAAAGTCGCTCGCCTGATGACATCACGCACCTTTTTAACGCTACCGGAGCCGTCAACACCCGTTCTCCTCTGGTGAGTAGTTTCAGTTAACCCCTTTTACCCTGTTTTTCACGCAATTTTTAGCGGAGCTGAATGGTGCGAGTTCCACTCACTCCATAGTGCCACCGGAAGTCAGCATTAAACTTCCTTTGGGCACTTAGCCTTTTCCTAGAAATCATGCTGTCCTATATCATCCAAGACCATTATTTGTATGAGGCCCAATGAATCTATCTCCTGCTCAAGCCTTTTGCCTCTTATAGAAACATAGAAAATAGGTGCAGCAGCCCTTCGAGCCAGCACCGCCATTCAATATCATCATGGCTGATCAACCCAAATCAGTACCCCGTCCCTGCTTTCTCCCCATATCCCTTGATTCCATTAGCCCCAAGAGCTATATCTAATTATCGCTTGAATACATCCAGTGAATTGGCCTCCACTGCCTTCTGTGGAAATGAATTCCACAGGTTCACAACTCTTCCACAGGTTCACAACTCTGGGTGAAAAATGTTTTCGTCATCAAACCACCAAGAATAGTTTAGTGACTACTGGAGAGACAGTTGACGGCAAGGAAAGATGGCACCCGGGAATGGCTGGGTTAGCACCCCAGTCTGTGTCTTTCGTGAGAAAGACACCCAATGTTACGGAGTGGCCTAATAATTCATCAGGCGAGAATGAAATGCTCAGAGAAGGAGAAAGAGGTGCAGCGCACAGGCCTTGAACCCGGTGAGACGCAGGAGGAGCCTGGCCAGGACTCACCCCACAGAGCCCAGTCCCTCCATGCACTAGAATCTCCCAACCCCTGCAGAGTAGTTATTAAGATGGCTGATCCGTGGGCGGTTGCTGCTGGGTCGCCTGGGCGAGGGTGTCTGATGTTGTGAGACCCGAAACGCACGATGACCCCAGATCACATCATTGAGGATGCATCCCAACGCATCTAGAAGATGTATATTTTTCACACTCATCTCAGTCCTAAATGGCCTATCCCTTATTCTTAAACTGTGACTGCTAGTTTTGGACTCCCCCAACATGGGGAACATTTTTCTTGCATCTAGCCTGTCCAATCCCTTAAGAATTGTATATGTTTCTATAAGATCCTCTCTCATTGTTCTAAATTCCAGTGAATACAAGCCCAGTCGATCCATTCTTTCATATGTCAGTGCCCGCCATCCCGGGAATTAACCTGGTGAACCGACGCTGCACTCCCTTATCGTGTTTGCGGATCCTTATAATGGCTCAGCCTTTAGAAAAAATCATTTCTCTCACACTGTTCAAAAAGATTACAGACTTTTCCTCGAAAATGCTTGACATTGTGAAATCTTCCATTGTTCCAAGGGGACCGAATGGCTTGGAACATCTCTAACTCAGCACCTGCGTAATGGCTCTAGACGCTGTATGGTTGTTGCTCACAAGGCTAAATCAAAGTGGCACTGCTATTAGCAGAATATCCTTTTATTTAAGACAGTAAAATGTCACAGCATATGATTGATTGATTATAATGGAGTGTCAGAAACCATTCTAGATGGTTCACTCGGTGGAGCATAGAAAATGCAGATGCTGGAAATCCAAACATTAAAAAGTAGTGGAACTCGAAAATAGGCACAAAATGCTTGAGTAACCTAGCTGGTCAGACAGCATCTCTGGGGAAAAAAAGGAATGGGTGATGTTTCGGGTGGAGACCCTTCTTCAGACCAGGCCTGAAAATGTTACCTATTCCTTTTCTCCAGAGCTGCTGCCTGTCCAGCTGAGTTACTCCAGCATGTGTATATTTTCAGTGTAAACCAGCATCTGCAGTTCCTTCCTACAAGGCAATGGCTCTTCATTGGAAATGGAAAAGTTCTGATGAAGGGTTTTGACTTGAAACATTTACCGTCTTTATGGACAGTGTCTCACCTGTGGACTAGTTGCTGCTTATACACCACTCTGTTTGCAAGAAGTGCTACCAAGGAGATGAACATTAGGTTCATTGCATACCAGTCCAAGAAACCAATTAAAACTAACTAACAAAGGGCATCATGGTGGCACAGCAGTAGAGTTCCTGCCTTAAAGCAACAGAGACCCGTGTTTGATCCTGACCACAAGTGCTGTCCGTACAGAGTTTGTATGTTCTCCTCGTTACCTGCATGGGTTTTCTCTGGGAGCTCCAGTTTCCTCCCACACTCCAAAGATGTACAGGTTTGGGAGGCTAATTGGATTGCTAAAATTGGAAATTGTCCCTAGTGCGTGTAGGATAGTGTTTGCGTACGGGAATACTGCCTGACCTGCTGAATTACTCCAGCACTGCGAGTCTTTTTTTAAACAGGTCTTATCTCCAAGTAGTGTGGTAATAACTAACTGCTTTTATTTCCATGCTCTTGTCAGAGAATGTTAAAAACACACATGCAATTCCTACTACGAGCCAACACTCATCAGGAAGCCATGTAGCATTCTGCTAAATGCACTGTTCAGATAAGATGTTAGCACCATACATAATTAGCATCCATTTATTGTAACTTCACATACAAAATTGACAGAAGCCAAGAACTAAAATTAGACAAACTTTAGAATCTGACACTATGCCTGGCCCACTCTTTCATTGCAGCAGCAGACTAAACAATAGGAAGAATTTATTTTTTTTGGACAGCAGATTGCAACAGATTGGAAGTCTGGATTATTGAAGCCATCTTTTTTACCTCCTCGTTTTCGATGGAACCTACAGTCTCTGCCTCTGAAGAACCTACAGTCTCTGCCACAATTTGTGCAGGAGATGCCCGAGAGAGCACGTAGGCGGTAGTACTGGAGGTGGTGCGATCCTTTCACTGTAAGCTCCTGGCAAAAGGAACTCCAGCTTCTCAACGTCATCTTGAACACTCCTCCTTCAACCAGAGCAACCGTGATCCAGAAACTCACTTGAATCAGTGGGTCATAACACCGTTTAGAAGAGAATCTGCAAACATCATAAAATTGTTTCCTTTTCCCACCTGTTAAGCTCCTGCTATGATGGAGTAGACAAAGGTTGGCGCAGTGGCGCAGCTGCTACCTCACAATGCCGGAGACCCGGGTTCAATCCTGACTGCGGGTGCAGTCTGTATGGAGTTCGTGCGCTCTCCCTGTGACCGCGTGGGTTTTCTCTGGGTGCTCCTGTTTCCTCCCACACCCCTAGGACGTAGAGGTTTGTAGATTAATTGGCCACTGTAAATTGTCCCTCGTGTGTAAGGTTGAACCAGTGTGTGGGTGACTGCTGGTCAACAGACAAGACAATAGGTGCACAGTAGGCCATTTGGTCCTTCGAGCCAGCACTGCCATTCACTGTGATCATGACTGATCATCCACAATCAGTACCCCGTTCCTGCCTTCTCCCCATATCCCTTGACTCCACTATCTTTAAGAGCTAAATCTAACTCTCTTGAAAACATCCAGAGAATTGGCCTCCACTGCCTTCTGAGGCAGAGAATTCCACAGATTCACAACTCTCTGGGTGAAAATATTTTTCCTCATCTCTATTCCAAATGACCTACCCCTTATACTTAAACTGTGGCTCCTGGTTCTGGACTTCCCTAACATCGGGATTATGTTTCCTGCCTCTAGCGTGTCTAATCTCTTAATAATCTTATACCTTTCAATAAGATCCCTCTCATGGTCAGCACGGGCTTGATGGGCCAAATGGCCTGTTTCCACACTGTATTTCCCAACTAAACTAAACAAAGATAAAACACAAACGATTCTCTATGATATAAATAAAATTAGCAAGGTTCATCAGAATCATGGGCACTCAAACACAAATCATTGGAGCTCACTGGTCCAGTTAAGATTATTTGAAAATAAAACATACATGGTTTTTCAAGTGAAGCACAATCTCCCTGATCTACAAAAATCATGAGATAGTTGAAGCAGTCTGTGTATTATACAGAAGGCATCAAAACTTGGAGATTTATTTACAAACGTGTTCCTTAAGTAACTAGGAGCAAGAGTAGGCATTCAACGGTACAAATCCGCTCTGTCATTCAACGATCATGGTTTTTCCAACTGTACTTTAACTCCACAGCGTTGGATATTTTTGCACTAGTATTATGACTATTCATTTATTTTTTTGTTTATTGTACATTATCCGTATTATTACATTTACACGCCTGTTATGCAGGAAGGAATTTCATTGTTCAGTTTTCACTACATATGACAGTGTAAGCACTCTTGACTCCCCTGCATAAACCTAACTTTTCACACCCTGGCTTATCAACAATTCATCACCCTCTGCCATAAATATGTTCAACAATATTGCTTCCACTGGCCTGCGAGGAGAGATCAAAAGAACTCTCAAACCAGTGAGGGAGGAAAGATCTCACCTGTATCGCCATCTTAAACGGATGACAATGTTTTCAAAAAAGATCAGACTCCCAGTTCCAGACTCTTTCACACCACAAATCAATGAACATGCAATGTGTCGAGTCTCCCCAGGATCTTGTAAGTCAGCATGTCAAGTTCCCCCAGCTCACTGGTTCAACCTTTGCTGAAAAATAACCTGCCCAGCCAGGCACTGGTCTGGCAAACTTGCACCAATCTGCTTCCAATTAATTAACATTCTCCTTTAAATAATGAAACCAATATCAGATACCATATTCCATAGTGGTCTTTGCCCCCTTATTTGGTCATCTTTCATTTAAATAATGCACTTTGTTTTTATTTTTTCTGCTGTTTCATTTCACCTTTTTTTCACATTTTACTCCATTTGCCCAACCTAAGCCTTCTTACTTCCACTATCAATGTCTCTCTGCAAATTCGATATGTCTTCACAACGACTTTCCTCCCCATCTTTGTTTCAGTTGGGACACAACAAAGTATGTAATAGTTCAAGAGGGCAGTTCACCACCACCTTCACAAGACCAAACTATGGATGGATAATGAAGCCCTTGTCAACAACATCCACGTTATGAAATGAATCAAGAAAACTTGTTCCACTGATGGGAGATATAAACTCCTACCGCAACTGGCTGGACATCATGGAAAAATTATGTCCAGCAAAGTTAGTCCCTGGTGAGGTAAGAGTTTAGTTTTGTTGATGTTCAAGAGGAGACTGTTGTCCTGACACCAGAGTGCCAGATCAGCCACCTCCTCCCGGTAGGCCTTCTCATCGTTGTCTGAGATCAGGCCCAGCACCACGGTGTCATCAGCAAACTTGATTATAGAGTTGGAGCTGAACGTGGCCACACAGTCATGTGTGTACAAGGAGTACAGTAGGAGGTTGAGGATGCAGCCCTGGGGGGATCCTGTGCTCAGGGTGAGGGACTTCGATGTATATCCCCCCCATCTTGACTACCTGGGGCCTGGTGGAGAGAAAGTCCAGGACCCAGGCACACAGAGGGATGTTGAGCCCCAATTTCAGTAGCTTCTCGGCCAGTCCGGTAGGGACTATCGTGTTGAAGGCTGAACTGAAGTCTATGAACAGCATCCTCACGTATCCCTCCTTCTGGCTGTCAAGGTGAGGGAGAGCGGTGTGCAATAATATAATACGTGGACTATCAAAAGGCACTTCACAATGAGGCCCGAGGAGTGGAAAGGCTTCGGGCGCATACATTGTTTTGAAGGTGACAAAATGTTGATAAAATTATTAATGATCTTTGGCTTCATGATGTAATAAAATACAGAAGATGGACACAAATTGCTGTAGTAACTCAGCAGGTCAGGCAGCATCTCTGGAGGAAGGGAATTGATCAACTCTGGAGAAAAGGAATAGCTGATGTTTCGGGTCAGAACCCTTCTTCAGGTTGTCTGGCCGACGTCAGCCAATCTGAAGAAGGAATTCCAACCCGAAACGTCACCTATTCCTCTTCTCCAGAGATGCTGTCTGACCCGCTGAGATATTCTGGCATTTTGTACCTATCGTCGGTATACACCAGCATCAGTAAGTTCCTCTGTGCACCTTATTTAAAAAAGTGATTGGGTTTCAGATATTATTCATTTATGTCGCATTTATGAAGGATATTAAGATCTTTGGGAGGCAGCAAAGGTGAATTATAACCATATAACAATTACAGCACGGAAACAGGCCCTCTCGGCCCTTCCAGTCCGTGCCGACCATTTGTTTTCCCCTAGTCCCATCTACCTGCACTCAGACCATACCCCTCCATTCCCTTCACGTCCATATACCTATCCACTTTACTCTTAAATGTTAAAATCGATCCTGCCTCCACCACTTCTGCTGGAAGCTGATTCCACACAGCCACCACCCTCTGAGTAAAGAGGTTCCCCCTCACGTTACCCCGAAACCTCTGTCCCTTAATTCTCATGTCATGCCCTCTTGTTTGAAACTTCCCTACCCTCAATGGGAAAAACGTATCCACGTCAACTCTGTCTATCCCTTTCATCATTTTAAAGACCTCAATCAAGTCCCCCCTTAACCTTCTGCGCTCCAAAGAATAAAGACCTAACTTGTTACTAGAGTAATGTCAGAATGAAAGATATGGTAAAGTGCGGGAATCTGGTGTGTTCTTCTCAGTGCAGGGAAATTTAAGGAGATTGGCAATGTTTGAAATCAAATGTTTTGATAGAATAAATAGGGTTTTTTTCCCCAGTAGCATGAAAGTCAGTGAGAAAGAACATAGATAAGTTCAAAAAATAAAATGCTGGAGAAACACAGTGGGTCAAGCAGCATCTGTGGAGACAAAAGGGTAGTCAACCTTTTATCGAGGAACATTAATTCCCTTTCCCATACTGACCTTTGTACCTTGGGCCTCCTCCATTACCAGAGGGAGGCCACAAGCAAACTGAAGGAACAGTACCTCATTCTCCGCTTGAGTAATTTACAACCTAACAGTATGAATATTCAACTCTTCAATTTCAAATAATAAACTCCCTCACCACCCTTGTTCTTTCCCATGTCCTCCATGCTGGTGCGTAACTATTTCTCCCATTAACCCAGCCGCTTCCTGCCCACCCTTTTTCTCCTTCGACTTATATCCCTTCCTCTGGCTTTACAGTTCACTCCTCTTCTGTCCTTATCCGACATGCCCTAGACTCTTTTTCAGCCTTTGTCACTTACTCCATCCATCTGGCAATCGAGCCCTCTTTCCCTGCATCCACCTTTCTTTATTTTTTTTTTTAATAACTTTATTGCTTTTATGCATACACAAATAAAACACAAATATAACAACGAAACATACAACATTACAATGAAACGTACAACAGTGTAGCGGGGGGTTCAGTTTACAATTAATGATGCAGTATACAGAACTATTTTCATATTAAAACATTTTCCAATAACTTACATTATTGTCTATAAAATTATACAGTGTTGATGTCTTTATTTCTATACCTAATCCATTTTTCCCATTTTCTGTTAAACTCGTCTTCTTTCACTCTTAGAGAATATATCATTTTCTCCATGACAAATATTTCCTGTACTATGTCTAACCATTGTCTAAGTCTGGGTGTGTCCGCTGCGAGCCAGTTTCTTGTCATGGTTTCTGCCAGCTGTGAGTAGGATTTTAACCAAGTAATGGTCTTCCTTCAGCACCACTGTATTTATATTACCCAGGTATAAAATGGAACTTCTTGCAGACTATATATCCTAATACCTCCGTTAATTCCGAATTCACTCTGTCCCAAAATGGTTCTATTTTTGGGCAACTCCAGAAGATATGTGCGTGGTTTGCGTCTGTTTGGTCACATTGCCTCCAGCATGTTTGCTGCCTTAGAATTTGCTTGTTTTTTTTTGCTAGGCGTAATAAAGAAACGAATCAAATGTTTCCAAATAAATTCTCTCCAATTTTGTGAATTGGTGGATGTCTGTAGTGTTACACACATATGATGCCATTCTTCTTCTGAGATCGTAATGTTCAATTCCTTTTCCCACTTAAATTTTACATAAAATGTAGTTTTAGCTTGACATTCCATTAAACTATGATAATGTTTAGAAATAATCCTTAATGTTTTTTGATGATACGCACTATCACTTCTATCACTGGATTCTTTTCTTCTAGTGCCTCCCTTTTTACCTTTTTATTGTAATAATCTCTCAGTTGGAGGTATCTAAACAAGTCTTGGTTTCCGAAGTACAAATCTATCCTTCAAATCTTGAAAACTTCTTAGGTCTCCATTTTCAATAACAGTACAAAATGCAGTCCTTTCTTCATCCACTCTTTAAATGTTGAGTCATACATCCCTGGTTTAAATTCATTATCCAAAGCTATCAATCTTAAAACTTTTTGTCGTTTATTCAGTTTAAGTTGTCTGGTAAGCGTGAACCATGTTTTTAAAGTAAATATCGTTATTGGATCGATTATGCTCCAATAATGTCCAGAAGCGCCTTTTCTCCCAAAAGTGTTTTGATGTGGAAGTCAGGGATATATGTCTCAATCTCTTTCCACCTAGCTATATAGCTGTCCTCACACCAATTAATTAGTGGTCGAAGTTGGGCTGCATAGAAATATATCCTAAAATTTGGAAGTGCCATTCCACCTTTGTCCTTTGGCAACTGTAGTGTAGTGTATCGAATTCTGGCCTTCTTTCCTCCCCAAATAAATCTAGATATTAATTTATCCCATTCCGTGAATTGTTTTAATGATATTGGCAGAGATTGAAACAAGTACAATAGCCCTGACAAAATATTCATTTTCACCACATTTATCTTACTACTAAAATCCATTGGGTAGGTGGACCATCTTTCTCTATCCTTTCTTATGTTTTGGTTGATGTGATTATAATTGGCCCCATACAACATTGATATATTTTTTGTTATATGTACCTCTAGGTATTTGATTGATTTTGAATCCCATTTAATATTATAATTTTGTTTGATTTCTTCTGGAGGAAGACGATTAAATAGGAGGATTTGAGTTTTTGAAATATTCACTTTATATCCTGCATAAAAATTAAATTTATCTATGATCCCCATCATCCTTGGAAAGGAGGTGTTTACTTCCGTGAGATACATCATTACATCATCTGCGAAAAGGCCAATTTTATGTTCTCTGTCTCTTATAGTTAATCCCCTCCGTTCGCTATCTTGACAAATCGCTTGAGCCAATGGTTCAATATCTATAGCAAACAGGGTAGGGCTAAGACAACATCCCTGTCTCGTTCCTCTTCCTAACACAAATCTCTCAGTTAAGCTCCCATTCACCTTTACTCTTGCAGTGGTTGCTGGTAAATTGCTTTAATAACTTGAATTGACTCTTCGGTAAAGCCAAATCTTTCTAGTGTTTGATATAAGAATTCCCAATTAACCCTATCAAAAGCCTTTTCCGCGTCTAGACTTATCAGGACAGCAGGCGTACTTTCCTTTTGAATCTTGTGTATTATATGTAGGGTTCTTCTAATGCTGTCCTGTGTTTGTCTGCCTATTATAAAACCAATCTGGTCTTCATCAATTAAATCTGGCATGAACTTTTCAAATCATTTGGAGATAATTGAAGAATATAATTTATAGTCCACATTTAGAATTGATATCGGTCTGCAGTTGGTACAATTTTCCTTGTCTTTGTTCTCTTTGGGGATTAATGTTATAATTGCCTCTTTCCATGACGGGGGTGTCTTGCCTTCTTTGATAATCCAGTTAAAGGTTCTCAGAAGAAGTGGGTTCAGCTCATTCCAAAATATTTTATACCATTCTATAGGGAAACCGTCGCTGCCTGGGGCCTTGTTTGATTTCATCCTACCAATTGCCTTCTCTACCTCCTCCAGTTATATTTCTACTGTGATTATTTTATTTTGTCTCTCTCCAATACAGGGCAGATCTATTGTACTTTAAAAAAGTCCTCATTGATTCCCCATCTACTGTAGATGTTTGTGTATATAATTCTTTATAATATTCCTGGAAGATATATTCTATTTCTTTTGGATCACACTTCAAATTCTGGGGTCCTTAATTTTGTGTATGGTGTTGTCAGCCTGTTGTTTGCGTGGCCTTCGGGCAAGTATTTTAGTGGATTTAGGGCCAAGCTCATAATGTGCCTGTTTTACAAATCTTGCTTTTTTCTCCACCTCTTGACCCAATATTCCATCCATTTGTCCCCTCAAATCTTCTATTTTGCTTATAAGTTCTCTGGTCCTTATTATTTTTGTACTTCTGTTCTAAATCCTTCAGGTCTGTTAACTTATTATACGTTTTCATTCTGGCATTTTTAATATGTGATGCCCTCGCTATTAACCTACCTCGTATTACAGCCTTCAATGAGTCCCATATTATGGATGGATCCACCTCTCCATTGTCATTCTCCTCTAGATAAGTTTTGATTTCCAATTTAATATCATTAACAGTTGTTTTATCCTTCAGTATTCCAACATTTAATCGCCACACTGTGTTTTTCCTCCTACTGTCCATTTGAATTGCTAAGTATATGGCATTATGGTCTGATACATCTGCCACACCAATTCTGCAATCCATTACCCTATAACAGTCTTCTTTCTGCATTAAGAAATAGTCTATTCTGGAGTAAACTGAGTGTGGTATTGAGTAATGTGTATAGTCTCTTTCTAGAGGGTGAAAATTCCGCCAGACATCAAGAAAACCAAATTCTTCACAGGTAGTGTTTAGTAGTTTTGTTAACTGGTTCTTATTCTTCTTTTTACTTGTCGTATCAAGCCTATGATTCAGTACAACATTCAGATCCCCCCACATATACAAATTCCTTCTGCTTCCATTGCAATAATATCAAATAGGGATTTGAAAAAATGTTTATCACTATCTGGGGGAGCATAGATATTCACCAGTGTCAGGATATTATTATCAACTTTGCCCTTTACTATGATATACCTCCCTTCTTTGTCTTTTATTTCTTTAAACATTTCGAATTTAACTGAGTTTGATATCAAGATTGCCACTCCTCTTTTATGACTACAAGTGTGTGAGCTATAATATGTTTTATATCCAAATCTTTTCAGCCTCTCATGCTCTTGTCGCGATAAATGGGTTTCTTGTAAGAAAATAATATGCATCTTCACTTTTTTTCAATTTAGTCATGACTTTAGCCCTCTTAATTGGATTACCCAAACCATTAACATTTAGAGACATCAGCTTAAGTCTTTGACATTGCATCATTACACTTAGTGTGATTGATTCCACTGTATCCCCTCAACTCAACACCAGAACCATTCTGAACGACAAACCAAAACATATGAACAAACAAAGGTGTTTTACCTGGCAAAACAAAACATCAAAACATATATGGACTCCCAAAAAAGGGTATTCTCTCTCCTCCATAGATCCAGAATCCCTTTGTAAATTGAGGGGGGAAGCCTAACACTAAGAAAGGGCTCTCTCCTAGATAAGGGGGGTAACCCTCTATGGGTCCCTCCATTCATTCTAGCTCTAATATTTCGCTAATCTCCCTAACAGTCGGATTTATCTAATACAGAAAGTTGTATTAAATCAACATTAATTACACTCACATGAGGTCTGTGATGTTTGGTGATATTTTTAGAACCAGGCTTATAAACAGATTTGTCCATGAATATACATATCTATACACATATTTATAAACTTAGGATTCCATAAGAACTCAGTATTCTAACATATTGTGGCAGAAGCCATTGTGTTATCCATGTCTGTGCGTACCTTCATAATCATATCTCATTTCAAGCATGAGTCTTTTGTTGGAATACTTGAAGGTGCTCCCATGCCCGTCTGACTGTCTCTGATTCTCCGTGTCTCTCGACGAGCTGCCGTTTGGTGGAGTTGTTCACGCAGTGGCGGCATGTCCGTGTCTCCCCGCAGCTCTTCCACTTTATAGCCTCTCCATTGTAGCTCTCGCACGGCTTCCCTTGCGTTGTTGTAGGTTTGGTGTCCGCTTTCCAGTGAATACGTATCTTGGTAAATGGTGTCTGAAAGCGGATTCCTTCCTCTTTTAAGAAGCGTTTGATATGTTTGTATGCCTTGCGTTGTTGTACTACAGTGGTAGTATAGTCATGGTCAAAAGACAGCATTCGTTCTCCAAGTTGGATCTTCTTTTGCCATGCCTGTTTGAGAACCATCTCTTTAACTTTAAACTGGAGAAAGTGGACAATTATGGATCTTGGAGGGGAACTGGGGCTTGGTTTCTGTGCCAGGGATCTGAGTGCTCGTTGAATCTGTAAATCTGTCATTTCAGGGATTGACATTTCACTTCTGAGCAGTTTGTCTCCACAAACTGAGGTACTGAGCTACCTTCCACCCTCTGAAAACATACCGTATATCCGCAGATTATTTCTTCGGGATCTGGACTCCAGATCATTCAATTTGTCAACAAGTAACTTCTGGTCTTTCAGTGTTTCTTGGAGTATGGTGTTTGCAGCGACACTCCATGTTTCCAGCTCCTCTATTCGGGTGGCGGCTTCTTCCGTTTTTTTTTTGGTCTTGTATTGCTTGTGCATTCGCTGCCATCTGAAGATTCATTTTGTGTTTAAATTCGGCCAGCTCTTCTCTCATATCCCGCTTGAAATCGTCTTTGAATGATGTGAAGTCCGCTTTTAATTCTCTTCTCAAGTTGCTGAGTTGTGTACTTATGCTTTTTAATCCCTCACGGAGGGCCTCTGTTGCATCGTCTCCACCAGGCTGTTTGTTTTTGGCTTCGTCTGTGTCGCTTCGGGCCTGACCTTCTGTTTCTTGCTTTTCTAGCATCTTTTCTTGCAACTTTCTGCTCTTTGTTTTGACTCCCCCACTCGTACTGTACTCATTAAAACTTAAATACTTGCTTACTTTGAATTTAGGGGAGGTTTATTTATCCGACTGTACGGAGCTCTCTGTCTAATCAGCCACCATGCCCTGCCGTCCTGCATCCACCTTTCATTTGCCAGGCTTTGTCTGGCGCAAATATCTGTTTTCCCGCTTTCTCCCCTCCCTAATACAGTCTAAAAGAATGGACCCGACCTGAAACATTGCCTATCGATTTCCTCCACCGGACTGTTCAACTCATTATTGCAGTACTTTGTTCTGTTTAACACCACCATTCCCTTTGCCTCCACAGATACTGCTTAAGCCATCGAGTACCTCCAGCACTGGACTTACAGCTCCAGATTCCGGCATCTGCAGCCTCTTGCTTCAACATGTTTAAGTTACTCGGCAAAAAAAACCTGGTGGCTATACGGCGAAAAATAAACACCGAGGCACCCAGGTGCTTTGATTTAGAATGCACCGTCATGATGGGGAAAGAAGCATGGGGAGAATGTACAATGCCATACAGACAGCACCCGTAGCCAGGATCGAACCCGGGTCCCTGGCGCTGTCAGGCAGCAACTCTAACATGCTCCCAGTGTTGGAGGAGTCCAGAACTAGGGGCCACAGTTTAAGATTAAGGGGCAAGCCATTTAGAACGGAGATGAGGAAAAACATTTTCACACATGAGAGTTGCGAGTCTGTGGAATTCTTTGCCGCAGAGTGCGGTGGAGCCTGATTCTCTGGATGCTTTCAAGAGAGAGCTAGACAGAGCTCTTAAAGATAGCGGAGTCAGGGGATATGGGGAGAAGGCAGGAACGGGGTACTGATTGCGGATGATCAGCCATGATCACATTGAATGGCGGTGCTGGCTCGAAGGGCCGAATGGCCGATTGCCTATTGCCCCATATTCATGTGCTGTGCATTTCATAAACTAAATTTGTTTCCACTGCGTGACATTTGAAAGGTTAAGGCCATGCCAAGCTGCTTCACCCACCAACAGAAACAATTGGCCAGAGAAACAAAGGAAGATAGTTAGTACAGCAATCAAATGGTTAGCTAAAAATATGAATGTTAATAAACATTTAATAACCATTTACATTTCACACTGCCTCGCCAAGGCCACCAACACAATCATGGATGAGTCTCACCCACTTCTCTCTCTTCTCCCCTCTTCCATCTGTCAAGAGGTACAGAAATGTTTCAGGGAGTTTCTTCCCAGCTGTTATCAGTCAATCGTACTATCCTGTCAACAGTTAGAGAGCGGTCCCGAGCTACTATATACCTCATTGGAGACCATCAGACTATCTTTAATTGGACTTTATCTTGCATTAAATATTATTCCCTCATCATGTATCTCTATTCTGTGGATAGCTCGATCGTAATCAGGTATTGTCTCTCCACTGACTGGATAGCAAGCAACAAAAGCTTTTCACGGTACCTTGGTACATGTGACAATAAACTAAACTAATGTTCTTATGTGAGCAGAACTTAATAGAATGAAGATATATTCATGGAGATATTCTATACAGGGAAGTTGGGGCAAAATTTCCAACAAGGGTATTTTAATGAATTTAAGGATAATTTAAGGATCCAAAAGAGAGGACTACAGAATGCATATAAGATTTGAATAGTGTGAGAAATACTCAGTGCAGATAAAGGTTTGGAGTATTGAACAAAAGGTGAGAGCGTGTCGTGGAGCCCATGAGAATTGTCGGTCAGGATAGGAATTGAATAATGGATTTGGAAGTAGGCAGCTTTTTTTTTTGCAACAGAATGAATAGGGCTGAACAAGGACAGCATGGTGGTACAGCGGTTACAGCACCAGAGAACCGGGTTCGATCCTGGCTACGGGTGATGTCTGCACGGCGTTTGTGCACTCTCCCGTGACCTGCGTGGGCTTTCTCCGAGAATTTTGGTTTCCTCCCCACACTCCAAAGACGTACAGGTTGGAAGGTTGATTGGCTTGGTATAAATGTAAAATTTGTCCCAAATGTAAGATAGTTTAAAATATGTGGGGATCGCTGGCCGGTGCGGACTCGGTGGGCCAAGGGCCTGTTTCCGCACTGTATCTCTAAACAAAAAAAAAAAATGTTTTTAATTGCAAATAGATCAGGTCCCGCCTGAGGAAGCAGATGGAAGGGTTGTTGTTTTGTTAGTGAAGTCATGCGGTTCATAACAATGACTGATGACAAATATTATAAAAACATATAGATAATGGCCCGGGTTTTACTCTATAACTAACTCTACTCTATAACAGGGTGGCCATGCCACAGCGGTAGAGTTGCTGCTTTACAGAGCCAGAGACCCGAGTTTGATCCTGCCTACGGGTGCAGTCTTTGCGGCGTTTGTACGTTCTCCCCATGGGTTTTCTCCGGTTTCCTCCCATGCTTGAAAGAGATACAGGTTCGTTCATTAATTGGCTTGGTATAATTGGAAATTGTCCCTAGTGAGTAGGATAATAATGCAAGTGTGCAAGTATCCCTGATCGGCGCAAACTCATTGGAACCCTGTTTCCGCACTGTATCTCTACACTAAACTAAGTCGCTTAAGACTTCATCCTCTGTTGTGGTGGTAAATGGCCAAGGTAGTAATGTCATGCTGCATTCTGCCTCCAAAATTCACTCCATTGATTTTAGTGGAATAGACATTGGAGGCAAACCACAATGTGCTCATGCTACCACATGGTATGTTCAGCAATACACTTCGGGGACGAGTACTGACACGTTTTTAATCATTTTAAAGAGAGTTCAAATTATTAGAAACAAACATGAAAACATTTCGAACAGAAAATTTAGGTTCAAACTTAAAAAAAAAAAAATGATTAGCAAAATACTGTCTCACGTGCAGGATGTAGCCTAGGTACAGTTAGTGGCATTAGTGACACCAACTGTACCATCTGCTTTGCCCAAAGTTCCCGAGGAAATCATAACTTCCTCTTAGCTATCACAATTTTCTAGAGCCAAATAACAGTCTGTCCAAGACCACAAGAAATTGCAAAATTGTGGATGTAGCTCAGACTCCCCACTATTGATCCCATCTACACTTCATGCTGCCTCGGGAAAACAGCCAACATATTCAAAGACCTAAGAAAGACAAAATGCTGGAGTAACTCAGCGGGACAAGCAGCATCTCTAGAGAGAAGGAATGGGTGACATTTCATGTTGAGATCCTTCTTCAGACTGATGTCAGGGAAGAGGGAGATACATAGATAAGGAAGTGTAAGGTGTGAGAACAGGACAAGTGTAAGGTGTGAGAACAGTGTTTAGCAACCGGGAGATCAGGTAGGTTTAGGCGGCCTGCGCTTGGTCTCGCCGAGATGTAGGAGTCCACACTTGGAACAGCGGATACAGTAGAAGGTTTGGAGGAGGTCCAAGTGAATCTCTGCCTCACCTGAAAAGACTGTCAGGGTCCTTGGATTCAAAGACGTATCCCAGCCCGGTCACACCTTCTTCTCCCCACTCCAGTTTGGTAGAAGACGTCGATGCTTGATAGTGCACACCACTAGACTCAGGAACAGCTTCTTCCCTCCGTTATCAGGCTTCAGAACGGTCCATCCATAAACTAGAGGTACCGTCCGATTCCCCACTACCTCATTGTGGACATTGGACTTTGTCTCAGGAACTATAGCGCTATCCTATTGTATCTTTTCCACTGCACTACCTATTGTACACGAGTTTGCCTCAATTGTATTTATATTTAATATCAAAATTGATTAAATAGCTTGCAAAACAAAGCACTGTGACAAGAGTAAACCTAGACCAGTTTTTACTTAGACTTAAAAATAACAGTCCAGGTGACCTGGAACTAGTTTATTAAGACACTTATTGATTCCATTGTTTGCAAAGAGTGGAATTTCAAAGTATTCACATGACACAACCTTACAATTGTTCTAAATTAATCTCTTATCATCTGCTTAAATATCTTGTCAGTTCATTATGTATTAAAATGCCTTAAAGCTCAGCATTTTTATTTGATAGTTCACTACAAATCTTTGTGTTAACTGAAGCAAGCAACAATGCTTTACAATCAGCATTAGAATTCAATTATCATCAACAATTATTGTTGCACCCAGAGGATGGTGTGGATATGCAACAAGCTGCCAGAATGAAGTCGTAGTCAATTACAATGTTTAAAAGGCATAAGTCATTACAGCAGATGTAGGGCATTCAGCCCATCGAGTTTACTCCATCATTCAATCATGCCCAATCTACCTTTCCCTCTTAACCCCATTCTACCTTCTCCCCATAACCCTTGACACCCTTACTCATCAAGAATCTGTCACTCCACCTCAAAATGCCCAATGACTTAGCCTCCACAGCCGCCTGTACAAATAAATCCACAGATTCATCATCCCCTGACTAAAGTAATTCATCCTCATCCCCTTTCTAAAGGAGCATCCTTTTATTCTGAATATGAAGGGGAAAAGTTTGGAGAGAGATAGGCCAAATGCAGACAAATGGGACCAGCTCAGAAATGTACCTTGGTCAGCATGGACAAGTTGGGATGTAGGCCTTTCCCCTTTTGTATCATTCCATAATTCAATTTATTTAAAAACACCCAAAAAGTACTGTTCAAAAGTACTCATTGAAAAGCCAATACATGCTCCCGCTGTTAATTTGAGGTATGCACTCAGTCTATATCTATGAATCATTTAATGGCATCTGGAATCTCAATTTACCAAAAAACGAAATCAGCCATATTTCCAACTTGCTCCTGGGCTAGATACTAATTGTAAATATGGAAAAGTAGGGAGCACGGTGGCGCAGCGGTGGAGTTGCTGCCTTACAGCACCAGAGACCCAGGTTCAACCCGGACTACGGCTGCTACAGGTACGCCATTTGTACGTTCTCCCCGTGACCTGCGTGGGTTTTCTCCGGGGTTTCCGGTTTCCTCCCACATCTCCAAAGACGTACAGGCTTGTAGGTTTATTGGCTTGGTATAAATTGTCCCTCGTGTGTAGGATAGTGTTAGTGCGCGGGGATCGCTGGTCAGCACGGACTCAGTGGGTCAAAGGGCCAGTTTCCACGCTCTATCTCTAAATTAAACCAAAAAAAATTAACAACAATGTCCAACATGACAACATGTACCCTTAATTTTGTCATTGTAGGGTCATCTGGGCTCTCGTATGGTTTCTTCAAAATAAATGTAGAATTGGGCCCTACAAAAAGATGGTTACAATTTAAGCATAGAATAAAACTGGAATGGACAGCGCAGTAGTTCACCAGGCCTCTCAAGTTTAATTCACCATTGAATATGATCACGGCTGATCTATGCTGGCCTCAACTCATATTCTGCACCAGCTCCCCGTGACCCCAATTACTCAAATCTTCCAAAACAGTCTCTACCTCGAGTTAAATACTATTAATGAACCAGCCTCTCGGTAGAGAATTACAGAGATTCACCACAATCTACGAGTAGAAATCTCTGTGCACCCTCCATTTTAACTGACTGGCCTCTCCCTCCAAGAAAAACATTTCCACGTCTATCCTGCCATCTCTCTTCAGATCATATTTATGTCTTAAAAAGAATACCCCCTCATTCTTCTAAAATCCAAACAGCAGTCAGAACATTTACCAATTAATTAATAAAATTTACTAAAATATTCTGTATATTTTCTAGCAAAGTATTCATAAACAAAATCAGGAAACCTTTCTATATATTGGAAATGAATATTCCAATGATAAATTAATAATTGTCAATTAGTGAAAAAATTGGCAGGTGTTATACCCCATTGCAATGCTTCATTATTTCCCAGTTGTCGCTGTTATCGACACCCAAATGTCGTAAAACGTGGAGCTCAGTTACCTTTTGACCCATTGGGAGTCCCTGCTGTGATTGAATTTATGCAGGACTATTGGGCAAAGACTCTGATCCAACATCATAAAGAAATGTTACTTTATGTTCAATCCTGCTTTGAAGTGCAGTGGACCTTGGAGGAGGTGGTGGGCATTTGTCGGTGTCTTTTGTACTTCCAGATACTGGAAGTGCCGTTGAAGGAATTATTGATAGGTTTCTGCAATTAGTAACACTGCTGCAACAGAGACCAGTGACAGAAAAGGCAAATGTTTCAGCGGAGAACAGTGCCAATTAGACAAGCTACTTATTCCCAATGGTCTTCATCTCCTATCCTACCACCTGATCTATACATTTCCAAGCAAATAGATGTATTCTATTGCAATCCTGATTTGTGCCTTTTAGATGCAATCATGAGACGTTATATCCCAAAATGCTCCAAATCTGCTCTTTTAACCATAGTATTTAGATGGAAGATCATTAAATGTTAATGTTCAAAAGGTCTACCAGCAGAATTAGGCCATTTGGCCCATCAAGTCTACTACTCTGCCATTCAATCATGGCTGATCTATCTCTTCCTCCTAACCCCATTCTCCTGCCTTCTCCCCATAACGTCTGACACTCTAAAAGGGCTGTCCCACTGCGGCGACCTAATTGGCGAGTTTAGAAGAGTTTAGGAGAGTTTAAAAAAAGTGTCATGTTGAAGACCTCCTTCAACTATGGCGAAGACTAGCTTCGACCTAGAGAGCTAGATAGGGCTCTTAAAAATAGCTCTTAAAAATAGCGGAGTCAGGGGATATGGGGAGAAGGCATGAACGGGGTATTGATTGGGGATGATCAGCCATAATCCCATTGAATGGTGGTGCTGGCTTGAAGGGCCAAATGGCCTACTCCTGCACTTATTGTCTATTGACCAGCTTCGGGAAAATTGGACACTGAATCGTGGAGTGTGAAGATGACCTTCAATCTCCTTTGACTATGCTGAAGACTGTCTTCGACTACCCTCGATTACCTACGAATAACATGTCAACCTACTACGACCTACTTCGACTAAACCTACGAGTAAAATAAAAAGATTTTTTTCATGGCGACCCTTTTTTATTCGCGGGCATTTCTCAGCGTGTTGAAAAATATGCCGCGACCTAGCCGAGGCCT
This sequence comes from Okamejei kenojei, assembly GCA_035221665.1. Classification (NCBI taxonomy): domain Eukaryota; kingdom Metazoa; phylum Chordata; class Chondrichthyes; order Rajiformes; family Rajidae; genus Okamejei; species Okamejei kenojei. The sequence goes on along the minus strand of CM069141.1, from coordinate 15,931,145 downwards.
CAAGTACGTGGGGACTATTCTCGAGCATAGAGGAGAGTTACAAAGACCTCCTCGGACCTCGTGTCGACCATGCTGCAAGTATGAGTCGAGGGCAAACTCTTCTAAACTCGCCAATTAGGTCGACGCAGTGGGACAGCCCCTTTACTAGTCAAGAATCTGTCAATCTCCGCCTTAAAAATATCCATTGACATGGCCTCCACAGCCTTCTGTGGCAATGAATTCCACAGATATTCAGCCTCATTGACCCCTGGATTTTGATTAAAAGGAATTTGGTGATGGTAGAGACATTGAATGTCAAGGGGAATGCTTGGTTTCTCCCTTGTTGTAACAGCCATGGTGGTGGTCATCTATCAGCTCAAGGCCGGGCACTGTCCTGGTCTAGGGACAGGCATTTTAGAACATAGAACAGTGCCACACAGGAACGGGCCCACAATTGCCATGGCAAACACGCTGTCAAATTTAACTAATATCTGCACAGACAAGATCCATATCCCAAAATATGTGCCTATCTAAAAGCCATCATCACATCTGCCTCCACCACCAACCCTGGCAACACGATCCAGGCACCCATCACTCTATGTGCAATATCCTTGCCTCACGCATCTCCTTCATATTTTGCCCTTCTCACCTTAAAGGTACCCCCTAAAAAGGAAATAAAAATAAACTCTGCCAGTGTTTTGTGATAGCCACACAACACACTGAAAAAATGTTCCCATATGAAGAAGAAACTTTTGCACCATAAGCACAAACCTACTGCCAGTGCTAAAATTATCATAGGCAGCTGGCTCTGCAATAGACTTCTTTTTTAAACCAGTAATAAAATATTTAAGTGTTATGCAATCACATTGTCTCAAGTTCGAATTCATTTTTTACCTCGGTGACCAATTTTAATCCAATTAGTTTTTAATAAGGTAAAATATAGAACAGTAGAGATCAAGAACATGATGGCAAAACCGCAATTCATTTACCTGCACATAATCCATATCCCTCCATTCCCTGTATAGCCATGTGCCTATCCTGAAGTCTCTTAAATGCCACTATCGTATTTGCCTCAATCATCATACCTAGCATTTCAGGCACTACCCCATCTATGCCACTCGTCATTTTATACACTTCTATCAGGTCTCCACCCACAACCTCTGGCATTCCAGAGAAGACAATCTCCCTGTAGCTAATACACCCTAATCCAAGCATCATTCTGGTAAATGAGGGGCCTCAGTGTATTTCTACTATTTCGTCAAAACAAAAGGATCAGAATTTACTGCAGGTTATAACAATACACAATACAATTATTGGTAAAAGTTACAAAAGCAGAAAATGCAACACAAGATGCGAGACAAGTCAAATGGGTAAATCAAGATATGAGCACACAACATATTTTGAAAGAACAGATCAACACTAGACACAAAGTTCTGACACAAGTCAGTGGGTCAGACAGCATCTCTGGACAAAAAGGATGGGTCACAAAGTGCTGGTGCAGCTCAGCAGGTCAGGTGGCTAACTGCATACTTGCGCATAGAAGGAACACACAATTAGTGCCTGCATATTTATTTATACTTAATCGCTTGATACAAAGTACAGTTCTAGTTTGCAGTGTTAAGGGCCTGTCCCACTGTACGAGGTAATTGAAGAGTTCTCCCCGATTCGAGCTCGTGTAATGTACGTAGGAGCTCGTGGATGTCACGTAGCGGCTCGTACAAGTAACGGTAGGTACTCGGGAAATCCAGTAAACTCGTGATGTTTTTTCAACACTGTGATAAATGTCCACGAGTAAAAAAAACTCTTGATGAAAAAAATCTTTACTTTGTACTCGTACGAGCCCCTACGTACATTACACGAGCTTAAATCAGGGGAGAACACATGAGAACTCTTCAATTACCTCGTACAGTGGGACAGGCCCTTTAGGCATTGCATCTATGCACAAGTTTGCAGTTATGTGATTTTCCTCATACCCCATTACCCGCAACTAAGAAACATCCGCACTTCTCAACTGCAGCTGTTCTTTAGTACTTACCAAGAGTGCATAAAGGAGCACCCTTTCCATTCATGTTGAATCAGCGTAAGATGCTTCATTAGCTCTGGTGACACATTTTATTGAGCAGAAAGGTACCAATGCTTAATAAACTGGCTGAAATACATCTTAAATCCATCCACTAGGAATTAAGTAACTGGCAAAGGAGCAATGATGCAGATCATCACAGAGGCGCAGCGGTAAAGTTGCTGCCCAACAGTGCCAGAGACCTGGGTCCAATCCTGACTACAGGTGCTGTTTGTATGGAGTTTGTACGTTCTCCCTGTGACTGGGTGCTCCAGTTTCTTCCCACCGTCCAATGACGTACAGGTTTGTAGGTAACATTGTAAATTGTCCAGTGCTAGTGTACGGGGTGATTGCTTGTCAGTGCGGACTTTGGTGGGCTGAAGGGCCTGTTTCCGCACTGATTCTCTGAAGCAAAGTCCAACGATATATTTGAAGATCGCACAACATGTTGGGTATCTTCCAAGTCATGTTGGAAGTGGAGTAGACTCGATGGGCTGAATGGCCTACTTCTGCTCCCATGACTTATGTTTGTCAAAGCTATTGAAAATTTCAAAATTTTCCTTGTGAATTTCCACAGTTATCCATTGGATGAATCTGAACATCTAAGGGTTTGGATGAGCATCAGATTACTGTCCTTCGAGCACAGTATATCCATCCAATTCTGTATTCTGCTTTTTCTTCAAGAATTGACTCATGAGCAGGTAACCTTTTGACTAAACATCAGTAACAAAAAAAAATTAAGTTTTAACACTCTCTCGATGGACATCATAATCATCGGGAATCGAGAGGGCTCTGGGTAGCTTCATGCATCAATAATCAAAAGCAATCTCCAACATCAATAATTCGAACTACCACATAACTTCATCTAATCCTTAGACTATATCATTTCAGTTTGGAAAGACATTTATTGATATTGGCTTTGAGAAACATAAGGCTACATTTATAACTAACTCCTAGATGCCCAGATAATATTTGATCTCTGATTTCTTATCAACTAAACTAGCGCTCAGGTGTCTTTCAGAGTTGACTACACAGCTTGGTCAAGATTTGTATGAAAAATGGGTAGTGCTGCCCTTCTGCGAAGGTTGGCTCCCATGTTCATATTTTTCATGCTGCTAGGCCAGAAGCTATTATATTATTAACTTTAAATTTATAACTGGCCTACAATGCTAAACTCATACCTGGCACTATAATTTTACACTATTGGCCCAATTCATTATCTCCTTCCACTGTAGTTTATAAGGATGACGGGGACGTCATTTAAACTTACCGAATAACTGAGAGGCCTGGATGGAGTGGATGTGGAGAGGATGTGTCCACTAGTGGGAGGGTCGAGGACCAGAGGACATAGTCTCAGAATAAAAGGAGAAGAGGAAGGAATTTCTTTAGTCAGAGTGCAATGAATCTGTGGAATTCATTGCCACATATGATTGTGGAGAGCAAGTCAATTGATTTTTTTCTAAAGCAGAGATTTAGAGGTTATGGGGAGAAGTCAGGAGAATGTGGGTTGAGAGGGAAAGATAGATCAGCCATGATTGAATGGCGGAGTAGACTTGATGGGCCAAATGTCCCAATTCTGCTCCTACATCTCATGAACTTATGCAAGGCTGGTGTGACGTACAAACTTTGTAAAATGATATTAAAATGACCCTTACACATCAGTATGTAGGCAGAGAGGCCTTATGCATATGCGTACCATGGTGAATCCACGTCTACCTTCTGGAAGTACCCGTACACAAATGGTGCACTTGGTTTCTTTGGGTCCATTATGCAGTGCTCTGCAAATGAACCTTGGGTCAATATTTCTAAATTAAGCAGTAATTTTGTGAAAGCTCAAACAGAATTTGACATAACTTTGTTGCTAAATCGATTTCCAAACAACAGACACATTTATTTTAAAAATAAATGAGGCAATGACACAGGAGCCTGGATTTCACAGGGGTTTCCTTCCTCCCAGGGACAGACAATACTCTGCTAATGATTCATAAAAAATGAACACAAACCATCTCTTAGGAGCTCCAATGAAATTTTTTCCTGGTTTACAGATTTTCTTTTGGTCAAATAAAACACTTGTTTATAATTGAAAATATTACTTATTCATATTATTGAGGCTACCATAAATTGTAAATATGAATTATGCAATGTGTTATTAGGGGAGCACCAAGTCTCAAAGCATCAATTTATTGATGGCTTTTGTCGAGAGCTCAAAAAGAAAGAAACTGAGGACAATAAAGGCAAAATAAATAGGATTCCACGTAATTTAACATTTTTAAGACAAAAAAAACAACGTAATTTCTATTAATCACCCCGACATACGGCATTAGCTTTGTCAATGCTCAATTTTGTGATTTTACAATCTGTACGATCACCAAAGCATGAGATTTAACAGCAAATGACCATTCACCAACTTGCTTTCCCAAGTTTGCAATTACATGATGACAAATTAATTTTTTTTGGTTATCAATTCAGCCAATGTTATTTCATGGACATTCCACTTTTTAACGGTTCTAGAGAAGCACTCTAGTTTTTTGGCTTATTGTTTTTTGCCTGTCTCCTCTTTGAACCACAAGCAGAGCCAAGTGTTAAAGATGGCTGAACAAAGACATTTCAGGAGGGATAGGTAAATCAATCTCATGTAATGCATTTGCTGCCTTGGATACGATGGGAGCAGCATTACCTTCAACTAGAAAACATTTTTCTCCAAGAGCTGTTAGTTCATATTTTAAATCTCAATGGGTTTTTTTTTTGTGGTAAACAAAACTTTAAAATTTCTAATTTCATTGAAAAGTTACATTGCTTGTTGCACTAGAGCTACACTTATGAAGAAACTTGGTGGGAATTACGTAAAATCAACCTTTTTTCCCCCCCCAACAAGAGGTAAACCAGATGATCAATTTTGCTTTTTAATGCTGGCATTGTCCATATTAATCCTACCTTTTGCCAAGTGTGGTGGTCAGAAAACACTCACTCAATTTATTCCAGATAAAATCCCTCCAACAATGAAAAATAATAATAACTAAAAATCTAACAATAATTATAGTTTTAAGAAAGCTCACTAAGAAATCCTGCAACACGCTGCCAATTTCAAACAGAGCTGCCTCACGTTCACCCACTGTGCAATGGGTATTCATCCTAATTCTTCTTTCCCCTTCCCAAATGGATGAAAATTCTTCAAAGGCTTTTCAGCTTGGTACCTTAAGGCTACTTCACGTCACAGAATCAAGTATGGATTTTGTCGTACAAATTGGCAACAATAATTGAATGTACGTTGGTGCTATTGATAACATGGGAAAGCACAAGAACAGCAATAATCAGCGCCACGCACAAGAACATAAATTTGCCAGCTTCTGCGGGGAGACCAACACACATCGTTAATATTTTACGACTAATGTGCCCATAATCTCCGGATCATTTTCGGGGGCTCCATGCAATCTACCTCCATTACCCGACTGATAATGAATCAAAGCATTAGTTGAAAACAATGCCACTATATATTTAGGTTACACAATAAAGACAGGTGTATTTTCTTCCTGTACCTCCAATGGATTTCCAAAGTCATACAGACCGTTTCATCCTAGCCATTGGGCAAGGCCCGCGTGATTTAAAATCCTTGATTAGATGCAATCTTTTAATTAGATGCAGCAACCATGAACACAGTTACATCAAATCATTTGCTATTTTCTTTTTAACTAAAATATTTATGAATGCACTGGAGCCGAGCCACCACAGTGCAGAAAACAAAAACAAATAAAAGCTATGGATGAGTATTTTCTGAGGTGCTTTCAGAGGGAAGCACAATTCTAAGTCAGATAAAGTGGGATGAAACTGCTGGAAGAGGATATCAGTGAGTATTAGTCAACTGTGTAGGAAGGAACTGCAGGTGCTGGTTTAAACTGAAGATAGACGCAGGAAGCTGAAGTAACTCAGCGGATCGGACTGCATCTCTGGAGAAAAGGAATAGGTGGCATTTCTCAACCTGAAACATCACCTCTTCCTTTTCTCCTGAGATGCTGTCTGGACTGCCGAGTTACTCCAGCTTTTTGTATCTATCTTTAGCATTAGTCAACTGCTGGATGGGGCTTTGTCTCTTGATTTTGATCGAGTAAAACTAACATGCAAGTCAGCAACCACCATGATCCAATGGCAGCCTCATCATGTTAATGCACTGGCAGACAGAGTTTTTAGTAGCTTCCGCTCATAAATATTATTTTTTGGATAAATATTAAGTAAATGCCAAGGTGCTTCCTTTGTATAACGTCACATTTTTACACAGCTTTAAAAAAAAAATCTGAGGATGATGGATGGCAGGAGTTTGAAATGACCTTAACAGAACCAATTCATAATCAACATAACAATCTTGTTTGCATTTAAAATGTTCAAATCAACCTTCAAGCATGCTACCGGATGAAATGAAACAAGAAATTGTCATCTCTATGGAATTCACCTCAACACAGCACTCAAGTCGGCAACCTATCTTGAAATAGATCTTCCACAAATATGCAGCAGTCCACTTTTGTGGTGATTTAAATGGAAGTCCCCTCCCCTTTTCACCGATGTGCCAGGAATAATCTAAATGTACTGCAAAGGTGCAAGATGTACATTTCACTACATATCGAATTCAGTCTCCCAACACAATACCATTTGGCGTGGAAATGGCAGAGTAATAAAACTTAGTCCGGAATGAACGCAGACAATGAGTGTTGTTGTGCACTTGCCAAAACGAGAAGGGGGGATATCTCTAAATGAATCACCAAATATCTTTCACACTTATCACCAACTATTAAAACCTAGCAGAAGCCTACAATTATACATTTCTAGCACGCAAACAGAATCGCAGAGTATGCAACGGATATTTAAACCGGCAGCAAAGCAGGTTTGCTTCACACAAAAAAATATATTGAGCGGGCTATTTCTGCGAGTTAGGTAGGGTATGTACCATTTGACAGTTTGCATGGGCTTTATCTTGTCGCCTTCACTATAAGCGCAGGCTCAGCATCTCTATTGTGTAAAGCGACGAGGCACATTAACGTGGCCGTGTCCCGCGGAAACACAGAACTCCACACCAAACACGTTTAAAAACAAAAGGCACCTACATCTCGGAATTTGTTCCAGTATTTGAGCTCCTTGTCATATTGGGAGACAGTAGTCAACCATTTCTCATTATCCAGGAAATTGACACCATTGGTCGCTTCTGGACGCCTGCTTTCAACTTCGAGGGAAACCGCGATAAAAACACCCACCAGAGTCGCAAGCATCTGGAAAATAGATAGGGATTCGCATCAAAAGGCAGCAACAGCAACAGCAGCAACAACAACAACAAATAATAATATCAGGAGTCATTAACTCTTCCCATCATTGATTCGAGAAGAAAAAAAAACACATCTAATCTTCGCAGCTCACCTTGCCGGCCGTGCGGGAAGCTCTGCTCTGCTCTGCTCTGTCTGGGCGAGGGGGAGAGAGCTGCGCGTTTGACTGTCTGCTTTGTGATGGTGCGGATGGGTTGGGGAGTGAGCCGTGCACAGGAGACATCGATCACTGGGCATTAACACACGGTGGGGCGCCACCTCCCATCCAACGCGTGCAATTAACACGGCACCGCTCCTGACGTCGCTTTATTCCAGCCTCTCTCTGTATATCCTATCCTGCACATTTGTTGTTCTTATTTTGATTTTTTTTTTTTTGGGGGGGGGGGGGGGAGATTCTTATTTTGGATACGGGTCGCCCGGTTTACCGTCAAGCTGCAAAGAGGTCATTTGCTCTTGTTGTCTTTTGTTGGACAGTGTGTGCCCTTGCTCCCACGTTTCAACCAGAAATTGGACATTAAGTGCAACTTGATACAAAACCAGTAAATGAAAAAAAAAAATTACGATCCATAAATACACTTGTGACATAAACCGAAAAAGTGTACATGGGCGTAATCGATTGAGTGTGAGATGTCCATTGTGTAAAATCAGAAATAGTCTGTTACAAGAACTAAGCATGTAGATGATATGTGTGTACACCTTTAATTGATAGTAACGATGCTAAGCAGGGAGGCCCACGGTCCCGGTGTCTCAGCAGTCCCTGTCCCCCTCCGTCTTTAAACCTGCCTTGGTCCGGGAACGCATTGCCGAAGAACACAGTATCCAGAAGCGTTCCCACGACAGGTCCTGCCGTGTCCTCCGCCCTCTTCTCCCCGGCCAGGTCGTCCGTATGTGGTCCTCTTCTGGCCGTTCCAGGCTGGCCGTGGTCGTCGGTTCTGCCGGTTCCCCTCGTTCGTACCTTGTCAACCACGACGGAAGGGTGTACCGCCGGTCCTGCCAGCATCTCCGGCTCGTGAACGAGCCTCCCCCTCCCCCGGCGGCTCCGTATGCCCCCCCGCTGCCACTGTCGCGGCCCAGTGCTTTGCCCATTCCTCTGGGGCCGACCTCCCCTCGTCCTCCTCCTGAACGCCTCCCGGCTGCGGTCCCGCTTTCTCCGGCTTCCTCGCCCTTCTCTTCGCCGCGCCCCCGATGCCTTCGTCGCCAAGGGGTTCTCCTGTCCGTAGCCCCCACCATGCCCCAGCATCCCCGCTTGTTCCCGTCGGGGAAGGAGGTGATGGCGAGGTGCGGACCCGGTCTGGTCGCCTGGTCAGGCCGCCGGTCCGTTACGGCGATTACGTGTGATCCTGTATCCCTGTGCTTTACTGTTTGCACTCACCCTGGCGCATGAGACGTGGTCGCCCTGTCACTCACTGTTTGTTTTGGTAGAGGAAGGATGTAGATGATATGTGTGTACACCTTTAATTGATAGTAACGATGTCCATGCTAACCACTTCCCCCACCAGTTAGTATAATTGTAACCCACACGCCCCTAGCTCGTCTCTCTAGTGATCGTGACAGACCACGTACAGCCAGGGCTATGTATAATGTATGCTTAATAAAGTACTGAAGACTTTAAGGTGTCTGTGTACCTTCTCTACAAAGCAGGAACGTCATCACAGATTGGCCCGAGGAAAAGTTTGCAGGACAACAGGCATAATAAGCGAGTTTGGTATTCCGACTGCGCATGCCCGGGTCATAGGTCACTGGAGATAAACATTGGATCGAACCGGGTCTCATGCACTGCAAGCGCTGTTGAATTGCTACTGGAGTTTGCGACACTTGTTCTCCACTGGTCCATGCAGAAATCTCAGCAGTGACAACCTAATGAATCACGGTCCGGTCCCCCTGAGCCTGGCTGTATGGTTTCCATTCTCATACAGGGTTATTATTCAGGGGCGATCCACGCACCCCTCTCCTGCATAACACAGGAGGCAGATTTGTGAGCAGAGTCTCACTACCGTCCCCTCACGAGTGTCCCGTCCCTGTCCGATGGCGGCCCCAGACTAGTAGCCGGGCCGGGGGTGGGTGGGGGGGGGGGAGCCCCTCTCGCATTCCCCAGTCCCTGCTTCCTCTCTCCTGCCAACCATCCTTTTGACCACCGCTCCTTTGGGGGAACCACTGCTCAGCGATTCCTGTCGCTGTACCGACTGAGGCCGGCGCTCCGGGTCTGTGAAGAATCGCTCCTGTCCTCTCCCCCGCCGCTGCTCCGGCGCCGAGGGGGCCAAACGACAGCCACTGGAAAAGGCGAGAGGTACAGCGGACGGTCACCGGCCCGTCACGGTCGCTCTGTGACCTGTGAAGATACCGAGGGATTCCCACTCACTGTGGGGGAGGGCAGGTGCGAATCTCCACAGACCTGGAGCTTCGGCCTCAGTTGGTGCAGCGACGGGAATCGCTGAGCAGCCGTTCCCGCAAAGGAGCGGCAGTCAGCAGGATAGATGACAGGAGAGAGGAGACGGGGACTGGGGAACGGAAAAGGGCTTTTATTGGGCGGGTGCCTGCAGGAGAGTTAGGCTGGGGCTGTCGGTTGGCCCGGCACTTCTTCTCCACGCTGTCTGTGGGATTGTGGTCCGCTGCTGGTCCAGTCACTCCCCGTCTTCCACTCGCATCTTCCCCTGCTCTAACTGGCACCCCCGTTCCTCAGATTAAATATATTTTTACATATAAATACATTTTACACATAAATCATGAATAAAGATCAGAATTTACATAGTTTATGCAGCCAGCACTTAGTTTGCTTTTTCTTTATAGCCAGTGACCTTTGACAAATCCCATGATACCTTGCGTTTTTCGGAATACCGAACTCACTTATTATATTGTGCAAGGCACACTTATTATTTTTCTCTTTCATTTAAGCTACCAACAAAACCACCTAAAAAATTCTCATTTCAATCTCAGCCTAACTTGTTCAACCTTTCTCTGTAACATATGTACTCTCTCATTTTGTTGACAATAACTAGGCGACCAAATAGTTATTGCGATTCCCCCCACACATTTTGCCTGCCAAGATGTAGCACTTCACACAAGCATTAAACTATCTTTCATTATTGCAAAATGCATTGAGGCACCCCACTGTCTTTCACCTCCTCGACATCGCTTGTCCATCATGCTGGATAGTTCTTACTCCTGTGCACGCTCAAAAGCAGAGGTCTATAAAAATCAAAATAAACTTTATTCAGAATAAAAAATCTATACTAAACAAGAACTGTGCAAAAGTTCTTCTGACATTTTCAGAGGATATAAATAAGGGAAGTTATCCCACGCCATTGTGCCACATGAGTGGCACGAGTGGGGGACTGATTTGTGGAAATTTGGGGAAAAGAAATGTCTAAACTGTATTCATCAATTTGTACAGCCTCCGAAAATGTCGGATGGATTTTCCGCAAGGTTCATGTATTGTATATATTTATCATTTGAATAAAGTATATTTTGAAATTAAAAAAAAACATTTACAGACATTCATTTCCACCGAAATTGGAGTTGCTGAGAGGTTCTCCAAACCTAAAGGATAAAATTGCCTTGGAATGGTAGAACATAGATTTACAACACTGACTGGTTGAGGTGTGGAGTAACTCTGGGTCAGGCAGCATCACAGAAATATCAATATACCCAGCACCTTTGTCACTCATGTGGCCCCCTGGAGTGATATCTCTTGACTTGTTTGAGGGGTGTCTCCACCACACACTGCTACCCAAAGTCCAGCAGCGGAAGGACCCTAGACTGTGGTTCCTTACCCCCCCCCCCCACACCACTCCCACCCACCCCCCCAACAGAGATTTGGCATTGGTTGCACCGAGCTTCAGTGCGTCACAAGCAGGTGGGCGAGCACTTAAAAGACCCAGTGTAGCGGGGACTCACAGGAGTCCAGTCAAGAATGAGTCGAATACAAAGTTGTGAGAACAAGATGTATTTTATTTCTATCACCGTGCTGCTTCCTACTCCAACCCGTGCACAGGCGTGACCCGACTTTAAATACCCAGGGCCAGACCCCATGACCAAACAGGATGAGCGGAGCGCCATACACCAACTCCACCGAGGATGATGCCAAATCCTCAGGGACGGTACGAATCCCCAACAACACCCATGGCAGCTCATCCATCCACTCCGGGCCCGTGAGGCGAGCTTTCAGGGCGGCCACGTTGAGCTCGGCCTCGTAGGCGGCAGTAGCGGGTTGGGCGAGGTGCATTTTTTCTGGAAATTTTTCCAGGATTCCACTGCTGGTCGTCTGGGTCACCAGTGTAGTAGGGACTCGCAGGAGTCCAGCCCAGAATGAGTCAAACACAAAGTTGTGAGAACGAGATGTTGTTTATTTCTATCACTGTGCTTCTCCCTACTCCAACCCCGTGCATGGGCACGACCCAACCTTTAATACCCAGGTCCAGACCCCATGACCAAACGCCTCCCACTCCGAGATGCTCAACCCCTCCCTCTTGAGCCAGGGGTTTGCTGTGCCTGGGACTAGCCACCAGGTGCCGCTACACCACCTCAATGGTCGTTGTGCCTTTGAGCAAGAAGAAACAAAGTGTTGGCATTTATCCAATCAGTCTAGCCCAGTGTTATGTATTCCCCATTGAGATCACCTCTCACTGGACTAAACCCCAGCCAGCAAAGGCCAACATTACCTAATCTTTCCACAAAGTCCAACCCCTTCAGTCATTTCAGACCCCCTCGAATCTGAAGAAGGATTCCGACCCGAAACATCACCCATCCTTTTTTTTCCCAGAGATGCTGCATGACCCACTGAGTTAGTCCTGCACTTTGTGCCTACCCTTAATTAGTCGGAGGAGTCTAAAGAAGGGTCTTGACCTGAAACGTCACCTATTCCTTTTCACCTGAGATGCTGTCTGACCCGCCGAGTTACTCCAGCTTTTTGTGTTTGTCTTCGGTTTAAACCAGCATCTGCAGTTCCTTCCTACACTTCAGTCGAGTAAATCTATGTTCTACCATTCAAAGGCAATTTAATCCTTTAGGCACGGAGAACAAAATATCACAGCCAACTCCAAATGAAGTCTACACAATTATGGCAAAGCTTCATTACTTTTACATTCCAATAAATGACACTATATTAACTTACAAAATTTGCAGACACTTGTGACACCAATTGGACTATTTATTAATGTCCCTAAAAAAAACCCAGCTATGATGGCAATGTGTAATCTGTGCAAATGCACATCTACAATTGCCTGCACATAGCCACTCTTCAGTTCCCAGTTTGTGCCTTAATTACCAGGTCTTAATTTGCTCATCACTTCCAAATCCCAGGCTGAATTAAGCTACAAGTCTTTAATTCTTAGCAAATCCATGCTTGTTTTTTTTCTTGCATTGCAGAACTAATGGACAATGGTACACAATTTAAGTATGTATTTTCAAACTGGGGACAAGGAATGTAAATGCCGCTTTGCCAAGTAACAAGGGAGTAGATTCAGAACAAGGTGACCTTATAGAGACATGTAGAATAGACAATAGATAATAGACAATAGGTGCAGGAGTAGGCTATTCGGCCCTTCGAGCCAGCACCGCCATTCAATGTGATCATGGCTGATCATCCCCAATCAGTTCCCCGTTCCTGCCTTCTCCCCATATCCCCTGACTCCGCTATTTTTAAGAGCCCTATCCAGCTCTCTCTTGAAAGCATCCAGAGAACCTGCCTCCACCGCCCTCTGAGGCAGAGAATTCCACAGACTCACCACTCTCGTGAGAAAAAGTGTTTCCTCGTCTCCGTTCTAAATGGCTTACTCCTTATTCTTAAACGGTGGCCCCTGGTTCTGGACTCCCCCAACATCGGGAATAATGAGAGGTGCGGATAAGGTGGATGCTTACAGTCTTATTTGCCTCCCCCCAAAGTAGGGGTGTATAAAACTAGAGGGCATAGATTTAAGGTGACAGGGGAAGGATTCAAAGATCTGAAGAGCAACATTTTTCTCAGAGGGTGGTTGTTGTATGAAATGAGCTGTCAGATGAACCTGTAGAGATGGGTACCATTACAATGTTTAAAATTAATTATGTCACGTACTTGGATATAAAGGATTTAGAGGGATATGGGCCAAATTAAGGTAAATGGGACTTGCTCAGATTGCCATCTTGATCAAAGAGCAAAATGATGGAGGAACTCAGCAGGTCGGGCAGCATCTGTAATGGGAAATGGACAGACGACCTTTAAGGTCTGGACCCTTCCTCAGTCTGATTCTGTGACCCCAGGATAAGAAGCCTGGAATCATGGTACGTAGGCACATGGTCCATATCCCTCTATTCCCTGCCTGTTCATGTGTCTGCTTAAATGCTACTTAAGCTTCTTCTACCATCTTCCATGCAACTTAGTCTCCAAGGTAGTCAAAGTTCTGGAGTAACTCAGCGGACCAGGCAGCATCTCTGGTGAAAGAGGATGGGTGACGTTTCGGGTCTGACCCAGCACTTTATGTCTATCTTTGATATAAACCGGCATTTGCAGTTCATTGTTTCTACCCAGAGGGATCTTGTCAAATACTTTAGTAAAGTTCACTGAGGCCAACATCCACTGCCTTACACTCAATGATCTTTGTCACTTCCTCAAAAAACTCAATCAAATTTAGTGAGGAGAAGAGACAGGACCTTCTTTGCACAAAGCCATGATTTTCCAAGATGCGGCCTGACTCGTGGAGTTTCTCCAGGACTAGGTTTTGCTAGAACTTGGCGAGTGGAGACGTTTCTCGCTTTGGCCGATTGGAAATGACACCAATAACCCTGATTTTGGCATTGAGCTAAACAGACAAGCATCCAGTTTGTGGCAGAAGATATTGCCACATAATCTCTTTTCTCTCAGTGAGACAAGTTTAATATTTCAGTAAAAGTCTTACCTCATAAATGTCCATTGAAGCCCCACTCACACTTGTATTACAACAGCAGAAACATGGCTGAAGCAAAGACAACTGCAAACATTGCAGGAAAGGCACTAATACACTTATTGTAATATAGATATAAATTATGTAATATATGCAAACCATAATTGGGGAGATAAGTGCGAGATCAAGATTTTTACACGTGGAAATGTTTTTTAAATGATCCATACTGCAGTGTTGCACTTTTAATTGAAATGAAATAATCCACTTAAAAGTAGATACTTATTCAGATATTGCTAAGTACCCTGGAAGATCTACGATATATTTGTGCATGCATTAATATTGTACCAGAAATAGAAATTTATTGATGAATACAAGTGCTATTGGAAAATTATTTACTTGAAATATTACCCCTTGTTTTTCTCTCCATAGCGTCTCCCTGAGCATATTCACTGCCTTTTGTTTTGTATTTTATGTTTGCTCGAGAATGTGGCTCATCTTTTTATTGGGCGAATATACCACTAGATATATTTTCATACAAACATCTTCAGAGGGTGTAAAGTTTAGAGTTTATTTTAGAATTTAGCAATAGAGCATGGAGACAGGCCCTTCGACCACCGGGTCCACACTGCCCAGCGATCACCCATACAGTAATCGCACGTACAGTATTCGCCCGTACAGTATTCTATCCTACACATTTGGAACTATTTACAGAAGCTGCAAACCTGCATGTTTTTGGAGTGGGGGAGGAAACCAGAGCTTCCAGAGAAAACCCACACGGTCACAGGGAGAATGTACAAACTCCTTACAGAGAGCACCCGTAGTCAGAATTTAACCTGGGTTTCTGCCCCTCAACTCTACCCCTGTGCCTCCCTAAATTACAAATAATTTTAGACTCTTTGGACACAGTTTTTTTTTCCATACTGCCAACCATGATGATTATGATAATTGTCATTTCTGGGTTTGCTCGAGCCCCTTGTGTATTTGAGATTTTGCAACTTCCTCCTTGCCCCATTAACAATAAAAGCATGCTAACTGCAATTCTGTGCTTTATTAATTAAGGGTTTGTAGCAATGCATTTTGAATTACAGTAATATTTCCGAGAGCTCTTTTAACCTGCGGCATAAATGATCCTTGGGAATGGAGATGGTAAATTTGTTAAAGTCTGCATTAAGTATACATTCCTTATATAATGAATTTTTAAAAATCAAACACCAATTGATTTCCATTATCACAGATTATGCATGTATTTAAAAAATAATTATTGTCAAAGATTAATATATGGTTACGGCGAGGTGGGGGGGCGAGGGGTTCTTTATAAACATATAGAGGATATAGAGGAACACTTAAACGTAACAATGTTTTGGGACAGAAGATAGACACAAAAAGCTGGAGTAACTCAGCGGGACAGGCAGCATCTCTGGAGAGAAGAAATGGGTGAAGTTGGGTCAAGACCATTCTTCAGACACATTTTGGGTCGAGTCCCTTCTTCAGACATGGTGCAGGGGTAGAGTTGCTGCCTTACAGTGACTGACACCCAGGTTCAATCCTGACTACAGATGATCTCTGCAACGAGTTTGCACATTCTCCCTGCGTGGGTTTTATCCGGGTGCTCCGGTTTCCTCCCACACTCCAAAAACATGCAGGTTTGCAGGTTAATTGGCTTCTGTAAATAGTTCCAAATGTGTAGGATAGAATCTATTTTGGGGCAGGTAAGAGTCAGGAACATTCCACTCCCACTTCATAACTCCTCAAAATAATTGGGTAATCATGTGCAAAATGTTCATCATGCCAGTGAAATTTCAATTGTGTCAAAGACTGGAAAACTCGACTGCAGACAAAAAGATAACTCTATACAAGCCAAAAGCAATTTAAAGCAAATGCTATAATTTAGAAAAACATTGCCAATCAGTTTACAAGTGCAGTATGGGAAACAGCATTAATATTTCAGTTAGTGCAGAGAGAGGGATCAACAAAGGTGAATCCTCTGATAGGAAATAAAATCTCCCATTCTAACACAGAGGGTATATTGAACTGTAAGTTTCAGCATAAAATAGAAGACATCACATTGGCCGCATCTGAATTTTTTTTTCCACCAAATTCAAAAACGCGAAGAATCATTTAATGGCAAGATCTCTATTTTTTTTCCAGAATTGGTTGAAGAAACAGATGAGAAAATAAATAAATCATGTGTTTATAAACTTAAAAAGTTATTGCAGCAGGATAAGCAATTTTATTTTCTGAAGTTTTTATGCAAACATTTAAACATTCATGTCAAAGGTATCAATACCTTGTCACAGTTCTTCCATTCTGCTTGGAAAAAGAAAATGGAAATTCAATTGAATAACCTTTGCTTGATCCCCTCAATGTAATGATGCGTCTGTTAGAGTCCTAGTTGGCATCTTAATTTGATCGTGTTCCCATGGTAGACTTTCTCTTCAAGCAGACCAGGATGTTATTGCGACACATAACAACCGGTGAGTCTGTATATCCAGAGTATGCAACAAACTGCAATTTAATCCATTACCATTCCTTAGTAGGGGTAGCACCAAACCTCTGCCAAATTTATAATGTGTGACTCGGAGATTGGCAAAATGCAGGGACAACACCTATTTTATAAACCTTTTAGAGTTTCGGTTTGAGATACAGTGCAGAAACAGGCCCTTCTGCCCATCAGGTCTATGCAGGCCAGTGATTACCCCATGCTCTAGCACCACCCTACAAACTAGGGACAATTTCCAATTTTACTGAAGCCAATTTACCCGAAAGGGTAACTTTTTCACACAAGGTGTGGTGGGTGTATGGACCAAGCTACCAGAGTAGGTAGTTGAGGCAGGGACTATCCCAACATTTGCAAAACAGTTAGACAGGTGCATTGATAGGACAGGTTTGGAGGGATATGGACCAAACGCAGGCAGGTGGGACTAGTGTAGCTGGGACATGTTGGCTGGTGTGGGCAAGTAGGGCCGAGGAGCCCGTTTCCACACTGTATCACTCTATGACTCTAATTAACCTACAACCATTTCACGGGGGGGGAAAGTACAAACTCCGAACAGACAACGCCTGTAGTCAGGATTCAACCCGGATCTCTGATGCGGTAAGGAAGCAACTCTATGGCTGTGCCACCGTGTCGCCCCTTTGTTTTGCACAGATGCAGCAAGACCACTACAGATACAAATTCCCACTCAAATATCGGCAGATAATTACTTGTTACTGATAATGCACAAGACTGAAAATATAATTCCCAAAGCTTCTAGCTATTTCTTAGGTTGGAAGAGCGGCCATCTGAATGTCTGGAGTAAAGTCGATAAAGAGATTAAGACAAAACGTAACTAAATTCAAGAAGTATTAAGAGTGAAATTTTAAACTTTGAAATGTTGCCCTTCTTTAACGTTTACGTGAGTGCAATTAGATAATCTCAAAAACAACCAGTAATATATATGGGCCCAGAAATTCTATCACACTCACATGCTCATGCAGAAATAGTAACTGCTGAACTTATGCCACTCGTTTACCTGTGAGCTCACTTCATGCTAACACTATGCATAAAGTCATCAAAATGTAACCCACACATGTCAAGACACAACCTAGACACTCTTCACTCTTCTTATTCACTCACTTGATTTGAAGCCTTCAGAAGACAGGCTAATAATTCAGAAGCAGGCCTTCAGTTTGATGATACAAGAGACTGCAGGTGTTGATACCTCGAGCAAAAAACAAAGTGCTGAAGGAAATCAGTATGTCAGTGAGCATCTGTGCAGGGAATGGATAGACATTGTTTCGGGTCGAAACCCTTTTTTTTTAGAGATACAGCGCAGAAACAGGCCCTTCGGCCCACCGAGTCCGTGCCAACCAGCGATCCCCACACATGAACACTATCCCACACTAGGGACAATTTACACACACACCAAGCCAATTAACCTACATACCTGTACGTCTTTGGAGTGTGGGAGGAAACCGAAGAACCATAGTCATGATTGAACCCAGGTCTCCCGCACTACAAACGCTCCAAGGCAGCAACTCTACTGTTGTGCCACTGTACCTCCCTAAAATATATTTTCTTCAGGCTGTTGAAGTGGAGTGGAAGGAGGGAGAGCCAGAAAAGAGAGGCAGTTCTTGGGCAAAGCCTGGAGAGTGATAGGTGGATACAGGCAAGGGAAGGTGTTTGATGGATGAATTGAGATAGTCACAAAGGCAAGAGAAAAAAACTGAAATGCAACAAATGTGTACAGCACTTTCCCAAGCAGCTTGCTAATCAGCCCACGAGAGCAGAAGCTTGGACACAAAATGCTGGAGTAACACAGCGGGTCAGGCAGCATCTCTGGATACAAGGAATGGATGATGTTTCGGGTCGAGTCCCTTCTTCAGATGTCGGAAGAAGGGTCTCGACCTGAAACGTCACACATTCCTTCTCTCCAGAGATGCTGCCTGTACCGCTGAGTTACTCCAGCATTCTGTGTGTATCTTTGGTTTAAACCAGCATCTGCAGTTCCTTCCCACAACAGAGCAGAAGCTTTGCTGAATTTGATTATGAATAATGGGATATCCGCTGCCAAGCACTTTGCAGGTAATGTTTAGCAATGTGATAACGTATTAAATTTAAATTTAGATAGATGAGTATAAAGACTAGAGTGCCAGATTTAGATAAGATATGATCTTGAAAGGTGAAGAATGAGATTGCCAATACGAGGTGGAAGGAGAAATCAGTGTCTTATTGAGCAATAGTGACTTTAAATACCTTGGTCTAAGAGACAGGTTTTACAGAATGTTTGGGGAGAGTAAGGTGGATGCATAAGCAGTCAGGATCGAGGAGCACAACGTTCTTAGATGGTTGTAAGGCTAAAGGAGATGATAAAGAGAGAATAAATAGATGTGAAAAGCACTATTGATGTGCATGAAAGATAAAGGTTGACAAAGAATGGCTGGGCCAAAAAGGTCAATTACCAAGTTGCACCGTCTATGTATTTCAAGTCAAGGCAAGTTAGGGGCAACACGGTGGCACAGCAGTAGCTGCCTTAGAGCGCCAGAGACCCAGGTTCGATCCCTTCTTCTTCCCTTCCCCCCACTCTCACATCAGTCTGAAGAAGGGTGGTGGGGGGGGGGGGAAAGAAAGGAAGAAGTGGAGCGAGTGGGCCGAGGGAGAGCTGAGAAGGGGAGGAGAAAGAAGGGACTACCTGAAATGAGAGAAGTCAATGTTCATACAAAGTCGACCCGAAACGTTGCCTATTTCCTTCGTTCCACAGATGCTGCCTCACCCTCTGAGTTTCTCCAGCATTTTTGTCCACCGGTCGGTGTGGACTTGGTTGGCTGAAGGGCCTGTTTCTGCGCTGTATCTCTGCAGCCTAAAGTTGAGTTTATTATCAGATGCAGACGTACTGTGACGCACAGGTACAATGAAAAGCTTGTTAGCTGCAGAATCATTAGCACATAGATTCAGACACACATAAACATAAATTACATACATTCCATAAGAAAATGAAAGGAAAAAGTTTATGCAAAGAAAAGCTAGTAGCGCACAACTAGAAAATAAGTCCATCGTAGTGCAGGGGGTGATCCGTAGCGTTCCGATGGCTAAATAGGATTAGGGTTGTGCAAGTTGCTGCAATGAACTGATGGTGCTCGTCACCTGGTCCCGGTGGCTCTTGGTCCTTGCAGTGTGTGACTTCAAGCTTCTGTACTTTTCAGCTTGACAGTAGCAGCGAGAAGAGACAAGCCCCAGATGATGGGGACCCTTGATGTTGAGGTGCCACCATCTCGAGGCAGTACTGCACCATCATGTCGATACATTCGATGGTGGGAAGAGCTGTGCCTGTGATGGACTGGGTTGGGTTCACCTCTCTCTGAAACCTCTTGCATTCCTGTGTGTTGCAATTGCCAGACCCGGCCATCACGCAACCAGTCAGGACATTTTCTAAAGCGTATGTGTAGATGTTTGTTAGACTATTTGGTGACATTCCAAATCTCTTCAAACTTCCAACAAGGTAGAGGATCCTGTGATTCGATTCATGTACTGGGCCCAGGACAGGCCATCCGAGATGTTAAAGCCGCACAAATTGGTAGCCTCCATCCCTCTCCACTGCCGACCCACTATTTGCAGTTTGCTTTTTATATATTCCAATATATTCCTAACCTGTGAGTTGCCAGATCTGGAGAGACTTTGAAATGTCAAGAGGTGAGATGCTCAAAGTGAAAAGCTTTTGTAGTGTTTTTGCAGCTCATAACTGATTTTGTCAAGCTTCTAGCCACGCTCATAGCTTGGACAGAAGATAATTGATGGAGCGGTGGAAGGTGGACATGTCAGCACACTTACAAGGGAAACGCCTGTAGTAACGTGCTAGATCCGGGTTGAAACCTGCACTAATTGGCCTCCCACAACCAGAATAATCTCTCCGTCTCAGCAGTGAATACAACCACTGGTGGGCCTTGCTTTTGTGGGGGTACCCAAAATTAAATGTTAACACTTTCAGTGAAGACGGATTTCCTCCATGTGCTCTTGTTTCCTCCCACATCTCAAAGACACACGGGTTTGTAGGTTAACTGGCCTCTGCTAATTGCCTCGAGTGTGCGAGGGAATGGGTGAGAATGTGGGATAATAGAGAACTAGTGCTCGGAATGGACTCGATGGGCTGAAGGGCCCGTTTCCATGCTGTATCTCTAAACTACAAGGATGGTGCAGTGGTAACATTGCTGCCTTACACAACAGGAGACCCGGGTTCGATCCTGTCTACGGGTGCCGTCTGTACAGAGCTTGTACGTTCTCCCCGAGACTGCATGGGTTTTCTCCGGGTGCTCCGGCTTCCTCCCACACTCCAAAGATGTGCAGGTTTGTAGTTTAATTGGCTTCAGTAAAAACTGTAAATTGTCTCTAGCGTGTAGGATAGTGCTGATGTACGTGGATCGCTGGCACGGACTCAGTGGGCCGAAGGGCCTGTTTCGGCACTGTCTGGACATGACACTGACAGAATCCCGTGACCCAATACTAAGAGGTGTTGCTCCAACCCTAGCAACAGGGAGGAAATGGACTCCAGCAGCAGTGGTACTGGACGCAAAATCCGCCCTCTACCACCGGGACCTAGTGGGCCATGTCCAACAAGGCCGAGGGGGCTTTGGCCTGGGAGCAATGAAACCTACCTGGCAAAAGGCTACTCCAGCTGAACGTCGGCACCTGGTGGCGGAGGAGGTGCGCCACCAGGAAGAAGCAGCCAGGTGTGCCAAAGCCATATCCCAAGCCAAACAAGGCCGCTGGATGACGTGGGATGGCGTTGGGAGGAGGAAGATCACATGGAGAGAGCTGTGGAGCATGGAGTCAAATAAGTTGAGCTTCATTATCAGAGCCACATATGACGTCCTTCCCTCTCCCACAAACCTAAATCCTTGGCTGGGAGAGGATCCAGCCTGCCCCCTGTGTGCAGTTCCAGCAAACCTCAAGCACATCCTGGTCGGTTGTAAGACCAACCTAACACAAGGCAGATACACCTGGCGACACAACCAGGTGCTGAGGTGTTTGGCAGCTGAACTCGAGTACAAAAGAGTTACCACCAACGCCATGCCTGTCAATGCCCAGATAACATTCCCGCAAATACCACCCTTCATCCGGGAAGGAGAGAAACGGAGGACTAACCCCTCGCCTCTCAACTCATGCCCACTGAACGCAGCCAGGGACTGGGAAATGCGTGTTGACCTAGGCCAGAGGCTTTCGTTCCCAGTTGAAATCGCAGCTACCAACCTGCGACCAGACCTCGTTCACTGGTCCAACTCCTGTCAGCGTGTTTTCATCATTGAGCTGACGGTCCCCTGGGAGGAGGCTGAGGACGAGGCTAATGAAAGGAAAAAGCTTTGATATTCAAACCTTGCAACAGAGGCAGAGGAGAGAGGTTGGAGGGTAAGGGTGTGTCCAGTGGAGGTGGGGTGCAGGGGCTTTGTAGCCAGTTCCACCGCGAGGCTCCTGAGGGAAGTAGGAGTCAAAGGGCAGGCACAAAGGAGGGCAATAAAAGAACTTGCCAATGCCGCCGAACGGAGCAGTCACTGGCTGTGGCTGAAGAGGAAAGGTGCTGTCTGGGCTGCCACGTGACCATCTAGAGGCTAGCAATAAGACACACACCCAGGTCTGATCAACCTGTGGTGGGCCTGCCTCGACTGAGGGTGTCTTGTGATAAAAGGCCTAAACACCCAGTGATGTTGAGGTACACAACTGAAGATGTGTCTGATTGTTAGCAAATTCACCTCGTGGTCATACCCAAGAATGTCAATTGTAGTGAAATCTTAGGGATTGTAACATCCAGTCCTACTAATCAATCAGTAAAAACTGTAAATTGTCTCTAGCGTGTAGGATAGTGCTGGTGTACGGGGATCGCTGGTCGGCACGGACTCAGTGGGCCGAAGGGCCTGTTTCTCCAAACTAAACTAAAACTAATAATGCCACTTATTTTCTTCCTGTGGAGGATTAAAGTCCTTAAAAGATACATTTTGTGGGAAGTCAGAAGGACACATACAGAAAAATGATATAATTGCTTCATGAGTGTACACTGTTTTCTGGTGTTCTGCTAGTTTGTCATGGGAATACTGGGGTAAACGCACGAGAACCTATGTGGCCTAATCATAAATCAGAACACGACAATGTTACCATTTCTAATTCCTCAACTGAAGATTTAATGGGATAGAAAGACAGGAATTTAACAAATGCACCTTCACAAAGTAGGGCATTTTTTATGAATGTCGAAGTTTGAATTTTTATTTTAAACACAAGGCAATTTTTTTCCGGTATAATGCTAAAACAAAAAATGCAATGAGAACTCAGTAATGTCAAAGCTTAAAAATTGGAAAAGTTCAAAGGAAATCTAAAACTGAAATGCATCCAATTATTTCCACAGCTGTGAAAAACAGCTCTCAAAAGGCAAATAGGATAATGGGGGAGAGAGCATAATGTAGAAAATGACAAGATAAAAGAGAAAACTTCAGGAATGCTGATGGGACATGTTGGTCAGGGTGGGGAAATTGGGCCTGTTACCACACTATATGACTAAGAATGTACTACACCAATGCTATCAATGTGTCTGCTGCCCCACACAGGGCATTGACGCTCTTCACCACTGTTATGCCACCATCGTGTACACCATCTCTCACTTCGGCCAGTCTCATCTGTCAGTGCTGCTCCTTCCAACATACTATGTGGGCCCCCCTCGGTCATGACTGACCATGACTGATGCATCCTAATTGGTGGCTGCTTGCTCCAAGCCTCGGCTAGAGCAGCAGGTGATGTGTGGTCGGATGCAAGCCTGGGCGATGTCAAATGGAGGACAGGCTGTTGCCCATGCAGCACTTCCCCCCTCTCCACATCGCTGGTCGATCCAAAGGAACAGCAGGGCCGTTACAGTGTGGCATCAGCGCCAACGACAAACTGCCTTAAGGGGTCCGACGCCGGATTTTCTTGAGGTTTACTCCTGGAGCTTTTTCCATGACTGGATATGGCCACAAGGCAGTGGAGGTTTTAAATCAGAGCTTTCCCTCTCCTAGATGGGCTGCCTTCCCAGGCTGACGAGCCCCATCTGCCCGAGACTCGTGGGGGCGGGAGCGTCTACCTTCCCGTGCAGGTCAATAGCACCAACATACTGATAGAGACTAAAACGAGAGGCACCAACTAAAAGAATAATAATGCAGTGGTCTGGGGTGGCCAAAGTCACCTTCAGTCCATGGAACTGAAGCATGTTCAAGACCACTTCATCCAGCTTATGTGAGTATACTTTGGTCGCCACCGGTTTCATTTGCAAACTATATGGATGACTGCATTTCAATAAAGACAATGAAGGTCCACCCTAACTTTGGATGCAGAGTGACATTCACTCTCCGCTAAAGTCCAGATTTGATGCTTTCGTGAAGGACAGACAAGTGCTGCACAAGGCAACCAAGTATGATCTCTGCAAAGCCATCAAGGAATATTTCAATACTGGCTAGAAACTCAATCCAATCAAGTGGATGCCAGGAGATATCGGCATGGCCTGAATACCATCACAAGCTGCAAGCTAACGTGTATATACTACCGGGCCTGTCCCACTTTCACCACCTAATTCACGACCTCTGCCGAGTTTGCCCTTGACTCATACTCGCAGCATGGTTGTCACGAGGTCATAGGAGGTTGTAGGAGGTCGTAGGTATGTTCACGATGCTAGTTGTAGGTATTCATGGCACCAAGTAGGTTGGGGCGTTTTTCTGGCCTGATGAAAAATGTCCACGAGTAAAAAAGGTCGTGAATTAGGTTGTGAAAGTGGGACAGGCCCTTACCTCCGGCTACAATGCATCTCTTGCTGTATGTTCAGTTCCACCATGGCACACCACCCTTTCAACCTCGCGTGTATCCCCCATTCTAGCCCCCACTGTCTCTGTCTCATACATCTTAGTGGCAGAAATCAAATGCTTTCTTTAGGGAGTAAAGATATAGCATGGAAACAGGCTCTTCAGCCTACCGAGTATATGCTGACCAACGGTCACTCCCACACACTAACACTGTCTTACACACACTTGGGGGCAATTAAACATTTTACCAAAGCCAATTAACCTACAAACTTGTACGTCTTTGGAGTGTGGGAGGAAACTGAAGCACCCGGAGAAAACCCACGCGGTCACAGGGATAATGTACAAAGTCCATGTAGACAGCAGCAGAAGGCAGGATCGAACCCGGGTCTCTGGCGCTGTAAGGCAGCAACCCTACAGCTGTGCCACAATACCACCCCACTCTATCCCCCATTGACTCAATCCCATACATCTCGTTGGCAGATATTAGATTTGCTTTCTTTAGACTTTAGAGATACAGCGCAGAAACAGGCCTTCGGCCCACCAAGTCCACACCAACCAACGATCATCCCCCTACACTAGCACCATCTTACACGCTAGGAACAATTTACAATTTGACTAAAGCCAATTAACCATCAACCCTGTATGTCTTTGGAGTGCGGGAGGAAATAGGTCTACAGAGGACATTGTCTCACTTTCGCTATCTCTTGTACCTGATGCATCTTGAGCATAAAACTATTCTGATATGAAAATAGTTCTTTAGTTTCAAATAAAAAAGTTTCAACATAAACCTGGCGGCTTAACGTTAGCCTAATTATATAACATTCTAGAAAAATTCTTAGTTGGTGGATACATACTTACATTGAAACAGTTCACATTTAGACTAATCCTGTAAAAAGGCAAAGAAAAAACGTAATTATGAGTGTTTGATCTCTGCTTGTAACTTCAAAGATTCTACGCTCCAGAATCATTCCACTAAACCCTTCCCATCTCCCTTTCATCCTTTCAGAAATTTCCTAACACCTGTTTTGGCAACTCCTTAGAAAAGAGGAATAATCTCTTTACTGCTTGGCTCAGCTTCTATTTATTTTTTCTTGCAAGGCCTTCTAGGTGAAGGCATTATAGAGCATATTTTTGTGACTCCACATGCATAGCTCAACTAAAACAAATAAATTATTTTGTTTAGTTCAGTTTAGAGATCCAGAGAACAGGCCCTTCGGCCCACCGAGTCCACTCCGACCAGCCATCCACCCATATACTAACGCTTTCCTACTCACTAGCGACAATTTACAATTTTTAACAAAGCCATTTATCTTACAAACTTGACGTCTTTGGAGGGTGGGAGGAAACCGGAGCACCCGTGGAAAACCATGCTGTCACGGGGAGAACATCCAAACTCCAAACAGGCAGCACCCGTAGTCAGGATCGAACCCGGGACTCAGGCGCAGCAAGTCAGCACCTCTACTGCCGGCCCAATTTTATTTTACTCAGTGACAAATTACTAATACTCTTAGTTTTGCCTACTTCTATGTGATCCAGTTATTTTATATTTCTATGCACAAATATATTCTCCTCTAAAGGTATTTATTTTTTACAGATTAAATCTGTACCTGAAGCAGTCCCATAGTAGACAGACTTTAGATCCATTTTGTTTACTAGACTTCCACTTCCTTTACCCTCCAAAGCCACGATAGGGTTTCCCTTGTCCCATCCTCCAACCCCGCCTGCCTCTGCCGTAAGCAGATCATTCTATGCCATTTCTGATACTTTGAATAACATATCTTAAATAAACCATTTGTTGCATTATGCTGGAACTGTTACATTACAATGCTGATACCTATACTCTGCAATGCTATTTTTCCCTTCTCTCTACCCGTTGCACTTGTATATGGCTTGATTGTATTAGGGTCAAACAGCACGGAAATCAGCCCTTCGACCCAACTCATCCATGCTGTATTCAAATACAGAATTAATCGGATTTAAATGGAACGAAAGCTTTTCACTGTGTCTCTGTACACGTGACAATAATAAACCAATACTAATAAATCTTCATCTTCCCTTTCCATATTCCAAAGAGATAATTCCGTACTGCTCTATTTTACTCCTCCATTTTACGCTTTGCACCCTTCCCTGTCCAAGCAATTTCAAGAGAGGCAGCACTGTTTTGCCACCTCCTTTTCCAATATCCAGGGCCAGAAACACACATTCGAGTTGAAATAATAGGTCACTCATCCTTTTTCCTAGTTTAGTCCAGTGCGGTTGTGAGATGAGATGAGTTCATGAGATGGTCTTCCTGGCATTGTGAGGCCCCAATGCTGATCAAGCGAGTGCTTTGTAGAAAACTGCTCCATTTAGTCTGCAAATCCTCCTAATTCTCGATCCCATTCACACGATGATTGCCGTTGTCACCAACCTACACATCTACCTGGGCGGCACAGTGGTGCAGAGGTAGAGTTGCTGCCTTACGGCACACGGGTTCGATCCCCACTACAGGTGCTGTCTGTATGGAGTTTGTACATTCTCCCTGTGATCGCGTGGTTTTTCCCCGGGTGCTTCAGTATTGTCCCACACTCCAAAGGTGTGCTGATTTGTACGTTAATTGGCTTTGGTTAAGATTATAAATTGTCCCTAGTGTGTAGGATAGTGCTAGCGTACGGGCACTGCAGGTTGGCAGGGACTTGATGTGCCGAAGGGTCTGTTTCCGCTCTGTATCTCTAAACTAAACGACACAGCTCCAAGGTGCATGTAACCTTGAGGTGCCAAATATTATTTTGCTTAGCACTGCGTTTTTCAGCGCAACAAGTTTTCATTGTAATCTAGTCTGTGAACCACTGCAATTGAAATTCTACACTAACAGTTTGTGTTAATATTTACATTATGCTGTAGGACCTTCAGATTATGAAGCCTGCTAATACTCACAAAAATGACTTTGCCAAGTTTTATTGGAGTAGAGTGCATTTATTTAAACAAATATCTTTGTGACTAATAACCTGTTAAAAGAGGGTGCTATCGGTAGTACTGTCTGCAGGAGTCGATGCTGCAGGCCAGGCATCAGAGGCAGGCAGACACGATCCCAGCGGCTCAGAGGGAGCTCGCATCCGTCAACAGACATCAAAAACTAGAGGTTGAAGATGTTGGTTAAAAAACTTCAGCCAGTGTAAGTTAAGGGTGGCATGGTTGCTGCCTTAAGCACGACAGACCCAGGTTCAATCCTGACTATGGGTGCTGTTTGTACAGAGTTTGTACGTTCTCCCCGTAACCTATGTGGGGTTTCTCCGGGTGTTCCGGTTTCCTCCCACACTCCAAAGACATGCAAGTTTGTAGAGTAATTGGCTTTGATAAAGATTGTAAATTGTCCCTAGTGTGTAGGATAGTGCTGGTGTACAGGGTGATCGCTGGTTGATGCGGAATTGGTGGGCCTATTTCCACACTGCATCTCTAAACTAAACTAAGTTGATCTGCACAGATTTTAAGAACAGGACCAGGTACACTATCAGGTCCAGGTGCTCTTCACAAGTTATAGGAGTAGAATTAGGCCATTCGGCCCATCAATCCTACTCCACCTTTCAATCATGGCTGATCTCTGCCTCCTGATCCAATTTTCCTGCCTTCTCCCCATAATGACAAGAATTTGTCTATCTCTGCCTTAAAAATATCCACTGCCCTCTGTGACAATGAGTTCTACAGATTAACTACCCTCTGATTAAAGAAGTTCCTCCTCACCTCCTTTCTAAGCACCCTTCAATTCTGAGACTATGACCTCTGGTCCTAAACTGTTTTCAAGGGTTCACCCTCCTGAAAGATCTTCTGATGTCGGTGTCTTGCGACTGACTACAAGGGTTCAGCAAAACAGTCACCCCAGTCTACACTTGGTCTGACTGATGCAGAGGAGGCCACATCGGGAACAG
Organism: Okamejei kenojei; assembly: GCA_035221665.1. Classification (NCBI taxonomy): domain Eukaryota; kingdom Metazoa; phylum Chordata; class Chondrichthyes; order Rajiformes; family Rajidae; genus Okamejei; species Okamejei kenojei. Next base: position 15,902,755 of record CM069141.1, on the reverse strand, counting down.
TAGATGAGGTTGTACGTGAACCTCCGTGCAGTAGGTGGTTTGAAGGTTTAGTGACACAGTATGAAAATAGGCCCTTCAGCCCACTGAGTCCAGGCCAACCATCGATCACCCATTCATACTAGTTCTATGCCATCCCACTTTCCCACTCCCCATACACTGGGGGCAATTTTAGAAGCCAATTAACTTACAACCCCTCACATCTTTGGGACATGGGAGGAAACCAGAGCACTCAGAGAAAACCCACACAGTCACCGAGAGAACGTGCAGACTCTGCACGGACAGCACTGAACCCGGGTCTCTGGCGTTGTGAGGCAGCAGCTCGACCTGCTGCACCACTCTGCCACCCACAATGATGCAGATAGATTAAACAAAACTTATTGTATTAACCATTATGCAGCTTCTACTCAGGAACAGAGAATTACTGGAGTACCTGTGATATTAATGGCAAAGGAGTGAAATGATTACAGAACTGTTTCACATTCCAAAATATTCATTGGTTTAAGCAGCAAGTTCTTGTCAAAGCCCAGTTCTTAATGAACAGAATACTAGAAAATGTTAAATCATTAACACCTGTAGTCACGATAGTCTCTCAGCACCTGTGGTGCTCATTAATAGTGTGCTTATTAAGGCCCTTAAATATTTCGGTCAAGTGAATTCATTAAGGATACTTGCAGACAAGTGATTTTATGTGTGAATAACCAGGTGCAATGCAACCGAATACCTTGTTCACCAAAAAGGTTTTTTATAATTGTTCAAATTGCATCTTGTCCTAAAGAAAACTGTGCACCTGCTTAACAGTGCAATTAGCTGGGACCAGGAGAAGTATAATTTAGTCCAGTAACCTGATATACATTAAAATGAGACTCTTGGTACTATCAAAAATCATTGGAATAACTGACACTAATTCCCTGGCTGATTGAGCTGGTGCCAGGAACCTTGCTGCCAGGGCAGCAGCTGTGCCTCCAGAGAGCTTGATAGGACTCTTAAAGATAGCGGAGTCAGGGGATATGGGGTGAAGGCAGGAATGGGGGTACTGATTGTGGATGATCAGTCATGATCACATTGAATGGCGGTGCTGGCTCGAAGGGCCGAATGACCTACTCCTGCACCTATTGTCTATTGTCTAACCTAATTTGGTCAGCAAGGTGCTTTGAAACACCACCGTGTTTGAAGGAGACCGTGTATTGAAGGGTCTTGATAGAAAATTAAGCTGGTCCACATTATAACAGGGTGAAGACTTGAAGAGGTGAGCAACTAAGATGAAGACCCTTTCCATTGAAATGCCTCACAAAGGACTAGGAAGTCATTGAAGAGCAGGTCCTAAAGCCCAATATTGGCCACTGAGACTGTCTATACCTATCTGTACCAATTCCATTTTCCAGCCTGCAGCCTATATCTTTCTATGCCCTGTGTTTTCAAATGCTCATTGAAATGATACGAGTCTGCTGAACTGCATTAACCGCTTGGGTAGTGTGTTATAGATTTAGACCACCCTCGGAGTTCAAGAATTGTACTCTGAATCATTAACCTCTCAACTTAAACCTACCCCCTTCAGTTTTAGATACCTTTGCTTAGAGAAACTCTTGCCACTATCTACCCGATCTATAGTGGCAAAAAGGCAAGCCTAAAGATGGGAAGCGTAAGGTGTTAGGGTACCCTTTGTTGATAAGAGAAGAAAAACTCCTCTCATTATTTTGAACACCTCTACCAAGGTTTCCCCTGAGTCTTTTCTGTTTCAAGATAAACAAATCCAGTATATCAAGTCGCTTCTTCTGATGGAAATACTCCATCCCAGGCAATACTCTAATCAATCTCCTTGATATCTTCTCTATGCAATCATGTCCTTCCTATAGCATTGCTCTACTAGCTGCTCGGATCAATGTTCTTCTGTTGGAAGGAGTTCCAAACATTCACAACCCTCTGAGCGAAGAAGTCCCTCCTCATCTCACTCGTATAGAGTTTCTCTTATTCTGAGATCATGTCCCCTGGTTCTGGACTCTCCCATGAGAGGAAGCATCCTTTCATCATTTATCCTGGAAATTGAAGAACCTCTCATTCAACAAAATCACCTCTCATTCTTCTAAAGTTCAATGAGCACATCAACCTAGTCAAAGAGTCATAGAGCCTTACAGCAAAGAAATTGGCCCTTTGGCCCAACTTACCCCACTAGTCCCACCTACACTGGTCCATTTCCCTCTAAACATGTCCTATCCATGTACCTGCCTAAATGTTTCTTAAACGTTGCGATAGTACCTGCCTCAAACACCTCCTCCGGCAGCTCGTTCCATTCCCCCAACACCCTTTGTGCAAAAAAAATTCCTATTAAATCTTTTCCCCTTTACCTTAAACCTGTTTAACCTTTCCTGACAGAACAATCTTTCCATGTCCGGAATTAATTTCCATGCTTCTGCATTTGCGTTAACCTTTTCATTTCAGTCTTTGTTTCTCTTCCCACTCATTGGGCTTAATTCCCTTCACCCTGCTCTTCAGAGGTCAAGCCTTTCAAAAGCAACGGTGGAGCTCCCTGACTTATTACTCTGCACATCTTTGACGCATGACCCGTGAAATGTCTTCAGCTGTAGATTAAGGAGAATGGACAGGTATCTTAGCTATTGGATCTTGAAGCATTAATATGGACATCCACGGTGTCTCGGGAACATTAACAATTAAGTTCATGACAAATGTACCAACGTTGTAGGATTCAACAAATCCTCTTTCATGAGCCTTCACAGATGCTCTGTTTGCTCCAGTTGGATTTTGCACACTTGAATGATTGAAATAATGATTTAAAATTAAGAGAACAAAATGAAACTTGCTAAATGTACGTTGATTATGATACATGGAGGCACCAGATACAATTCCAGCTGCTGCCTCCTGATGGCCTCCAGCGAGGTTGAAAGGGCCGGTACGACAGCGCCACGTTCCAGTCTTCCCCCTCATAGTTGCTGCCAGGTTGGTGGAAGGGGAATGGGGAGGAGGTGATGGGGAGTGGTGATTACGGGGTGGGGGTGGGGTGGAGAGTGGAATACTGCAGCAGTTGCTTGTGATGGGTGCCCATTAGTAAACCCCTGCCCCAGGACTACTGATTGCCCATATGTTTGAGCCAAAGAGCTTAAGGTGCGTGGACGGTAAATTTCTACCATATTTACAAGACATCATTGCACTGATCATGGGTACTGAAGATAGAAACAACAGTGTAATATTTTGAGACATCCTCTTACTGGCTTGTCTTTGACAATGGAAGGATGTCAAAAACTGTGACCTGACTTCTGGTTTAGAATTAACGATTTATCTTTGATTTATCTTGCATGTCATATCAGTCCCTTGTGTGATGGGGAATTAATTATCCAATACTCTCAAAATGAAAATGCAAGTGATGGTCAATTATTCATTTACAGCAAGTTTTATAGCCACTTCACACAATTGCTATTTAACAGCACAGGAAAGGCATATCTATTTTGCCAGATCTTGATCGGCATGGACAACTTGGGCTGAAGAGCCTGTTTTCGTGCTTTTAGACTGAATGACCCTTTGACTGAGATAGAATCATATTGTAGGTGGATTTAAGATCGTGCTTTTCAGATATGTTGTCCTTGTTGGGGTTCTGAGATGCTTCTTTCTGATGAAATATACAGCTGATATAACATCACCTTTACTTATTAAATTGCAAACATTCAATTAAAGCCATTGTTCATTCAAACCACCAATGCCTTTGTCTATTATTTGGTGTGGCCCCTTTTGTGATGTGTGGCAAACTTATAAAATGACAAGTTCTTCATAACATTCTGTGGGACTCGGAATTGGTGTTCCAACATATCTCTTGTGGTCGCTCTCCAGAATATAAAATTCAACATTTCAGAACCCTTCAAGTGAGGAGAATCCACGACATATGTTAAAACATCTCTCTGTTCAGTACCAAGGGCCTCTTTGCCACACTTTACTCAGTATGAGCTATGGGTTTTGTGATTGGATCTTTTGTTGTTGTAATAATATACTTTTTCTTTTAGTTTTTGGTTATCCATTCGCATAAAAGAATAGTGTAAAACTCAGGGAAATGTCTTGCAAACTGCCTTCAATACATTCTTATAGTACAGCAAGCCAGGCACCATGGAGTCAATCGCTGGTCCTGCTACAAAACAAATTCATCCATGAAGCTTTAATTAATCAGGACATTCATTACCCTTGATAAGAGGCTGGCAATAGGCACAGTGGCCAGTAATGGTGCATTGATGAGGGATAAATATAGGAAACCTCATCTACTCCTCAATAGGACCCAAGGAATGCTTGACGTTAAAGAGGAGGGGGGGAGGGAGGGGGGAGGGAGGGGGGCGTAGCATTCTTAGATATTCATGAACTTGAGGTAAGATGGAGCATGTCACTGTTAGAAGTGATTGGCACTATAGGGGTGAACTATTTAGCGACATGTTTTATTGGTCAATTGAATTAAAGATGTTGTCAAGCTAGAGGGGTTACAGAGAAGATTTACGAGGATGTTGCCAGGACTAGATAGTCTGAGCTATAGGGAGAGGTTGAGTAGGCTGGGTCTCTATTCCATAAGAGTGCAGGAGGATGAAGGGTGATCTTATACAGGTGCATAAAATCATGAGAGGTATAGATCAGGTAGATTCACAGAGTATCTTGCCCAGAGTAGGAGAATCGAGGACCAGAGGACATGGGTTTAAGGTGGAGGGGAAAAGATTTAATAGGAATCTGAGGGGTAACTTTGTCACACAAAGAGTGGTGGGTGTATGGAACGAGCTGCCAGACGAGGTAGTTAATGTTTTATCCCAATGTTTAAGAAACAGTTAGACAGGTACATGAATAGGACATGTTTGGATAAGGACGAAACGCAGGCAGGTGGGACTAGTGGAGCTGGAACATGTTGGCCGGTGTGGGCAAGTTGGGCCAAATGGGCCTGTATCCACACTGCATGACTATACGATTCTTAGAGTGTATTTCCCATATATCTCAAATGATTCTAATGATGCAACTTCTACGTAGGTTAGAAGAATATTAACTTTGTCTTCTCTGGTAGACCTATAGAGTAAATTTTACCTGGCAGGTGTAGTGATCTGCTAGGTGAAAATTACTGCAGAAGTCTACAGTGGAAAATATTTGCGAGGCTCTTGTAAGCTCTAGTACAAGAAATGCAGATGCATTTAGCAAGGTGGGGCAGTGATATTTTATGTAAACAGGTTGCGTTTAAAATTAAAAGGTCTATCCAGGACATACACAAATTGAATGGTTATCTCAGCTAAGTACATATAGAGATAAGCATACCACTTAACTGTGCAATAATTTTCTAAATCATATTGTGATTATTAATTCAGCTCGCTGAGATATTGCCATTCATCTGTGAGATGGCTTCAATTAGGATACAAACGATAGATCATCCTACAAACGAGTTGGACATCATTGTGAAAACTATTTCAATCACTGCAAGGGAATGTAATCAGCTTTGTCAGCTCAGAAGGCCGTAGAATTCAGAGAATTCGGTTGTAGGATGTCTTCAAGCATTGCCAATCATCAGCACATGGATCTGAGCCAATTCAAAGGAAAGACACAAAATGCTGGAGTAACTCGGTAGGTTGGGCAGTGGTGCTCAAAAGCATGGCTAGGTGACGTTTTGGGGTGCGATCCTTCTTCGGACTGCAAACCAGGTTCTTTGGTAAACTCGTGTAGGAAGGAACTGCAGATGCTGGTTTACACTGAAGATGGACACAAAATGCTGGAGTAACTACCTGACCCGCTTATTACACATTACTCTAGCATCTTGTGTCTATTCTTGGTAAACTTTCTTAGTAAATCAGCATCTGCAGTTTCTTGTTTCTACCTTCTGTGCCAGTTGAATTGACTAGCAATTTAAATGATGATGAGCTTTCAGCTTCCTAAGAAATGTTCTTCTTGGAGCAAAGAGTCGACCTTAAATGAACCTCGATAGAGGTATTCATGATAGATTCACACAACATAGATTATGAGATAGAAGGATCAAAGATGACGGGATGCAGAACGCATTGCGGTGGGAAAGGGATGTGTGGTGAATGTAAGGAAGAATATTTGATGCAACAAGCTATTACGGTCTAGAGCTCACAGTCTATAAAAGTATTGAGAGCATTTATGCTTTCAAAAGGGAAATTAATTTGCGGGGTTTGTAAGGACACTCAAATCTGCTCACAAGAATGTAATGTTCTATATATTATCTTCAACACAAAAAAAAATTTCAGTATTAAGATTCTATCCAAAACTGGCAATATATTTAAATGGAGCGCAAAATAAATCAAGAATAATCTGAACTAAAACATCGACTATCCAGTATTTTTCATTAAGATCAACACAATTATAATTTGATATCCATAACCCTTTGAATAAATTTTGTCTCTATGCATAATTGTTTCTTCCTTTCCTCTCTTTCTCTGAATAATTGCAGCCTTATGAATATTTTTTGGACTAATGGTAAGAGATATTGCCTAACTTGTCGTATCTGCTTCTTGCACAGTGCACTACGATGGCACAGTTAGACCCAATGCCTCATAGCACAAGAGACCCTGCTTCGAACTCATCCTCAGTTGCTGTCTGAGGAGTTTGCACCTTTTACCCGCGATGGTGTGGGTTTCTTCAGATGCTCTGGTTTCCTCTCACATCTTAAAAACATGCAAGTTTGTCGGTTAATCGGCCTCTGCTAATTGCCCCGATGTGTAGGGAGTGGATGCATAGGAACTAGTGTGAACATGTGTGATCTAATTTTTTTTTTTTTTTGTTTGTTTATTTTTGTTAGAAGTAAGTACAGTAGTCTGGTACTTAAGTACCTAATACATAAATACATATTCTCATTCTTGTACAACTTCATACTTTTAGTTCAATAATAAAAGAACAGTGAGAGAAAAAATAAATAAAGAGTGTCAGAATAGATAGACAAGCGAGTAGAAACAGAAAACAAAAAAATAAAAAATAAAGGACAGAGGTGAGAAGTTAAAAGATTGAAAGAGAAGGAAAAAGTAAAAAGAAAAGAGAGATTAGGAGAGATCTACCTATCTCATATTTTTGCCCATCCGTCACCCAGTTCTAAACATTTAATTTCTAAGGTTATGTTATGTTACATAACATAACAGAACATGTGTGATCTATGCATGATGATTGGCATCACCTCTGTGGGCCGAAGGGCCTGTTTCCATGCTGCATCTTTCAGTCATTCAAATATCACGTGTAAATTCACTTGCCAAAGCTTGCATGCTGAAATTTGCTGATCCGAGATAACCATCAATTTGTAAAGAGATGCCTATTAACCCCTCAAATTTGATACTGTAAAGGAATTGATTTTTGGATTTGTCTTTGTCAGAGATTAAAAACAATCCAATATTTTCCTTGGAGCACTAGGAGTAGAATGGTGCAAAACAAGAGACGAGTAGAATTAACACCAAGCTGCAGATATGGTTGGATCTTGAAATAAAATTAGTGTTGAATTCACTTTATATTATCAACGTTTAGTTTAGTTTAGAGATATAGTGCGGAAACAGGCCCTTTGACCCACTGAATCCACGCCGACCAGCGATCCCCACACATTAACACTATCCTACACACACTGGGGACAAATTTCCTTTATACCAAACCAATTAACCTATCTACCTGCACGTCTTTGGAGTGTGGGAGCAAACCGAAGATCTCGGGGAAAACCCATGTGGTCACGGGGAGAACGTACAAACTCCGCACAGAACAACACCCATAGTCAGGATCTCTGGCTCTGTAAAAGAGCAACTCTACCGTGCCACTCTAATATTGTATGCACATTTTCATCATCATTTTGACTGATGTGCTACCACTACATTTTTAGAGTCAGTATCAATAAATCTGTTTTCTAGATGACAGAGGAATAGGTTTCATTCATATTACACGGAAGAAGCAGAGTCATGGAAGGAGGCCATTCTGTCCGTTGTGCTTATGTTGACTTGTTGACTGGTGTTCCCAGCTGCGTGTCCAGCTTTCGAGATAAGCGTGGAAACAGGCCCTTTGGCTCACCGAGCACGCCAACCAGTCTTCTTCTTCTGTCGTATGTCTTTTAGACCTCCGTTGAGGCGAGCCAGGCCAACGTGTCATCGTCCAGGTCAATCAGACCTCGTTCACCATTCGGTGGCCGGTGTTTGGGGCAACTGGTGACGATGTGCTCCACTGTCTGTGTTGGGTCCCCACACTCGCAGGAGGCGCTGTCCACGAGGCCCCACCTCTTCATCGCCATTCCATAGCGTCCAATGCCTGTCCTCAAGCGGTTGAGGGTTGTCCACTGCTTTCGGGGCAGGTCCGGGCCAGGGACGTCCATGGGGTCATCGATGTAATGGTGTAGCCTGGATGGTTCCGCTGACTTCCACTGGTCTCTCCATCTCATCGACGACCCAGACGGCCTTAGAAGCGTCAGCGGGTGTTGTGCAGAGCAGCTCTTGTGCTTGCGTGGCAAAGGGGTGCCGTGACTTGAGGCGCACTCGTCGTGGTGTCTCTGTGACGATCTGATGGAGGAGGTGGGATTCACTGGTCTGTGCCTTTCGAGAGAGGGCCAGCGTGGCTGCTTCTCGTCTGATGTTGGCTGGGGCGACGCCAGTGAGGACGGGCAGTTGGTTTACTGGGGTGGCTCGTAGGCATCTGGAGACAGTCCGCAGGCGCTGTTGAGGGCAGCATCCAGCTTCTTGGTGTGAGGGCTACGGCACCAGCCCGGGGCGCAGTACTCGGCGGCTGAGAACACCAGGGCCACTGTGGACATGCGCAGTGTCTTCGTCGTGGCTCCCCGTGTGCTGCCGGCCAGGCGGCGAATCAGTGCGGCACGGGCGCTTGTCTTTGCCTTGGCACCTTCCAGGTGTTGTTTGAATGACAACGTTCTGTCGAGCTTCACACCGAGGTACGTGGGGACGGGCTGGGACCGTAACCGGGCGTTACCCACCATGACGTTCATCTCGCGGGTCGCTTCCCTGCTGTTGAGGTGGAACATTGAAGATGTTGTCTCACCCATGCTCAGCTTGAGGCGCCAGCTCCTCAGGTATGAAGACAGGATGTTCATGTCTTCAGAGAGGCCCTCTTCTGCTGCTTCCCATGATGGCGTACTGAGTAGGATGGCCAGGTCATCAGCATAGCCATACTTCTTTGACTGGGTTGCAGGCAGGTCATGGATGTAGATGTTGAACAGCATTGGTGCCAGCACTGAGCCCTGTGGGACGCTAACCAGTGATTACCCCGTACACTAACCTATATACACGAGGAAACCAGAGCAGCAGAAGAACATACAAACTCCGTACAGACAGCACCTGTAGTCAGGATTGAACCCGGGTCTCTGGCACTGTAAGGCAGCAAGCTGCGCCATTGTGCAGCCCAAACTGTTCCTCATGGCCTGGAAAATGCATCCTTTTCAAAATTACTGATGAATGCTTCCCCCAGTCCTCAAGGCAATGTCTATAATACCACAACTTGCTAATTCCCCTCGCCATCATAAAATGTCCTGCTGATTCAAGTACAAGTTTCATGTAGATAACCAGCTGGACCTGTTATCACTCTTCAATCAGTGTGGCATTGCTCACAGACTCTCTAAAACAGATGTACAGAAAAAAGACTAGAAACTCAAATGTAATCTTTATTCTAAATTCGCTATTGTTTCCTCTGTTTTTAATGGACAGTTTCAGATTCAAATAGTAAATCTTATGCTACCTTTGGAAATGATAGCAAACAGGTATACATTTGCAAGGATAGACACAAACTGTTGGAGTAACTCAGTGGGTCAGGTAGCATCTCTGGAGAAAGAAGATGGATGATGTTTTGGTTCTGAACCTTTCTTCAGACAAGAATGTAGGGGGTTGGAGAGGGGTGGTGGTGAAGAGCTGGAGGCGAGAAAAGACCAGGCCAAATCAGGGCCAGCCGCAAACGACCTCTGGCAGGGTGGTGCCTGGGTAGGCCCATTGTTAGCTAGGGAAGGTGTGATCTCAAGAGGGATACAATGTGGAGAGCTGAGGAACTGGCAAAACAAGGAGGGAGAGAGGGGAGGGGAATCCTGAACCGAAACATCACCCATCCATTTTCTCCAGACATACAGCCTGACCTGCTGAGTTACTCCAGAACTTTGTGTCTATCTTTGGTTAAAAAACCAGCATATGCAGTTGTTTGTTTCTACATCTAAGCATACATTGCAGCCCAACTCAAAGAGCTTAAAAACTCAAAAACAGGTATTGTAACGCCACCTTTAGCAGGAGATTGTCAATGCAAGCAAATTCCATATGGTCTCCATTATAAATTCTTCTATCCACTTTTATAACGGAAGAGGCTGCTACAAAACTATAAAGGACATAACAGGAAATAATACTTTGTAGATGGGAAGTTTTTACAGTACTATTTTCAGCAGCTTTATCAATCTGCTTGAGCAATGAACTTGGTAGGAAAGGACTGTTGTACAGTTTGCCTTCTATTAACTTTGTTATCAAATAATAAAGTAATGATGGAACTATTGAACCATATCCTTTTATACCTTGCACTTTTCATGGTAATGATTTCCAGGCCCCATCTCTCTTAGTGTAAAAAACCTATCCTACACATCTCCATTTTTTTTTTTTCTCCTCTTATCTTATAACTCTGCCCTCTAGTGTTGGAAATGTCCACCCTATAAACTCCTCCAATTTTGGTATCATCAGCAAATCTACTCACCAACCCATCTACTTTACGTCCAAATCATTTATATATATCACACACAGACAGGGGAGGTCCCAGCACATATCCCTGTGAGGAATAAGCTCACTCTGAAGAAGGGTCTCGACCCGAAACATCACCCATTCCTTCTCCCCAGTGATCCCGCCTGTCCCGCTGATTTACTCCAGCATTTTGTGTCTATCTTCCCTGTGGAACTTCACTCATCACAGACTTCTTGTCAGAATATCTTCCTTCCACCCCAACCCTCTGTCTACTATGAATAAGCCAGTTCTGAATCCATATGAGTAAGTTGCTGTGAATCCCATGCATCATAATCTTCCGGATCAACCTACCATGAGGAACTTCATCAAAAGCCTAAAAGGTAGACAACATCCACCGCCTTGCCTTCATCAATTTCCTTCACCATCTTGTTGATGACCGTGAAGAGTTTTCTTTGCGTGTTTTTTGAAAATGTCAACATTGTTTTTCTTGCCACAATATTTGGAAGAATATTAGGGCCCAGAAAATTAGGGCAGCACGGTGGCGCAGCGGTAGAGTTGCAGCCTTACTGCGCCAGAGACACAGGTTCCATCCTGACTATCTGTTTGTACTTTCTCACCGTGACCTGCGTGGGTTTTCTCCGGGGGTACACAAAAAGCTGGAGAAACTCAGCGGGTGCAGCAGCATCTAAGGAGCGAAGGAGATAGGCGACGTTTCGGGTCGAGACCCTTCTTCAGGTTTTCTCCGGGATCTCTAGTTTCCTCTCACACTCCGAAGACATACAAGCTAATTGGCTTGGCTTGGTAAATTGTCCCCTAGTGTACGCAGGAGAGTGTAAATGTGCGGGGATCGCTGGGCGACACGGACCCGGTGGGCTGAATGGCCTGTATCTCTGAACTAGACTAAAAATATTTCTATACCCACCTTTATTTTTTTTTTGAAACAGGGTTGATAGAGTGAGAATAGAAAAACTAATTCAAGAATTTGCACTTTCATTGTTACAGGGTTATGCATGGAGTTGGATGCTTTTCTTACAAATTACTCATATGACTGCAAATGTATTAATCTCCAAACAGAAAAAAGGCAAAGGAAATGTTTGAATATGCTGCCATCTGCTGTAGGTTTAGTAGAACTATATTTTTATACTAAGTATAGTGCATACAGTAGACCCTTCGGCCCACCGAGTCCGCACCGCCAGCGATCATTCCATACACTAGCACGACCCTACATGCAATGGGGACAATTTACAATTTTTAGCTAAGCCAATTAACCTACAAACCTGTACATCTTTGGAGCGTGGGCGGAAACCGGAGCACCGGAGAAAACCCACGTGGTCACAGGGAGAAAGTACAAATTCTGTAGAGACAGCACCTGTAGTCAAGGATTGAACCTGGGCCTCTGGAGCTGTCAGGCAGCCAATCTACCGCTGCGTTAATGTGGCGAGTTTTTTTGAAAGATTTAGTGAAACAGCTATAGTCACAAAGCATTTTTTTAAATTTCCAAAACTGTAGCCAGGGAATCCCGTCAGGTAGTTGCAAAAGGAGGTCTCTGAAGGCTACGAATGTGGCTTCCAAATGTCAGCACCATAGGAACCTGCCATGCAAACATATACCCATCACCACTCTGCCTTCTCCTGCGGCTGAAATAAAATTAGATGACGTTTCTCTTCTTTGAGTTTGCAATTTAGATCAACCTGCCAAAGTGGCAATTCAAATGTCCCCATGACATAGGAGAACAAAAGGCCCATACTGGATCTCAGAGATCCTTTCAATCCAATTCTCTACTTATTTTGCTGTCGCCCACTCCCTTACACATGGACATTCACACTCATCCTGAACTCTCCCACCAACTATCTACATTCGATGCAACTTGGAGTAGCCACATAATCTGCCAGCATGATATCGGGATAGACACAAAATGCTGGAGTAACTTGGCGGGTCAGTTGGCATCTCTGGAGAACATGAACGGGTGACATTTTGCTTCTAAAGAAGAGACCCGACCCGATGCGTCACAAGAGATGCTGCCTGACCCGCTGGGTTACTCCAGCAATTTGTGTCTATCTATGGTGTTAACCAGCACCTACGATTCCAGTCAGTGGGGAGAATGTACATGATTACAATCAAGCTGTTCACAATGTACAAATACAGGATAAAGGGGATAACATTTAGTGCAAGATAAAGTCCAGTAAAGGACTTTTAAGACAGGGTTAGATAGATTTTTGATTAGTACAGATGTCAGAGGTTATGGGGTGAAAGCAGGAGAATGGGGTTAGGAGGGAGAGATAGATCAGCCATGATTGAATGGCAGAGTAGACTTGCTGGGCTGAATGGCCTAATTCTACTCCAATCACCTATGACATAGAACTACAGAAACAAAGAAAATAGGTGCAGGAATAGGCCATTTGGCCCTTCCAGCCAGCACCGCCATTCAATATGACCATGGCAGATCATCCAAAATCAGTATCCTGTTTCTGCTTTATCCCCATACCCCTGGATTCCGTTAGCCCGAAGAGCCAAATCTAAATCGACCTTCTGACGTTAGTAAAGTCCGATAAAAGATAGTTCAAAGGTCTCCAATGGGGTAGATAGGCGGTCAGGCCCGCTCTCTGGTTGATGATAGGATGGTTCAGTTGCCGGATAACAGCTGGGAAGAAACTTCCCCTGAATGTGAAGGTGTGCGTTTTCAATTTTCTGTAACTCTTGCCTGATAGGAGAGGGGAGAAGAGGGATTGATGGGGGCGAGACTGGTCCTGGTGGTCTTGCCAAAGCAGCATGAAGTGCAGATGGAGTCAATGGAAGGGAGGTTGGTTTGCGTGATGGTCTGGGCTACCTCCATAACTCTCTGCAATTTCTTGTGGTCTTGGATAAAGTTGTTGTATCTGTAGATGTTGGTGAGGGTTCTTGGGAACATACCAAACTTCTTAAGCCTTCTGAGGGAGTAGAGGCCTTAAATTCAGATCCAGGTTTATCACTTTCAAACATAATATAAAATTCTCCCACACTAAAACCACTCTTTCCCAGAAAATGCATTACTACAAGACCATCGATTAATCCGCTCTTATTACACAATAGCAGCTTCAGAATAGTCTGGTCCCAGTCTGCCCCTTCAATGTATTGCTCCAAATACCTGCCGTGAATCAGTCCTCAAGGCTACCCTTTCCAATTTGCTCTGTTCACTCAATACGCTGATTAAAGTTGCTCATATGATGATTAAAATCAACCGTTTCATCAACAACCTCACTCGCTATTTCCTTTAACTCACTTGGATAAAGCCCATTAAAACTCAGGGACATCTCAACCCACGACTCAAATAATTTGTTCAGTACCATTTCCTCGGAACAGTAATTTTCCCAAATTCCTCCGTTCCTTTCAATTCCCAATTTACAGCAATTCCTATGGAGTTAAATGCCTTTTATACTGAATACAGCAACAAAAATATTCCGCTAATTCTGCTGCCATCTCTGTATTTTCCATAATGAATTCCACAAACACACTTTCTATAAGACTAATGTTAATTTGATTAGCAATTTTCTTTTTCAAATATCCAAAGAAATGTTTACCATCTGCTTTTATATTTATACCTAACTTTATCCACGCCTTTTTTTGTTGGCTTGTGAAGGAATTTCAGGACTGAAGGGCCTGTACCACTGAGGCGATTTTTCGGCGGAATGCCGCCGAGTGTCAAGTTCGCGGCACTCGCCTGAAAAACCGGGTCCTGGAACGCGATGAACAGGAAGGTTAGGACGGCAAGCACAGTGTACGGTAAGTCCTTTAAGGGGGGGAGGGGGAAGGGGGGAGAAGGGGGGATGTGATGTTTGGTGGACTGTGTGGGGTGCGATGACCCGTTGCTCCTCCCATGCAGCAGGTGGCGCTGCACAGGACAAAGGGAGATGTTGTGTATATAGTTTATCCTGTCTGTACGTGGCAATCGCTATCCGTGTCAGACCCCCCCCCCCCTTCCCTCTGACACGGATAGCGATTGCCAGCCCCCCTTTTTTTGTTAAACATCTATTTCCTTCGGGTTTTCGATTGTGTGTGTGTGTGTGTCTCTCTCTCTCTCTCTGAGGGGACAGACGGACGAAAGCAACAATCATAGCGTAGAATAGGTGACCAAAGATCTTTGTAGGTGACATTTCGGGTCAAGGCCCTTTTTCAGACTGAGTCAGGGGAAAGGGGAGCAAGAGATATAGACGGTACTAAAGAAAAATGAATGGAAGATATGCCTATATCTCCCATTTCCCTTTCCCTTGACTGTCAGTCGGAAGAAGGGTCTCGACCCGTAATGTCCACCTATGCCGCTCTATGATCATTGCTTTTGTCTGTCTGTCCGCGCGTTCGCTCGCTCTTCTCCCCTCATGGCAGCTATTGAAAAAATCGACCCGAAATATCACCTAATCCTCTCCAGAGATGTTGCTGATTTACTCCAGCCTTTTGTGTCTGTCTTCCGGTTAAACCAGCGTTTAAACCAGCATCTCTGTTCCTCCCTGTACAAGGTATGTGCCGTTTAAAAAGAAAATTAATAAAACATTAAAAACATTTAAAAACACATAAACTGTTCCCCCGCAACGCTGCGCGGGGCATAACTGAAGTCGGGTGGAATTTACTGAAATGGCCAAAGAAATGGCCGACGTTCCGCTCCGTTGCGTACTACACGTCAGCCCATTGGATTTAGCAGGAGTGGACTATCTTGCTCCGCTATAGGATCTTTGATTGTGATTAGTCTTGCTGCCAGCATTGAGTGAAACATTAAAGACTTCTGTTGTAAACTAAAGACTCTCAAGTTTTGTGCAGACCTAGAAAACGAACACGAAAGTGGTGTCAGGGGTGGGATTCTTCGTATTACGTCCAAAGACCCAGATACGAGTTTTTGTTTTAAAAAAAACAGAACTCAAGCTAACATGTCTCGGCAATTCGATCGTTTCGATCCCGAGCGAGAAAGGTGGTCGTCGTATTTAAAGCGAGCTGAGTTTTATTTTGAAAGTATGGCAATTACGACTGACCAGAGGAAGAAGGCTCTCTTGTGTTCATCAATGTCTCCAGAAACATTTGCACTGCTTTAAAATTTACTTACAGAAGAAGTAACTGAAGCCTCATATGCTGAAATCACAACGGCTTTGCAGCTGCATTTCAAAGAACGTCAAAATTTCCTCGCAGCTCCTTGATTGCTACTGGATGGTGCAACAGGAAGGGCAATCGATCACTGAATTTCTTGCCGATCTTCGCACCAAGGCAAAGGCATGTGATTTTAAAACTCAATGCTGCGAAAAGTGCCAAGACAATGCTTTGCGGGATAGACTGGTCTTGGGCTGCAGGCATGCATTCATCCAGCAGGTGATTCTCAAGGAATCAGACTCCTCGTTGAAGAATGTGCTGCAGTGTGCTAAGATGGCCGACCTGCTGATAAAGAACTGCACAAAATGGCCAGCGAAACAGCGTCGAAGCTTCCTCAGGAGGTGCATACAGTTCGTCAGACTCATTAGCAACGCCAGAAACCAGTTGATCGACCCAGAGCAAATCCGGAGAAGGTGGGACAGTTTCAGAAGAGCCATCCCCTGTGGAGGGAGGATCGAAACCCTGCTACCGGTGCAGCTCGACTGCTGATCATCACCGTGAGTGCCCATATATCGTCTGTTTGTTATGCCTGTTACTGAAAAGGTCATCTCCAGGCAGTGGGTCAATCCATAGGAAAGCTGCAAAAGGGCAAGAAAGCGCAAAACACAGTCAACCAGACCATGTCTATTGAAGTGCTCGGTGTGTCTACGATCACCGACAAGCCGAGGATTTCGCTGCGGGTCTCGAACGTCGATCTACGGTTCCAGGTGGACACTGGTGTGGCTGTGTCGCTAGTGGGTCAGGACATCTGGGAGAGGATCGGATCGCCAAAACTGAAACCAGCCAACATCCGCCTTTTCGGATGCAGACGACAGCCCTTTCCAACGAAAGGCAAATGCACTGTCACCGTTTCCTGTAATGGTATGACACAGATGTTGCCACTGATCGTCATTGGTAAAGAAGGTACATCCCTGTGCGCCATCAACTGGATCCATGCTTTCAAGCTTGGCATGAACGCCTTGATCTACGATGGATCAACAATGGCATTGTCATCGACCACGGATTGCACCACGGTCAGCAAGTGCGAGAATAACCTGCGAAAACAGGACGTCAAATGGCACTGGTCCAAAGAGTGTGACCATGCATTCACCAGGTTGAAGGAGATGCTCACTCAGAAGACACTTTTGGTCCACTACGACCCATCGATGCTGATCTCACTGGCCGCCGATGCATCGCCATATGGTCATGGAGCTGTAATCTCACAAACGGCACCGAATGGCAAGGAAGAACCAATCGCGTTCGCATCCAAAACGCTGACGAACGCCGAGAAAAACTACAGCCAAGTGGAGAAAGAACAGCATCCAGATGAAGCAAATACTGATAGCTCTTCAAAGGAGAACACTGAGGAAAACTCTGTTGATTCTGAGCCTTTAGCAAGAGTTGTAAAATGCAAAAAAGGCTGGAAAAAAAGAGTGAAGCGAGGTCCAGCCAAATGGAGACGTTCAAACTGGACAGGGGAAATGTAATGTTTGGTGGACTGTGTGGGGTGGGATGACCCGTTGCTCCTCCCATGCAGCAGGTGGCGCTGCACAGGACAAAGGGAAATGTTGTGTATATAGTTTATCCTGTGGGCAGACAGTATGTGTGCAGCCATTGTGACTAGTTTTGCTGCCAGCATTGAGTGAAACATTGAAGACTTCTGTTGTAAACTAAAGACTCTCAAGTTTTGTGCAGACCTAGAAAATGAACACGAAAGGGGAGAAGGGGGGGGGGGGGGGGGGGGGGGGGGGAGAAGGAGTGGAGACACTCCTTCTACAAAATGTTACAAAATTTTGAGATTTTAAAAATCAAGTCTGCAATTTATCCCATCAGATAAAGCATAAAAAGCTTAATTTGACACCTAATTCCCTTTCATATCTTCAGTATTAAAAAAGTTATGGCCATTTTCATACTCGGAAATTAGCATCTTGTTCCCTATTTCTTTTCCATTGACTTAACTCAAAAGCTGTGATCAAGGACAGTCAAAAGCTCATAACTTTCTTAAAAATTAAGAGAACTGAATGAAATGTTCAGTTATTATAGATTGAAGCATTCTGAAACAAATATGAAATGGATGACCTGAAATTAAAGCATATAATTAGTTAGTTACCTAATTGTAGCTAATTACAAAATTCAATTACTAGATCTAAACATCTATCTATTTCTTAAGAAAAGGTTAACATTTTTAAATAGCCTAAATGTCCAAATAACATTCACACAAGAATTCACAATATAACATGATTTTTAAATCTCATTGTCATTAATTTATAGGCCAGATGGAAGGAATTTAGTGTTTAATTCCCGTAAATTAATGGCCATTTAAATCATCTTGCGAGTGAGATTTTGTGGAACGCGATCGATTGGAACGTTGCATTTGCAGTGAATTTAAACCCCATATCAGCAGGAAAAACACTGTTGGTTCGTATGGGGCCTAAATCACCTTTTCGCAACGTGAAATTTTGATTAAAGGCATCCTAAGAAGCACGTTTATATGTAAACATAAACGGCGTACCTTGCTTTGTCCGCTATGTGAGATCCGTCCCGTTGTCGGCGTTGACGGCTTTAGAAGACGATTTTAATTTTACTCCTGCTATAAAATTATCCAGCGCGGTTTTTAATAAACTTGATAAAACGGATGTCGGAGCGATTTTTCTTCAGCAACTGAACAGCCTGACAAAGTTCGATTTCATCAGGCATTTTAACGGCATTTTAAACCCGCCCCCCTCTCAAAGGCGCCAAAGTCGTGCACACGGCCAGTGACAGAACTGCAGCGCCGCTGAAGGTAAGTTTTGTAACAAACCTACTTTTAAGAAGCCACACAACTTTTAATAAGCCAGAGATACACAGCTGTGAAGTTCGGCGGGCATTTAGCATTACCAGTCGGTTCTCCTTGGTTCTGAAAACTCGTTCTTACATTTTTTTTCCTCCAATGAGCCAATGAAAATGCCCGGTCAGCAAAGGCAATTAACTAACACTACCTACGACTAGCTCGACTATCTATAACTACACGGCGACCCCACTACAACTGCACCTACGACTACAAAAGTATCGATTTTCTCCATGGCGACCAATTTTTGGTCGCAGAAAATGTTTCAACATGTTGAAAGATTTGTGGCAACCATACTGAGGCCGCGACTAGTTCCCAGAATGCGATATCTGTCCCGTTCCTCGCCACCATGAAGAAGACTCACCCGAGACCACCAGCGACAGGCCCTTGAACAATTAAAAAATGCACATAATCTGAATAATACCTTCATCACTCAATTTTTCCTTTGATGCTTTTGTGACTACTGTAATCCAATTCACTCAAAGTATTTTCGGTTCATAAGGTCATAAGGAATAGGAGTTGAATTAGGCCGTTCGGCCATCAAGTCTACTCTGCCATTCAATCATGGCTGATCTATCTGTCCCGGTCTCCTGCCTTCTCCCCATAACCCCTGACACTTGTACTAATCAAGAATCTATCTACCCTGTATCTCTGCCTTTAAAATATCCACTGTTGGCCTCTACAGCCTTCTGTGGCAAAGAACTCCACAGATTCACCACCCTCTGAGCAATGAAATGTCTCCTTATCTCCTTCCAAAAATAACGTTCTTTAATTCTGAGTCTATGACCTCTCGTTCTAGACTCTCCCACTAATGAAAACATCTGGTTGATGAAAGGCAGTAGATCACAGAATTCACCTGCTGGTTCTGACTTTTGTAGACTTTACTTTAGAGATACAGCGTGAAAACAGGCCCTTCCGCCCACCAAGGCTGCGCCAACCAGCAATCACCCATATACTAATTTGATCCTACACACTAGGGACAATTTACAATTTACAGAAGCCAATAAACCTACAGATTTGTACGTCTTTGGGGCGTGGGTGGAATCCTGAGCCCCCAAAGAAAACCCACGCGGTCACAAGGAGAACATACAAATTCCTGATACCACCTGTAGTCAGGATCGAAGCTGGGTCTCTGGCACTGCCAGGCAGCAGCTCTACGGCTGTGCCACCGTGCTGCCTGTCACAGTATCTGCTCCAGATACATTAATATATTACAATTGATATAATATATGAAAATATATTATAATTTATACATTAAGCAAAAGCTTCTTAAATGCCTTCATGTCTTCCGCTGCATTCATAATATTTGTAGACTGCCGAGATAGTCCAACTCCAGTTTAACTTTGGAATGAACCTCAGAAAAAAGTTACCCTTTTGCCTGAGAGATTGTTTCGAGATTTATTGTACCGTAAACTCTGAGTTATTTTTTTGGCCATCAAAGTTATAGGTGTTGTCAAGTTCAGCTTCAGATGGATTAGGTTGCATTTCATTTCCACAGACTCGATCTATATCTAGCCTGATTTCCATAAGATATTGCTTTCTGCCTATTTGGTGAATCAATGTTCTGAGACAGATAAATTTAGATTGCAGATTATCATAACAAAATTTCACTGAACTTGGAAATTCTTTAGAATTCTTTAGAGAGAGTGAAGGCCCTGTCCCACTTTCCTGAGTTATTCACGAATTCTCCCAAGTTTTCCCCTTGATTCAAACTCGGAGAACTACGGTAATAGCCAGCTGTAGGTACTCGGGGCTATTTTATTTACTCGTAGACATTTTTCAACGTGCTGAAAAAATGTCCCGACTTACCTGATGCCCCGAGTACCTACAGCTCGCATTACGAGCCGCTACGAAA
This sequence comes from Okamejei kenojei, assembly GCA_035221665.1. NCBI lineage: Eukaryota > Metazoa > Chordata > Chondrichthyes > Rajiformes > Rajidae > Okamejei > Okamejei kenojei. Next base: position 15,882,333 of record CM069141.1, on the reverse strand, counting down.
TATCTACGGACTCCTACGGCCTCCTATGGACTCGCTACGGACCTTCTCCTAGTTTGAATCAAGGGGAAAACACGGGAGAATTTGTGAGTAACTCGGGAAAGTGGGACAGGGGCTTTAAATATAGCTCTTAGGGCTAACAGAATCAAGGGATATGGGGAGAAAGCACGAATGGGGTACTGATTTTGGATGATCAGTCATGATCATATTGAATGGCATACAATTAATGGCATAATCTTTAATTGCATTGATGTACAGAGGGATCATGGTCCAAGACCATAACTCCCTGAAATTGATAATGGTAACACAAGTAGATATTTGGCATATATATATTAAGGAATATGTCATGCTTGCTATCATCGGTCAGAGCATTGAGTATAAGAGTCAAAAAGTCATGATGCAGCTCCATAAGCCTTTGGTTAGGCTGCATTTGGAATACTGTGTGCAGTTCTGGTCTTCCCATTACAGGAAGGATGTGGAGGCTTTGGAAAGGGTACAGAGGAGGTTTACCAGAAGGATGCCTGGATTAGGGGTTTTAGCTGCAGAGAGAAGTTGGACAGACTTGGATTATGTTCTCTGGAATGCCAGAGGTTGCGGGGCGACCTGATAGAAGTATATTCAATTATGAGAAGCGTAGATGGGGTAAGCAGTCAGAACCTTTATAACAGGATGGAAAAATCAAATACTAGAGGGCATAGGTTTAAGGTGAGAGGGTGAGAAGAATAAAGGAGATATGCGGGGCAGACTTTTTACACAGCGGGTGGTGAGTGCCTGGAACGGGCTGCCAGAGGTGGTGGTTGAGGTAGATACGATAGTGGCATTAAAGAGACTTTTTGGAGGGGCATATGGATATGCAGGGAATGGAGGGATGTACAGACAGATAAGAAATGGTTTTGGCATCATGTTCGGCACAGACATTGTGGGCTGAAGGGCCTGTTCTTGTGCAGTCCTGTTTAAGGTTCTATCATCTATGTTCCATCACACTTGCCTTTAATGAGTTACAGTATAAGTGCTGTTCTGAACAAGGACTGAATCTTTGAGGCAGTTTGACACGGGACACACGCTGAGGGCTGATCATCCTGCAGCGGGCCGCCCTTGTGGAGGGTGTATAGTGATAAAAGGCCGAAACACCCAGTGATGCAAGGGTACACTACTGATGATGTGTCCTGTGCCCAGCTGTCCTGAAGGTTACCAGGCCAAGATATACGTATACGTACCCCCCCCCCCCTCCCCGATGTTGAGCGTCGACCACTCTCAGCAATCAATGAATGTCGTGAAATGCTCCCCACCTACTGGCACAAGGGACTTCTTAACATCTAGTCCTGTGTATTTGATTCTAAGAGCCGTGGAGGTCATAGTCATAGAGTCATAGAATGATGCAGTGTGGAAACAGGCCCTTCAGCCCAACTTGCCCACAATGGCCAACATGTCCCACCTACCTGCGTTTGGCCTATATCCCTCCCAACCTGTCCTATCCATGTACCTGTCTAACTGCTTCTTAAGGTAGAGGGGTACATGGTAATTCTGCCTGGCTGCATTGATTATATTAATGAGGTTTATTCAAAAGTTAAACTAGAGTGCAATTATTGTATTTAGCAGAAACTACTTGTATATCAGATAAGTGGTGGAGATGGTGGTTGACTTCAGGGGGGCGGGAAAACAACGCCATACACCTTTGCACATCGATGGAGCTGATGTGGAAAGGGTCAGCAGTGTGAAGTTCCTAGGAGTCCACCTGTCAGATGACCTGACATCCACGACCAACACCACAGCACTGGTCAAGAGAGCCCAGCAGTGACTACACCCTCTCCGTAGACTACGGAAAGCAGGTCTCCCCACTGCACACCTACGAATTTTTATAGGGGGACAATCGAGAGCACATTAACCTACGGCATCACTTCCTGGTTTGGGAGCTGCAAGGCGTACGAACGGCACCAACTGGACAGGATTGTGAAGACCGCCAGCAGGATTATTGGTGCTCCACTCCCTTTCCTGCTGGACATATACAGGAAGAGATGTATCAGCAGAGCCATCTCCATCATCAAAGACCCCTACCACCCATCGCATCACATATTCTCCATCCTGCCATCTGGGAAGAGGCACAGGAGCATCAGTTGCAAAACCAGCAGGATGCTCCTCAGCTTCTTCCCGCAGGCTATAAGACTGATAAACGGACTTTGCCCCCTGCCAAAGTATCGCGCACCAACCACCAAGCTGGACACACTGAAGCAGAGCCATTGTCATGCCGCTGCCGATTGGAACTCATGATATATGTATTTTTATTTTTATTTCTATTTATTTTTTACCGCACACTGAATGGACACTGGTTGAGCAACGTTTTTCCGTTTCCTCTGGGTATTTAAGTACTCAGGATACAATACAATCACATTCCCAGTTAGTTGTTGTTCCTTATATCGGGCTGCAGATGGCAGCAGCTTACAATCTTTTCTTTCTTGAGAAAATTAAATTAAACATATCAGATCTTGATTAGATTTGTCTTTATTCTTTGCCTACCCGGTCTCTTTTCCCATTTACTATGATCTGTGAATGTTCACCAGTGTAATTATGCTAACAGTGCAAATGATTGGAATTTTAATAAAGCACCGAAGAAATATAAAGCTGTGAAATGCATCCAAAACTTAATTATTTTGTGAGGAAAAAATGACGTTAAATAATATTTCCATTCATTTTAGAACCAGTCAGTTAACAAAAACAGATATGTTCTTATCTTTTATTTTCCTTCTTTTGCTTAATTTGGATATATTTTTTCAAATTTCTTACAGAAGAGAGAAGAATTTCTTACAGTTTGTGCATTGGGGGAAACTACCTTTGTAACGCAACACAACATCATTCAATAATGAAACATCAATATCATTATTGATATTTCATCTGCTGCTGTGCTCTACTTAATGGTGCAGACAAGCAAATCCTGTCAGTTTTGGCACCAAGCATCAAACATTAAACTTTCAATTATTTACCACGAGCCGTGAACGGATCAATATAAAGACTGATTCCAGCATCTGCAGTTCCTTCTTAAACCCAGTGTTATAACTTGTACTTTTGACAAAATAGTGTTGCAGTACATGACCCATTGTTTATTCTAGTCTGAAATGTATGTAAAACTGAATTATTTGGAGATAATCTTGGTTACATTACTTGTTATATTTCTTCCATTGTTACCTTGGATGAAATAACAAAATCAACGAGAGTAACGTACAGTAATGAATCAATATTATATTGTGATAAAGCCATTGAGCTATTGTGGCAGCAAAATCACACTCGTTGAATGTCGTTCACTGCAATTTGCCATTGTACCTCTTTGGCATCAAGGACGTCCGTCTATTGTGCTGCACACGGCTGGATTTCAAATCAAGTTTAATTTCTTGTTTTGTGGATTAGAATCAAGCCTTTAGTTACTTGCAACGTCATGTGAAAGGAGAGTTCAAGCTCATATATGTGTTTCAATAGTAGTGTTTGAAGGAGGCAGAATAAATTACCAAGGAATTCATAAAACATGTATTTGGAGTCATTCAGATGCTGCAGGGTGAAAAACATTCAGTTCCCTGTTATCCTTTATCTGTACTCTGTGCTCGGCTTGTTTGTAATCATGTATAGTCTTTGACTGGCTAGCACGCAATCGAAAGCTTTTCAATGTGCCTCGGTACACGTGTGATAATAATGAACTAAACGAAACTAAACTATAGAATGAACGTATAAATCCGAATTTTTAATTTATATGTTCAGTTCAATTTAATCTGTTTGATTATCAGTGTTTATTATGTATTATTGGTTGCTGAAACAATTTTTCAGCAGATTCGTAAACTTCCAGTTTATTTCACAAAGCACAACTAAATTGGTTATGGCAGTAACTATTACCTGTGCATTCACTGTAATCCATTACTGCCCACATTTTTAACTGACTTCAGCCTGAGTTTCCCAGTCACAACACTGATTGTGTCGGAAGGAACTGCAGATGCTGGTTTACACCGAAGATAGACACAAAATGCTGGAGCCAGCGGGGCAGGCAGCATCCCTGGAGAGAAGGAATGGGTGACATTTCGGGCCGAGACCATTCTTCAGACTTGCTTCTTACAAAATTCTACTATAGTACCACAAACAAATATAATTGTGCAGCATCTATGCATTTTAAAAGCTACATTCTTTAAGCAAAATGCAAACGGACATTTTAAAATATATTGCTGATATATTTTTAACTTTGGCTTTCGGGTATTTCTTCAGTATTATACGTAAGAAAAACAGCAAAGAAATCAAACTTTATGGAAAATAGTGCTAAGAGAACAAGAAAGTTGAACAGTTTTTGCAGTCTGACATCGGACAGCATTCACAAAATCATTTTGGCTGAACAGTTGTAAACTGTAGAGTAAAGACAATATCAACCATTAGTAATGAGGCAGCTGTGGGAATAATAACCACAATTTACAGAACCAAATTTTCCCAAATCGTTATAAGAAGTGTAAGCTGTGTTTTTTTTTCAATTGGAGTGTTTGAAGGATGCAGCATAAATTACCAAGGAGTTCAGAAAACATATGGATTTGGGGTCATTCAGATGATGCTGGGAGTAAGCTCAGCAGGAGATTGAGGATCAAGGAGTAATTTCACAGACTCCTTGACGGTAGAAGGGTCATCAGGCACAGAGGACCTGTGTTATTACAGCTATTTCATCAGTGGCTTCTTAACCCTGCCATTGCATTAACATATTATTTCTGTGCTTATTATTATTATTATTATTATTATTTCTAATATATTGTTATTTAAAATATTATTTCTGTTTTGAGCAGATGAGTTAATGTCGCGCATGAATCAATTTCAACACTACTGCTTAAAGAGACATTGAAAAATTAACAATTGATATCTTCTGGATTGTAAGAAAAGAGGGAAATGTGACTGTGGAACAGAGGTTGGCTCTCAGCTTACTGACATGTTGCTAGATATCAGGCTGAGAATATGTGGGAAGATTATCTTCCCTGAAAAGACCTTGCTTCTGATATCAAAGCAATGTGGACGGAGATATCAGACTTTCGAGATACGGCTCGGAAACACGCCCTTTGGCCCACTGAGTCCATACCGACCAACGATCACCCCGTACACTAGCACTATCCCACGCACTCTGGGGACAATTTGCAATTTTACGAAAGCCAATTAACCTACAAACCTGTATGTCTTTGGATTGTGGGAGGTAACCGGAGCACCCGGAGAAAACCCACATGGTCACGGGAGAAACATACAAACTCTGTGGAGCCCGCACGCATAGTCAGGATTGAGCCCGCACGCATAGTCAGGATTGAACCCGGGTCTCTGGCGCTGTAAGGCATCAACTCTACCGGGGCACCACTATGCCATCCCAGGACAAGCAGAGCTCTACTTTTGTTGATGCAGTAATCAACCAGGTAGGTTTCCAGCAGATGATAGATGACATGAAAACTTTCTTGCCGGTGAATGATGTGTTTCCTGGCAATTCTCATGATTCGTCCCGGAGGAAGTCTATACTACTCCACATTTTCAATAATCAGCACAATCTGGCGGATAGGTCCAAATGGATGAGGGCTACCCTTTACTTACATGGTTGTTCACGTCAATTTCTGCTCCAACCACAGGTACTGAGCAAAAATACAATGACAATTCCCAAAGTGCCAGTATACTGAAAAATACCATTGGTCTCTGGTCTCTTTGACGCATGACTCCATTGGCTCCAATATTGTGCATCAAAGTGTAGTAGCTGTGTTAGATTGAGTCTGGTCCTCTCTAGTATCACGCAGATAGTATTTTGAAGCTTCTTTCCGGTGCAAATCCCATTAATGCAGTTTCAAATTTGTTTCGCATGATTTTTTTTCAGTTTAGTTTAGTTTCGTTTAGTGTCACGTGTACCAACACAGTGAAAAGCAGATTGGCGATTGTGCTGAATGTAGGAATATCTAGTCAAAGTCAAAAGAGTTTATTGTCATGTGTCCCTGACAGGACAATGAAATTCTTTCTTTGCTTCAGCACAACAGAACATAGTAGGCATTGATTACAAATCAGATCAGTGTGTCCATATACCATTTTACTTCGGAGTCATTGGCGCATGCTCGGCATTACGTCGACGCATGTGAAGCTCCGACAGGGTGGAGAACGCAGCTCCCACCAGCGTAAGTTTAACTCGCTGTTGAACTTTCTTGCTAGTGGGTTTAAACTCTGTAAGTCTGCAGAGCCAGCTAGAGTGCTGATGTATTTTGAAATTTATTTTTTTTAAACTCTGTAACTCTGGCTCGAAATACGGAGCCAGCTAGAGTGAATGTATTTTTAAACTGCGGTAATTAAATAGAACGTGCTGGAACCGCAGTTTCCGATTTAGATCGGATCGGGAGATAAGGGCTGCTTTAAAAGCCGACTTCCGCTATTTACTGCTATTTAGATCGGGTTTGGAGAAACCCTATTTATATCAGGTTTCGCATGAATCTCATTCACCAGTGCCTTGTTTAGGTCTGGATGAAGTCTCCTAGAGCAAAGACTCGGGAGTACCAGGGCAGGATGAAACTGACCCTGAAGCTGGTGTCCCTACTTATGTGTATACACCAGAGCACAATAGAAATGCTCCGGGTGTTCCCGATGTAGCACCAAGTTTTGCTATATCGGTATGGACTGGTGAGGCTATGGATGAACCTGGCAGCCAACATTATTTGGTTTCTCACCTACTTCAAGAAACTGTTATGACTGAAACAGTCAAAAATATATAAAACACCCGTCTATTGTGCCTCGCTCAGGGTGCCAACAGTAACTCAGTAATTGGGCACCCATGAGTGTAACAATGCGAGGACAGGAAATGTGTTCCAGCATGGGGTACACAAAAAGCTGGAGAAACTCAGCGGGTGCAGCAGCATCTAAGGAGCAAAGGAGATAGGCGATGTTTCGGGTCGAGACCCTTCTTCAGACTGATTTATATATTGAATTAAGAGTCTCCGAGATTGTGAGACACCAATGTTCATTACCCACAAGAAACATATTTAAAACAAGTGACAGTACAAACTATTTCTAGATGGATAAACAGGTTCTGGATTAACTGGAGTAGACACTGATGTGTTTAAATCTCACTCCACAAGGGCGGTATCAATGTCCGCGGCAAAGGTGCAGGACATGCTGCTCGACCAAATCCTGGAGACCGCAGGATGGTCTAAAGAGGAACTTTTCTAGATTTTATGATAAACCTGTTGTCACAGTGCCAGGGTTGCACATGCTGTGTTGGGTTCTGTTCAAATTGTTTGCTTTGTTGCATATCATTTGTTGTAATTTCCCCAGGGATAGAGGGGTTATTACCTTTCTTTTTATTATTATTATTAAAATATTAAAATATTTATTGCATAATTTCAAGCAATATATATTATTTACTCACTACTGTGTAAACTCAAGCAGTGTGTCGTATGGAATGATCTACGGCATGAAAATCACAGAGCTTCAAAATCTTCACGTAGTCACTCGCGTGACTCCGAAGTAAAAGAGTAAGATTAAATGAGAACTTACCAGTTTGAAGTTTGATTGTTATTTTATGAGGAGTTACGATGAGGGATTACGTGCCCTCCACTCCCAACCCTCATAATATAAATGATCATCTGGTAGTTCTAGTCAATGTAAGCCTTACTATCTTACTCCGGCTATTGGTTCTGTGTTTTTCACGCCGCTGCTTTGAAGTATGCCGAGCATGCGCCAGGCGGGGCTTCTTCATGTAATCCCTCATTGTAACTCCTCATAAAATAATGATCAAACTTCAAACTAGTAAGTTCTCGTTTAATCTTACTATTATATGACACTTCCGGTGGCGCCATGTTTTGGTAACAGTCGCCACACATAGCTTCACTCCCGAAAATCTGCGATTTTTCGCATTAAAACTGGATTTAGAGATCGGGACCAATTAAAAAAGGTTATCGGAGGCCTTGAATGCTCTGCTGATGGCGTCAACAATAAGTGCTGTGCATTAAACTCTGGATTTAACCCTTTAAATGCAGAATCCGATTTCTGCTCAGAGTCCTCAGAGAAGCATTTCAAAAATATACTGCAGCACTGAGATAGAGCCTGAAGTGCTTGGAGAATCGACTTTTGAAGGTGCTCTTGAAGGAAAACTGCCTTCCGAAATGTCTAAAAGAGCTAAAACAGATGAGGCAGATAAGGAGAAAGACGGAGGACTTAAAGCAAACAGTAAGAGAACTGAAAGATGAAAAGGTGGACGGATCGCACATGGAAAAACTGATGAAAGATATGACAGATAAGCTAATGCTGAATACGAATACGGGCAATTTGAAAGTTATTGAGTCTGTGCAGGATTCGATCAACACCGTAAATAAAAGAATTGAAGATATGAGAGTTGAACTATTGGAGCAAATGGACAAGGGGGAAGAAGACACTAATAAGAAGTTTGTTGCAGTGCATGAGACTGTCGCCTCATATGTGAAAACAATGAAAGAGATGGAGGAAGAGATGGGACGAATGGCCGAGGATATGAAGGAAATGAAGACACAGCACGACCTCACTGCAAAACAGCTGGCAAAATGTTTGAATAAGTGCCTAGACTTGGAAACTCATTCGAGATGCTTTAATCTAAGGCTAGTAGGAGTACCCGAGGAAGCCGAGGGAGATAACCCTCGGGAGTTTGCTGTGGATCTAATTAAAGAAGCTCTCAATCTTCCTAACCTTCCGAAAATTGAAGCGGCACATCGAATTCTGAGATTCAAACAAAAATCCCAAACAGGCTCAGAATACACATGTCAGATCATTGTGAAATTTCGGGACATCTCTGGCGTGGAAGAGGTGATGAGTAATATCAAATATGGAGTACCACTGAAATACGAGCAGACAACCTTTAAAATATTTAGAGATTACCCCTATGAAGTGGTTCAAAAAAGAAATCAGTTCTTCAAGGTAAAGCAAACCCTCCAAGGCGTGAAGGGTGTCAGATATGGAGTCTACATTCCCGCGAGAATGCGCATTTCTTACAACGATCAGCAAAAATCATTTACAAATCCGGAGAGCACATATAAATATGCCTTAACCATCGTGGAAGAGAATAAGTAACTTGAAATGCTGTACTGTATGGACATTCTCTCTCTTTACTATTTCAACATGAAATGGGTTCAACAGAAGATGGAACTCCCTGTGTTTAGACTTGACGGCTTATCGAGGAATGTTAATTCAAGGACATACTGGGTTCCAAGTGAAGTGGAAAAAGATAAACACTGAATACAGAGCTGAACAGAGCAATTACCGTGGTTTAAAATTTTTAACTGAATAACCTAATGTTATAGAAATAACACTTTTAACACTTAAAACATAGAATACTATCATAGAAATTGTAATGAACATTAACCAGATCGGTATTAAGGGGCTGATTTAAAATCTAACATCTATTACTTAATATCTTAATAAGTTTTAAGCAGATTTATAACCAGGTTGTGAGGGGGGATGACGGGCTCCTGGCTCAGATCCAGAAGCCTGCCCTAGGTAGCCCCTTCAACCAATAGCTGATAATTATCGAGGTAAAAACTGATGCTTAACATTCTGTTGATAAAACAGTTAGATATATTTGGGAATACATATGAAATGGATATATGTACTGCAATTAGGTATTATATAGTTGATTTGGAATCGGCTCGGTTCTAGTACGGATATGTTATGACTTATTGAGGGAACGGAGCTATTTGTTTATTAACATCGACAACGGAAGTCGATACAATGTTTTCTCCCACCTGTTGGTGGGCCACTTATTACAGTGCCGACAAGCTTGGTCACTGTATTTTCACTTTTACTATATTTTTTTTACTATCACAATTAATCACGTGTGTTTTTTTTATTCAAGGATAATCGCAAAAGAAATCCACAAACTGAACTTGGTAGGTTGACTGTTCCCCCATTGCTTAAAGACCTGAGGTATGGATGCACACAAGATACATAGGTACTAAACCTATTCAAAATGCAAGACACTAAACAAAATAAATCGGGAGGAATCTCATTTTGCAGTTGGAATATTAGGGGGGCTAACGAACATATTAAAAGGGGTAAGATTTTAGCACAGCTGAAAGCATTTAAGTCAGATGTTATCTTCCTCCAAGAAACACATCTTAAAGTTCAAGATCAAGTTAGATTGAGGGCCAACTGGATAGGTTAAACTTTTCATTCGTCATATACGTCAAAATCCAGAGGCATGTCCATCATGATTCACAAAGATATACCATTTAAACAGAAAAATACCTTAACAGATAAGGATGGGAGATATTTGATAGTTACCGGTGAGATCCATGCAATCCCAATCTCATTGGTAAATATATATGTGCCTAACTTTGATAATCCGCATTTTTTTAAATAACATTTTGAATATTATTGCAGAATATAATTACCAGAATGTTATAATAGGGGGAGACTTTAACTGTGTCTTAGATCCTTATTTAGATAAATCCAGTCAAAAACAACGAGGTAATACGAAATCTAAAACTAGTGAACTTTTAAACACATATATAAAAAATACAAATATAACCGATGTTTGGAGGATTGCAAATCCGACAGGCAAGGAATATTCGTTTTATTCTTCGGTACACAAGACTTATTCACGTATAGATTATTTCCTGGTAGACACAAAATTAATTCTGTATACTCTTAACCCAAAATACCACACAAATACGATTTCAGATCATTCCCCCCTAACTTTTTTTAAAAATAGAAGGCATGTCTAAGAATACATCGTTCTGGAGGTATAACCCCCAAATTTTAAAAGACCTGCAAGGGAGTATATCTAAGACAGCAAATGGATCTTTTTTCGAAATAAATGATACGCCCGACACACCACCTACATTATTATGGGAATCTTTCAAAGCTTTTATTAGAGGTGTTATAATCTCATACCAAGCCTTTCAGAATAAAAAAAAATAAGAATGAACAATGGCAGCTAGAGGAACAAATTAGACAATTGGATATAGATAATGCTAAAGACCCGTCTATGGATAAACACAATAAAATATTAATACTAAAATTCAAATTAAATAAATTACTATCAGAGAAAGTTAGAAGATTATTCCAAATTACAAGACAGGAACAGTTTGAATTTGGGGAGAAGCCTCAAACTTCTCGCACGCCAATTAAAAAAATGAGAAAAGGAACACATGATTTCAAAGATTAAATCAGACAAAGGGGAAGTATTAACATTACCGAATTAAATTAATAAAAGATTTGTGCAATTTTATGAGAATTTGTATACATCCAAAACGACAATGGACACCAACACAATCACTGAGTTTCTGGATAATTGCAATCTTCCCAAACTAGAATTGCAGGAACAAGAGGAATTGGGAGCACAAATCTCATATAAGGAAATAGAAGAAACAACATTCTCATTAAAAAATGGAAAAACACCAGGTCCCGACAGATTTAGTAATGAATTCTATAAAAGTTTTTTCGATATATTTAGTCCTCGTCTACAGAAAATGTACACACACGCTTTCAGAGAACAAATATTACCTGATACATTAGCAGAATCTATAATTACATTAATACTTAAGAAAGATAAAGATGAGGAAGAACCTGGATCCTATAGAGCTATCACATTGTTAAATACAGATAAAAAAAATATTAGCAAAAATATTAGCAAAAAGATTAAGTAAGTACGCCATTAAACTAATACATCCGGATCAAACGGGCTTTATCCCAAAGAGACATTCATTTAATAATTTGAGACGTCTGCTTAATATAATGCACTCACACCAAACTAAAGATCCAAATCTCGCAATTATTTCGCTGGATGCAGAGAAAGCATTCGATCAGTTTGATTGGAAATATATGGTTAAGGTATTGCAAAAATTTCAACTGGGAGAGAATTTCATTCAATGGATTAAATTAATATATAAGCCAACGGCCAGAATATTAACTATTAATATTTTATCCACAAAATTTCAACTGTCAAGGGGTAATAGACAAGGTTGTTCATTATCACCATTGTTATTTGCCCTCATAATTGAACCACTAGCGGAAAGTATTATAACTCATCCTTTCCAATGAATTTCCAATGAAAGGTGGAAAGGATACTTATTAAATGTGCACAAATGCTCAATTAACATAAGACACTCTTTAATACAATTTAAAATTATACATAGATTATACTACTCAAAAACGAAATTAAATAAATTTTTCCCTAACGTTTCACCAATTTTTGACAAATGCCACTGTCAAGAAGCTACAATAGCACACTCATTCATCTTTTGTACAAAAATTCAAAGGTTTTGGATTGAAATCTTTGAAATGTTCACAAAAGTGTTCAAAATAAAAATGACACCATTATTTTCGGAATGACAGAAGGTAGTCCGGAATTAAATGCGTATCAAAAGAATTTATTTGATTGCGGCTTAATAATCCACGGATATAAGACAAAATATTCAAACGATAAAATATCATTATGCGCTGATGATGTACTTTTGTACATCACAAAGCCTCATATCACTGTACCCAATATTTTAAATTTAATTGAGGATTTCTACCACAAATTCTATACTTGGTTCATTTTCAGGTTACAGAATCAATTGGAATAAAAGTGAAATCATGTCAATAAAAACCGAAAGATTCTATACATCATTCATCTTTTGTACAAAAATTCAAAGGTTTTGGATTGAAATCTTTGAAATGTTCACAAAAGTGTTTAAAATAAAAATGACACCAAAGCCAGAATGGATTATTTTCGGAATGACAGAAGGTAGTCCGGAATTAAATGCGTGTCAAAAGAATTTATTTGATTACGGCTTAATAATAGGAAAAAAACTAATCTTAAAATTCTGGAAAAATGCTCCTATACCAACATTAAATATGTTGATTTCAACAATGTTTGAAACACTACATCTGGAAGATATGAGACTCTGCCTGGAAGGAAAATCAGAACGCTTCGTTCAGACGTGGACTGCATTTATAGAACTGCTACAAAGATAGGGTGCAGGAGTACCTCGGGCCTTGGTAGGGGGGTATGAAAAACTATGGAGTTGGTGGATTCCTTTTGCGTGATATATATAACAGAATAACTGGCTTTTTTATTTCCTTTTCCTTTTTTTTAGGGTCTATTTCTTAACCCCCTTTCTCTAATTCTTTGACCAAGGGTTTCTTCTCCCTTTTGGCACGCTCTTTCACTATCACAACTCTTTTCACCTATTTCACTCTCTTTCTTTCTATTCTTTTTCTTTAAAAGCCATAAAATTATGGGGTACAATGATTGTAACAAGATATGTGTGACGTACATTGATGTATTTACCTCTAATAAATAAAATATATATTTTTTTAAATCTTACTATTATATAGGTAAATACACACATGAATAAATAAATTGATGAAGTGCAAATAACAGAAAAAGGGATATTAATGTTCAGAGTTTTGACCGAGCCAAGTTTAATTAGAGAGAGTCCTCCTTGACAGACAGACTCTCTGTAATCTTCTCAGGAAGTAGAAGCGCTGATAACCTTTCTTAATAATTGCATCTGTGTTCTCGGACCAGGAAAGATCTTCAGAGAAATGCAAGCCCAGGAATTTGAAGCTCTTGACGCTTTCAACCATTGACCCATTGATATAAACAGGACTGTGGGTCCCCATCCTACTCCTTCCAAAGTCCACAATCAGTTCCTGGTGTTGAAGGCCAGGTTATTGTGCTGGCACCATATGGACAGTCGCTTGATCTCTCTTCTATACTCTGACTCATCTCCATCAGTGATACGTCCCACAACAGTGGTGTCGTCAGCAAAATTGGTGATGGATTTCGCACTGTGACCGGCTACGCAGTCATGAGCATAGAGTGAGTACAGCAGGGGGCTAAGCACGCACGAATATTGATGCCAATACCCAGATGTCCACATCCAGGAGCAGTTGGCAATGAAAATCTACCTGATGCAGCACATGCCACAAGTAGGCAAGAACAAATATTGGACAGTAGGCTGGCAGAAGGACATTGGAGGGCACGGCACTTTTCATTTCTATTCAACTGGAGCCACATACAGGAACTTGTAGGTCATTAATCAACAGAGTAATTCTAGAACAGCTACAAATGTTATGCAATTTACTAAAAGGAGTTTTGATGGAAGAATTTAACTAAACTCTTTCCACTCTTGCTAGGGTCATGAACATACAAACGCACGAATTAGGAGAGTTGGCACTCAGACCCTCAAAACTGGTGCGTCATTTACGAAGATCATAAATGATCTGAATTGAACCTAATGTTAATTTCCCTCTGCTTACCATAACCGTTCACTCTAGTGTTTATCAATAATCTATCTGCCTCCACATTAAAAATATTCAAAACTTCTGCTTTAAAGACGGTAGTTTCAAGGTCTCACAACCATCTCAGTGAAAAAAAAGACCTCACCCTGTTTTTAAGTGGTGACCCCTTATTTTTAAAACATATCCCTTCATTCAGGGTTCATCCTCCCTTCATCCACCGCACCAAGACCTTACAAGATCTTATGTTTCCTTCATGATGTCTTTCACTCGTGCTACAAGCTGAGTTGTTCCAGCTTTACCTCAGAGGGCAAACTCACCTATTCCCATTAACCGTCCAGAACAATACCTGGAGTATTGTGTGCAGTTTTGGTCCCCTAATTTGAGGAAGGACATTCTTGGAATTGAGGGAATGCAGCTTAGGTTTACAAGGTTAATTCCCGGGATGGCGGGACTATCATATGCTGAGAGAATGGAGCAGCTGGGCTTGTACATTCTGGACTTTAGAAGGATGAGAGGAGATCTCATTGAAAAATATAAGATTGTTACGGGCTTGGACACACTAGAGGCAGGAAACATGTTCCTGATGTTGGCAGAGTCCAGAACCAGGGGTCACAGTTTAAGAATAAGGAGTAAGCCATTTAAAACAGAGACGAGGAAACACTTTTTCTCACAGAGAGTGGTGAGTCTGTGGAATTCTCTGTCTCGGAGGGCGGTGGAGGCAGGTTCTCTGGATGCTTTCAAGAGAGAGCGAGATAGGGCTCTTAAAAATAGCAAAGTCAGGGGGTATGGGGAGAAAGCAGGAACAGGGTACAGATTGGGGATGATCAGCCATGATCACATTGAATGGTGGTGCTGGCTCGAAGGGCCAAATGGCCTATTCCTGCAGCTATTGTCTATTGTCTATTGTCTAACTCAAGATGTTGGATTTGTAATTGTGTTAAAGATCAGAGTCAATTTGAAGTAAACCTTGCTTGTACAATGAATGATTAGGTCTTAGAAAGATAATTTGATAGTTTACTTTATTGTCCGTGAAAGGTTTCTTGCTGTGTGCTACACAGTCAGTGAAAATATTATCAATGATTACAATTGAGCCATCCACAGTGTACAGATACAGGATAAAGGGAAAGATCTTCGGTTTCCTCCAACTCTCCAAATGCAGGTTTTTTCAGTTCATTGGCTTGGTATAAATGTGAAATTATCCCCAATGTGCGTAGGATAGTGTTAGTGTGCAGGGATCGCTGGTCGGCACGGACTCAGTGGGCCGAAGGGCCTGTTTCCACGTTGTATCTCTAAACTAAACTAAACTAAAAATCATGGCTGATCCTTCCAACTAAACTAAAACAATTTGCAAGTTGCCTGCTTTGTCGATGCACCTACTTTTATCCCCACTGACCCACACCCCACCACAAAAAAAAAACCATTTTTCAGTTTAACTTTAAAAAATAAATGGATTACATAACATTGAAGAAATGAGCATGAGGCGACTACATTTGTCAGAATGCTGACTAGATCTTTGTGATTGCAGCAGTTTACTCCAGGAAAGTTATTTTTCCATCTAAAAAAGACACAAGGCGCTGGAGTGACTCGGAGGGTCAGGCAGCATCTTTGGAGAACATGGATAGATGATGTTTGTGGGTCTGGACCGTCTTCAGATTGTTGGAGGATCCCCACCTGAAATATCATTATCCATGTCCACCAGAGTTGATGCCTGACCCACCGGATTACTCCAGCACTTTGGGTCTCTCTTTTTTGGTAAACCAACATCTGCAGTTCCTTGTTTCTCCTCTCTTATTTTTTAATCTCCCTGGAAAAGGGAATCTCCCTGCTGAGTGTTTGACAGCACTGGGCCTCTACTTGCTGGAGTTTAGAAGATTGAGGGGGGACCTCATTGAAACTTGCAGAATAATGAAAGGCCTGGATAGAGTGGATGCGGAAAGGATGTTTCCACTGGTGGGAGAGTCTAGGACCAGAGGTCGTAGCCTCAGAATTAGAGGGCGCTCTTTTAGAAAGGGGGTGAGGAGGAACTTGTTTAGTCAGAGGGTGGTCAATCTGTGGAACTCATTGCCACAGAGGGCTGTGGAGGCCAAGTCAGTGGATATTTGTAAGGCAGAGATAGACAAATTCTTGATTAGAACGGGTGTCAAAGGTTATGGGGAGAAGGCAGGAAAATGGGATGAGGAGGCAGAGATCAGCCATGATTGCATGGCGAAGTGGACTCGATGGGCTGAATGGCCTAATTCTACTCCTATAACTTGTGAACGTGATATTTAGTGCAAGATAAAGTCCAATAAAAGATCGTCCAACAGTCTCCATTGAGGTAGATGGTAGGTCAGGACCTCTCTATGGTTGGTTATAGGATGGTTCAGTTGCTTAATAACAGCTGGGAAGGGATCTGGAGGTGCGCGTTTTCACAACTCTGTACCTCTTGCATGATGGGGGAGAGGAAAAACAATGATTGGGTTGAGACTCATCCGAGATTGTGCTGAGGCAGTGTGAAGTGTAGATGGAGTCAATGGAAGGGAGATTGGTTTGCATGATGATCCGCTGAGATTAGATCTCTTTATAATATAGATATAGATTTAATAGTGTAGGAAGGAACTGGAGATGCCTGTTTAAACTGAAGATAGACACAAAAAGCTGGAATAACTCAAGCGGGACAGGCAGCATCTTCAATCTGAAGAATGGTCTTGACTCGTCACCCATTCCTTCTATCCAGAGATGCCGCCTGTTCCGTTGAGTTACTGCAACATTTTATGTCAAATTCATGTAAATTGTCCCTAGTGTGTGTAGGATAGCGTTGATGTGCAGGGATCGCTGGTCGGTACGGACCCGGTGGGCCGAAGGGCCCGTTTCTACGCTGTATCTCTAAACTGAACTAAACAAAAAAAGATTGATTTTCCATGTATTTTTTCCTTTCCTTTTTTCCCTGTTAGCAGAACGATCTTGGCAGCTTCTTGAGAAGCAGGTGAGTGTGTGCCAATTGGTGGGTTTCAGTAAAGTCACTAAAAGAAGGCTCACTGTGCCTAACGTCCCTGATTTACCTTGTCCTTCATTCATCATCTCCTCATGATGAGGATCAGGTGCTCAGTATAAGTATATAACAAATTATAATAACATTTGTCACTTATTATTTCAACGTCGTACTGAGTCTTCTAATGTTAGGAATATAAATTAGTTTTGAAATATCAAACAGAAACTATTAATAAATCTAATTCATATGTGAAAGAGACATGTTCCCATCAGTGTCAGCTGTCAGCTCGGCATATCTGGGAGTAAAAAGAAACTATCAGAGTGACATTGCACTTGAATCATTGATAACATTTCCATTAATAAAGATATTTATCCCGTAATTTCCACGCACGCGGTGTGCATGTTTGAGAACTTTAAGGAAATAACATTTATCTGATAATGAGACAAGTACTAATTTAAGTGTCCCTGTGGCTTTGCATCAGAATAAATTGAAGTAAAAGGGAATTTTGTACCACTTGGATTTCACCGTCTGTGCTGGCTTAACAATGCATAAAGATATTTTCTTTTGAAGACAGAATTTGGTATTCACTTAACATGGTCAACCTTTTGACAAGCGCCTATCTCTTCCTGTCACAGTTGAAAAAAAAAGAAAGAACTTTTAAAGAAATGAACAAGGAATTGAATTGCACCAGACATACCTGTATCTATATCACGGCAAGCAGAACGACAGCTTATTATTCTTCAGGGACTGTTCCATCAATACTGCAAGTTACTGGACAGATTGATGCAGCATTTTCTTCAGAAGAAGACAACCTTTGTGTGTATAATAAGAGTTCAAGGCTTGGAAATTCAATAGCTCAAGGTACTTGCTCCTGTTATGCTTTTCCCATTCACACTAGATATTTCGGCATCATTTGTACATTTTTGTTTTGCATTAGCGCACACTTGCCATGAAAGTCACCTGCACTAATAAAAATAAAGCCTGCACCTCTTAAAGAGGAGGAAACTTAAACAGAACACAGCAAAGATTCGTGGGAAGCCAGAGGATTGGGGAAGCATTTAAAGAACAACAGAAGGTAACTAAAAAGGCAATACGGGGAGAAAAGATGAAATACAAAGGTAAACTTGCCAATAATATAAAAGAGGATAGAACAAAAGTTTCTTCAGTTATACAAAGAGTAAGAAAGAGGCAAGAGTGGACGTTGGACTGCTGGAGAATGATGTTGGAGAAGTGACAATGAGGAATAAAGAAATGGCAGAGAAGTTGAATAACTTTTTTGCATCAGTCTTCACAATGGAAGACACCAGCAACGTGCCTGAAATTCAGGAGAGTCAGGGGGTGTGGTGTGGCTATTACTAGAGAGAAGGTGCCTGGAAAGCTGAAAGGGCTGAAGGTGGATAAGCCACCTGGACCAGATGGACTACACCCTAGGGTTCTGAAAGAGGTGGCTTTAGAGATTGTGGAGGCATTGATAATTATATTTCAGGAATCACTGGAGTCAGGAGTAGTCCCAGATGATTGGAAAATTGCCAATATTACCCTGCAGCATAAGAAGGGAGCAAAGCAGAATATTGGGAAATATAGGCCGGTTAGCCTGACTTCGGTGGCTGGTAAGATTTTTTAGTCCATTATAAAGAAGGAGATTACGGAGTACTTAGACGTTCATGATAAAATAGGCCAAAGTGAAAGGGAGGTCTTGTTTGACAAATTTCATAGGCTTCATAGGCTTTGTGAAAGGGAGTCATGCTTGACAAATTTGCTGGAATTCTTTGAAGAAGTAAATAGCAAGACAGAACAAGGAGAGTCAGTGGATGTTGTTTATCTAGATTTCCAGAAAGCCTTTTATAAGGTGCCACACGTGAGGCTGCGAAGGAAGGTAAAAGGCCACGGTATCAAAGGGCAGATACTAACATGGATAGCAGGTTGGCTGGATGGCTGAGGGCAAAGAGTGGCAATAAAGGGGGCTTTTTCTGGGTGGCTGCCAGTGACTAGCGGAGTTCCGCAAGGGTCGGTGCTGGGCCGCTACTCTTCACGTTGTATATTAATGATTTGGACAAGGGGATTGAAGCCATTGTGGCAACGTTTGCAGATGATACGAAAATAGGTGGGGGGCAGGTAGTGTAGAGAAAGCAGGGACTCTGCAGAAGGACTTAGACAGGTTGGGAGTGGGCAGAGAGGAGGCAGGTGCAATATAGTGTAGCAAAATGTGGAGTCATGCATTTTGGTAGTAGGAATAAAGGCGTAGGCTATTTTCAAATAAAGGAGAGAATCTGAAATTGGAGGTGTAAAGGGACTTTAGAGTGCTGGTGCAGGATTCCCAAAAAGTTAATCTGCAAGTCAAATCAGTAGTAAAGAAAGCAAACTCAATGCTAGCATTTACCTCAAGAGTGCTTGCATACAAAAACAGGGATGTAATGCTGAGACTCTATAAGGTGCTTGTAAGGCCGCATTTGGAATATTGTGAGCAATTGTGGGCACCATATCTGAGGAAGGATGTGTTGGCTCTGGAGAGGGTCCAGAGGAGGTTTACAAGAATGATCCCAGCCTATGATGGGCATTTTTCGGTACTGGGCCTGCTGGAGTTAGAAGAATGAGGGGCCTCTTCATTGAAACATACAGAATAGTGAAAGGCTTATATAGAGTGGATGTGGAGAGGATATTTCCACTAGTGGTAGAGAATAGGACTAGAGGTCATAGCCTCCGAATTAAAGGATGTTCTTTTAGGAAGATGAAGAGAAATGTCTTTAGTCAGAGGGTGGAATTATTTGCCACAGAAGGCTGTGGAGGCCATTAGTAGATATTTTTAAGGCAGAGACAGATAGATTTTTGATTAGTACAGGTGTCAGAGGTTATGGGGAAAAGGCAGGAGAATGGGGTTAGGAGGAAGAGATAGATCAGCCATGATTGAATGGCGGAATATACTTGATGGGCCGAATGGCTTAATTCTACTCCTATCACAGGGCCTTAAGACCTAACAGGCCCTTTGGCCCACCGAGTCCGTACAAACCAGCGACCAGCAAGTACACTAGCATTATCCTACCAACTAGGGACAATTTACAAATTTACCAAAGCCAATAACCTACTAACCTGTACGTCTTTGGAGTGTGTGAGGAAACCGGAGCACCCGGAGAAAACCCATGCAGTCAATGGGAGAACGTACAAACTTTGTACAAGCAGCACCCATAGTCAGGATAGGACCTGGCACTAAAAGGCAGCAACTCCACTGCTGCGCCACTGTGCCGCCCAAACTTGCACCATCTACAGCATCTTCTCCTGAGTTTTGTCACTGTCTATCCCATTAAGTTCTATGAATTTACATTATTTCAAGTGTTTTAATGCAGAGTTACACACCACGAGATCATTACAGCACAGTTTCCGAACACAAAGTTCCTCATTGTCCAGTCCATTGATCCTTGGTAGTTTTAACGATAGAGAATCAGTCATTCTAGGCAGGGCTGAGGAATCCTTTGAAAGGAAAGTGATTGTACTTTTGCTATGATCTAGTCGATGTTTCCATGCCTGGCAGTTTCACTGGAAATCATCTAATGGATCCACAGTTTAATCCTAAACAACTTTTTATACAAAGAATAAAAGTAGATTCTATGGTATTACAGACCTGCTCAATTCATGAGGAACGGTTGAAACTGCAGACAAACCTTGAACATAAAGCAGCAATCCAGTGCATGCATTGGGTGCAGCGGAAGTTGCTGCCTTACAGCACTAGAGACCCGAGTTCGATCCTAACTATGGGTGTTGTCTGCATGTAGTTTCCACGTCCGAAGAAGGGTCTCGACCCGAAATGTCACCTATTACTTTTCTCCAGAGATGCTACCTGAGCTGCTGAGTTACTCCAGCTTTTTGTGTCTATCGTCGGTGTAAATCAGCCTCTGCAGTTCCTTCCTACACACTCCGTGTGACCACGTTGGTTTTCACCAGGTTCTCCGGTTTCCTCCCACATTCCAAAGACGTACAGGTTTGTAAGGTTAATTGGCTTCTGTTAATTGTAACTTGTCCCTGGTGTGCAGGTTAGTCCTAGTATATAGGGTTATCGCTGGTCGGTGCGGACTCGGTGGGTCGAAGAGCCTGTTTCCACACTGTATCTCTAAAGACTAAAATAAAGTATATATGATTATCCATATAAACCATGCAGCATGCAACACACTCTGTGAATGATTAAGTTTACATGATATGGGTTTCTAAAAAGTAGGCAAAGCATGCTGTAGACAAGGTTATGTTATCCCATAACCAACAGACCACACAAAAGCGTTTCATTCCTAACACATTCAGACATTAATAGTCATGGCCAAGGAAGTAATTAATCAGTGAAGGCATCTCTGTAAACAATCCCAACCTTATGAATACCAAGAAAAGGCAGAAGCTCATGCAACCTCCTGTAAACAGGTGAATGATCTGCTTTGAGCATTTTTTGAGATCCCTACCTTCACAAAAATCAGCCTTCTGCCAATTATATAGACTCAACATGATAACAATCTACCTGAATACAACAAATTGAAAAAGCAGTGTGGGTCTTGATATTCAAGCTGCAGTGCTGAATGTTAGTCATCCAGGACTTGCTCTGCCTCTAGCTAAACTGTTCCAGTGCATTTATAAAAATGACATTCATTCACCAATGTGAAAAAAATCCCCATTATACTGCCATCAATCATCAGCAAGTTTGTTGTCAGCACCGTTCATCAGTACTACTTAAACTTCTCAGCACTCCTCAGCTTGGCTTTGACCAGAATCACCTACATTCAAACCTTATTGCAGTCTTGGCCCAAGTCTTCAGGTACAGATCTTGAGCCATCTGTACCTGAATGCATGAAAACCTGGACAATATTCAGTCATGTTTAGTTTAGTTTAGAGATACAGTTTGGAAACGGGCCCTTTGACCCACCAAATCCACGCCGACCATCGATCATCTGTCTGACCGGTCGATCATGATCGACCATCTTCAGTCTGAAGAAGGATCTCGACCCGAAACATCACCCATTCCTTCTCTCCAGAGATGCTGCCTGTCCCTCTGAGTTACTCCAGCATTTTATGTCTATCTTCGATCATCTGTTCACAATCCCCTTTTCTCTTCCCTGCACACTCTGGACAATTTAAGAGGGCCAATTAACCTACAAAGCCGCACTTCTTCGGCATGTGGGAGGAAACTGGAGCACCCGGAGAATGTGCAAACGCCACACAGACAGCACCCGAGGTCGTTGATTTGATAGCACCTGAGGTCATAGAGTGATACAGAACGAGCGGCATTCAATGTTCACAGGTACCAACAATATTCATCTTTGAGTCTAACCATATTCCGTTGACACTTATAGCAATGTTACAAAATTTTGAGATTTAAAAAAATCAAGTCTGCAATTTATCCCATCAGATAAAGCAAAAAAGAAGTTTAATTTGACACATAATTCATTTTCATATCTTCAGTATTAAAAACGTTATGGCCATTTTCATACTCGGAAATGAGCATCTTGTTCTCTATCGCTTTTCCATTGACTTAACACAAAAGTTGTGATCAAGGACAGTCAAAAGCCCATAACTTTCTTAAAAATTAAGAGAACTGAAAGAAATTTTCAGTTATTATAGATTGAAGCATTCTGAAACAAATATGAAACAATCTTACTTGGAGGACCTAAAATTAAAGCATACAATTAGTTAGTTACTCAATTGTAGCTAATTACAAAATTCAATTACTAGATCTAAACATCTATCCATTTCTTAAGAAAATATTAACATTTTTTCAAAAGCCTAAGTGTGCAAATAACATTCACTCAAGAATTCACAATATGACATGATTTTTAAATCTCATTGTTTTGAATTTATAGGCCAAATTGAAGGAATTTAGTGTTTAATGCCCATTTAAATCAGCTTGCGAGTGGGATTTTATGGAACGCGATGGATTGGAACGTTGCGGTTGCGGTGAATTTAAACCCCATATCGGCAGGAAAAATTCTGCCGGGTTGTATGGGGAATAAATCACCGTTTCGCAACATGAAATGTTGATTAAGGTCATCTTAACAAGCAAGTTTATATGAAAAAATAAACAGCTTTCCTTTATCTGTCCCCTATGTAAAATCCATCCCCGTTGTCGGCGTTCACAGCATTAGAAGCTAATTTTTATTTTATTCCAGCGCTGAAATAGTCGGCCGATTTAAAAAAAAATGTCACATACCGGCAGTCGGAACGAATCTCCAGCAAAAGCTTGCATCCCAAGAAAATATAACTCCGGAAGGCAGGGGAAAACCGCATTTTAACCCCCCCCCCCCCCCTCAAAGGCGCCATAGTCGTGCACACGGCCATTGACAGAATTGCAGCGCCTCTGAAGGTAAGTTTTGTAACATACCTGCTTATTACATTCCAAATTCCCCCATGATAAACTTCCTGGTAATCAATCTTGACCAGATTATTTGCAGGACAACTGCAAGAAATGCTGCCTGACCCACTGAGTTTCTCCAGCATTTTGTGTCTATCTTTGGTGTAAACCAGCATCTGCAGTTCCTTCCTCCACCACATGGAATCTGATTAATGGTCTCGATCTGAAACGTCACCTATTCCTTTCCTCCAGAGATGCTGCCTGACCCACTGAGAAGTTCCAGCATTTTGTGTATTCCTTCCTCCTCCACATTGAAATATGGCTACAAGAACAAGTTAGAAAATAACAGAATATTGTGTGGCCAGGAACTCACCCTCACATTTTCCAAATCCTTTCCACTGTCAGTGTGCCAGTGAAGGAAGGTTTAGTGTTGACCATGCAGGCTGCTCTGTCCTGGGTGGTGTCAAATTCCTCGTGGTTTGATGGAGTTGTATGAATCCAAGGCAAGAAGGTATGAACTCTTCACATTGTGTTTTATGGTTTATGGTCATTGGAAGACATTTGGGAGTCAGAAGTCAAAGCACACACTCAAGAGATTCAACCTCTGGTTTGCCCGTTCTGTGCCTGAAGCTTTTCTGGAAAGGCTTTCAAACAAAAAGTCCTAAACCCTGAGCCTCTATCAACTAGAAGTCTAGAGCTTCAAGTGCAAGGGAACATTCCACCATTTGAAAATTCCTTACACTTGGCACACTGCCTTATATCAATGTGGAGTGATCTCCATTTTGTGAATTGTTTGATATCCATTTTGTGAATTTCTTAATAAGTTCTAAAATGATGATAAAATATTGGGCTGATGCAACGCTGGTGTAAAGGTTGTCAATGTTTTCTTCAATTTATTTGAATGTTATTGGTTTTAAATATAAGAACAAATGGTGGACATTGAAATTCCTCATACGGAAAAAATAACATAATCAGCCCGTGATTCAATTAATTTGCACAAGGATGTTAATTTTGTTTTTAAACTATGTTATTATAATTCCTGCATGAAGTCTGATCATATCACTGTAGCAAATCCTCAGTCAAATATCACCCCACCCAAAGCAATCACTGGGTCAAAAAATCTTAACTCCCCACTTGACCGTGCTGAGGGGGTACTTTCATTACAGAAACATAGCACATGAGCACTTAAAGTTGGAAAATTAATTCCATTGTGATAGTCTGCACCACATAGCTCTCTTCTCCTTTCCTCCTTAACTACCTCACGCTCACTTAAATCTAAAATTGAAAGCAAATAGTCTCCCTTTAGCTGTGCAACTGGAGTTTAAAGGGTTTCTATTTCTGACCAAGTTTATACTTGACTATTGTTGTGTGTAATCTGCTTGCGATTGCCTTGATTCTGTTGTGTGCGGAGACAATTACTGGTGTGTTGTTCCAATAGTATGACCCAGTCTTTGAATAAGAATTGTCCTCCATTGTAATATGGTTTAAAAATGCAATATTATTAAATGTCATCCTCATCGAGTATTAGGCTGCAAAGAATGTGATCAAAAGGAAGACTATGGGCATAATTTACTTGAAGGTAAAGGAAACCAATTTATCTGTATATGGAACTTAAATGATTACTTATTAAACTTAATTACTATGAGTAATCAAATTTTCTATAATGCATTTGCCTTAAATCCTCACATACACAAACATTTCAAGATAGATTTTTGCAATCAAACCCATAGATCAAGTGCTATGGGTTTGAATTTACAGAATTATCTGGATTTTACCGACAGCTCCCAAAATTGTGCATAATTACCTTCTTAAATATAGTAGGTAGACAAAAATGCTGGAGAAACTCAGCAGGTGAGGCAGCATCTATGGAGCGAAGGAAATAGGCTATTTCATTCGCTCCATAGATGCTGCCTCACCCGCTGAGTTCATCCAGCATTTTTGTCTACCTTTGATTTTCCAGCATCTGCAGTTCCTTAAACATTTCTTAAATATAGTGACACCTCAGACAATCTAACACCTTAAAGTGTTTGGGATTCCACACGCTGTCTACTCTAACCAAAGGTTCTCAACCTGAAACAAATTGACATCGTTTCTCGTGTCAGAAGGAACTGCAGATGCTGGTTTACACTGAAGCTAGACGCAAAATGCTGGAGTGACTCTTCAGTCTGAAGAAGGATCTCGACCAGAAAGATCACCCATTCCTTCTCTCCAGAGATGCTGCCTGTTCCACTGTCTGACTCTTTCTCCGTAGTTCTTCCCTTTCCTGCTGAATGCATACAACGATGTAGTGCTTTTATAAGATACTCCCTATTTACTTCACCTTTAATGGGTCTTTGTTTTTGGTCAGTAAAAATAATTAACACAGACGCGCGTAATCTATACTATACAGCCTGCTGAATGATTCTTGTTGGAAATTCACTGGATGAAATTGAATAAATAGCTGCAGATAAACCACTTAATTGTATGCTGGTTGTAGGAAAGTCTTCGGTGATTAGATGTCAACTGAAATCTATTGTAAAGAGAATGACAATTTTTCAACAATGTATATAAATTAAATTGGGAAACAATGACTCTCGGCAACACAATAGGAATGACATCGACTTTTGAAACCCACACTAAATTATTATTGCATTTTCATTTTGACAAGTGTAATACGTGATTTTTATTATTCAATATATAATAATGTCCTGTAGGATTCATATGTGATTTAGAGTTGAACTTACTTTAGCAAGAAATATTGAGGTTGATTTGTTCCTAAGAGAGAATAATGAGAGTAGGGCCTCTCAGAAACCAAAGTAGACATCTATGTGTGGAGTCACCAGAGTAATAGAGTCAAAAGTAATGTTTTGTGTTTAGATTTGGTCACCTTGCTATAGGAAAGACACCATTAGGCTTGAAAGGATGCAGAGAAGATTTACCAAGGATGTTGTCGGGAGTTGAGGGCCTGAGGTACATGGAGAGGTTGGGCAGACTACAACTTTATTCCTTGGAGTGCAGGATGCTGCAGGGTAATATTAGAGAGGTGTATAAAATCCTGAGGGGAATAGACAAGAGGGCATTGGTTTAAAGTAAGAATGGAAAGATTGAATAGAAACCAGAGGGGTAACTTTTTCCACTCAAAGATTGGGAGATATATGGAACAAGCTGCCAGGGAGGTAGTTGAGGCAACTACAATCAGAGCGTTAAAAAGACATTTGGACGGGTGCATGGGTAATAAAGGATTAGAGGGATCTGGGCTAAATGTGGGTAAATGGGACTAGCTGAGATAGGACACCTTGGTCGGCATGGTTGCGTAGGGCCCAAGGACCTATTTCCGTGCTGTATGACTGACTCCAAGAAGCCTCCTCTGGAAGGCAAGATAAGAAAACCAAATGCTCCACCAAGTCCCCAATGTGATTAACATTCATATTTGACTATTTTAGTTCACTTGTTAAGGGTAGCAATAATCCTTGTTGCTTGTACTTTTATAAAGCTTTCCACAAGAACTGTCAGTCCTTGATTAAAAGCTTTCATATTTGTAGTGAGAGAAATTTGGTTAACAAAAAATCTCAACTTTTGAAGTTATTGCAAGGTAATTGCTTTGTAATGAAGAGAAACATGTTTAATTCATGACCAATATGTTTTGTTTATATTTATTGATATAATGATTTAAAAAGAGAACATAATGTTGCTATCACTCATGAACATGGATTGTATTACATTTTTTCTTCCCACTGGAATGTGCAATAAAACTTTGATTCAAACAT
Source organism: Okamejei kenojei (assembly GCA_035221665.1). Lineage (NCBI taxonomy): Eukaryota > Metazoa > Chordata > Chondrichthyes > Rajiformes > Rajidae > Okamejei > Okamejei kenojei. The sequence goes on along the minus strand of CM069141.1, from coordinate 15,855,080 downwards.
TGAATGTTTTATATCCCACAAAGCTAATCTTGATTTCCTTATACAGTGCCCTACATAATGTTTGGGACAAAGACTCATCATTTACTTATGTACCTCTGAGCTCCACAATTTGAGATATGTAATTAAAAAAAAATCACATGTGGTTAAAGTGCACATTGTCAGATTTTAAGAAAAGCCATTTTTATACATTTTGGTTTCACCACTTTCACCATGTAGAAATTGCAGCAGTGTTTATACATAGTCCCCCAATTTCAGGGCACCATAATGTTTGGGACACATGGCTTCACAGGTTTTTGTGATCGATTAGGTGTGTTTAATGCAGGTATAAGAGAGCTCTCAGCACCTAGTCTTTCCATCACCTTTGGAAACTTTTATTGCTGTTTATCAACATGTGGACCAAAGTTGTGCCAATGAAAGTCAAAGATGCCATTATGAGACTGAGAAACAAGAATAAAACTGTTAGAGACATCAGCCAAATCTTTGGCTTACCAAAATCAACTGCTTGAAACATCATTAAGAAGAAAGAGAGCACTGGTGAGCTAACTAATCGCAAAAGGGACTGGCAGGCCAAGGAAGACCTCCACAGCTGTTGACAGAATTTTCTCTATAATAAAGAAAAAGCCCCAAACACCTGTCTGACAGATCGGAAACACCCTTCAGGAGTCAGGTGTGGATTTGTCAATGACCACTATCCGCAGAAGACATCATGAACAGAAATACAGAGGCTACACAGCAAGATGCAATCCACTGGTTAGATACCTGGAGAGATACCAAATGGACATGACGCCGAACGACCATGATACTGAGAGGATACGAAGCCGAATGGACACAAAGCCGAACGGACATGACGTCGAAGAGCCACGACACCGGAACGGGCATGATGCCGAACGGACATGACGTCTCTGTGGACAGGTTTGGTCCGACACCTTGTCAGCCATCGACTAAGGTCAGCGATTGGTGCCGGCGTCCATCACATCACTAGCCGGGGGAGACGGGAGAGTGGAGGGGGGAGGGGGAGCTTGAGCTTGCGTTTGTAAAATGGTGGCAGTGACTCCAAGCTGCTGCGATTACCACAGAGGCAGTGATGTGATGGACGCGGGGGTCTGGACCAATCGCAGACCTTTGTCGATGACCGACATAGTGTCAGACCAAACCCGTCCCCGGAGACGTACAATATACAACAAATTAACTATTTTAAAATGTAACAAGTACAACAATTCTTGCAGCAAATATAGATTTTTCTAAAGTGTTTCATACCTATTTATTATTTCGGCTTCATGTCCGTTCGACTTCATTTCCTATCGGCGTCATGTCCTTTGGCGTCATGTTTGTTCAGCTACATGTCCATTGGGCGTTGTGTCCGTTCAGCGTCGTGTCCTTTTGCCGTTGTGTCCGTTCGGCATCTCGGCTTTTCAACGTGATGTCCGTTCGGCATCTTGGCTTCGGCTTCTCGTCCTTCGGCGACCCGTCCGGGTACCGCCAAATGAGTTTCAAAGTGTTGAAGAATTTATAGCCCCGAAATCTTAATTTAAACATATAGTTTTGGCTTATAAATAGCAAATCAGCAGACATTTGCAGAAACCCATTATGTACAGAACCGTGTGGATTGGTAATCCAATGCAAATTTCTTTAAAACTAAAACATTTAATAATTGTAGACAAAGTCTTCATTTTTTACACTGTATTTGAATACATTTGACTTAAATAATCTATTTCATGACCTAACACATAGCAATCATTTTTAACTGTAATTTACAGCAATAGCAACCTAAAACAAGTTTTGGAAACAATTCAATGGTAATCTCTGTGATTCTTTTAACTTCCATAAAGATGATTAATGGAATGGCAATATATCAATTTATTTTCCTTAATTTTTTCTTCAATTTATGTAGATTCTTAAAATTTTGCGAAGGATGTTTGTCTTTGATCCCCAGTGTTGAACGCAGGTCAGCTACGCTTGGTACATATCTGGACATTCAACTCTACTCATGTTGATAGGACTAAATCTTGAATGGTAAGCACAACCTGTGGCCAAAATAAGTTCATAACCATGTTGTAGGAGCAGAACTAGGCCATTCGGCCCATCATGTCTACTCCACCATCCAACCATGGCTGATCTATCTTTCCCTCTTTGTCCCATCATCCCACCTTCTCCCCATAACCCCTGACAACCATACTGTAAATGAAAACTTTACAAGCTCTTAAGTGTACAACATCTTTTAATGATAGCACTGGGTATTACACACACCTTCAAGCACCGGCTACATTTTCTACTGAGGGGAAGGCGTTATGATTGATGTTAACTGGGCGGGGTTAATGGGAGTGAGGTAACTATATTATTGGTTGCATATAAACCATCTACATCCTTCCCCTTAGAAATCAAAAAAACAGATTGTTGTCACGACAACCGAATTAAACAGCAGAATTAAACGAAATCGCCGTAGCGAACAGGCGGCTTACTGATCCTGCCCGAGCGCGTACGGATGTCTCCCCCTCCCCCCGAAAGAGCAGAAGAAGCAGGAGGACGCAAGGCAGCCGGGGAACCAGGGAAGGGCATTGGGGTGGGAGAAACAGGAGAGGGAGAACCGCGATCGGCAACAGGGGACCCGCGCAGAGGGGAACCAGGCGCCCGCGACGGGGACCGAGGCATGCAGGGAACACCAGCCGGGGCGGCAGCCGGCTGCTGATAGGAGAGTGGAGGGGCATAGGGCCCAGGGGGCTGCGGCTGTGGCTCATTAACCGCAAGCAGGTGTTGTCGGCTTCTTCGGTAGATGGAAACCCTCACAGTCGACCAGATACGAACGAGGTGAGTCGGCCACCCCAACCACGGTGGCCAGACGGTAGTGCCCATGGCGGTCTGCAAACGAACAACCTGTCCGGGCAACAGAGGATCGAGTGGTCTGCACGACCGATCCGTGGGAACGCCGCTGGCTGTCATGTTTCTCTTGAATTCGCCTCTGCACGGAGGCGGGCTCCAGCACCCGAGGTTTCAGCTGGCGCTGGGCAATCGGGACGGTGGATCTGGTAGTTCTGGACATCAGACGCTGAGCAGGGGACCCCATGGAAGAACCGGATCCCTGGAAACATTCCTGAGGTTCAGGAGATCCAAATACAAATCAGAATTGGATAGTCGCGCCTGTTCCATCAGAAGTTTTTTTGATTTCTAAGGGGAAGGATGCAGCGATCCATCGACAGACTGAAGGCAGGCCGCACCCAGACCGAACTTGGAAGCGTCACAGGTGACGGTGATGGGGCGACCCACGTCGAAGAACCGCAACGTCGGAGTGCTAATCAGTTTCGACTTGAGGCGGTCAAAAGCCTGCTGGTGATATGGGAGCCAGGCCCAGGCGATATCCTTTTTTGTCAGCTGCCGCAGGGGAGCACTCAGCTCACTGAGGTTTGGTATAAACTTGCCAAGGTAGTTCACCATGCCCAAGAATCGTTGCAGACCTGGCACGTCGGTGGGGGCTGCCATTTCGGAGATGGCAGCGGCCTTCAAGGGGTCGGGCTTTAGTCCGTTAGGGGTGAAAACATGTCCAACATACGTGACCTCTGAGACACGAAACCGGCACTTCTTGGGATTCAGCTTCAGGTTCGCCTGTCGCGCGCGATCCAGGACGCGGCGGAGGTTCAGGTCGTGCTCGGCAAGGTCCTTCCCGCAAACCAGGATATCATCCACGATGATGGCACATGGCAGGTGCGCGAATAATTGCTCCATCGTCTGCTGGAACACCTCGCTAGCAGAATTGATGCCGAATGGCATTCGCAGGAACTTGAATCTGCCGAACGGTGTGGCGAAGGTCGTCAGGTCAGAAGACGCTTTGTCCAACGGGACCTGCCAAAACGAGTTCTTAGCGTCTAGGACCGAAAAGATGGTGGCTTGCCCGACCTTTGCCGCCACATCCTCAAACAGACCGCATGGGGTAATGTGGTCGCCTGATGGCAAGGTTTAAGTCCTTCGGGTTGATACACACGCGTATCTCGTTCTTGTCTTTCTTAATCGTGGCAACCATGGTGGAGACCCAATCGGTGGGCTCGCTAACTGCTACTAGCACCCCCTTTTCGACCATCTCGTTGAGCATCGCCTCGACCTTGTCCTTCATGGCGTGAGACACCCTGTGAGGTGCGCGGACCACGGGTTGTATATTTGGGTCAATGGAAATATGGTATGACACTGGTAACTTCCCCAGGTCATCGTCGAACAGTCCTGGTATTCAGCAACCGGGTCAAACGAAAGTTGCACTTTGTGGACCGTGCGGTCAAAGGAGACCAGGCCAAGATCCTGGCACGCACGGTTGCCCAACAGGGTTACACAGTCAGAGTTCAAAACATAGAAAACCAGGTTTCTTGTGGCCTTTTGCAGCACGCAAGTTAAAGTGGCCCTCCCGCAGGCCTTAGAATCTCTCCACCATAGGCGTGCAGGGTAGCATCGTCAACAACCAGAGGCTCATTACTCCTTATCTTGTTGAAAAGATTCATGGACAAAACATTGACTCTCGCGCCAGTATCTAATTTGGCAGAGAAGGTTACGCCATTGACAGTCACAGGTACGGAGGGATCATTGCGGTGGGCGGGTGTCTGTAGGAGGGTAAACACATGAGAGTCCTCGGCAGAATTAATTGGCTCGCACCATTGCACTCAACTAAATTGGGCTGTGAGTCGAAACAGAGATCAGATTGGGCCAGCATGTTTAGACTGGGACTGGAAGCTTGTGCCTGGCTCCCACGGGAACGGAGTAAGCGACAGGAGGCTGAGAAATGGTTCAGCTTTTTACAAAAAGTTACAGGTTTTACCAGAGGCGGGACACGTCGACAGTCTATGGTGCATGTAGTTACAGTTCGGCATCTTTTTCGGGGCACATCGCCAGGTCCAGGGCGGGCACGCGGCAGAAAAACATTGTTTCCCACCCGAGGCTGTGGGCTCCTAAACCCTGCCAGGTTGACAGATTTATTGCCCAAATCCGGTGGTCCTCTCGCAAAACAACGACCTCAGACAATCTGCAGGCATGCATAGCTTTGTCCAACGTTAGATCCGGATCCCTCAAAAGCTCACATCGCAGCTTCTGGTCACGCATGCCAGTTACTAAAATGTCTCTAGTGAGCTGGTCTGTCATGTCGCCAAAACGGCACCGCTGGGCGAGATAACGCAAATCAGCAATAAAACATTCAACAGGTTCATCAGGCAACTGTCTCCTCGTAAAGAACCGTGCCCTCTCTAGAATGCGGTTCGAGGGCAGGTCACAAATCTCCCTGAACTTACGTAGCAGGCAAGCGGGGTCGTCAGCAGACTCTGCAGGAGTAATCACCGCACCATCGACTCCCAGGACTGCTGGAGCGTAGGTGAAAGTTCTGGCTCTCTTCATGGCATCAGGTCCGACAAGGTTGAGGAGGAGGGAAGCTTTAAGGGAGACAGGATCAGCGCGGTGTGCGACGTTGACAAAGTGTGTGAAATCAAATTCAAACGTGGCCCAGCGCTCAGAGATGTCAGCATCAAAGACAAGCTGCTCGGGCTTTCTGCAAGAGGACGCCCATGGCCAAAGAGATCAAAGCACAAAAAACACAAATCAAAAAAAGAAATAAAAACCGATAAACAGGAGACGCAAGTATCTTCCAGCTTCGACACCATGTAAATGAAAACTTTACAAGCTCTTAAGTGTACAACATCTTTTAATGATAGCACTGGGTATTACACACACCTTCAAGCACCGGCTACATTTTTCTACTGAGGGGAAGGCGTTATGATTGATGTTAACTGGGCGGGGTTAATGGAGTGAGGTAACTATATTATTGGTTGCATATAAACCATTACACATACTAATCAAGAATCTATCCAAATCTCTGCCTTAAAAATATCCGTTAAAAACATTGGCACGTTGGCCTTTATAACAAGAGGAATTGAATATAGGAGCAAAGAGGTCCTTCTGCAGTTGTACAGAGCCCCAGTGAGACCACACCTGGAATATTTGGTGCAGATTTGGTCCCTAAGGACATTCTTGCTATTGAGGGAGTGCAGCGTAGGTTTACAAGGTTAATTCCCGGGATGGCGGGACTGTCATATGCTGAGAAAATGGAGCAGCTGGGCTTGTACGCTCTGGAGTTTAGAAGGGTGAGAGGGGATCTCATTGAAACATATAAGATTGTTAAGGGTTTGGACACGTTAGAGGCAGGAAACATGTTCCCGATGTTGGGGGAGTCCAGAACCAGGGGCCGCAGTTTAAGAATAAGGAGTAAGCCATTTAGAACGGAGACAAGGAAACACTTTTTCTCACAGAGAATGGTGAGTCTGTGGAATTCTCTGCCTCAGAGGGCGGTGGAGGCAGGTTCTCTGGATGCTTTCAAGCTCTTAAAAATAGCGGAGTCAAGGGATATGGGGAGAGGGCAGGAACGGGGTACTGATTGTGGATGATCAGCCATGATCACATTGAATGGCGGTGCTGGCTTGAAGGGCCAAATGGCCTACTCGTGCACCTATTGTCTATTGTCTATCCTTTAAAAATATAAAATCTGTACATGTACAGCAGAGTGGACACAGTGCAAATTTCTCCCCTGGTCTCCAAGTTCCATACTTATTCTCATCGACCCACACTCTCTTTTCTGCATCGCAACCTTTACCAATACCCATGACTGTGTCGACCTCCCCGTGATGAGCCCTGTCAACTGACCTCAGTCAGGCAAACGACAACAAACAGAAACAGCAGCAGCGCCGCAGCTTGGCACCAACCTGGAGCGTGCGACCTTTTTAGGGCGGGCACCTACGGATGTCGAACCGGATGGCTTCACCCTGCTGTGGACTCCTGCTGACTCAAACGCAAGAAGAAGAAGAAGACAGTGTAGCCAGACACAGCTCCAAAGCCAACGATGCCAGATTGTTGGATGATTAATAGGTCATGACGAGTCTGGAGTACTGGAGGGTGATCGATAATCTGGTTGAGGGATGTCAGAACAGTCTTGCTCTTAACTTTACAAAGACCAAAGAGCTGACTTTAGAACGGGAAAGTTGGGGGGCACCTGTCTTATCGGCGGGGGAGTGAGTCAACAGCTTCAAGTTCCTGGGCACAAACAACTCTGATGGTCAGTCCTGGGTCCAGCACATTGTTACAATCACGATGGCTAAAACTAATTTTAGCCTCTACTTCCTCATGCTGATGAGAACAAAGAGGCACCCAGCAGGGGGGGGGGGGGTGGGGGGGGGGGGGGGGGGGGGGGGGGGGGGGGGGGGGGTGGGGGGTAAATGCCGAGAACAAAAACGAACGAACATCACTCCAATAAGTATTTTTGTACCTTCGTCGGCACCAGAAACATGGCGATGTTTTGTGTACGTTGTGAATTGTATGCAAAAGCAAATCATTTCCCTGTACCTAGGTACATGCAATGACAAAGTATCATTGAACCATTGACTTGAATCCGCATTTTCTCTGCAGTTGAAACACTCTAATGTTGTAACACTGTGTTCTGGACACTGGTTATTTTTGTCATTGTAAACTGCCTGTCGTACTGTGCATGGCTTGATGCACACATAGATGGTCAAAGTCAAAGTCAAGTCAAAAGAGTTTATTGTCATGTGTCCCTGACAGGACAATGAAATTCTTTCTTTGCACAGCACAACAGAACATAGTAGGCATTGACTGCAATTATATACGTAAGTACACACATGAATGAATAAATTGATAAAGTGCAAATAACAGATGGAGGGGTATCAATGTTCAGAGTTTTGTCCGAGCCAAGTTTAATAGCCTGATGGCTGTGGGGAAGTAGCTATTCCTGAACCTGGTCGTTGCAGTCCTCAGGCTCCTGTACCTTCTACCCGAAGGTAGCAGGGAGATGAGTGTGTGGCCAGGGTGGTGTGGGTCCTTGATGATGCTGCCAGCCTTTTTGAGGCAGCGACTGTGGTAGATCCCCTCGATGGAAGGAAGGTCAGAGCCGATGAAGGACTGGGCAGTGTTTACTACTTTTTGTAGTCTTTTCCTCTCCAGGGCGCTCAAGTTGCCGAACCAAGCCACGATGCAACCGGTCAGCAAGCTCTCTACTGTGCACCTGTAGAAGTTAGAGAGAGTCCTCCTTGACAGACCGACTCTCCGTAATCTTCTCAGGAAGTAGAGGCGCTGATGAGCTTTCTTAATAATTGCATCAGTGTTCTCAGACCAGGAAAGATCTTCAGAGATGTGCACGCCCAGGAATTTGAAGCTCTTGACCCTTTCAACCATCGACCCGTTGATATAAACAGGACTGTGGGTCCCCATCCTACTCCTTCCAAAGTCCACAATCAGTTCCTTGGTTTTGCTGCTGTTGAGGGCCAGGTTATTGTGCTGGCACCATATGGACAGTCGTTCGATCTCTCTTCTATACTCTGACTCATCCCCATCAGTGATACGTCCCACAACAGTGGTGTCGTCAGCGAACTTGATGATGGAGTTCACACTATGACCAGCTACGCAGTCATGAGTATAGAGTGAGTACAGCAGGGGGCTGAGCACGCAGCCTTGAGGTGCTCCCGTGCTGATTGTTATCGAAGCTGACACATTTCCACCAATACGAACAGACTGTGGTCTGTGAATGAGGAAGTCGAGGATCCAATTGCAGAGGGATGCGCAGAGACCCAGTTCTGCCAGTTTGGTAACCAGCTTGGAGGGGATGATTGTGTTAAATGCCGAGCTGTAATCGATGAATAACAGCCTGACATATGAGTTTTTGTTGTCCAAGTGGTCCAGAGCAGAGTGGAGGGCCAGCGAGATCGCATCCACCGTTGATCTGTTGTGACAGTAAGCGAACTGCAGTGGGTCCAGGTTTTTGTCGAGGTAGGAGTTGATTTGCGCCATGCAACTTCTCGAGGCACTTCATCACCACAGGCGTTAGTGCCACAGGTCGATAGTCATTGAGGCACGTCACCTTGCTCTTCTTGGGCACCGGTATTATTGATGCCCTTTTGAGGCAGGTGGGAACCTCAGACCTCAGAAGTGACAGGTTGAAAATGTCCGTTAAAACTCCGCACAGGTTTTTAGAACACAACCGTCAGGTCCAGATGCTTTTCGAGGGTTCACCCCTCTGAAGGATTTCCTGACGTCGGCCTCTGTGACTGAGACTGAAATACCATCACAGCGAATGGGGGCTCGGGAAGGCACATCAGTGTTCTCCCTATCAAAGCGTGCGTAAAACGCATTGAGCTCATCAGGGAGTGATGTTTCGCCGACATCCGAGCTGCCTCCTGGTTTCGCCTTGTAGGAGGTGATTGCATTCAGGTGTGATTTAACTGGATATCAGGTGTTTCACTGTATCTCGGGACATGTGAGATTATGTAAACCAAGACCAATACCAAAACAGAAATTCGTAGAGGAATTTAATATTAAAGGAATTAAGAGATATTGGGACACAGCAGTAAATGGGGTTGAGACAGAAGATTCGGGATTATCTCGTTGAAAAGCAGAGCAGACTGGAGCAGCTGACTGACCTACACCTGCTCCTGTTTTTTTATATACAGTACATAATAGAAACAGTGCATTGAAGGTTCAACAGATTCATTCTTGAGCTGACGGGTTTGGCATAAGAAGAGAGATTGGCTGAACATGGCCCCTTCTCTTGACCCTTCAGAAGAATTAAAGGGAATCTCATTCAAACACACACAAATCTTACACAACTTGACAGGCCAGGTGCAGAGGTGATGTCTCTGATGTTTGGGATGTCTACAACGAGATGAGATCTCTCCGCCCAGGAGGCAGTGAACTTTGGTACTGCACTGCACGAGTGCTGCGGTAATTTACTGATTGAATGTATTTAAGAAAGAGATGGATAGATTTTTATACATCAAACAAATCAACGGAAAAGTGGTTAGCTGAGGTAAAAGATCAACTATGGTCTTAGTGAATTGCAGAGCATGTACAAACTAACTGGAGTAACTCAGCAAGTCATGACGCATCTGTGGAGGCAGAGGGACGGTTGATGTTTAGAGTGTAGCTAGCTTACGGGAGTGTACTGAGAGTAAGGGATGTATCTTTGCAAGTGGGAAGAGGTGTGGTCAAGATAGCTGTTGAAGTCAGTGAGTTTATTGTAAACGTCAGTAGATAGTTTGAATCTGAAGAAGGGTCTTGATCCGAAACGTCACCTATCCATTACTACAGAGATGCTGCCTGACCTGCTGAGTTACTCCAGCACTTTGTGTCCTTTTGTGTGTTAACCAGTATCTGCAGCTCTTTGTTTCCACTCAATAGATAGCTTGTCATCTGGGATAGACTCAGAGAGGTCTGGAAAAGGGAGAGAAGTGTCAGAAATGATCTAAGTAAATTTGAGGGTAGACAAAAATGCTGGAGAAACTCAGCGGGTGAGGCAGCATCTATGGAGCGAAGGAAATAGGCAACGTTCCGGGTCGAGATCCTTCTTTAGACATTTCTTAAACATTAAGTAAATTTGAGGGCAAGTTGGAAGTTAGTAATGAAGGGGTTAAGATTTATGAGTTCTGCACGAACTCAGGAGGCAGCACCAACGCAGTCATCGATGTGTAGGATGGAACGGCAGATGTTGGATTGCACCGAATAGACACAAAAAGCTGGAGTAACTCTGGAGAAAAGGGTCTCAACCCAAAACGTCACCTATTCCTTTTCTCCAGAGATGCTGTCTGACCCGCTGAGTTACTCCAGCTTTTTGTGTCTCTTTGCAGTCATCGTTGTGGAAGTGAATGTGTTGAGTTGTCGTGCCAGAGTATGTTTGTGAAAATGGATGCTCTGGGCAGACAACACAATGGCAGGTGTAAAGTACAAAGGGCATTTGGTCTATTTCATATATTCTTCTGGTCTATTTCATATATTCTTCTGGTCTATTTCATATATTCTTGTTTACATTGGTATTGCTATGCGTTCAACAATGGTGGAAATGAGAGAATAGTATTTTATCCACCATTTCAGAATGTTCCCGTCATATTTCTGGCAGTGTAATATGGCTGAATGTTATTAATAAATAGGTCTGCCCATTGAACCATCAGGGCTATAGGGAATACAACAGGCAAGGCAAGATAACATAAGGAAAATATAATGTATAAACATGCACTATTGGAAATTTACAGTCAAATTTCCATCAATGTCTTAAGTTTATTCCTGTTTCTTTGAAACACAAACAGCAGTACACGCCTTTCCTTTCAAATAAGCATTCTCTAAGGAGGCACACAAATATACAGTTAAAATATACTTATAACTACTTGAAAAAAGTTGCTGCTTCTTTGCATGTGTTCAAATGTGATGAAAATTATCCGAGCTGGGATAAATGTCTGTGTTATTAATTCCCCTAAAAAAGGCCTATGGCTTTATTTTTTCCCCTGTTTACTCTCTCTTCAGTGGTAGGTTCAGTTGAAAATCCTACTGCTACTTTGGAACCAAGAAACAAACCCGAATCTTCATCATTTCCTCACATCAGCTCTTTAATTGGTCAAACGGTAACACAAAGATATTTGATTACACTGGTTAACAGCACCTCATACTTTGCTTGGGCAGCTTACAACCCAGGGGTATGAATATTGATTTCTCTAATGTCAAGTAACCCTTGCATCCCCCCTCACTCCATCCCTCTCCCACCCAAGTCATACTAACTTCAGTTGTCTTGTCGAGTCTCTTTGTCTGTAACGTTTTCACCTAGCCCCCAGCTAACAATGGCCCTGTTTCCTTTATCATCGTTACTTTTTTGCATATCTTTAATTCATTTGTTCTAAATCTCTCTATATCACCGTCTACATTTCTCATTTAAACCTTTCCCCTCATTCTCACTCTGAAGAAGAGTCTCTACCCGAAACGTCACCTATTCCTTTCCTCCGGAGATGCTGTCAGACCCGCTGAGTTACTCCAGCTTTTCGTGTCTATCTTCGGGTTATTTTCTCCATGATTATCTCAACCAGAAGATGAAGCAGAAATGGGGAAGGAAAGGATTTGTCATCATCGAAGGGGAACTGCAGCTGGCGTTGGGGATGTATAGGATGTTAATAAACAGGATATGTTTAGGATGTTAATTAATAGGTTTTTGATTGCAGCCATTGATTGGGAAAGAGCCCCTGATTGCTGTCACACAACTTTTTACTCAGCATTACCTCACTGTGCATAAGACATGCAGAAAGCATAAAACATGACTTTTCCTATTGCTATCACAGTGGTAAAATGACAAAGCAATTCATCATTTTCACAGCTGGGTTGTATGCCTATCTGGTTGGAAAATGTGCTTCTAAAACTAGATATGTTAATAATGATAGTGGATTTTTCACATCAAAGAAGATTCTTTTATAATTTAAACAAATAATAATAATTATGCTTTTCTGCTGATTTAATAAAGTTAAAATAGATCACACTTCTTAATTTTCATTTCCATTGTACTGACACATTTAATAATGGCCGGAAGCACATTTAATTATTTGAAAAATAATTTCAGACAATAGACAATAGGTGCAGGAGTAGGCCATTTGGCCCTTCGAGCCAGCACCGCCATTCAATGTGATCATGGCTGATCATCCACAATCAGTACCCCATTCCTGCCTTCTCCCCATATCCCCTGACTCCGCTATTTTTAAGAGCCCTATCTAGCTCTCTCTTGAAAGCCCTCTGAGACAGAGAATTCCACAGACTCACCATTCTCTGTGAGAAAAAGTATTTCCTCGTCTCCATTCTAAATGGCTTACTCCTTATTCTTAAACTGTGGCCCCTGGTTCTGGACTCACCCAACGTCGGGAACATGTTTCCTGCCTCTAGCGTGTCCAAGCCCTTAACAATCTTATATGTTTCAATGAGATTCCCTCTCATCCTTCTAAACTCCAGAGTGTACAAGCCTAGCTGCTCCATTCTCTCAGCATATGACAGTCCCACCATCCCGGGAATTAACCTTGTAAACCTACGCTGCACTCCCTCAATAGCAAGAATGTCCTTCCTCAAATTAGGGGACCAAAACTGCACACAATACTCCAGGTGTGGTCTCACTAGGGCTCTGTACAACTGCAGAAGAACCTCTTTGCTCCTATATTCGATTCCTCTTGTTATAAAGGCCAACATGTCATTTGTTTTCTTCACTGCCTGCTGTACATGTATGCTTACTTTCATAGACTGATGTACAAGGACCCCCAGATCCCGTTGTACTTCCCCTTTTCCCAACTTGACCCCATTTAGATAGTAATCTGCCTTCCTATTTTTGCTACCAAAGTGGATAACTTCACATTTATCCGCATTAAACGTCATCTCCCATGCATCTTCCCACTCCCCCAACCTGTCCAAGTCACCCTGCATTCTCATAGCATCCTCCTCACAGTTCACACTGCCACCCAGCTTTGTGTCTGCAAAGTTGCTAATGTTACTTTGAATCCCTTCATCCAAATCATTGATGTATATTGTAAATAACTGCGGTACCAGCACCGAGCCTTGCGGTACCCCACTAGTCACTGCCTGCCATTCTGAAAGGGACCCTTTAATCCCTACTCTTTGTTTCCTGTCTGCCAACCACTTCTCTATCCATGTCAGCACTCTAACCCCAATACCATGTGCCCTAATTTTGCCCACTAATCTCCTATGTGGGACCTTAACAAATGCTTTCTGAAAGTCCAGGTACACTACATCCACTGGCTCTCCCTTGTCCATTTTCCTAGTTACATCTTCAAAAAGTTCCAGAAGATTAGTCAAGCATGATTTCCCCTTCTTAAATCCATGCTGACTCGGACCGATCCTGTTACTGCTATCCAAATGTGCGACTATCTCATCTTTTATAATTGCCTCCGGCGTCTTCCCCACCACCGACGTCAGGCTAACTGGTCTATAATTCCCCGTTTTCTCTCTCCCGCCTTTCTTAAAAAGTGGGATAACATTAGCTACCCTCCAATCTGCAGGAACTGATCCTGAGTCTATAGAACATTGGAAAATTATCACCAATGCATCCACGATTTCTAGAGCCACTTCCATAAGTACCCTGGGATGCAGACCATCAAGACCTGGGGATTTATCAGCCTTCAGTCCCATCAGTCTACCCAACACCATTTCCTGCCTAATGTGGATTTCCTTCAGTTCCTCTGTCACCCCAGATCCTCTGGCCACTACTATATCAGGAAGATTGTTTGTGTCCTCCTTAGTGAAGACACATCCTAAGTACCTGTTCAACTCATCTGCCATTTCTTTGTTCCCCATAATAAATTCACCTTTTTCAGTCTTCAGGGGTCCAACTTTGGTCTTAACTAATGTTTTCCTCTTCACATACCTAAAGAAGCTTTTACTATCCTGCTTTATATTCTTACCTTCGTACCTCATCTTTTCTCCCCGTATTATATTTTTGGTTATCTTCTGTTGTACTTCAAACATTACCCAATCCTCTTGCTTCCCGCTCATCTTTGCTACGTTGTACTTCACTTTAATTTTTATACTGTCCCTGACGTCCCTTGTCAGCCATGGTCGTCCCTTTCTCCCCTTGGAATCTTTCTTCCTCCTTGGAATGAACTGATCCTGCACCTTCTGTATTATTCCTAGAAACACCTGCCATTGTTGTTCCACAGTCATCCCTGCTAGTGTATCTTTCCAGCCAACTTTGGCCAGCTCCTCCCTCATGGCCCCATAGTCCCCTTTATTCAACTGCAACCACATAAGTAAACAGCTCCTCATAATTCAATAAGGCAACAATTTATGCATTATGAACCCATTTTCTTCCTTACTTGACTTGCAATAAGGCACATTTATAATTTCTCAGAAAAAACTGCCAAATGATAGAGAACTAAAGTTGATTAGCGGTGCAAGATTTATTCTTTCTGGCTATGGAAAACAAACCTCTTATGCAGACTATTTAATAGGAAGTTCCATGAGTAAATTATGGATGAAAGCTGTTGTTTCTGACTCTCGGTAGTATAATAATTTTGCATACATAGGTTAAAATGTTTAATTAAATCATATTAGCTCGGTGCGGCTTAATCGGCCGTGGGACTTACCAATGCCCGCCGGGGGCTTTAACATCAAGAGCCACGATCGACTCGACGTGGGAGAAGAACAAGGAACAGGGAGGAGATAAGACTTTGCCTTCCATCCCAGTGAGGAGGTGTTTGGAGATTCACTGTGATGCATGTTTGTGTGAAACTGTGCTAATTGTGTGTTATGTGTATTTTACTGTTATGACTGCAGGGAACAACATTTTGTTCAAACCTCTGTTTGTTTGAATGACAATAAAGGCAATTTGTATTTGTATTGTATTTGTATTACACGGTGCAAACATATTTTATCATTCAAATTGCATCGAGTGAATAGATAGTGTAAAAATGTAAATATGGAAAATTTAAGCTAAATTATTTTCACCATGCAAAACAATGCAACATTCAGAAGCCATTTAGTTGTACAAATGTCCCATTGCATAAATAACATTTGGCTTGTGCTTGTAAACCAAAGAACTTTATGGGGAAAAAAAACACAACTGACTGTAAATCAAATCATACTTGATAAGGGATTTAATTGCAAAGAAAATCAGTTTTCCATGAAATTGCACATTGAGGACTATATTTTTCTTGCTTAGTGAACAGCTTAATCATCTTTATGTTTTGATAGTTGATGAATCAAAATGGCATGCGTGCGTGATTTTGTTATTCTTTCAATAACAATAATGACAGAAGTTATTGAATCATGACCAATCAATGTGGTGGTGATTCCAAACTAGTTCCACTTTGTTGGAATGACACGGTAGACTCTCTATGGGGATTTAGAAGCTCGTAAATCCCACAAGGTGTGGAGGATAACATCAAAAACAATTTCCGAACTATAGTATCTTACTGAATTTTCTTTTTGAGGATCTTTGAAAGGATTGTGGCCCGCTGTGGGAACCTGGCCAGGGCTGGAAATCATGGGAATAGAACAAAAATCAAAGTGAAATAAAGAATTACCCCGTAAAGGTCATTCAACTCCCTACCCCAGTCCTCTTGCTAATTTCACCGTTTGTATTCCTTCATTATCACCTTGTCCCCAGCCAACAATGGACCATTGTGGGCTCCACCTTTCCTGAGTGATCGATGCAGGCTCTGCTTTGTTCTTCCCATGCTTATAGTTTCCCCCTCCCTGACTGTCAGTCCGATAAAGGGTCTCGACCCAAAACGTCACCTATTCCTTTTCTCCAGAGATGCTGCCTGACCCGCTGAGATACTCCAACATTCCATATCTATCTTCAGTGTATACCAGCATCTGCAGTTCCTTCGTACACATTCAACATATATTATTCTGCACACCTAAGTTTGGGATGGGAGTGAAGGTAAGTGAAGCAAAAGGTAAAATGGATACATCTCATGAATTGGCATGAAATAGCAGCAATGAATATGTGGCAGAACATCTTAACCCAATAATAGAGAAACACTATCGCATGAGGTGTTTTATTAGAAAATTGTCATACTTAACAATCGACTCGGAAATATTGGCATCTAGGGTGAAACAGATGCTAATCTATTCTTGGGCTGTTTGCCACGAGATAAACAGGTAATGTAAACATTACAACAAAGCAGGGCTGGGTCTAGTTCTCTCCATGAAGTCTGATTGTTGTATGCATCCTGAGATCCCATTAAGCTACGTATATATAAAAGCTATGCTACATAAAAGAATAGGTGAGCAACAGTTTGAGGTCAACATCAATTGGGTATGAAAGATGCCTGAGGATCTCTTGCCCAGCTCCTCATTATCCTCCTCTCGGTATTCTGCTATTGTACTATTCTAGTTAGTATAGCTAATTAAAAAACATTGCACATAATTCACCTCTGTTCAGGAATGCCACGTGATCATTCAGTGACATGTGGATGGAATCTGCCTTCACTATGCTTTGCAATTGGGACAAAACAGATAGTTGTTTATAGCTATTGTCTCTGCTTTTCTTTTTCCTGCCACCACCCCCCCCCCCCCCCAACATCAGTCTGAAGAATGGGTCCCGACCCGAAACGTCCCCTACTCCTTTTCTCCATAGATGCTGCCTCACCCGCTGAATTTCTCCAGCATTTTTTGTCTCTGCTTCTAACCTCACTAACTGCATTGACATGGATGTATTGTAGGCAAAGATTCAATAAACTCCTTCATTCTGCAGTAGATTAGGTTGAAATTTATGACACATATAACATCATCTAAGGGTTAGCAGAGAGACATTTGAATGGAATAGTTCTCTGGCAGTGCTATTACCAACCAGGCAATGCATGAAAGACAAGTTGGCATCACTTTGCTTTGCTACTCAGTCAGTGTCATTGTGCAAAACAACTGAGGAACAGCATCTCATTTTGCTTGGGCAGCTTACAGCCAAGTGGTATGAATATTGGTTTCTCTAACCAAGTAACCCCGGCATTCCCTCTCTCTCTATCACTCCCCCACCCAACTCGCACCAGCTTCTTGTTTTCATCCAACAGCTAACAATGGCCTGTTTCCATTATCATTGTTACTTTTTTGCATATCTTTCATTCATTGTTCTTTATCTCTCTACATCATCGTCTATATTTCTTGTTTCCCTTATCCCTAACTAGTCTGGAGAGGGGTCTTGATCTGAAACGTCACCCATTCCTTCTCTCCAAAGATGATGCCTGTCCCGCTGAGTTACTCCAGCATTTTTTGTCTATCGATTGTTTTGTTTAGTTTAAAGATACAGTGAGTCCGTTCTGACCAGTGATCCCCGCACATTAATGCTATTGTACACAAGTTACAATTTTACAAATTACAATTTAACCAAACCAGTTAACCTATAAACCTGTATGTCTTTGGAGTGTGGGAGGAAAACCGGAGCACCCGGCAAAAACCCACGCGGTCACTGGGGAGACCGTACAAACTCCGTAGAGACAGCACCCGTAGTCAGGATCGAACCCTATTTTCTGCAACTGTGAGGCAGCAACTCTACCGCTGCGCCACCGTGCCGCCTGTGGCCTAAAATTAAACTCATCAGGTTTGGTATTTCCCTGCTCTCCCAGCCTGTCTTTGAAAGTATAAAGTGATGATTGATTAAGTGTTTTTTTAAACTGTTTCTGAAATTTCCTTCCTTTCTTAGCGCAGTATTTTTGATAATGTTGATATACCCGGTATATCCAAAACCACAAAACCATTGGTTAACCAAATAGCTTTGCTTTGCAATTTATTCCAGGAAAAGTTTACATTGCCCTTGGACGCTGAGGTATTGGAAAAGTTGGTGAAATATTGCACTCACAGGAGGTAGGTTCTTTCTGAATGAGAATATTGGAAACCCTCCACCATGACTGCAAAGTATCTCAGGCACGAGGTCACCAGGGAGTCCTTGTTAGGACACGAGTGCAGTTTGTGAAGGTCTAATCTTTGGAGAAGCCCGCAACACTGGCAAATCTCTGCGGGATCCACCTACTCCTGCCTGCTGAAGGAAAAGTAGAAGAATCCTTCTCCCTTTGAGTATCATGTTTGGAATAAAGCAAACTGCTGGAGGAACTCAACAGGTCAGGCAGCATCTATGGAGGTAAATGGACAGACAACAATTTGGGTTGGGAACCTTGTTCAGACTGATAGTGTAAGAGGGAGATAGCTGGAAGAAAGTGACAAAGAGAAGCTAGTTATGGGTGAATCCAGGTGAGAAGAGTTGATTGGCGATGAAGCAAGTCATAGAGTTATAGTCATAGAGTCATAGAGTGATACAGCATGGAAACAGGCCCTTTGGCCCAACTTGCCCATACCAGCCAAACTGTCCCAGCTACACTAGTCCCACCTGCTTGTATTTAACCCCTATCTCTCCAAACCTGTCCTATCCATGTACCCTGTCTATCTGTTTCTTAAATGTTGAGATAGTCCCAGCCTCAACTACCTCTTCTGGCAGCTCGCTCCATACACCCAACATCCTATGTGTAAAAAAGTTACCCCTCAGATTCCTATTACATCTTTTCCCCTTCACTTAAACCTATGTCCTCAGCTCTCAATTCCCCTACTCTGGATAAGAGTCTCTGTGCATCTACCCATCTACCCGATCTATTCCTCCATAATATTTTAGACAACTCTATCAGATCGCCCCTCATCTTCCTGTGCTCTTGGAATAGAGCCCTAGCCTGCTCAACCTCTTCCAAAAGCTAAGGCCCCAGAATCCTGGCACAACCTCACATAACTATCTCTACCATTTTCCAGTTTGACATCTTTTCCTAAAACATGGTGCCCAGAACTGAACACAATATTCTAAATGTGGCCGCGCCAACGTCTTATACAACTGCAACCATTCAGACCTTCCATGGCTGATCATTCTATACCCAATACTCTGACTGATGAAGACTTTTCGAGAGTTCCACCCTCTTGTGTGTGAAAAAAGTCTATCCGGTCTTAAAGGATTTCCCCCTTAACTCCTTGTCCTGGACTTCCCCAACATCGAGAACAATCTCTCTGCTCTATAATGCTCCCACAGCCATACCATTCACTGTGTAGGTCCTGCTCAGGTTAGACTTCCCGAAATCCAACACCTCACATTTCTATGTATTAAATTCCATCAACCATTCCTCAGCCCAACTGGTCAAATGATCAAGATCCCGCTGCAATTTTTTCACAACCAACTTCACTATCTGCAAAAGCATCCACTTTGTATCACCTGCAAACTTGCTAATCTTGCCATGTATGTTCTCACCAAAATCATTGAGAGAGATGACAAACAGTAATCGGCCCAGCACCAAACCCTGAGGCACATCACTTGTCACAGGCCTCCAGTCTGAGAAGCAACCTTCCACCAGCACCCTCTGCTTCCTTTCATGAAGTCAATTTTCTATCCATTCACCTATCTCTCCTTGAATCCATGCGATCTAAACTTCCAGGTGGGGAGAGAAGGCTGAAGATAGTAACCAAATCTGGAGGTGGGGGAGACAAATGGATACAATGGTAGGATATGATAAGGAAGGGAGAACTAGAAAGATTGGTGGGTTAAAGAAAACAGGGAGTGGATGAAGGAAATGGGGGGGGGGGGGTGTGAATTGGTGGGTAGAAAATGGGGGAGCCTAGGTAGGGAGATGTTGTGTTATGTCCAAAATGCAACAGTGAGTAGCAAATTGTAAGATGTGCAGGATATTTGAATGGACCCGAGAAGAGAAACATAAAAACATAGAAACATAGAAAGTAGGTGCAGGAGTAGACCATTCGGCCCTTCGAGCCAGCACCACCATTCATTATGATCATGGTTGATCATCCAGAATCAGTACCCTGTACCTGCTTTAAAGGATTGTACAGGCTAGATGCAGGAAAAATGTTCCCAATGTTGGGGGAGTCCAGAACCTGGGGTCATAGTTTAAGAATAAGAGGTAGGCCATTTAGTTCTGAGATGAGGAATAACTTCTTCACCCAGAGAGTTGTGAATCTGTGGAATTCTCTGCCACAGAAGGCAGTGGAGGCCAATTCACTGGATGTTTTCAAGAGGGAGTTAGATTTAGCTCTTCGGACTAAAGGAATCAAGGGATGTGGGGAAAAAGCAGGAACGGGGTGCTGATTTTGGATGATCTGCTATGATCATATTGAATGGTGGCGCTGGCTCGAAGGGCAGGAGCTGCTGTGTGCACAGGTGGGGGCGGCGATCGCCACGACGAGCCGGGTGCCGACGAGTGCGACAGGCCTGGGTCCTGCAGCCGGTGAGTGTGGTCGGAGCTGGAGCCGCTGAGCCCAAACTCCCACCTCCCCCACACACCCGTTGGGGAAACCAGGCCTCCCATGTGACTGGGACCCAACGGGTCCCACTTAGTCTAGTTTCTCCTTAAATGTTAGTAAGGAAAAAATATTTAATTTATTTCAAAGTGTAATTTTAATATACTGCATCAAACTGAAAATAAGATGACACTACAACACAAGCATATTAGAATTTCTCTGCAAATCTTCTCTTGAATTGAGTTTTTATATGTTTTGATACATTAATTAATAGTTATTACGGTTTAACCAATAGTTACATCAGTTAATTTATGAATAACTTCCTAAATATTTCAGCAACCTTACCTTCATTACCAGGAATCCCCTGATTAGATAATGCGGTGACCAAACATTTTTGAATCTCAATTCACAGAATGCCATTAATTGGCCATTCATTGGGAGACTTGTTCAACCCTGAACCAAAGAGAATAGTGTCTGAAGAAGGGTCCCAACCCGAAACATCACATGTCCTTTTTCTCCAGAGATGCTGCCTGTCCCACTAAGTTACTTTAGCATTTTTTGTGTATCTTTGATAATAAACTAGCATCTGCAGTTCTTTGTTTCTACATGGAGAATAAATAACTTTCTGTTATCATATTTAATTGGAGAAGGCAGATTGCTCCTGTCTATTGACTGTCTGAATATAATTTATCTTTGTCCAGCAGTTCTTTAGCAAACCACCAATTTGACCATGTCAGTGACCTTCACATCTGTGCGCTACAATGCAGAGGCGATAGACAGGTAGAAGGTCAGATGTCTGCACATCCCACCCACTCAGTTGAGGGACTCACCACAGAGTCCAATGATGTGAACTTTTCCTGATACCGTTGGCAGCAGCATCAAAAGATTTTCTCTTCAGTCGTGGTTCAGGGCACAAAATCATTAAGCATCAATTTTTCGGCATGATGAGCAGTGATTTAGTTACAATTTTGATCCCTGAATCACACTGGCAACATTTGCCCAGAAGTTCCACTGCTTACATGCACAGAACATCGAACAGTACAGCACAGGACCAATCCCTTCAGCATTGAATGTTCATGCTGAATACAATGCAAAATTAAACTAATCTCCTCAGTCTGCACGTGACCCATATCCCTCCATTCTACTTTCATTCCATTTTAGAGCACATGGTATTGGGGGTAGGGTGTTGACGTGGATAGAAAATTGGTTGGCAGACAGGAAGCAAAGAGTAGGAGTGAACGGGTCCTTTTCAGAATGGCAGGCAGTGGCGAGTGGAGTGCCGCAAGGCTGGGTGTTTGGGCCGTAACTGTTTACCATATATGTTAATGATTTGGAAGAAGGAATTAGGAGCAACAGTAGCAAGTTTGCGGATGACACAAAGCTGGGTGGCAGTGTGAACTGTGAAGAGGATGTAAGGAGGTTGCAGGGTGACCTGGACAGATTGAGTGATTGGGCAGATGCGTGGCAGATGCAGTATAATATAGATAAATGTGAGGTTATCCACTTTGGTGGCAAAAACAAGGGGGCAGATTATTATCTCAATGGGGTTAGGTTAGGTAAGGGGGAGGTACAGCGAGACCTGGGCGTCCTTGTACACTGGTCACTGAAGGTTGGCGTGCAAATACAGCAGGGAGTGAAGAAAGCTAATGGAATGTTGGCCTTCATAAGAAGAGGATTCCAGCATAGGAATAGAGAATTTATTCTGCAGTTGTATATGGGTCTGGTGAGACCACATCTGGAGTATTCCATACAGTTTCGGTCTCCTAATTTGAGGGAGGACATCCTTGTCATTTAGGCAGTGCAGCGTAGGTTCACGAGATTGATCCCTGGGATGGCGGGACTGTCATATGAGGAAAGATTGAAAAGACTAGGCTTCTATTCACTGGAGTTTAGAAGGATCAGGGGGAATCTTATAGAAACATATACAATTATAAAAAACTGGACAAGCTAGATGCAGGAAAAATGTTCCCAATGTTCGGCAAGTCCAGAACCAGGAGCCACAGTCTTAGAATAAAGGGGAGGCCATTTAAGACTGAGGTGAGAAAAAACTTTTTCACCCAGAGAGTTGTGAATTTGTGGAATTCCCTTCCACCAAGGGCAGTGGAGGCCAAATCACTGGATGGATTTAAGAGAGTTAGACAGAGCTCTAGGGGCTAGTGGAATCAAAGGATATGGGGAGAAGGCAGGCACGGGTTATTGATTGGGAACGATCAGCCATGATCGCAATGTATGGCGATGCTGGCTTGAAGGGCCGAATGGCCTCCTCCTGCACCTATTTTCTATATTTCTATGTTTCTGCATGGAACTGCCTCCACTGCTTGTTGAATTATATAGTTTTTAATATATTGCTATGAGGCTGCAGGGCGACTTAGATAGGTTGGGTGTGGGCAGATACATGGCAGATGCAGTATAATGTGGATAAATGTGAGGTTATCCACTTTGGTGGTAAGAACAAGAAGGCAGATTATTATCTGAATGGTGTCAGATTGGGAAAAGGGGAGGTGCAACGAGACCTAGGTGTTCTTGTACATCAGTCAGTGAAAGTAAGGTACTGATTCTGGATGATCAGCCATGATCATATTGAATGGTGGTGGTGGCTCGAAGAGCCGAATGGCCTACTCCTGCACGACTCCGGCGATCAAAGTGGGGCCGGCCACGCGAGGCCGTACGGCTCAAGCGACCACGGTAGGTCGCGCTCACCGCATGCAGTCGCATGCTGGTGGGACAGGCCCTTTACTTATTTCCACCTTGAGCAGGAAGGCAATTGCTTAGGTGCTATCTTATTTTACTTTGTATTTTTTATCTTTCTGATTTAATTAATTTCCAGTTCTTTAATGAGTTTTTCAAAAAACAAGACCTTTGTAATAATTGTTATGTTGTTCATGTAGTAGCTTTAATTGTCTACTTAATAGCGTTTCAATATATTTTTGATGATCAGAGATTTTAAAAAAAAGCTCAAAGGCAATGAGCTGCAAAAAGACGAACAAGGTGTTTGGGAAGCAGGCCATCGGATTACCCTGCCTGAGCCATTGTCTGCTCTCCTTTATACAAGTATTCTCGGACACAGAGGCTGGGGTGGAAGATTGCAACCTTCACGTGGTCCACCCTGTTTCGACGAATACAATCAACCCGGCATGCACAATCAAATAAACCATGTTGTCCTACAACTTTAGGCTGTGCATGCCATACACAAGAAGAAGGATGACACAGAGGCTCAGCTTGGCTGACCTTCCATATCAACGATACGTTAGTATATTGTGGTATTCAAGCTGAATTCAAGTGGAAGTTTGGATCCAGAATGTTTTTTGCAGAGGCCTTAAAACCATCAGGTGCCTTTGTGGGCATCACGTTGACGCAGCTGGTAAAGCTGCTGCCTCACATGGCCAGAGACCCAAGTTCGATACTCGGTTGGCATATATGTGGAGTTTGCACGTTCTCCCTGTGAGCATATGGGTTTCCTCCGGGTGCTCCAGTTTCCTCCCATATCCCAAAGATATATGAGCTTGTAGGCTAATTGGCTTCTCTAAATTGCCCCTCGAGTGTAGGGAGTGGATGAGATTGTGGGACAACATAGAACTGGTGTAAACGGGTGATTAATGGTCGGCATGGACCCGGTGGGCAACAGGGAGCTTTCTTGTCTGTTGCTTCGACGTGGTTGGTCCACGACAGATAGTTGGTAATATATGTCAACGATATTAGGAACTTGCAGCTCTCAACCATCTTCGCTTGGGCACCATTGATACTGATTGGGGCTTCATCATTGTAATAAAGGATTGATGGTACGGAAGACCATACTGAATGCTTCCACTGTGATTCAAAATGCTAACCAAGATACCACCTTTTGTGCCAAGTGACCAGTACTTTGAAGATAATCACTAAGGATGACAAAAGGGCAGCACAGTGGCTCAGCAGTAGAGTTGCTGCCTTACAGCGCCAGAGACCCGGGTTCAATGCTGACCATAGGTGCTGCATATAAGGAGTTTGTTTCCCTGAGGCCACGCGAGTTTTCTTCGGGTGCTCTGGTTCCCTCCGATATTCCAAAGACCTGCAGGTATTTTGGCTTCTGTAAATTGAAAATGGTTCCTAGTGTGTGGGACAGTGCTAGTGTACTGGACGAGCACTGGTCGGTGCAGACTCGGAGGGCCGAGGGCTTGTTTTCACACTGTATCTCTAAAGTCCAAAGACATAGAAGTTGGTGCAGCTTCCTCATAGGTCTAGGGAGCTCCACTCGATCACTGTGATCATCGAGCACGACCTCAGATGCTGTCGGTTTGGAGTTTGCATGACTGGGCAGGTTTTTGCCTGGTACTCCGGTTTCTTCCCGCAGCCCAAACTTGAGCTGGCAGGTTAAATGGTCCCTCTGTGTAAAAGAATGACATTACAGTTGATGGGTGTGGGAGGGAGAAAAAGTGGCAGGGGTACAGGGAAATAAGAGAGCAAATGGCATAGATGAGATTGATTTACTGGGAGCTGGCATGGACCAGATGGGCCAAATATTCTTAATATGCAAGTCAGATTCAATATCTTGGCCTAGATCCTAATGAAGACAGTCTTTTCTGGTGTGTCTAATAGCTTCAGGACATTGTTGTTGGTGAAGATTCTACTGCCAACACAAGCAGTGACAGCAATAAAAGACATCCCGTCTAACATGTAAAAGACGACTGAATCCAATTATTTTATAAATTGCATTCTTCTGTTGAAAAACAAGATTAAAATTTGTTAAGAATGCCTAAAACTGTATAAATTACCCAATAGAAATTAGCAGTCAGTCCAAATGCCAAGAAACCTCCCTGGTTGGTGGCATTATACAAGCTACATTGTAGAGATAGCTCCCAAAATACTTATATTGAAGTCATTATTAGTGAATTTCAAAGGCAAAGAACAAAGCACTCCTGATATGCATGTATAGTACTACCAAACATTTCTTGGCAGACTGCAGAAAAAAAAAACAACAGCAGTTGCTGGTTAATACACAAAAGGAATACACAAAGTGCTGGAGTAACTCAGTGAGTCTGGCACCATCTCTGGAGAACATGGATAGGCGATGTACTGAGTCAAGACCCTTCTTCAGACTGGGGATGGTGAGAACACAACAATGGTAAGCAAAGATCCTATAGCAAGCAAGGTAGACCACTCCTGCTAAATGCAATGGACTGACGTGTAGTATGCAACGGAACGGAATGTGGGCCTTTTTTTCATCCATTTCTGTAACCGGACCCGACCCAACCCGACCCGCAGTGTAATCAATGTTGCGGGGGAACAGTTTGTGTTAATAAATTAAAATTCTGAAAATGAGATTTTTACCAAATAACTTGCTTGCTATAGGATCTTTGGTGGTAAGGGCTGGGTTCAGAGGGGGCAGAGAAGCGGACGGATACCCGGGGGAGGTAATGTAGGGGGGACAATGGCCATTGCCTCGGAATAAAAGGATGTTCCTTTAGAAAGGAAATTAGGAGGAATTTCTTTAGTCAGAGGATGGTGAATTTGTGGAATTCATTGCCACAAAAAATGTGGAGGCCAATGGATATTTTTAAGGCGGGGATTGATAGATTCTTGATGAGTACAGGTGTCAGGATTTATGGGTAGCAGGCTGGAGAATGGTGTTGAGCAGGAAAGTTAGATCAGCCATGATTGAATGGTGGCGTTGATGGACTGAAAGGCCTAAATCTGCTCCTATGACTTCTGAAAACCTGCAGACTATAATCTTGCATGGATGTACAATACAACTTCTTGCATGTGACCATATCACATGGTCAACTATTGCAACATTGCAAATATTTCTGCCATTATCGAGGTTCAGTTGAGCATCAACTCCGACAGTGACGGATATCGGGGTTACGATGGGGGTTCGGAGAAGTAGTGTGGCTTGAAGAGGGGGAAGGGTAGCAGGATCCAGTGGTGCCTAACTGAGATTTCCTGTGGGGGAGGGGAGCAGCAGGACATCCGCAGGAGAGTCAGACCACGTGGTGTTAGAGCCGGCAGCGTGGAGGCCTTCGACCTGTAACTGGGCCTGAAATCCAGGTGTGTCGAAGGCCCCGGCTGGCAGGGAGAAGCAAGGATTGGCAGAGTCAATGGTCATGGCCCATGTGTGGCAGGAGTGCAGGTAAGGAGCGGCAGTGGCAGTGGCAGAGGGCAGTGGCAGTGGGTGTGAGCAATGGGCAGAGAGCAATGGGCCGTGGCAAGCATGGCCAGGAAGTGGCTGAGGAAGCTAAGCGGGCCGACGGTGGTGTCGGCGATGGTGTCTGTAGGTCTGGCCTGGAAGCTGCCTGAAGAAGGGTCTCGACCCAAAACATCACCTATCCATGTTCTCCAGAGATGCTGCCTGACCCGCTGAGTTACTCCAGCACTTTGTGTCCTTTCTTGGCACACTCTTTTTAGCACTAGTAGTGTCAGAAACTTATAGTCTTTTCCCCTCTCCCTTCAGGCAAAGGATATAGAGGTGTGAAAGCGCACACCTCTCGATTCAGGTGTGAATCGTCCATTCCCCCACTCGCAACATCCATTGCAGGTGATCCACTACCCCTGGTCCTCACCTTTCACCCCACCAGCCGGCACATACAACACATAGTCCTCTGCCAGTTTCGCCACCTCCAACGTGACCCCTCCACTCGCCACATCTTCCCATCTCCCCCCCGTCTGCCTTCCGCAAAGACCGCTCCCTCCGCAACTCCCTTGTCAATTCTTCCCTTCCCTCCCGCTCCACCCCTTCCCCGGGCACTTTCCCTTGCAACCGCAAGAGATGCTACACTTGTCCCTTCACCTCCCCCCCTCCACTCCTTTCAGGGACCCAAGCAGTCCTTCCAAGTCCGACAGAGGTTCACCTGCACCTCCTCCAACCTCATCTACTGCATCCGCTGCTCCAGATGCCAGCTGACCTATATCGGTGAGACCAAGCGGAGGCTTGGCAATCGTTTCGCCGAACACCTCCGCTCGGTCAACAATAACCAACCCGACCTCCCGGTGGTTCAGCACTTCCCATTCCGTATCCGACCTCTCGGTCCTGGCACTTCATATTCCGCTTGGGGAGTCTGCATCCTCTGGGCTTGAACATTGAATTTTCTCAATTCTATTCTCCCCCTCTCTCCCTCCCCCTCCCCAAAGTCGCACTAGCTTCTCATTTTCACACTACAAACAGCTTACAATGGCCCGTTTCCTTTATCAGCGATACTTTTTTGCATATCTTTCATGCATTGTTCTTTATCTCGCCACATCACCGGCTATATTTCTCGTTTCCCTGATCCCTAACCAGTCTGAAGAAAGGTCTCGACCCGAAACATCGCCTACCTCCTTCGCTCCTTAGATGTTGCTGCACCCGCTGAGTTTCTCCAGCCTTTTGTGTACCTTCAGACACTGAACATGGACTTACATATATTGTACACGTTTAGAGGAATATTAATGTTCAAGCATAGATGTGTGGTGGCATTCATGTGCTTAGATTATATCACTAGACCTCTCTCCAAGAATAGATAGACTAAATTTCACTAATATGCTAAGACGGATGCATTTTTATGCGATTGCATCACTGTATTTCAACATAAATTAGCCTTAATCTCGAAGTCGCTTTTCAGAGAGATTTATCATTGAGATGTTTAATTTGTCAATTTAATTTTCATCATGAAGATTACTGTGGATTTTGTACAAAATGTTAACATGTCCAAATTAATTTATTTCAATTTTTTCTTCATTATTTTCCAGGACTTTTTGTAACTGGGTTTATTTTTTTTGCATTTATTTTTCTGAAGATTGCAGCAGAATTTAAAGACATAATGTTCGAATATTATAATAAAATGTGGATGCTTTAAAACCAATAGAAGACCTGTACAGATTTTGTGAGCCTTTATTTTTTTTTCCATTTGCTATCATAATCTGGGCTGCGAAAATGTAAGGAAGATCTTTTCTAATGATGGTTCTTATGAAATAGAAATAAATTTATATTCTTTGAGAAATAAATTGATTAAAAATTCACAGGTAATGTACAGTTTTTTGTTGCAGGGAAAGTTTTTAATTTGTTTATTATTGTATATGCCTATTATATAGTCTGTTGACAACCAATTACAATTTTTTGCTTTTGAGAAGATAAAGTTATGTCACTCTCTTTCTCTTCTGGAATATGTAACCATTGCACTTGGACTGCAATAAAAGTCCAAATAATACTGTACTGATATATCTAATCAACATTGTCAGCTGAAGGAGGATTCATCTAGATCAAGAAGACCAAGAAATTCACATGCAAGACATGATTTTATTAAGTTATGTGCAGAAAAGACGATAAACATGGTGGTTTAATTGTACCGTTCCGGAAACACAACAAGGAACATCCAGGCATGAATTATACCGGTATCCAATTATAACATGATTTCCATCAGGAACCCAAGACAACTTAAAAGTTACTTCAGAAATAGAAAAAAAGTCTAGAGAAAATAAATTGTTTCCATGCAACAATCCCACAGTGATCAGATACTATTGTTCCTTAAGAATACAGCTGCTAGTTTAGCTGTGTGTGAAATTCACAAACCATCACTTTGATTGAAACGTGTGTAGAATGCTGTATTCATAAATGTAACAAAAAGCCTTCTGTATTTTTAGTATTGCAGTAACAAAAGTAAACGTCTAGCTATTAAATAGACCTTTATTTCTGAAGAATAACTTTGTCTGAAATTCCTCAGCCCCTAACCACCTGTGACACAATTGTCTTTATAGCATGAATCTCTGTAACGCAGGTTTCTTCAGAACACCGTATTGTGTTATAGCAGGGCTCTCGCTTAACTTTTTTTCCCTGTTGCCAGCCGGGCAACCTTGAAAGCTTTTTAGGTTGCCAAATGACAGTTTAGGTGGTCATTTAAGACGGTTTACATGACGCGTGCGATAATGTGCTCGGACGAAGTGCATAGTTACCAGTCAGAATTATGCTCAGAAATTAGTCAGAAAGAAGCATTCACATATTATGTTCAAGAAGGAACTGCAGATGCTGGAAAATCGAAGGTAGACAAAAGTGCTGGAGAAACTCAGTGGGTGCAGCAGCATCTATGGAGCGAAGGAAATAGGCAACGTTTCAGGCCGAAACTCATCAGTCTGAAGAAGGGTCTCGACCCGAAACGTCGCCTATCTCCTTCGCTCCTTAGATGCTGCTGCACCCGCTGAGTTTCTCCAGCTTTTTGTGTACCCTCGATTCTCCAGCATCTGCAGTTCCTTCTTTAACAACATGATATATACCACAAGGACATGCAGCAAAATTATAATACAATATCTCAACTCTTTTTACACATTGCAATTAATGCAATTTCTATTAGTTCTTTCCACATCCAAACAAAAATGTGGTTGGATTATTCAGCAAATTATCAACCTGTGTCAATAAATCCTGGACCATGCACACTACAGATTGATGCAAGCATGTTTTCTGTGAAGGACCGAAAATTACCATGACATGGCCATAGCATGGGTCGTCATTGCTATTGGCACAGAATCACTCTGGCTTCCCACATAATTTATCCATAACAAAATATACAGGTTGCAAGGAAATTTCTAAAGACATTTTATGATAATAGCTGTTAAAACCGACTATACCCATCTGACAGGTTAAACATTACACAAACTGACAAGAGATGGCCAAAGGACCTAACTGCAGCACATGTTCTTTTGGTAATATGTTTAAAGGTTGTCAAAACAAATAATAACATTGGGAATTAAAACACATTTGATTGCATTCCGTTAACAAACATAGCCAATGTTCGCTCTGAAGACCATGAATCACAATAGGGTCAGGGGGTGTGTGAATCAGTGCGGGGTGGATAGATGGAGGGGGGGGGGGGGGGGTTGAGAAAGCAATCGATGTGGAATGGATGGATTGAGGCAGGTGAATTAGTACGTGTTGGTTGGAGTATGTAAAATTGTGAGGGGAGAGCACGGGGGATGTCAGTGGTATTGAATCGGGGGATCAGTACGGGATGGATGGGGGGGGGGGGGATCAGTACCGGATGAATAGGGGGTTCAGTACAGGATGAATGAGGGTAGACAAAAATGCTGGAGAAATTCAGCGGGTGAGGCAGCATCTATGGAGCTAAGGAAATAGGCAATGTTTTGGGTCGAGACCCTTTTTCAGACTGTTCCCCCCCCCCCCCATTCTTCTTGAATGGGGGGGTCAGTACAGGATGGATGGGGGGGGGGGGGTCAGGACAGTGTAGATCAGAGAGTCTGTGCAGGATGAATGGAAGATCACTACTGGATGAATGAGGGGATCAGTATAAGATGAATAGGGGATCAGTACGGGATGAATGGGAGAATCAGTGCAGTATGAATGGGGGGAGAGAAGTGCAGGATGGATGGGAAGGGGGGGGGGGATCAGTACAGGATGAATTGGGGGGACCAGTGTAGGATGGATGGGGGGGTGGCAGGAGAATCAATGCGAGGTGGGTAGGGTGATGAATAGATTTGGGGGGGGGGGGGGGGTAGATATGGAGGGGAGCACAGGGGATGTCAGTGAGGACTGAATAGAGGAGGGAATGGGGATCAGTGCGGGATGGAGAGGAGGGGTCCCAGGATAAGAGGGATGGAGGGGCAGCATACGAGAGAGAGAGAGAGAGAGGGGGGAAAGTGCAGATGAGGTGGGGAGCAAGGAAGGTCAACGCTCCTCGGACAACATCGCCCCGCTGCCTTGGCCGTCCCTGTCCAACGCCAAAGTGCTGCCGCCAAAGGGAGTGGCGGTTGGGATCTCCTCGCCACCGCCTCCCCTCCTCCGCCAGCCGACAGCAAGATGCGGGGTCGAGCGGTGCAGCTCAAAGATCCTATAGCTACAGTGGCTTGCAAAAGTTTTCATACCACTTGAACTTTTCCACATTTTGTCACGTTACAACCACAAACGTAAATGTATTTAATTGGATTTTATGTGACAGACCAACACAAAGTGGTGCATAATTGTGAAGTGGAAAGAAAATGATACATGGTTTCCAAATTTTTTTACAAATAAATAACTGAAAAGTGTGGCGAGCAAAAGTATTCAGCCCCCAAGTCAATACTTTGTAGAACCACCTTTCGCTGAAATTACAGCTGCAAGTCTTTTGGGGTATGTCTCTACCAGCTTTGCACATCTAGAGACTGAAATGTGTTGCCATTCCTCTTTGCAAAATAGCTCAAGCTCAGTCAGATTGGATGGAGAGCGTCTGTGAACAGCAATTTTCAAGTCTTGCCAGAGATTCTCGATTGGATTTAGGTCTGGACTTTGACTGGGTCATTCTAACACATGAATATGCTTTGATCTAAACCATTCCATTGTAGCTCTGGCTGTATATTTAGGGTTGTTGTCCTGCTGGTAGGTGAACCTCCGCCCCAGTCTCAAGTCTTTTGCAGACTCTAACAGGTTTTCTTCCAAGATTGCCCTGTATTTGGCTCCATCCATCTTCCCATCAACTCTGACCAGCTTCCCTGTCCCTGCTGAAGAAAAGCATCCCCACAGCATGATGCTGCCACCACCATGTTTCACAGTGGGGATGGCGCGTTCAGGGTGATGTGCAGTGTTAGTTTTCCGCCACACATAGCGTTTTGCATTTAGGCCAAAAACTTCAATTTTGGTCTCATCAAACCAGAGCACCTTCCTCCACATGTTTGCTGTGTCCCCCACATGGCTTGTGGCAAACTGCAAATGGGACTTCTTATGGCTTTGTTTCAACAATGGCTTTCTTCTTGCCACTCTTCCATAAAGGCCTGATTTGTGGAGTGCACGACTAATAGTTGTCCTGTGGACAGATTCTCCCACCCGAGCTGTGAATCTCTGCAGCTCCTCCAGAGTTACCATGGGCCTCTTGCCTGCTTCTCTGATCAATGCTCTCCTTGCCCGGCCTGTCAGTTTAGGTGGATGGCTATGTCTTGGTAGGTTTGCAGTTGTGCCATACTCTTTCCATTTTCGGATGATTTAGATGAACAGTGCTCCGTGAGATGTTCAAAGCTTGGGATATTTTTTATAACCTAACCCTGCTTTAATCTTCTCCACAACTTTATCCCTGACCTGTCTGGTGTGTTCCTTGGACTTCATGATGCTGTTTTTTCACTAATGTTCTCTAACAAACCTCTGAGGCCTTCACAGAACAGCTGTATTTATACTGTGGTTAGATTACACACAAGTGGACTCTGTTTACTAAGTAGGGTTACACAAAAAGCTGGAGAAACTCAGCGGGTGCAGCTGCATCTAAGGAGCGAAGGAGATAGGCGACGTTTCGGGTTGAAACCCTTCTTCATAGAGACCCTTCTTCTTTACTAAGTAGGTGACTTCTGAAGGCAATTGGTTGCGCTGGATTTTATTTAGGGGTATCAGAGTAAAGGGGGCTGAATACTTTTGCACGCCACACTTTTCAGTTTTTTATTTGTAAAAAATTTGGAAAACCATGTATCATTTTCATTCCACTTCACAATTATGCGCCACTTTGTGTTGGTCTATCACATAAAATCCCAATAAAATACATTTACGTTTGTGGTTGTAACTTGACAAAAAGTTCAAGGGGTATGAAAACTTTTGCAAGCCACTGTATATGATCTTGGTGCAGCTGCTTCAGTCGGCGGAAGGAGACCTCCCTCCCTCCCTCTCCCCCTCTCTCCCGGCCTCGGCGTGCGAGAGTGGTTGTATTGAAAGCGCCGTTAACGGGTTTGCAGGCAGTGGCCATTATCAGGGCGATAGCGGCCGCTGTCTGCAAATCAAAAGCTACTGCTGCAAATCCACCAACTGCGCTTTCAAAGCAACCCTCGCACGCCGAGGCCGGGAGGAGGGAGGGAGGGCGGGGGAGGCCTTCTTCCGCCGGGCGGGGTGCGGGAGGAGGAGGAGATGGAGCTGCTGTCGCGGCACTGTTGCCGCTATTCGAGACCCGTCATTCGCTCCGACCCTTCATCACCCCGCTCCTAGTATCTTTGCCCCACAATCAAAGATTCTAGAGGAATACAGCCGCCGCCGTTGACACGAAGCTTCACGCTCCTATTCTCCAGAGATGCTGCCTGACCTGCGGAGTTACTCCAGTTTTTTGTGTCTATCGGTATAAACCAGTATTTGCTTGCCAAGCCGGGCAAAATGAGTCGGCTTTTAGGTTGCCCGGCGGCAATTTGGGTGGTCATTGGCACCCGGGCAACCGCTAATTTCGATCCCTGTTACAGTAGAACTATCTGAAGTTGGAAAATGCAGAATCTATTAAGGTAATGGAAAGGGTATTGAGAAAATAGGTTCAGACAGAGTCAACATGGATTCATGACAGGGGAATCAGGTTCAGCTAATTTTTTACTTTAATTTAAAAATACAGCATACATAAAGGTCCTTCGACCCACCGAGTTTCCTACAATTCCCCGAGTCCCATACAACTCTCACTAACTTCTACAGATGTACCATATAAAGCATTTTATCAGGATGCATCACAGCTTGGTTTGGGAACAGCTCCATCCAAGACCACAAGAAATTGCAACGAATTGTGGATGCTGTCCAGACCATCACACAAACCAACCTCTGTTCTATTGCCTCCATTTATGCCTCACGTTACCTCGACAAGGCCAGCAGCATAATCAAGGATGAGTCACTCCCTCTTCTTCCCTCTCCCATTAGGTAAAAGGTGTAGGTGTGAAAACGCACAGCTCCAGATTCGGGGTGGGAAGTTTCTTCCCAGCTGTTATCAGGCAACTGATACACTTAGACATTGACATTATCAGGCATTGACTATACCCAAGGCAGCAATTGGAGTTATTGACTCATACAGAACGGAAACAGCCCGTTGACCCAACTGACCTACACCAACCAAGATGCCCCATCTATGCTAGGCCCATTTGAGTGAATGAATAACTTTAGTGGCCAAGTATGTACACATACAAGGAATTTGCCTTGGTGCTCCGCTCGCAAGTAACAACATGACATACAGTAACAATTAATAGCCCTGTCCCACGGTGCAAATTCATTCCAAGAGCTCTCCAGAGTTTAAAAAAAAAAATCAAACTCGTGGTAAGCACAGAGAATGAACGTAGCGGGTAGGTCGGAGCTCGGGGACGTCTCTTAGTGCTAACAGCAGGTACTCGGGAAGACTCATGAAGATTTTTCAACATGATGAAAAATGTCCACGAGAGCCCCGAGTACCGACGAGTGGCCATTACCGTAATCTCTGAGTTCGAATCAGGGCAAACTCGGGAGAACTCTTGGAATGAACTCGTACCGTGGGACAGGGGTTTAAGAATGACACATAAAACATGAAACATTGCTTCCTGTTGTCCCATGGCCCTCCAAACCTTTCCTTTCCATGCACCTGTCAAAGTGTCCTCTAAATGCTTTAATAGTACCTGCCTCAACTACCTCGTCCGGCAGCTCATTCCATTTACCCACCAATTGATAGATTTTTAGATAGTAAGGAAACTGTGGGCATGAAGTTAACCAGGGAAATGGCTTTGAGGTAAAAGAGCAGTGGCAGGCTTACTGAATGCCAGAGGCTGCACAATGAAATGAATGGATTATTCCTGTTCCCTTATCATACTTTTTACGGCATGTTTAAATTTTATCTCAAACACATTTAAATATGTCAAAATCTTTCATTCTTTCAGGAGGCGATTGACAAGGATTAGAAAACCTAATAGAGCAAGCACACCAGTCATGGATCACCAATCTACAAGACTGTTAGCTTTCCATTTGAATGGGAAACCTGGGCTGGAATTAATCTCTTACACTCCCCCCGCCGGCAGAAGTACAGGAAGAAACAGGAGGGATTTCCAGTTGTCCATCATAAAGTTACAGATCCTGAGGGAAATCTTGGTGTCAACTCCTAGAGTCATACAATGTGGAAACAGGCCCTTCGGCCCAACTTGCCCACACTGATCAACATGTCCCATCTACACTTGTCCCACCTGCCAACATTTGCCCAATATCCCTCTAAACCTGTCCTATCTATGTACCTCTCATGACTTCTTAAACATTGCAATCATCCCTGCCTCAATTATCTCCTTCAAACAGCCACCACCCTTTGTGTGAAAAAGTTACCACTTAGATTCCTATAAAATCTTTCCCCTTTTCACCTTCCCCAATGAATGAATCAATGAATTAATTGAATGAATGAATAAGTTTATTGGCCAAGTATTCACATACAAGGAATTTGCCTTGGTGCTCCGCCCGCAAGTGACAACATGACGTACAGTGAGAGTCAGGAATGACACATAAAACATTTATAATAAACCATTATTGATTAAACATGTGAATTAAATGAAATACCAGAGCAAAAGGAGGCTGCAGATTTTTGGTTATTGAGTAGAGCTACTACCCTCTGGTTCTAGATTCCCCCCACCCTGGGCAAGAGACTCTGTGCATCCACACACGATCTTTTCCTCAGAAAAAAAAGTACCAATCAAGAGGAGAATAGTACATTTCCAGAATCATGAAAAAGTCAGGGAGTTGAAGGAGCAAGACAATATTTAGAAGACCACAAAATGCCAAACGTATCGGAGCGTTGGAACTGATGGTGCTTCATTGTCAACAGGAGCAGACTCAAAACTCTCAAGAGCACGACGTGGGTTGACAATTGGTTAAGGTACGGCAGACAAATAATGCTGACTATTGGGATTGAACATATGAAGGCAGCTGGAAGTATGAAGTGCGATGATGTGACAGTGATACCCCTTGCAGCATGGCAAAAGCCTCAAACAATTGACAGAGGCGGGATGGATAACTGAAATGATTACACTTGATTGCAGAACAAACTAGATTGGCACCGTTCACGAAGGCTTTGCAACATGTCCATAATAATTAGGAACGGCACCACAGGGTTTCATAGAACACAATATCGTTTATGCATGCTTGTCCTTCACATAAACCTCTTGGTTGCTGTTTAATCCGTTTCACTCCATACCTTTCAATAAAGCAATACAGTGCTCACAGTCTGTTCAGTTAACCCAATATAAAAAGCTGCCTGGCTACAAATGGATCAGTGCTTCAATAAAACAATTCACAAATATAAAACGGTGTTCATTAACACAACTGCGAAAATCACTGCTTCTTATTAAATCGTATTGTATTGTTTGAGGATCTTGCCATGCTGCAAGGGGTATCACTGTCACATCATCTCACTTCATACTTCCAGCTGCGTTCAGTATGTTCAATCCCAATTGTATTGAATAAAGATCATTTTTCAGCACAGACACTGTGGGCCAAAGGGCCTGTTCTGTGCTGTACTGTTCTATGTCAAATCTTAACTTGATATATTCTTTCCACTTGCAGTGCATTCAGAAAGTATTCAGACCCCTTCACTTTTTCCACATTTTGTTACGTTACAGCCTTATTCTAAAATGGATTCTTTTTTTTTTAGGTGTTCAGAAATGCTTGCAAAGTAATTAATAATAAATAATAAATATCACATTTACACAAGTGTTCAGACCCTTTATGGGCCTGTCCCACTTGGGCGATTTTTTAGGCGACTAGGCTGTCGCTACATGGTTGCCGGGGTGTCGCCGGTATGGTCTCCTCGGTAGCCCAAAGAGTCGTACCTTTTTTCTCGGCGACAATCGGCGCCCGTGGGCTTGACACCAATG
The DNA here is from genome assembly GCA_035221665.1 of Okamejei kenojei. NCBI lineage: Eukaryota > Metazoa > Chordata > Chondrichthyes > Rajiformes > Rajidae > Okamejei > Okamejei kenojei. The sequence continues at coordinate 15,818,003 of CM069141.1, read as the reverse complement.
ATCGTAGCCTGATGTAGGTGCTGTCGCCAGGATGGCGTAGGTTGTCGCCAGGATGGCGTAGGTTATCACCGGTGCTGACTTCAGTGAATTCCATTGCAACTACCTACGTCAACCGGCGACAGGTAGCGGCGACTGAATTGTCTTACCTTGTCGTAGTTTATCGCGGGTAGATGTAGGTCATCATAGGTGCGGTTTGTAGGTGGACGTCCTAATGGGTCGCTGGTAGCTTGACGTCGACTATCTGGTAGGTCCTTGTAGACATTGTCGTAGACATTGTCGTAGGGGGGTCCAGTCGCCGGTTTTTCGGTGGCCTGCTACGAATATGACAGTCGCCGAAAATAATCGCCAAAGTGGGAGAGGCCCATTACTCGGTACAATTGAGGCACCTTTGGCAGCGATTACAGCCTCAAGTCTTCTTGGGTATGAAGCTACAAGCTTGGCACACCTGTATTTTGGTAATTTCTCTCATTCTTCTCTGCAGATCCTCTCAAGCTCTGTCAGGTTGGATGGGGAGCATCGATGCACAGCTATTTTCAGGTCCCTCCAGAGATGTTCCATCGGGTTCAAGCCCGGGCTCTGGCTGGGCCACTCAAGGACATTCACAGACTTGTCACAAAGCCACTCCCGCATTGTCTTGGCTGTGTGCTTCGGGTTGTTGTCCTGTTGGAAGGTGAACCTCCGCCCCAGTCTGAGGTCCAGAATGCTCTGGAGCAAGTTTTCATCAAGGATCTCTCTGTACTTTGTTCCTTTTATCCTTCCCTCGATCCTGACTAGTCTCCCAGTTCCTTCCGCTGAAAAACATCCCCACACCATGATGGTGCCACCACCATGCTTCACCATAGGTGTGGTAATGGCCAGGTGATGAGCGGTGCCTGGTTTCCTCCAGACGTGACGCTTGGCATTCAGGCCAAAGAATTCAATCTTGGTTTCATCAGACCAGAGACTCTTGTTTCTCATGGTCTGACAGTCATTTAGGTGCCATTTGGCAAACTCCAAGCGGGCTGTCATGTGCCTTTTACTGAGGAGTGGCTTCCGTCTGGCCATAAAGGCCTGATTGGTGGAGTGCTGCAGATATAGTTGTCCTTCTGAAAGGTTCTTCCATCTCCACTAAGGAACTCTGGAGCTCTGTCAGAGTGACCATCGGGTTCTTGCTCACCTCCCCGACCAAGACCCTTCTCCCCCGATCGCTCAGTTTGGCCGGACGGCCAGCTCTGTGAAGAGTCCTGGTGGTTCCAATGTTCTTCCATTTACGAATGACGGAGGCCACTGTGCTCTTCAGACCTGCAATGCTGCAGAAATTGTTTTATACCCTTCCCCAGATCTGTGTCTCGACACAATCCTTTCTCAGAGGTCTACAGACAATTCCTTTGTCTTCGCGGCTTGGTTTTTGCTCTGACATGGACTGTCAACTGTGGGACTTTATATAGACAGCTGTGTACCTTTCCAAATCATGTCCAATCAATTTAATTGACCACTGGTGAACTCCAATCAAGTTGTAGAAACATCTCAAGGATAATCAATGAAAACAGGATGCAACTAAGCTCATTTTTGAGTGTCATTGAAAAAGGGTCTGAATACTTGTGTAAATGTGATATTTCAGTGATTTATTTTTAATTACTTCGCAAAAATGTCTAAACACCTGTTTTTGCTTCTTCATTCTGGGGTATTATGTGTAGATTGATGATTAAAAAAAAAGAATTTAATCAATTTTAAAATAAGGCTGTAACGTAAAAAAATTGTGGATAAAGTGAAGGTGCCTGAATACTTTCTGAATGCACTGTACATTCATATATTTGATGTTCTGTCAGACGAGCTCTTGTCAGGTGTTGACAGGAGTTTCCCGCTGTGCTGAGGCTTCCAACATCCCAGCAGTTTGTCTTCAGCAAATTCAATGCACCCCAGTGATACTGATAAACAGCTTAGAGCACTAGTGACAGCAAAGGCATAGAGACCCGAAAGCTTGCCATTTATTGTTGAAGGATTGTTATGCCAAGCCAGTTGTGTGCTTTGATGCTCTGCAGCAGCTTCTTTCCCTCTGTTATTAAACTTCTGAACAGTCCTTCCATAAGCTCGTGGACTGTTTGATTCACCTCGACCCCATTGAGAAAGTGTACTTTGTCTAAGTAACTGATGTGCAACAATGCTGAGAACAATATTCTGCATTCTGTATCTTCTCCGTTGCTACATCTGTTGTGAATCAGTTTGAACTGGTTATATCCGTGTATAGTATAGCCGATCAGTTTGGATAGCATGCAAAACAAAGCTTTTCACTGCACCTCGGTAGGTGACAATACAAAACCAAAACTTAAAGCTGTTCTGGTACTTCTGCAACACTGCGGCCTAATCATCAGTGTAGATAATTACTCAGGAACGACTAGTCTACAGAACTTTCTTGGTAATTACCAGAGATCGGGCTTCTTTCAACCATGATCAATGTGATGAATGATATCAATACTACTAAGAAGCAGCACTACGTATTCAAATACTAAATTACTTAATTTAGATCTTGGAGAATCTGTGGGCTCTTAAGGCAGCATTTGACCAAGTTGGCATCATGAATCTTGAGTCGAATTCAAGCAATAAACTCTCTAATTTCAATAATGCACCCTACTATTTATAGCAATGTTATAAAATTTTGAGATTTAAAAAATCAAGTCTGCAATTTATCCCATCAGATTAAGCATAAAAAGAAGTTTAATTTGACACCCAATTCACTTTCATATCTGCAGTATTAAAAAGGTTATGGCCATTTTCATACTCGGAAATTAGCATCTTGTTCCCCATTGCCTTTCCATTGACTTAAAAGCTGTGATCTAGAACAGTCAAAAGCCCATAACTTTCTTAAAAATTAAAAGAACTCAATGAAATGTTCAGTTATTATAGATTGAAGCATTCTGAAACAAATATGAAACAACCTTACTTGGATGACCTGATATTAAAGCATATAATTAGTTAGTTATCTAATTGTAGCTAATTACAAAATTCAATTACTAGATCTAAACATCTATCCATTTCTTAAGAAAAGATAAACTTTTTTAAATTGCCTAAGTGTCCAAATAACATTCACACAATAATCTACAATATAACATGATTTTTAAATCTAATTTTCATGAATTTATAGGCCAAATGGAAGGAATTTAGTGTTTAATTCCTGTCAATTAATGGCCATTTAAATCAACTTGCGAGTGGGTTTTAGTGGAATGTGGTGGATTGGAACGTTGCGGTTTGCGCTGAGTTTCACCCACAGTCGGTATGAAAAATACAGCCGGTTCATACATTTTTTTTGTCCGCTTTTCGCAACATGAAAATGTGATTAAATGCTTCCTAAGAACCAGGTTTTTATGTAAAAATAAACTCTGTACCTTCTTTTATCGCCTACGTTAGGTCCGTTCTGTGTTCAGAGCTTTAGAAGATGATTTTTAAACTACTCTAGTTAATAAATAATATAGCGTAGTGTAAAAATAGCTTAATGAATGAAATGTCAGAGCGATTTCTCTTTAGCGATGAAATCGCCCGACATGGATCGATTTGGACTGTCTAGGGAAAAACGGCATTTTAAACCCGCCCCCCTCTGAAAGGCGCCAAAGTCGCGCACACAGGGAGCGGCAGAACTGCAGCGCCGCTAAAGGTCGGTATTGTAACATACCTACGGTTTAGTTTTGTTTATTTTATTTTATTTTATTGTCACTTGTATCGAGGTACAGTGAAAAAATTCTAGTGTGAGCTAACCAGTCAATGGAAAGATAATAAATGATTACAATCAAGTAATCCACAGTGTAAAGCTACATGATAAAGGGAATAACATTTAGTGCAAGATAAAGTCCAGTAAACTCTGATATTGTTCTATGGTATTAACATTGAGTCCCACCAAGTTCCCCTCATCATCAATATCTTGCAAACTGTTAAAGGCGTGAAACCCAACCTGACTGATTACATAATTAATAATCATTCTGAGGAAGGGTCCTAACCTGTAATGTCATCTATTCATGTTCTCCAGAAATGCTGCCTGACCTGTTGAGTTACTCCAGCACTCGGTGTCCTTATGTATAAACCAGCATCTGCAGTTCCTTTTTTCTACAGAAATCCAATAGCTAAAGGTTAAAGGCTAAAGAAATCCAGAGGTTAAACGCTGAGTGTCCTGCAACGAGTGACTCTCCTGGTATCCAAAAGACATTCCACAATTTACAAGTCAGATGGCTGATGGATTGCCCGGATGGGTGCAACTCTCCATATGTCTGGATGGGTACAACTTCAACACCACCACGGACAAAGCATCCTGTTTGATTTGCATCCCCATCCACCACCCTGAACATTTATTTGTGGGGGAACTGCCGTGAGGTGGGGAGGGGAGTACAAAGGAGGACCCAGTGTGGGGGAACCGCTGTGAGGGGGTATGCAAAATAAAGAATTTCATGGTGACCTGTCTCCTGTGACAATAAAGTATTCATTCATTCATTCATTCATTCATTATTCTCTTCTGCCACAAAAATACTGCCATTTCAGGGGTACAATCACCAGGACAATTTGTCCCGTAAAAGCATGCCTCGTAATTCATGCACCCTCCTCACACCAATCTGTACCACTTGAAGGACAGGGGCAACAATGACGTGAGACAATCATCATCTGCAGACTCCCTTACAAGTCACACACATGGCCTGACTTAGAAATACTTTGATCTTTATTTCTAAGTCTCTAAGTAAGTAAGTAAGTTTATTGGCCAAGTATTCACATACAAGGAATTTGCCTTGGTGCTCCGCCCACAAGTAACAACATGACATACAGTGACAGTTACGATTGACTCAGAAAGCACTAAACATTAAACATTCCTGGAACATACGTATTAAACATTAAACTAGATCCTGGAACATACGATGCAACTGCATCACATAGACTGCAGTGTTCGAGAAAGCGTTTCATCGCTACTTTTTCAAGAACAGATATCACTAAAGTGTGTGGTATTGTACATAGCGTAATGGCTGTAAATTGCAGCAGGATCTAGATCGGTTGGGCAAGTGGGCTGAGGAATGGTTGATGGATTTTAATACAGATAAGAGCGAAGTGTTGCATCTTTGGTGGTCTAACATGGGCAGGACCTACTCAGTGTATTGCACGGCTCTTGGAGTGTTGTAGAGCAGGGGGATCTAGAAGTGCAGGTATATAGTTCATTGAAAGTGGCATCACAGGGAGATGAATGAATGAATACGTTTATTGGCCAAGTATTCACATACAAGGAATTTGCCTTGGTGTTCCGCCCGCAAGTGACAACATGACATACAGTGACAGTTAAGAATGATACATAAAACATTAAACATTAATAATAAAACATTATTGATTAAACATGTGAATTAAATAAAATACCAGAGCGAAAGGAGGCTACAGATTTTTGGTTATTGAGTAGAGCTACTATTAGTGGAAAAAAGCTGTTTTTATATCTGGCTGTGGCAGCTTTGACAGTCCGGAGTCGCCTTCCCGAGAGAAGTGATTCAAAGAGTTTGTGGCCAGGGTGGGACGGGTCAGAGATGATCTTACCCGCTCGCTTCCTGGCCCTTGCAGTGTACAGTTCATCAATGGAGGGAAGGTTGCAGCCAATAACCTTCTCTGCTGATCGGACGATTCGCTGCAGCCTCCGGGTGTCGTGCTTGGTGGCTGAGCCAAACCAGACCATGATGGAGAAGGTGAGGACCGACTCTACAATGGCCGTGTAGAATTGGACCATCATTGCCTGCGGCAGATTGTGTTTCCTCAGCTGCCGCAGGAAGTACATCCTCTGTTGTGCGTTTTTGACTATCGAGTCGATGGTAGCCCCCCACTTAAGGTCCTTGGAGATGATGGTTCCCAGGAACTTAAAAGACTCCACAGATGTGACTGTGGTGTTGTTGATGGTGAGTGGGGTGAGGGGAGAGGGAGCTCTCCTAAAGTCTACAATCAATTCCACTGTCTTAAGAGCATTGAGCTCTAGGTTGTTGCGATGGCACCAGGACGCCAGCTGTGACACTTCCTGGTTGTAGGCAGATTCCTCCCCATCCTGGATCAGTCCAATCAGGGTTGTGTCGTCCGCAAACTTGAGAAGCTTGACAGAGGAGTCAGTGAAGGTGCAGTCATTGGTGTAGAGAGAGTAGGGGAGAGGGGAGAGTACGCAGCCTTGCAGTGCTCCTATTCTGAGTGTTTGCGGGTCCGATATGTGCTTTCCCAGCCTCACATGCTGCTTCCTGTCTGTCAGGAAGCTGTTGAAGATAGGGCGCCACTTGTCCTCCTCAAGTGCAAGAACAGGACAGTAGTTTTTCTGTTGGTGTTTGGGCCTCTGCTATTTTGGAAGAATGCATTAAAAGCTTGTCCCATTCACCTGTCAGATATAGACTGGCATTTTATTAGCATAGGAAGATTGTGGTGAATCTGTGGAATTCGTTGCCATGGAACGCTGTGGAGACCGTCAGTGGATATTTTGAAGGAAGATATATATACATTCTTGATTTGTATGGGTGTCAGGGGTTATGGGGAGAAGGCAGGAGAATGGAGTTTGGAGGGGGAGATAGATCATGAGATCATAAGATCATGTGATAGGAGTAGAATTGGGCCAATTGGCCCTTCATGTCTGCCGTTCAATCACGGCTGGTCTATCTCTCCCTCCTAACCCCATTCTCCTGCTTTCTCCCCATAACCCCTGACACGTGTACTAATTAGGAAATCAGCCATGATCAAGAAATCAGCCATGAGTAGACTTGATGGGCCGAATGGCCTAATTGTGCTCCTGTCACTGATTAATATCACGCACATTGGTGCTGTTGGGATTTTGCATTGAACATTATAACTGGTGGCCCATTCAGTGTCTAATTCTGACCCCAAAGTATAAGTATACAGGAAGGAATTGTGGAGCACCGTTGGATATTTCGTAGCTGGATGCTTGGTCAGTATCCCAGGACATGCTTGTTCCATCCATGGTCCACACAGTGTCACTATTTCAAGACTGATAACTGCCTCCTATTCAAAATAATAATTGCTAACATACAACTTCGGTGCACACTAATAAAAGAGTGCAAAATAATTAAAATATGGAAGATTTCAATCTTAATTTTGAAAGAGTTTTTCAATGGCATTTCTGAGTTAATTCTATATTTCTGATGTTGTGCTGCCGGTGAAGTAAAACAGACCAGTGAGTTGGAACACGATATGAATTTTAAAAAATTGACCAGAGGAGAATGTCAGAATAAACTGTTTATTATAGTATCGGTGGGTTGTAAATGTTCCAAGATGTGCAATAGTTATTAAAATTCAGGAAAGGTGCTTATGGAAATATCTACCAATATTTACACTGAAATCTATAAAGGGTTGATAGTTATTGTACAGAAACAACATTAACTTTGTAGCTGAAATATGAGCAAAATAAATCTACATTTTACTGTCGTGAATTAAGCCTATATTGTATTGCCAGATCTGTGAGAAAAAATTGCAGTCTGAATATTGATTTCTGTAATTTTAAGTAGCCTCATCTTACAGTCCCCTCCACCCGACCCTTCCTCCACCCGAGATGTTTTACCAGTTCCCCAGTTCCTCACATTGTTTCCCTCTTGAGATCACACCTTCCCAGGATAGCAGGTTACACAAAAAGCTGGAGAAACTCAGCAGGTGCAGCAGCATCTAAGGAGCGAAGGAAATAGGCGACGTTTCGGGTCAAGACCCTTCTTCAGGATAACAAATGGCTTACCAGACACTGCCTAGCCTGAAATCATATGCGGTCAGCCAGATTGATCAATAGACAATAGGTGCAGGAGTAGGCCATTTGGCCCTTGGAGCCAGCACTGCCATTCACTGTGATCATGGCTGATCATCCACAATCAGTATCCCGTTCCTGCCTCCTCTCCATATCCCCGACCGCTATCTTTACGAGCCCTATCTAGCTCTCTCTTGAAAGTATTCAGAGAACCGGCATCCACCGCCCTCTGAGGCAGAGAATTCCACAAACTCACAACTCTCTGTGAGAAAAAGTGTTTCCTAATCTCCGTTCTAAATGGCTTTTAGATAATAATCTGCCTTCCAGTTTTGCTACCAAAGTGGATAACCTCACATTTATCCACATTAAACTGCATCTGCCATGCATCTGCCCACTCACCCCACCTGTCCAAGTCACCCTGCATTCTTATAGCATCCTCCTCGCAGTTCACACTGCCACCCAGCTTTGTGTCATCTGTAAATTTGCTCATGCTACTTTGACTCCCTTCATCTAAATCATTGATGGTCCTGGTCTTTCCTTGCCTCCAGCTCTTCAACAACCTCACAACCCCCCTAATTTCAGCCTGAAGAAGGGTCCCGATCAGAAACGTCACCCATCATTTTTCTCCAGATATACTGCCTGCCCCTCTGTGTTGCTCCAGCACTTTGTGTCTATCTTTGGTATAAACCAGCATCTGCAGTTCCTTGTTTCTACATTGCAGAATCAACCACATAATCACAGTTACAGCATGGAAGTACACCATGGCACAATTAATTGAGTGAAAAGGAAATTCTATAGCAAATAGATTTAATTTCCACCTTGAATCTAAAATGGACAGACTAAAAGCACTTTCTAAAAGATGAAGAGTTAGAAACAATGGAGTCCCAAAGAGACTTGGGTGTTTTCATATGTAGGAGCAAAATGGAAAGGCCACGCGGAGTAGGTGTTTGAATTAATGGGCGATTTATTAAACTGGTGCGCACCAGCAGACTAGCCAAAGCTCACCTACCAAGTGTGACTTTGGTACGGTTTTTATATTCCCAGATGACAAGATTATGCAGAAGGTTTACTGTAAAACAACGTCTTAAGTATAGAAACTTGACTAACAATAAAATGAGGTCGTGCACAGAAACTTGAAAAACATTAAAACAAGGTCATATACAGGACGGAACCCAAAAAGAATTAGGTGACAAACAGAATGAGATTATTATCCAGAAGTCTAACTTCGTTAACAAAAGATCCAATTTTCTGTGACAATGATGGGTGCACACGATAACATAATCAATGAAGTTACTGAAATTTGGATGTTGTCACTGCTGCATACCATGTCTCAACATTTAGGCTTTGTCTGCGGTTCCCTGTCACCACATGAGCACAAACCACATCCCTATTTACTAATTATTAGCCCTCATTATTGTTTATCCTGCAACATCATACCTTGATAAGTATGTTAGCCCAATCAAGTACAGAAATTAATCAAGAAAACACAATGGCATTTTGACCTGTACATACTGTATCTAAAGGTCTGGAATACAAAGGCTAAAGCTACATGAACCCAGGGTTTGACCATGTCTAACGCTCATGTCCTTAAGTGATAGGAGCAGAATTAGACCATTCAGGCCCATCAAGTCTACTCTGCAATTCAATCATGTCTGATCTATCTCTCTTTCCTAATCCCATTCTACTGCCTTCTTCCATAACCTCTGACCCCCCGTACTAATCAAGAATCTATCTATCTCTGCTTAAAAATATCCATCGACGGCCTCCACAACCTGCGGCAATTAATTCCAGATTCACCACCCTCTGAATAAAGAAATTCCTCCTTATCTCCTTCCTAAAGGTACGGCCTTTAATTCTGAGACTATGACCTCTGGTCCTGGACTCTCCCACCAGTGGAAACATCTTATTCACATCCACTCTATTTAGGCCTTCCACGATTAGTAAGTTTCAGAGGTTCCCCCTCATCCTTCTAAACTCCAGCGAGTAGAGGCCCAGTCGTCAAATGCTCATCCTATGTTAACCCACTCATTCCCGAGCTTAAACCTGCTCTGGACCTTGGCCAACACATCCTTCCTCAGATATGGGGCCCAAAATTGCTCAAAATACTCCATATGCGGCCTGACCAGCACCTTATAGAGCCTCAACATTACATTAAAGTGCTCCACAAAGTGATCAGCTTTGTTGAAAGAAATGGACTAAAGCATTAAATATTTAAGAAGGAACTGCAGATGCTGGAAAATCGAAGGTAGACAAAAATGCGGGAGAAACTCATCTGGTGAGGCAGCATCGATGGAGTGAAGGAAATAGGCAGCGTTTCGGGCTGAAACCCTTCTTCAGACTGTGAGGTTGGGGAGGCAGGAAGAAGAAAGGAAAATGAGGAGCCAGAGGACTAGAGGGAGAGCTGAGAAGGGGAGGAGACAGTAAAGACTACCTGAAATGAGAGAAGTCAATGTTCATACCACTGAACTGCCAAACTGCCCAAGCGAAATATGAGGTGCTGCTCCTCCAATTTCCAGTGATCCTCACTCTGACCATGGAGGAGGCCCAGGACAGAAAGGTCGGATTCGGAATGGGATTGGTTCCGGGGATTGGTTAGTTCTCCGGTCGAGGAAGAAACGGAGGGCTTTGAGACCCTCCTGGTGGGGGATGGAGGTGTAGACCAACTGGACGTCCATGGTGAAGATGAGGGGAGGAGAACTGAATTCCTGGAGACAACGGAGAGCATGTGAGGTAAAGCATTAAATATATTTATGTCCACAGATGCTGCTTAATCTGCTGAGGCATTCCATCCGTTTTGGGGTTTTGTTTCCAATTTGTGACATCTGCTGTATTTTAGTTTTGTATATCTGTCCATAAGACATCAAAATTAAATCTGAGGAAGTCTAATTGAAACACCTATAACTACTCATTAGTGAGACTTGCCTCCTGCTCTGTATTCCTCAGGTGAAAATCGAGCCTGCCAGTCAAACTAATCAAACTTGTCACAAAGCACATTGAGCCCTGGTCAAATGATATTCCTCATCCATAATTCAGAAGTAATGTTCAAAATTCCATTAGTGAGCAACTCCCTGGTTATTCACATTATCATATTTTAAGCAAGGCAGTTTCAGAATTTCTTTTTGTGATTTCCAGTCACAACTGTGCAAATATTACTCCAAAAAGTTCTATTTGCACTAATGAGCTGGAAGATAATATGAAATAAAAACTGGGAAATCAGTAATAAAATCTGGGCCATGAAGTCAAATGAAATCAGTAATAAAATTTGGGTCATAGAGTCAAGTAGTTGTAGAGTCAGATCCTTTAGTTTAGTTTAGAGATACAGCACGGAAACAGGCTCTTCGGCCTACCGATTCCGCATCGACCAGCGATCCCCAAATACTAGCCTGTCCTACACACCCTATGGACAATTTTACAGTTATACCAAGCCAATTAACCTACAAACCCATCCGTCTTTGGAATGTGAGAGGAAACCCAAGATCTTGGAGAAAACGCACAAGGTCACGGGGAGAACGTACAAACTCCGTACAGACAGCACCCGTAGTCGGGATCGAACACGGGTCTCCGGCGCTGCAAGTGCTGGAAGGCAGCAATACCGCTGCGCCACCGTGTTGCACCATCCTCTCGAGACCGTCCCATCCCTAGTTGTCCCTAGTGTGTGTAGGCTCGAAGGGCCAAATGGCCTCCTCCTGCACCTATTTTCTATGTTTCTATGTTTCTATCCTCTTTAAAACTTCATCCTCTCACCTTAAACCTATGCCCTCTCGTCTTTGATACCCCTACCGCAAGAAAAAGATTCTGAATATCTAGCCTATCTGAATTTATAATTTTAGAAACCTCAACCTCCTGCCACTCACCTTAAAGCATTGTGTTCTTGTCTTAGACACTCCAGTCATGGGAAGAAGATTCTTACTGTCTACTGCATTGATCCCTCGATAATCTCTTCTCCTTTTAGGCGTGGAAACAGGCAGTTCGGCGCACCCAGTCCACACCGCCCAACGATCACCAGTAAACTAGATCTACGTTAACCCAGTTTGCATCGTACGCATTAGAGGCAATTTTACTGAAGTCAATTAGCCTACAAACCAGCACGGTCCTTAGAATGTGGGAGAAAACGGGAGAACCCGGAGAAACTCCATGTGGTGACAGGGAGAACATACAAACTCCATCCCTGACAGCGCCCACAGTCAGGATCGAACCCAGGTCTCTGGCGCTGTCAGGCAGCAACTCTACCACAGCGCCACTGTGCCGGCAGAACTGTTCAGCTGTGAACTGTTCCTGATTAGGGCGAAAAAACTCTGATTTTACCGGTTCCCATATTTTCATTGTTACTCTTGAACTGGCTGAAATAATTAAAACAAAATCACTCATCTTCTGTTATAAATTGCAGTGAGAGCTCAAATTATTTTATAAATTTACATTCCCCGACATCAAATAATCAATTCATGTCTTCCATCAATCCCTCTGAACTTTGAAGTTCAATGCAACATAGCTGGTTCTGAATCAGTTATAAATCATTTGTCAGATATGCTATTTAGGTTCATGAAGATGGTACCGGAATTTTCAGTGAAGGATCACTCGGAATAATAGTTTTTTTTTAAAGTGAAATTCTCTAAGCTTTCAGTTTTGAAACCCAAAAAAATTACAACTGTTGCATCACTTGTGCTGTGCCTGAGCTTTTGCTTTGTAATTCTGAATGCTTCTCTTTTACATATAGTTAGAACAATTAATAGTAGGCGAGATTAGAAATGTAATGACATGTCATTGTGCATTTGTGGGCAGACAAATTAAAATCATTAAAGATGATTTAATAGACCACATAGACCTTTGATGGAAAATGCAACTTATGAATTATGCAATGAAATATAAAATAGTTAGGTGTAAAGTTAGATATAGCGCTCAGGGATAACGGAATCAAGGGATATGGGGACTTAGTGAGCCAGATGATCAGACAAGTGTCCACGTTAGTGAGGCACGCTGAAATTAAACGTGATGTTTTCCTAACTAAACTCTTGACTGGTATGAAACCAAGTGAAGGCTTGTGATTATTTTGAAAGTACTCCTGCAGTGAAGGAACAGATACAACCCCCATGAGTGATTGTCACAATCCAACGAGCTTTCTTTGTGGTTGCCTTTTCTTTGCTGTTGACAAACTCAAATTCCACAATGAATGTTTGTAGACAGGGATGGACATTTCAGCAACGTGAGGACATAAGAAATAAGCCAGGAGAAGGACATCTGGTCCCTTATGACTGTTCCAGCATTCAATGGCACAGCGGTGGAGGGGCTGCCTTACAGCGCAAGAGCCTCGGGTCCAATGCTGACTACGGGTGCTGTCTGTACAGAGTTTGTACGTTCTCCCCGTGACCTGTGTAGGTTTTCTCCGGGATCTCCAGTTTGTTCCCACACTCCATTGCGTACAGTATTGCGTACAGTTTTGGTGTATTGCGTACAGTTTTGGTCTCCTAATCTGAGGAAAGACATTCTTGCATAGAGGGAGTACAGAGAAGGTTCACCAGACTGATTCCTGGGATGGCACGACTTCCATATGAAGAAAGACTGGATAGACTCGGCTTGTACTCGCTGGAATTTAGAAGATTGAGGGGTGATCTCATAGAGACTTACAAAATTCTTAAGGGGTTGGACAGGCTAGATGCAGGAAGATTGTTCCCGATGTTGGGGAAGTCCAGGACAAGTGGTCACAGTTTAAGGATAAGGGGGAAGTCTTTTAGGACCGAGATGAGAAAATCGTTTTTCACACAGAGAGTGGTGAATCTGTGGAATTCGCTGCCACAGAAGGTAGTTGAGGCCAGTTCGTTGGCCATATTTAAGAGGGAGTTGGATGTGGCCCTTGTGGCTGAAGGGATCTGGGGTTATGGAGAGAAGGCAGGTACAGGATACTGAGTTGGGTGATCAGCCATGATCATATTGAATGGCGGTGCAGGCTCGAAGGACCGAATGGCCTGCTCCTGCATCTAATTTCTATGTTTCCAAAGACGTACACGTTTGTAGGTTAATTGGCCTGGTAACCAGACAACGAAATTCTCAACCAGAAGAAGAGGGCCTTCAGGAATGGTGACAGGGAGGAGGTGAAACGGGTGGAGAAAGACCTGAAGGCGAGACTAAGACAGGGCAAGGACAACTACAGGAGGAAGCTGGAGCTGAAACTTCAGCAGAACAACATGGGGGATGTGTGAAGCGGTATGAAGAGCATGCCAGGCTAAAAGAAGACCAGTGGCCTGGGGAGGGAAAGCAATCAGGACTGGGCCAATGAGCTAAACCTGTTTTTTTACTAGATTTGATGGTGGGGCCTCTGCCCACCCTCCCCCCTGCTCCCCGACAGACTCTCCCCCTCAATTCCCCGTCCACTTCCTTGGCCTATCTTTGCCGCACCTGACCATAAAGGCTGAACAGGTGAGGAAGGAGCTGAGCAGACTCCGCCCAAGCAAAGCCATGGGTCCCGATGGTGTCAACCCTAGGGGGTGCCAGCCAGTTGTGCGGAGTATTCCAGCATCTCTTCAACCTGAGCCTGAGACCGGAGAGGGTTTCTGTGATGTGGATGACATCCTGTCCGGTTCCTGTACCAAAGAGGAGGCGTGCCAGCTCCTCAAATGGCTACAGACCAATGGTGCAGACTTCACACATCATGAAGTCCCTGGAGAGGCTGGTGCTCACTCACCTGCGACCCCTGGTTAAACCCCTTACCTGGACATCCTGCAGTTCGCTTACCAAACAAAGATGTGGGATGAGGAAGCCATCATCTACCTGCTCCATCATTCCTATGCTCACCTGGAAAGCTTGGAAGCACTGCGAGTCTTGTTTTTTACTTCTCCTGTGCTTTTAACACCATCCGGCCTGCATTTCTACGGAGCAAACTGACGGAGATGCGAGTGGATCTCCATTAGTGTCCTGGATCACCAACTACCTGACTGGATGACCACAGGATGTCAGGCTACCGAACTGTGTCTCATACATGGCAGTGAGCAACACAGGACAACACATAACTCTTCAAGATTGTTTCAAAGTGGAACAAGACACTTCTACTCTTATCTCAAATTGATAAAGGCCAGCATATTGTTTGTCTTTCTAGTTGCTTCCTCCACTTGCATGCTGACCTTTAGTAATGCGTGTTTGAAAAGGTTCCTTCACCACTTAATAAAATAATCCACCATCTTATTTTTCTTCCAAAGTGGATGACCTCATGGTTTCCCACATGCCATTTTCTTGTCTAATTCCTCCTGCAACTTCTCTAGATCCTTCGTACCCTCCACTGTCACATAACGTTATATCTTCAGTTATATATTGGTTGTTCTGAAGTCACATATAGGCCAGGTTTCACACAGGGTGGATTTAAAAAAAAACACTGGCTGTTTCATGTATATTGTTACTGAGGCAGGCAACTTCTAAGCTATAAATGTTATCTAAATACGTTGAATTTTGAATTTCCCTGTTGCCATGGTTGATCTTGAAACCATGTCTCTGGATCAAAGGCTCTGAACTCTGATAACTGGCCCAATGAATTAAAGATTGCACGACTTCAGAAGGAAGAGCCAAGGATAAACACAGGAAATAATGTTTAAATCTTCAATGGTCATCTGTGCTTTATTATTACATGTGCAAACTCGCAGTGAAATTCCTTTTTTTCAGCAAAATATTGCCATACCTGAACACAATCCCTGATTAGCAAAGTGTACAGAAATAGCACACCGAAACCGCACGCAAGAGGCGCCGGGTTTTGACGCCATTCGCAAAATGCAGTGGCGCTCTAAGTTTTGTAGGCGGTGACCGATGCAGGCAAGCTCTAGGCTGCATCAGGGCCTACAGCCGTCACCTCCTTGGGGTTCTGGATGCTCCTTACCTCACCCATCCACCTTTGTGCCCCAGGGGTGCCTCTCACAGCTGACCTTGAAGGCAGGGAAGGACAGACTCTGGTTCACACTCCAACCGGCTTTGCCCCTCACATCCATCACCTCCGTCTCAGCACAAAGAATATAACAGACGCAAAGAATATGAAGTAGTGAATGCTTCAGAGAAGTTGCAGAAGTGGTTTACCAGGATGCAGCCTAGAATGGAATATATTAGCAATAAGGAGCTGTTGGATAAACTCGCCTTATTGTTTTCTCAGATTGTTTTCTCTGGAGAATCGGAGGCTGAGGAGAAATCTGATGGAAGTATAGAAATTATGAGAGGCATAGATTGAGACACAAGGAACTGCAGATGCTGACTTACAAAAAAAAGACACAGTATGCTGGAGTAATTCAGTGGGTCAGGAATCATCTCTGGAGCACATGGATAGAAACATAGAAACATAGAAAATAGGTGCAGGAATAGGCCATTTGGCCCTTCGACCCTGCACCGCCATTCAATATGATCATGGCTGATCATTCAACTCAGTATCCTGTACCTGCCTTCTCTCCATACCCCCTGATCCCCATAGCCACAAGGGCCACATCTAACTCCCTCTTAAATATAGCCAATGAACTGGCCTCAACTACCTTCTGTGGCAGAGAATTCCAGAGACTCACCACTCTCTGTGTGAAAAATATTTTCCTCATCTCGACCCTAAAGGAATTCTCCCTTAGACTGTGACCCCTTGTTCTGGACCTCCCCAACATCGGGAACAATCTTCCTGCATCTAGCTTGTCCAACCCCTTAAGAATTTTGTAAGTTTCTATAAGAAACTTATAAGATAGGTGATATTTTGGGTCAGGGTTAACTGATTAGCTTCTTCAAGATCCGAAGACGTGTTCCAAACTGAAATGTCACCTATCCATGTTCAACCCGAGATGCTGCCTGACCCATTGAGTTACTCCAGCACTTTGCATATTTTTTTAGGGTTGATAGTCTTTTTTTCCAAGGTGGTATGGGTCGATTATTAGTGGGTGTAGGTTTAAGATGAAAAGGGAAAGTTTCAAGGTGTGTTTTTTTTTACACAGTGCAATAGACACCTACAGTAAATCTCACTGGCAGCAGGAGATGGTAGAAGCAGATATGATAGCGAGTTTTAAGAGTTACAGGAATTGCTAATATTTCAAACCGAGCAATTTTGAACTTCAGCTGATGCTGTAATGGAAGATATCTACCAGTTGTATTGATTAACATTTAACGGAGAAAAATGGATCGTACACAAAAATAAACCAGTTAATTTATACAAAATATTGGTGTGGCCACAATTAATAAAGTATGGTTTGGACAATTGTTTATAGAATGGATATTAAAGGCAAAAAGTATTTGCTTCTAATTCACTAGATGATGTAAATCTGTGGGAAGCTTTAGCTACTGGAAGAGAGCCGAGACTCTGGACTATAACTTTCTTTTGGCAATAATGCAAGCCAGGCGGTAGCAATTCAGCAGCCATTTGGCAATTTGTCTGATTTTCCTTTCCAAATGAACTTTTTTGAAATCAGTGACAGCATCCTCTGGACATGCAATGCGTTTACCATCACTCCTGGCAGGCTGCAGGCCCGCCTGGAGTGGGAGCCTCGTCCGAGGCTCGTCTCCTGCCCCTCCACGAAGCCCGGGAACCGGAGAGGAGGGCGGAAGGTGTCAGCGACGGTGGACAAAGGGCTGGTAAGAAAGAAACAGGGGTCTTACCATCTGTGCCCTCAAGGTTGACTGCGGGTGGCACCGCACCCCCCCGCAACCGGGCCTTTGTAAATGGTGCCAAAACCTGGCACCTTTTGCATTTTTACTCAATGGGATGTTTTTATGCATAATGCACTTAACCGGGGATTGTATTTATGTATGGTTTTAATCTTACTGATCCGTAAGCGAAAAAATAATTTCACTGTAGCTTGGTACATGTGATAATAAAAGAGCCAGTAAACCATTGAATCTTTGGAATGAGGAGCTTAATCAGATAATTTAGATAAGACTGAAGGTTCAATGAACTTGGGTGCATAGCTTTGAGCCTGAAGAAGGGTCGCGACTCAAAATGTCACCCATGTTTTTTCTCCGGAGATGTTGTTTCAGCAGCTGAGTTATCCCACCAACACTTTGTGTCTATCTTCGGTTCTGCAGTTCCATTCTACACATGCATAACTTTGCAATTTTGCAATGAAACCCTTTAACGCTTTAGCAGCCCGCCCACGTTCACACTGGACTGATCATCATGGACATATTGTCAAACCTCAGGCCCGATGTTATGCTGGGGGTGAAGATCAATTTATGCAGTGCAAGGGCTCCTGACATTATTGGCCCCACAGTGACAACTGGATTTCACCTTGCGTCCCAACACATGAGGCAGAAATGAATGAATTAGGTTTTGATGAAATACATTTTCAGGAATCCCCTTCAAACCTGACAGGACTAAGCCACAAATCTAATGTAAGCGTCACTGCATTATCACCGTGCATATCAAACCAGTGAAGACCCTCATGCCATTCTAAGTGCAGAATAATATCCCATATTATCGCAGAATAATATGTCTTTCCCTGATGCATGTTTACACAAGGATCTGTAGCTCTGTAGATAGGCAAAAGCTGGAGTAACTCAGCAGGTCAGACAGCATCTCTGGAGTGACGGAAAACATGACATTTCGGGTCAAGACCCTTCTTCAAACAGCTCTGTAGTTTTCCATTAACATAAAGTTCCCAAATAGAAAAGCCAATGCAAAGATATCATTAGCTTTTCTTTCAGTCCCTCATCTATAACACAGTATTGATTTCTTCATTTATAAAACAGCATTTTCGATTTTCCATCATCTGCAGTTTCTTCTTTTAACCCAGTGTTGTGATTTGTTTTAGTGTTTCTACAGGGTGGTCACGCTGGCGCAGCGGTAGAGTTGCAGCGCCGGAGACCCGAGTACGATCCTGACTACGGGTGCTGTCTGTACAGAGTATGTACGTTCTCCCCGTGACCTTCGTGGGTTTTCTCACGAGAACTTTGTTTTCCTCCCACACTCCAAAGATGTACAGGTTTGTAGGTTAATTGGCTTGGTAAATGTAAAAATTGTCCCTAGTGGGTGTAGAATAGTGTTAATGTGTGGGGATCACTGGTGGGCCAAAGGGCATATTTTTGTGCTGTATCTTTAAACTAAACTAGACTAGAAAAAAGCTGATTGATCAGCCCCATTGTTTCCAATTATTTATTTTACATGCGGCTCTCAATCTCTGTTGCAGCGCCGAGCTGCTGACTCAATCCCTAGTTATTTGAACTGCCCACCTCCTTGATGTCATTGCCGTGCTTAGGGTTTCCCCTGGACCATGATTGTTCATCCATGGCTGTCACTAGCAAGACCACAATTTACTAATCTTAAAGATAGGCTCAAGATGCTGGAGTAACTCAATGGGTCAGGGAGCATCTTTGAAGAAAATGGATAGGTGACGTTTCAGGTCGGGACCCTTCTTCAGACTTAATCTGGCCTTCTGAAAGAGGTGCATGCTTCTGCAGTCCTATTATAGACCGTAGCCTGACATCGGTAGTGGGGAAGATGCATGAGTCGATTATTAAAGGTGTAACAGCAGCGCATTTGGAAGGCAGTGACAGGATTGGTCAAAATCAGCATGGATTCATGAAGGGGAAATCATGCTTGACAAATCTTGGAATTGGAATTTTTTGAGGATCTAACAAGTAGAATGGATAAGGGAGAGTCAGTGGATATGGTGTATCTGGACTTTCAAAAAACCTTTGACAAGGTCCCACACAAGAGATTATGGTGCAAAATTAGAGCACATGGTATTGGGGTATGGTATCGACATGGATAGAGAACTGGTTGGAAGCAAAGAGTAGGAATTAACGGGTCCTTTTCAGAATGGCAGGCAGTGACTTGTGGGGTGCCACAAGGCTCGGTGCTGGGACCCCAGTTATTTACAATATATATGAACGGTTTAGATGAAGGAAATAAATGGAACATCTCTAAGTTTACAGATGACACAAAGCTGAGTAGCAGTGTGAGCTGCGAGGAGGTTGCTATGAGGCTGCAGGGTGACTTGGATAGGTTGGGTGAGTGGGCAGATGCATGGCAGATGCAGTATAATGTGGATAAGTGATTATCCACTTTGGTGGCAAGAACAAGAAGGCAGATTATTATCTGAATGGTAATAATGGTCTGATGAAAGGTCTCGACCCGAAACATCACCCATTCCTGCTCCACAGAGAAGCTGCTTGTCTCGCTGAGTTACTGCAGTTTTTTGTGTCTATCTTCGGTTTAAACCAGCATCTGCAGTTCCTTCCTACACATTATCTGAATGGTGTCAGATTAAAAAAAGGGGAGGTGCAACGAGTCCTGGTTTGACTCAGCACTGAAGTTTGACAAACAAGTCAATGCCGTGGTAAAAGCTAGCTTCTTTCAGCTTTGGACGATAGCTAAAATAAAACAATTCCTCCAGTTTGATGACCTCGAAAAGATCATCCGTACATTTATCTCCTCCCGCCTAGATTACTGCAACTCCCTTTACACTGGCTTCAGCCAATCTTCCCTGTCCCGCCTGCAACTGGTCCAAAACGCCGCAGCGAGACTCCTGACGGGCACCCGAAAAAGGGACCACATCACCCCGATCCTGGCCTCTCTCCACTGGCTCCCTGTGCGGTTCCGAATTAATTTCAAGACCCTCTTCTTTGTCTACAAAGCCCTCAATGGGCTTGCACCCACCTACATTAAAAGTCTTCTCACCCACTACACCACCTCCAGGTCCCTCGGATTGGCCGACTTGGGATTGCTGAATGTCCCGCAGTCTAGGCATGAGCTCAGGGGTGACCGCGCCTTTGCAGTCGCAGCTCCTAGACTGTGGAACAGCATCCCCCTCCCCATTAGAACTGCCCCCTCCATCGACTCCTTTAAGTCTAGTCTAAAAACTTATCTGTTCTCCCAAGCCTTTCCTGACGTCCTCTGAGTGAGGGCTATTTGAATATATGTATGTAGCCTGCTTGTGTATACTACTCTTATAGGAACATAGAAACATAGAAATTAGGTGCAGGAGTAGGCCATTCGGCCCTTCGAGCCTGCACCGCCATTCAATATGATCATGGCTGATCATCCAACTCAGTATCCCGTACCTGCCATCTCTCCATACCCTCTGATCCCCTTAGCCACAAGGGCCACATCTAACTCCCTCTTAAATATAGCCAATGAACTGGCCTCAACTACCCTCTGTGGTAGAGAGTTCCAGAGACTCACCACTCTCTGTGTGAAAAAAGTCTTTCTCATCTCAGTCTTAAAGGATTTCCCCCTTATCCTTAAGCTGTGACCCCTTGTCCTGGACTTCCCCAACATCAGGAACAATCTTCCTGCATCTAGCCTGTCCAACCCCTTAAGAATTTTGTAAGTTTCTATAAGATCGCCTCTCAATCTCCTAAATTCTAGAGAGTATAAACCGAGTCTATCCGGTCTTTCTTCATAAGACAATTATGTTATTATAACAAATGTAAAGCACTTTGGTCAATGAGAGTTGTTTTTTAAATGTGCTATATAAATAAATGTGACTTGACTTGACTTGACTTGGTTGTCCTTATACATCAGTCATTGAAAGGTACAGCAAGCAGTGAAGAAAGTAAATGGCATGTTGGCCTTCATTGCAAGAGGATTTGAGTATAGGAGCAAGCAGGTCCTACTGCAATTGTACAGGGCCCTGGTGAGATCACAATTAGAGTATTGTGTGCAAATTGGTTAAAAATGGAAAGAGAAGACTGTTTTCCATTTGAAATTAGCTCTATAATATTTGCTAATATTAATGTACCTAAGAAAATTTATAGTGAAAATTTGATAATAGAAAGTGGAATACGTATTTGGAAACAAATAAAGAAAACACTAAAACTAAAATTTATACCGCTAGGTCTTACAATTGCCAACAATTTTACGTTTAAACCGTCAACGATGGATAAGGCTTTTATTTAAATGGAAAAATAAAGGAATTTTAATATAGGGGATCTTTATAAGGAAAATTCTTTTCTTTCATTTCAAGTGAATTACAACAAAACTTACGGGCTTTCATAATAATGAATTATTTCAGATATTTACAAATCAGAAACTATATCTCTGCAAATACACAAGAACTCAGAAATAGAAAGAGTGAAATTTTTAGATGAATGCTTGAGTATAAACATCCAAATACAGAAAAAAATGATATCATACATTTACAATATTTTGTTGGAAAGTGATATTCCATCATCGGAAATACATAGACAGCGGTTGGGAAAATGAATTAAGTCAAATAATAAGCCAGAAATATGGGAAGAAAGCTTACAACACATACATTACTGTTCGTTAAATTGCTAAAATGCTCTTATACAGTTTAAAGAATTTTACATAGATTACATTATTCTAAATCTAAATTTTACATAATATATTTCCAAAATTATCACCTATATGTGATAAAATGTCAAATCTTAGAAGCAACTTTGTCAACATTCATTTACTAATTGTACGAATATTCTAGAATATTGGAATGAAATATTTAAGATTAGTCTCGAATGTTATTAATAATTACTATGATTCCTGACCCAAAGTTAATCATACTTGGAATACCGGAAACGGAATCAATAATTACAAGGAATCAAGAACTTTTATCGACTATTCTTTAATAATGGGAAAGAATTAATATTAAAATTTTGGAAAGGCCCTGTATCCACCAACAATTAAAATGTGGAATACGAAATGACGGAGACACTTCACTTGGAGAGATTGAGGACTTGTCCTTATGGACAGTGTTAGATCTCTTCAATGGGATATGGTCTCCCTATATTAAAATATCTACAGGGTTCATACAATGGTTCGGCACAGGGGACTTGACTGAGGCACTGAATATCTGAATGGATGAAGAAATTACATATAATAAATCGCATGAAATGTATCTCCAAGAATGGAATTTATTTAGTAATACTTCAATCTCATTATCTCCATCAAACTTCTCACATTTTCTTTTCTATTTTCTATTTATCTTTCTCTATACTTCCTATCTTTAATTAAGGAAAAAAATATTAGAAACATATTATATAAAAATTTTTAATATGTACACACTTATTTTTATTCGTGTGAAAGATTATAGATGTCTTAAATTTGTAATTATATAACAATTATATGCATTTTCAAGCTATTTACAATAATTTTGAAATATAAAGTTAACAATAATACAAACATTCTTAATATTTTGATAATAACATTATGATATATTCATAAAACTTTGTTTTAAGATTGGGTATTATGTAGTTATATTAGCGGGGATTTGTTTTTGTAATTAGAAGAATATCTATGATATGAGAAATCTGAGTATATTGCTTATTTTAGGAATATACTACATATACTCCCAATTATATAAAATAAATAACCACGAAATGTATAATGGATAATATTACAATTAACATAAACAGTATCAATCGATAATCAATATTATATAATTTTGTATATTATACAACTCTCACTGTCGTATAAGAGTGTACTCGGTATATATTGTTTCTACAATAAAAATTTTTTTTAAAAAAATAAATAAATTAATTAAAAAAAAGAGTATTGTGTGCATTTTTGGTCTCCTAGTTTGAGGAAGGAAATTCTTGCTATTGGGAGAGTGCAGCGTAGGATCACCAGGTTAATTTCCGGGATGGCGGAACTGACATATGAGGAAAGAATGGATCAACTGGGCTTATATTCACTGGACTTTAGAAGGATGAGAGGGGATCTTATTGAAACATATAAAATTATTAAGGGATTTTAATAATATATGAGATGTAGGAAAAATGTTCCCGATGTTAGGGGAGTCCAGAACCAGGGGTCAAAGTTTAAGATAAGGGGTGGGCCATTTAGGACTGAGATGAGGAAAAACTTTTTCACCCAAAGAGTTGTGAATCGGTGGAATTCTCTGCCACAGAAGGGAATGGGGGCCAATTCACTGGATGTTTTGAAGAGAGAGTTAGATATAGCTCTTCGGGCTAAGGGAATCAATAAATATGGGGAGAAAGCAGGAACGGGTACTGATTATGAAGGATCAGCCATTATTACGTTGAATGGCAGTGCAGGCTTGAAGGGCCGAATGGCCTACTCTTGCACCTATTTTCTGTTTCTATGTTTATTGGAGTTTACACGCATGGAGTTATTTGACAGGCAAATACAAAATTGTTGCTTAATGATGAGTAGGAACAAGGAAAAACTTCCAAGTCAGGAATGTGTTTGAAATGGAGGAATTGTTGATCTACCCCTGGGTCCATTACCCTTGTCCTTCGAGATGTATATGAAGGAACCTCAGATGCTGGAAACCTACAGGATCAAACAGGCAGTGAAAGTGGGGAGATAAAAGAGTCAAAAATCAGTAAGCGGTGACGTAGGATTGTCTTTCAGACCCGAAGAAAATACGCACTAGTATTCACCAAGGAATTAGAACAACCTTTTTCAATACATATTAATAAAATGGAAGATAGACACAAAATGCTGCTCAGCGGGTCAGGCAGCAACTCTGGAGAAAAGGAATAGGTGACGTTTCAGTTCGGAAACACGTTGGAAGTAATATAACCTGCCAAAGTTAGGAAACCAACTATTTTATTTGTGGCTTCAACCTGGCCATTTAACTAGATTTTCAATTTTTGGTAGAATACATTTCTATTTTAAGAAGCAAAAGGTAAATATTCATATTTCTTATAATGCAGAAAAACAATTTCTTCTAATGTATCCTAGTGTAGCAAATTTTAAAAATGTATAAAGACTAAGTAAGTGGGAATAAAATAAGCAAGAACACATTTGGAGATAACATTACTAATTAGGTACCTGATAACATCAAAATAAATGGTAGGTATGTTACAATACCTACCTTAAGCAGCGCTGCAGTTCTGCCGCTCCCCGTGTGCGTGACTTTGGCGATTTTCAGAGGGGGGGCGGGTTTAAAATGCCGTTTTTCCCTAGACAGTCCAAATCGATCTATGTCGGGTGATTTCGTCGCTAAAGAGAAATTGCTCCGACATTTCATTCATTAAGTTATTTTTAAACTACGCTAGATTATTTATTAACTAGAGTAGTTTAAAAATCATCTTCTAAAGCTCTGAACACTGACAGCAGAACGGACCTAACGTAGGCAATAAAAGAAGCTACACAGTTTATTTTTACATAAAAACTTGGTTTTTAGGAAGCACTTAATCACATTTTCATGTTGCGAGAAGGGGACAAAAAAAATGTATGAACCAGCTGTATTTTCCCTGCCGACTTCACCGCAAACCGCAACGTTCTAATCCACCGCATTCCACTAAAACCCACTCGCAAGTTGATGGCCATTAATTTATGGTCATTAAACACTAAATTCCTTCCATTTGGCCTATACATTCATGAAAATTAGATTTAAAAATCATGTAATATTGTGGATTATTGTGTGAATGTTATTTGGACACTTAGGCAATTTAAAAATGTTTATAATTTTTTAAGAAATTGATAGATATTTAGATCTAGTAATTGAATTTTGTAATTAGCTACAATTAGATAACTATCTAATTATATGCTTTAATTTCAGATCATCCAAGTAATATTGTTTCATATTTGTTTCAGAATGCTTCAATCTATAATAACTGAACATTTCATTGAGTTCTCTTAATTTTTAAGAAAGTTATGGGCTTTTGATCATCTGTCCTAGATCACAGCTTTTGTGTTAAGTCAATGGAAAGGCAATGGGGAACAAGATGCTAATTGCCAAGTATGAAAGTGGGCATAACCCTTTTAATACTGAAGATATGAAAGTGAATTCGGTGTCAAATTAAACTTCTTTTTATGCTTTATCTGATGGGATAAATTGCAGACTTGATTTTTAAAATCTCAAAATTTTGTAACATTGCTATAAATGGGCTTGTATAAAGTAGCCTATTAAGTGTAACACTAATTGAAAGATATCGAAAGCAGACTAAAAGTCTGAAGAAGGGTTCCAACACGAAACATCACCTATTCCTTTTCTCCAGAGATGTTGCCTGATCCGCTGAGTTACTCCAGTATTTTGTGTCTATCTTTGGTGTAAACCAGCATCTGCAGTTCCTTTCTACACAAGCTGCCTGACCCACTGAGTAACTCCAGCATTTTGTGTCGATCTTTTTGTGCATGCAGAGGTGGTGAATTCATGACATGACATGTTACATCACAAACTCACCAATAACATTTTGAAGTGAAAATCATGTCTGATAAATTTGTTAGATTTCTACAAGGACGTCACAAGCAGAGTTGTGAACTGAAAGGCAGTGCAGGCTTGAGGAACTGCGCAGCGCATTCTGGTTCCTATTTCATGGAAACATAGAAAATAGTTGCAGGAGCAGGCTCAGTCTCAGTCACTGTGTTCTTAATCCATGTCGGGTGTTCGAAGAGTCTGTAGATCAGTCACTGTATTCTAAGTCCATGTCGGGTGTTCGTGGAGACCATTCCTGAAGCAGGTCTTGGCGGGCTGCATGGGGTGTGCAAGTAGAGGCTTGGTCTGCAGATTGGTTACCTCACGGTTATTAAAACAGATTTTGAAGTTAAACAACGTTGTTATTTTCACAACTTCATACATAGGCCATTCGGCCCTTCGAGCCATTCAATATGTTCATGGCTGATCATCCAAAATCAGTACCCCGTTCCTGCTTTCTCCCCATACTCGTTGATGTTTCCTTGTGTTCTTATGTCCATAAATGGAGCTCAGCAGTGTTGTGTTTGACGGCTAATAACTCACAATCAACTCTTATTGTTCTGGGCCTGTAAGTGTGTTTTTTCAAAATAAAATGGCTGTGTCAAAATTAGTCAAGATGGCCCTGGACTTGTTCCGAGGAAAACATACATTTCGCGGCAGAGCCCTCTAGTGGTGACTGTAAGGACAGTCTACCCCAGACACAACATATTTTTCCCTCCTTGGAGACGAAGGTGATCATTTAAGTCCAGTTATCCGATCAAATATGTCCATATGAAATCAGTCCAACGTCCTTTCAAATTCTATGTCCGCTATTAATAAACGGAAGTCCAAAAAATAACTGCTCAGTGAACATAACGGTTTATGGCTTCACAGCTGAAAATCCTGCAGATACTGAGGTCTCCTCTTCTGTCGCTGAGAGCGTCGAGCGGGATTTGACTGTTCTGCTGTAGCTAACCGCGCTGCTCTGCTGTGGCTGTCTTGACTGGATGGCTGTCATGACTGGATATCGAGACCGCAATGGCTGTCTTGACTGGATATCGGGCAAGGAAAAGCTCCGGTTCTTCTTCCTGTCCTTGTCTGCTTGCGATAAGAAGCCTCACGTTCCATCTGGAGTAATCTTGGAGGAGGTACGCGTTCTTCCCGAGTCTCCGTTTGATCTGTATCGGCTTTGAGAGTGCGCTTGCGAGCTTTTGCTATCTGTTTGGGTGGCTGATTCGTACCCAGTAGCCGATCTTGAACCGCGGAGCTCGTACTCTGCGTTTGGCATCACAGTACGTTTTCCCTTTAGCTTGTCTGTGTGCTATCGTTTCTGCCCTCGCTTTTGTGTCTGGATTTGGGCACGGTGGTGGTTGAAGAGCATTCAGTTTCGTTCGCTGGTTTCGCTCTATCATCAGCTCTGCTGTCGTTTTCCCAGTCAACGTGTGCAGTGTGGATCTGTAGGATCGGTGGAGGATTTGGACTGACTGTTCGAATGTTTTTCCCATCCGACATGCTCGCTTTTACACTTTCTTTGATCACGCGATTGAATCGTTCAACCCCGCCGTTCGATTGGGGGTTGTATCGCGACATCCACTGGTGTTGAATGTCGTAGCTCGCGAGGAAGGTGGACAACTGTTCAGATATGAACTGTGGGCCGTTGTCTGTTGTTATGACCTCCGGCAGTCCCCACTTAGTGAACAGCTTTTCAAGAATCGCGATGATCGAGCTTGTCGTGACTGAAGAAGTAGTTGCAATCTCACATGTATGTGACACATGTATCGTCAAACACTGCCGGTTCGTGGCGCACCCGGTGGTACGGAACCAAGTCGTCTGTTATCTCCTTGGGCCAGTCTGTCTTGAGATACTGTGTGCCGTGTACCTTCAGTTGTCGACTCTGCTTTCAGCTCTTCCCGATTTACTGGAATCGCCGTTGCGTGCGAAATCACCGCGAGAACGTAGTCGTCAATGTCGCTTGAAGCATCGCTATCGCGTGTGCGTGCGGGTGCCACCATTGGGACCCGACTGAGCATGTCTGCGATGAGATTGCATGAACCTGCGAGGTATTCAACTTCAGAGTTGTACTGATGAAGGCGATCGGACCATCTGTAGATCCGGAGCGGACGATGTCCTGAGCCTGACGTGTCCAGTAACGTAGTTAGCGCTTGGTGATCCGCATGGAGAGTGGATGGTCTCCTGCATAGATATACATGCCAGTGTTCACACGCGTAGATGCTCACTAATGCTTCGCATCCAGTCGTCGATCGTGTTCCCCTATTTCCCTTCCATGGACAACAACATCTTTGAGGAGGTTGGGTGTTCTGTCAATGCCTGACGGAACTGACACCACGATCTTTTGAAATGCGCTAGGCGCTGAGCACAGTCCATACGGTATTGAAATACACCTTTGTGTGTGATGAATGCTGACAAATGCCGACTGCGTTCTGCCAGTGGCACCTGAAGGCAGCTTCGGCGTATGTCTATTCGTGTGAACACTGTTGAACCATGGAACGACGCAGATAGCTCTTGTATTGTTGGCAGAGGGTATTTGGCCGGAAGGATGGCTTTGTTGACCTTTGAGATCGATGCGAAGTCTGAGTTCACCGTCGCGCGATGACCAGATTCGATATCCAAGGGGATGAATCGATGTGTTCAATGATATCATCATTTTTGAGTCACTTTAGTTCCGTTGAGACTTCCAAGCGAATGGAAAACTGTAGACGCCGTAGGCATTGTGAAACAGGGGGGGCTGATGTATCTACATTAGGTGCGTGGCAGTCCCCTTTAACTACCCCAAAACCAGACAAAAGGGAAGGATACTCATGCCCATGGTCCGCGTCGCTGATCACATTGATGTTCGTGCCGGTTGAGTCCTGAAGCTTGAAACCTAGTCGATGAAACAAATTGACTCCCATCGGACTCTTTCCTTCTGCGACGAGAATGTGAAGCGATCGAGCTTGACTGCTTTGTAGCAAACATTAACTGTCACTGGCCCTATCATGGGTATGTTGACCGAACATCCTGGCAGACTTTTGCGAAGTGATTCATCTTTGAACACGCGTTGCACCATTTACCGTACGCTGGACGTTCTTTGGGAGGCGGTGTCCGGCCACAATTCGGACACTGCTTGTTTGAGCGATTGTTTTTTGACTGTTTCTGAATGCCCTGCACTGGTGCTGTGTTCCTCTGATGAGATGAGTGACTAGATGCTCCCTCAGTGCTTGCCATCGAATGTTGTTTGTGCAACTTGGCATCCTGCATCGCACTTTCAATTTACACAGCTAATTCTTGTGCCTATTCGAGTTTGAGATCATCATCCTCCATTAGCAGGCCCTCTCTGATCCGTGGGATAGAAGTCTTTTCTATCAGTTGGTCTCTCACCAACTCATCAATCAGTGCCCTAAAATTGCACTTTGCAGCCAGTTCTATCAATGAAGAAACAAATTGCTTCACTGGTTCGCCATGTCCCTGTGAACGCTGACGAAAACGGTATCTCTCTATCATCACACTTGTCATTGGGCCAAAATATTTGCCAAATGCAGTAACAGCATTACTGTACTCACTCATTGCAACATTGTCAAACTGCATGAAGATCCACTGTCCGTCCGTTCCGAAGCAATGCAGCAGGATCGCTCGGCGGCGAGTGTCCGAAATGGCCTCGCCATCCAGGCCGCTTGCGATCAAGTATGTGGTGAAACTTTCGAACCAATCTGTCCATGGCACAGGAGGCTCTCCTGGACTTTCCAAGTATGGAGATGGGGCAGCGAGAGTTAAACTAGCCATCCTCGTCGCCAGAGGTTGTGTTTGACGGCTAATAACTCACAATCGACTCTTATTGTTCCGAGCCTGTCAGTGTGTTTATTTCAAGAAAAAATGGCTGCTTCAAAACTAGTCAAGATGGCCCCGGACGCACTCCAAGAAAAACATGCATTTCGGGGCAGATCCCTCTAGTGGTGACTGTGAGGACAGTCTTACCCAGACACAACAAGCAGCTCAACATTCTTTCAACGTAGATAGACGTAAAGTGCTGAAGTAACTCAGCGGGTCAGACAGCACTCTGGAGATAAAGGATGGGTGACATTTTGGGTCGGGACTCTTCTTCAGACTGAAAGTAGTGGGGAGGGAACTGGAGGTAGAAAAGATCAGAGCAAAGCAGGGTTGGCAACATTCTTTCAACATTATTTCCTTACAAAACAATAACAACAACAAAACTAAATGTTTGCCTTTTTATACTTAACTAATATAAAAACTCGCTGCTTGTTTGAAAGCAATAATATTCAGTTATTATAAATGGCAAAACTGCTGCAAATCCAAGGAAAAGCGGTAGATAGACACAAAATGCTGGAGTGACTAAACGGGGCTGGCATCATCTCTGGAGAGAAGGAATGGGTGACATTAATGGTCAAGACCCTTCTTCTTTCAGGCAGGGGAGAGGAAGCGTAGAGATATGGAAGGGTAAGTTGTGAAAACGACAGATCAAAGCAGACGATGATCAAGGAAATGTAGAATGGTTCATTGTTAGCTGAGGGGAAGGTGACAATGATGCACACAATTAGTAAAATTAATCAGGAGGACAGTGAAACTAATCAGAGAACGAGGGTGGGGGAGGGATGGTTATTTGAAGTTAGTGAAATCAATATTCATACCACTGGGTTGTAAGCTGCCCAAGCGAAATATGATGTGCTGTTCCTTCAATTTGCTCGTATTTGTGCGTGCCTGTGTACAGTGTATTCAGAAAATATTCAGACCCCTTCACTTTTTCCACATTTTGTTACATTACAGCCTTATTCTAAAATTGATTAAATGCATTTTTTTTTTTAAAATCATCAATCTACACACAATACCCCAGAATGAAGAAGCAAAAACAGGTGTTTAGAACTTTTTGAAAAGTAATTAAAAATAAATAACTGAACTGAAGCAAATAATTTCACTGTACCTTATCACATGTGGCAATAAACGATTCCATTCCATTCTTAAACACACATTTCATATTTTATCACTGGCTAGCTTTTTTAATGGAAGTGAAACCCATCAACCTTTTATTGAAAATAATCCTATATATCATGCCATTATGGCATGCAGTTAATTTTTTCATTATATAGAATTAACTATTCTTTGAAATGCCCCAAAAGCACATAACCTTCACAAGGTAATCGGCGCACATTGGAAATGATATTACATTTCAAAGTTCACTCGTCACTGCCCAACGGGTCCAGACCCTTTACAAATTAAAATTGGATAAACTAAAACATCACAGACCAGGGTCATCCGGTCTAAAATAGTAAGATTAAATGCAAACTTACCAAGTTTGAAGTGTGATCGTTATTTTATGAGGAGTTACGATGAGGGATTACGTGAAGAAGTCCCGCCTGGCGCATGATCGGCATACTTCAAAGCAGCGGCATGAAAAACACAGCACTAATAGCCGGAGTAAGATAGTAAGGCTCAACATAGACTAGAACTACCAGATGATCATTTATTTTATGAGGGTTGGGAGTGGAGGGCACGTAATCCCTCATCGTAACTCCTCATAAAATAATGATCAAACTTCAAACTTGGTAAGTTCTCGTTTAATCTTACTATTTTACTTCGGAGTCACGTGAGTGACTACGTGAAGATTTTGTAGCTCTGTGTTTACGTCATAGAGTCATTCCATACGACACTCTGGCTCAGTCAACACAGTAGTGAGTAAATAATACATCTTTTAAACATTGCTTCAGTTTATGTAATAAGTCTTTTCATTATAAAAGAATGAAAGTAATAACCCTTCTATCGTAGGGAAGATTTATAACCAAAGATATAAATGGATAATATAAAACAAAGCACAATCAAAGAGAACCCAACACTGCGTGTCCAACCCTGGCACCGTGAGAACTGGTTCCTCATAAACTTTGAAAAGTTTCTTTTACATCATCCTACGGCCTCTAATTTTTTGATCGAGTGGCCCGTCCTGTGCCATTACCGTGGATGTACCTACCTCCCTGGTGGAGTGATTTTTAACATCTCAATGTCTACTCCTGCTGAGTCCCCAAAACCTGTTTTAACCATCTAGAATGTAATTATCTAGAACCATCAGTTTGTACTGATACTTTTATGTGTTTTTTGTGTGTAATAAATAGCGCTGTCTCACCACCACGGAGACCTCTTGCCTACTTCAACATATTGAGTCAATGCTTAACCACACACAATTTTTGGTCGACAGGATATGCTTTAAAATTTCCAGTTCGTAGTAATAGCAATATATAAATAAATACAGAATGCAGACAATGTGGACGGAGAGAGACTGGAGAAATCTATCGGGGGACTCCGAGTTCAGCAGTGTGATGGTGTTGTTATAGAAGCTGTTCCTCATCCTACTAGTGCGGGACCTGAGGCTCCTGTACCGCCTCCCTGATGTAGGAGGGCAAACAGTCCATGGTTAGGGTGGGAGGGGTCTTTGATGATCTTCCTGGCCCATCTCAGACACCGTTTTCGGTGGAGGGCATCCATGGCAGGGAGCGGGGCACCGATGATGTACTGGGCGGTTTTCACCACCCGTTGTAGTGCCTTCCTGTCTGCTACGGTGCAACTGCTGTACCATACCGTAAAGCAGGTGGTCAGGATGCTTTCGATGGTACAGCGGTAAAAGTTGGTCAGGATCTGGGGGGACAGGTGGGCTTTTTTGAGCCTCCTCAGGAAGTAAAGGCGCTGCTGTGCCTTTTTGATCAGCTTGGAGGTGTTGAGGGACCAGGACAGATCCTCCGAGATGTGTACCCCGAGGAATTTGTAGTTGGAGACCCGCTCCACCTCAGTCCCGTTTATATGGATGGGGGTGTGTCTGCCCCCTCTGTTCTTTCTAAAGTCAACAATGATTTCCTTCGTCTTCTGGGAGGTTATTGTTGGCACACCAGGTTGTCAGGTGCTGGACCTCCTCCCTGTAGGCTGACTCGTCGTTGTCACTGATCAGTCCTACCACCGTGGTGTCGTCGGCAAATTTTATGATGGCGTTGGAGCCATACTTAGGGATGCAGTCATGGGTGAAGAGGGAGTAGAGGAGAGGGCTGAGCACTGAGCCCTGTGGCACGCCGGTGTTCAGTGTTATAGTGGAGGAGGTGAGGTTGTTGACCCTAACAGACTGTGTGGAAATCAAGTGTCCAATTACAGAGGGAAGGGAGATGCCAAGACTGCTGAGTTTGGTGATCAAGCTAGCGGGTATGACAATGTTTTTTAACTTGTGGATTTAATATCCATTCTGTATTGTCTTTAAATTTTTGTGATCTGTTGTCTGCCACAATATTGTCTCTCCCTGAGATAGATAGCTGAAAGCCAAATATTCTTAAAGATACACCAATGCCACATCTGGTTAACCAGATAATCACATGATAATGATCTTACTCGACCCATGTGATTGATATATGCCACAGCTGTGGTATTGTCTACTTGTAATTGGACATGCAAATCTTTCATAGTAGAACAATAAGCTTTTAATCCATAAAAGCTCCTAACAACTCCAAATAATTAATACCAAATGTTTGGAGAAATAAGTTTCTTGGACAATCCATCTGCCACCCCTGGTGTTATTGTCCATAGCCCCCTAGATAAGGGACGTATCAGATATTAACCTGATAAGAACAGATATTACACTTATCTTAGCCCAAAAAAACCGAGAAGCTATCCACCATCCGAGAATACTTGCTTCAGTTTGCAATGACTGCTGGCTGCTGAGCTAATATGTTTTTAAGCAGCTTGTGGAACATGCTCAATCCACCACTGTAATTCTGATAAAGCTTCCTTTGGCAATTGCATAGGCCTGTCAAAATGGCCTGCACACTCTTCTAGTGCTTGTGTTTTTGCCCTTTGGAGCTTTTTTGGTAATGCAGTGGACCAACTCTACTGCAGAAATAGTGTTTCTAATTTACCTAAGCTCCTTCTCGGATGGAGGGATAAGGCTTGTCACAAGGCAACGACACACATTTGTAATATTGACACTTTGTCTCTTGGTAAATTTACCAAACATGGTACTGAATCACTCACAAACCCCAAATAGTAAATTGTTGGGGATGGCTGAAGCTTAGATTTTGTTGGATGGATCAGGACCCTAGTCTTTCAACAGGCTTATAGTTGCTGCACTAATTTTTCAGCTGACTCCTGATCAGCATTGCCAATTAAAAATGTCATCAAGATAAACCATGACCATGTGGCCTTATCAGTGCAAGTGCTGGTTTCAACCATTGTGTGAACAGCCTAGAAGCTGAGCTTAGTCCATTAGATAATGCCTTAAATTGCCATAGCTGACCCATTTAATTAATTTTCAAGTACTTGTGAACATGATGATACATTGGTACTAAATCATACGCATCCTTCAAATCTATAGTAACCAATTACAACTTGTTGATAACAACTGCCTTGCAGTGTTGAAGGTGTCCATTTTGAAATGTTTTATACTGGACAAATGTATTAAAGTGTGTGATGTCTAGAATGACTCTTCAACCACCATCTTTCTTCTGCCTGGGGAATTATTTGATACAAATTGTTGTGGATGCTTACTCCGTTTTTTCCCCATTATACTTTCCCTAAATAAAGTTCTTACCTCTTCTTTATTTGAGATTTTTCAGGTGCAGAAACATACACTAGGATTAGGTTTATTCTGTACAGGTGGATCAACTCCTTCTACAAATTTTATTGTAGATCCTTACACAGAATCTAATATAAACCGTTCAGCTGTTATGCAATATCATTTATCATAACACACCTGTAATCTACCACCAATCGGAGGTTCAACAAAAGCTTCCTCTGTGATAGAATAAAGTTTTTGTACCTCTCCAAATGCACGTGATGGCCTTCTTCCCCAACAATATGGGTTAACATAAGGCTGTGCTGGGTGAAAATACTTCCTCACCATACTCCTGCCTCAGTTTGATCCATACATCAAATCCCCTTCACATTGGACCAGCCAATTTTGCAAATGTTTTATGAGGCTGATAGTCTTTGCCCCTTTATCAATGCCTTTGATTTTGTTTTTAGGCAGGTTTACTCCATAATAACCAGGAGTTTGACCATAGCTTGATCTGTATTGACCTGCAAATCTAAAGTGCAATTTTCTCTCACACCATTGAGCTCAACATATGAGCTATAAACAATGCCACTTGTCTTTTTTTTAAATTTTGGTCATTGCACAATCTTTCACTTGCTTCCCATAAGCAGTGATGCCACCCGCAAACTTGACATTCTTTGGAATTGTAATCCCTGTGCCTCCACACTATTGAAGCCATGGGCCTTAATCGGATTCACCATTGACACCCTAGTAAAGCACAAGTGTTTTCATATAAATCTGCTGTTTCAAACATAACAGCCTCCTGAAGCTGGTGAGAAACCAATTGATGTTGGCCACCATGGTTACCTTCCTTGGCCTCACTGCTTCCTTCAGGTATCGTACTTTGTACCCATTAAGTACACCTGGATTTATACTTGTGCTGTGGTGGGTACTTATGACCACAAACACCTCATTTAGGGTCAGTTTTTTACTGCCCTGGTACTCCTGAGGCTTGCTCAAGGGGACTACCTCCAGCCCAATCCGAGGTTCATATTCCACAGTGGTAAAAGCACCATATACTTGTATATGGAAACCCCTCAGGGCCTGCCTGGGAATATTCTGGGTTTTTTAGACCCTTGGTTGAAAATAATCTGGAGTATTTATCCATTTAATTTATTCTGAGCCATAAGGCTTTCTTGTCATGAGGCCTTTCCTTATTAGAATCATCTAAAACCACGGCCTCTCAGACTTCTTTATTTTCCTCCCCACTGGAGATTCTTCCCGTGGCTTTTGGTTTGTGGAGCAACTAAATGCTCCCTACAGTTAATTTTAACGGCCACCGGTATCGGAACTGGCTCCGCATTAATCTGCCGTACCGATCACTGAGTTTCAACCCGGGACGCATTTTAACATCCGTTTTTCCTCCGGAGATTTTTCTCTTTTACTTTCAACTCCTGCTGGCTCTGCACGCCAGCACCACGGAGTTTGAAACACGCCCTGTAAATAATTCAATCCACTTACCTGCGGGCCTGTTCCTATACCGCTGGTGGAGCTGCGCTCTGCAGCTCTTTGCCTACCGACAGCGTCGATGTAATGCCGATCATGCGCCAAGCGGGACTTCTTCGCGTAGTCACTCACGTGACTCTGAAATAAAATTGGAGTTCTTGGCCTATCCTGTAGAAGGACACCTTTGTATAGCCACTCACCTTCGGCACTATTTAGATGTCACCAAAAATATCAGGGGTATGGAAATGGGTCTTTTAATCAGTTTTAAATGCCCTCACCATAGGGTAACTGTTCAGACCATTTCCAGGTGGCTCAGGGTGGTGTTGGGTGCAGCAGGGGTAGACACTGACAACTACAGGGAAGAGGTCCAGCACCTGACAACCTGGTGTGCCGATAATAACCTCGTCCTCAACTCCCAGAAGACGAAGGAAATCATTGTCGACTTCAGGAAGATCAGAGGGGGCAGGCACACCCCCATCCATATAAATGGGACTGAGGTGGAGAGGGTCTCCAACTACAAATTCCTCGGAGTACACATCTCGGAGGATCTGTCCTGGTCCCTCAACACCTCCAAGCTGATCAAAAAGGCGCAGCAGCGCCTTTACTTCCTGAGGAGGCTCAAAAAGGCCCACTTGTCCCCCCCGATCCTGACCAACTTCTACCGATGCACCATTGAAAGCATCCTGACCACCTGCTTTACGGTCTGGTACAGCAGTTGCACCATAGCTGACAGGAAGGCACTACAACGGGTGGTGAAAACCGCCCAGCACATCATCGGTGCCCCACTCCCTGCCATGGATGCCCTCCACCGAAAACGGTGCCTGAGTCGGGCTGGGAAGATCATCAAGGACCCCTCCCACCCTAACCATGGACTGTTTGCCCTCCTACCATCGGGGAGGCGGTACAGGAGCCTCAGGTCCCGCACCAGCAGGATGAGGCGTAGCTTCTACAATAACACCATCGCTCTGCTGAACTCAGAGTCCCGCCGATAGATTTCCACATCTGTATTTATTTATCTGTACTTATCTGTATATTGCTATCACTTTGTTCTGTCACAAAACTGCATTTCGTTGTACCAATACTTGTATATGTACAATGACATTAAAGTTGAATTGAATTGAATTGAATTGAATCAATAATCTCATTCTACCAGGGCTGCATCCATATCAGCGCCGAGGATCATGGAAGTTCCCATGGACCACATCCTCGCAACAGCGGGTTGGTCCAATGAGGTTACCTTTCAATGGTTTTATAATAAACCTGTGGCCACACCCGCAACGTTTGCAGACACTATTTTAAGTTCTGCTTCCTAACTCCCCGAAGTTAAGGGTTTATTGTTTGTTTGTTAATAAATATGTTATTGTTTTTCAGCTCTGTTTTAAGTCTGATATACGTTAACATACTTCCTCCATTAATTATAATATTATAATGGCAGTGCGTGAGCATGGACTCATTTCCAGGGCATGAAATCACAGAGCTTTGAAATCTTCACGCAGTGACTCAGGTGACTCCGAAAGAAAATAGTAAGATTAAACGAGAACTTACCAGTTCGAGGTTTGATCCTTATTTTATGAGGAGTTACGATGAGGGATTTTTCGTGCCCTCCGCTCCCAACCCTCTATCATAAGGTCAACTGGTATGTTAGTTCTCTTAATTTTACTATCTTCAGTCAATACTTCTATCTGTGATTTCACACCACTGCTTTGAAGAATGTCGCGCATGCATGCTGGCGGGGTCTTCACGAAATCCCTCATCGTAACTGCTCATAAAATAAGGATCAAACCTCGAACTGGTAAGTTCTCGTTTAATCTTACTATTTTATTTGCAGCTTCAACCTGACCGTTTGATTACATTTTCCTTATATCGCAGAATACATTTATATTTTAAAAAGTAAAAGTTACATATTCAACATATTCTTTATAATGTAGAAAAAGTAATTTCTTAAATGTTTGGAGTAGTAATTTTTTTTTTAAATACATAAAATCTAGGATAGTGGGAATAAAATAAGCAGGACACATTAGGAGAAAATAACATTACTAAAGATGTACCTGATAATATCAAAATAAATGGGATTTGTATAAAGTAGCCTGTTAAGTGTAACACTAATTGAAATATATAGAGAGCAGACTGGCTCCTCTAACACAGCTGTGATGCCTGCTTATGTTGTACTAAGAGCTTTGGCCCATTATGTTTATCAAAGATTAAATCAAAATAAGAAGTGCACCTATTATCACAAATCGCTTTTAGTATCTTCCAAAGCATTTACTTTTAAGGATAGCTCAGTCTGTACAATCTGATTTCTGCTGGTTTGTATATGGACCATAACATGTCCATACTAATTTATCATCTCATTGAATCAGTCTTATTAATGTAGAGATTAACAAGTCAAACAATAAGTCTGCGAACCGATTTAGAGTCTGGTTGGCACAAGGAAGATTGCTTTTTCATAATTACACTTCTGAGATATTAATTCTCAAACTGGAGTAGTCCTTTCACAACACTCGTGAGGTGTTTAAGGAGTATTGTGCCCAGAAAGGCTAAAGATCTTGTTACAGTTGCTTTGAAGATTTCAAATGCTTGAAAATGGATCAAAGAAAGTGAGCAAAATATTAATAACAAAACTATTTCTGATGAAAGCTTGCAAATAACCTCTGATGACCATTGCAGAACGTACAGTAACTAATTGAGAGACAAGATGCTAGAACTTTGAGTCAAAACCAAACTGCAGGCAGAACCCAGTGGGTCAGGCAGCTTCTGTGACGGGAGATGGACTGACGACGTAATGGGTTGGGACTCCTCTTCAACCTAAAGAAGGGTCCAGACACAAAATGTCATCTGTCCACTTCCTTGAGCAGATGCTGCCTGACCCACAGAGTTCCTCCAGCAGTTTGTTTTTCACTTAACAAAAGGGAAGTGTTTATTGATACAAGGCAACAACAATATTAGTCACAAAGAGCCTTTTGGTATACAAATTGATGTCAAGCCCATTGCTGGTACCATGCGGTTCCTAGTTGTTCTGTTAAATGATCAACCTCTTAAAGTATAAAAAGATCAAACGTTGCCATTTTCGTTGAGCATCATCTCTTTATTGAATCTGGCTACACTTTACTGTGCCTATAACATCTATCCTCCTATGAATGCTCATATCAACATCTTCCAAGTGCAAACAACAGCTGTGACATTGACATTAATATCTTGCCAATTGTTACATCCACATGGAAATGAAATTGCTACCACACTGACATGAATGATAGGTGACATCACTCTCTTGTGTCTGCGTTGTGGATGAGCAATGTAAGACAACGTACAAGCTGTCAAGATAACTGCCGCAGGGAACTTCTACATAAACAGTGAGGCACAGCAGCAGTTGGGATTAAGTAAGCAACACGGGCGGGTAGGTGGAGGCGTATTAAATAGATTCACTGAACTTTCAAACTCAATATGAATTTTTTAACTACTTCCAGTAAAGTTCTTTTATCGAACTCCATCTTCTATTACAGATCATCTTTCATGATACGCACCATCTTAAAACCGGGAGCAAGTCACAAAGAGGCATATACTAAGATGACGACAGAGAATAAGTCATTC
Source organism: Okamejei kenojei (assembly GCA_035221665.1). NCBI lineage: Eukaryota > Metazoa > Chordata > Chondrichthyes > Rajiformes > Rajidae > Okamejei > Okamejei kenojei. The sequence goes on along the minus strand of CM069141.1, from coordinate 15,778,657 downwards.
TTGGAGCCACCAAATTATACATTGGAGATAAAGGCCCTTCAGCCCACCATATCCATGCCCAACAGCAAGAAGTATCCTTCCATATAAACCCCATTAACCAGCATTTGGTTTTACTTTTGTTTATCCTCTGGGCTTGAACATTGAATTTTCTCAATTCTGTTAACCCTTGCTGTCTCCTCCCCTTCCCACCTCTCCCTCAGCCCTCGGGCCCTGGCATTCCCTCTCTCTCTATCTCTCTCCCACCCTAGTCGCACTAGCTTCTCATTTTCACACCACAAACAGCTTACAATGGCTTGTTCCCTTTATCATCGATACTTTTTTGCATATCTTTCATTCATTGTTCTTTATCTCTCCACATCACCGTCTATATCTCTCGTTTCCCTGATCCCTGACCAGTCTGAAGAAGGGTCTCGACCCGAAACGTCGCCTATCTCCTTCGCTCCTTAGATGCTGCTGCACCCGCTGAGTTTCTCCAGCCTTTTGTGTACCCTTGGTTTTACTTTATTTTATTCATTATAAGATGAATGCATTGTGAATACATTCCTAACATCTTGTCAATTTATAGCCTTTGGTTCTCTTATGGTGATACGGGTAATACATCATGGCTCCCAATCAAAAATTGATGAGGACAGTTATAATAACTGAGTTATTATGCCTCTCATCAATTTTTGAGTGAGACCAGTCTATTATATAGTTGCCTCACCCCAGTAATGGAGCTATGGCTGGTTACTCTTTCTGCAGGTGTGGCTACATTATCTTTGAAACATTTCTTAACATAAATTGACATATCTGTTTACTTATGTGACATGAAAGATTGCACATTAAAATTATTTATTAGCTGTGTAGGGCTTTGCGATACCCTGCAAGTGATAGATGTTGCATCAGCACAAGTGTATTCTTCTTTCTTTAACAAACTGAAAAATAGGTGGGGTTCAACTCCTCTTCAGACTGGACATATGCTGTCCGTTCAAAGTAAACATCAAAAAGTAAATTGTAAAGGACTGCAAAGAGAGCCTCAAAGAGTTTCTTGCAAGTAGTCTTGAACATGTAGTGTTGTCAATTTATAGCCTTTGATTATCTTATGATGATAAGGGTAATAACTCATGACATGCTGAGTTATTATGCTTCTCATCAATTTAGCAAGCAGTTTTGAACATGTGCTGAATGTAACCATATGATAATATTTCTTTGTTTTCCTTAAATTATGATAGCAGATATTCAATTTCATGGCTGTGCCAAATTAACAAGTGTATAATTACTTAAATATATTTTCGTAAACCATTTATCGAAAGGATGTGTGACTTAATTTAAGAATAGAAGATAGCATAGAATCTTACAACATAGTTGGAAAGTTTGGCCCATAATGTTGTACAATTTATTTGTCAGAGCTACACTGTAGAAGCTCTAACCGTATAACAGCTGTCACCGGTTTATACAGACATTTTTAACCAGTCCCTGCAAACCTGTACTGTTCCTGCCTGCTTCAAAGTCTCCACTATTGTCCCTGTACCCAAAAAAGCAAGGATTACTTGTCTTAATGACTACAGGCCTGTCGCACTGACCTCTGTAGTCATGAAGACACTCGAAAGGCTTGTGCTGGCCAAGCTGAAAAATATCACAAACTCCCTGCTGGACCCTCTGCAGTTTGCATATCGGGCCAATAGATCTGTGGATGCTGCAGTCAACCTGGGCCTGCACTTCATCCTACAGTATTGTTTGTTGATTTTAGCTCTGCATTCAACACCATTGTGCCAGAGCTACTACACTCCAAACTTTCCGAGTTGACTGTGCCTGAACCCCTCTGTCAGTGGATCACCAACTTCCTGACAGACAGGAAGCAGCATGTGAGGCTGGGAAAGCACATCTCGGACCCGCAAACACTCAGCATAGGAGCACCGCAAGGCTGCGTACTCTCTCCTCTCCTCTACTCTCTCTACACCAACAACTGCATCTCCACAGACACCTCTGTCAAGCTTCTCAAGTTTGCGGACGACACAACCCTGATTAGATTGATCCAGGATGGGGAGGAATCTGCCTACAGACAGGAAGTGTCACAGCTGGCATCCTGGTGCCGTAGCAACAACCTGGAGCTCAATGCTCTTAAGACAGTGAAATTGATTGTAGACTTTAGGAGAGCTCCCCCTCCCCTCACCCCACTCACCATCAACAACACCACAGTCATATCTAGTATTTTAAGTTCCTGGGAACCATCATCTCCAAGGACCTTAAGTGGGGGCTACCGACTCCACAGTCAAAAAGGCACAACAGAGGATGTACTTCCTGTGGCAGCTGAGGCAGCACAATCTGCCACAGGCAATGATGGTCCAATTCTACACGGCCATCGTAGAGTCTGTTCTCACCTTCTCCTTCATGGTCTGTTTTGACTCAGCCACCAAGCATGACACCTGGAGGCTGCAGCGAATCGTCCGATCAGCAGAGAAGATTATTGGCTGCAACCTTCCCTCCATTGATGAACTGTACACTGCAAGGGCCAGGAAGCGAGTGGGCAAGATCATCTCTGACCCCTCTCACCCTGGCCACAAACTCTTTGAATCACTTCCCTCTGGAAGGCGACTCCAGACTATCAAAGCTGCCACAGCCAGACATAAAAACATTTTTTATCCACGAGTAGTTGCTCTACTCAACGGCCAATAGTCTGTAGCCTCCCTTTGATCTGGTATTTTGTTGGTTCACATGCTTGATCAATGGTGTTTTATCATTAATGTTTTATTATTATTAATGTTTAGTGTTTTCTGAGTAATTCGTAGCTGTCACTGTATGTCATGTTGTTACTTGTGGGCGGAGCACCAAGGCAAATTCCTTGTATGTGAATACTTGGCCAATAAACTTACTTACTTACTTATAACATTAGAATATCTTTCACTGTTCCAGATCATAACAATGTTACTTTAATAAACAAGTGTTCTCTCTTTCTCTGTCCATCAGTCCACCCAACTGCAGATTTTTTTTATCGTACTCCACAAGGACCCTATACGCTTCTGAATCACATTATCTACCATTGTCCATTTTTCTGTGCATGAAACTTATGATTCTCTGGATTCCTTTGAAATGGCACCATTTATGTATACTCTTAATTTTGCTCTCTTTACTCACATCCGCATTAGCTTTTATTTACTATGTGCATGCCCTAATTTACTTTTCTCACAATGTTCACCTGAATTCTTATATTACTTGCAAAATTTGAAATTATGTTCCCGGCACTTGTATCATGCCCCATTCTCACCTTCCCTTAAGCTAACAGTGATCCATTCTACATTTTCCTTGAACTGCGTCCCCTTTGATCTCTTGTTTTCACACCTTACCCTTCCACATCTCTATGTCTCCCTCTCCCCTGACTCTCAGTCAGAAGAAGGATCTCAACCTGAAAGGTCACCCATTCCCTCTCTCCAGAGATGCTGCCTGTGCTGCGCAGTTACTCCAGCATTTTGTGTTGATCTTCTATTTTATTAATAGGTATTGAAAAAGGTTGTTGTAATTCCTTGGTGAATACTAGTGCGTATTTTCTGAAAGATAATCGTACGTCGCTGCTTACGGATTTTTGACTCTTTTATCTCCCCTCTCTCACTGCCTGTTTGATCCCGCAGGATTCAGCAGCATCGGGAAGGTACAGTTGGGCAGCAGGAGAGCTACCACCTCACAATGCCAGAGACACGTGTTGGATTATGTTTAGCTCGTGCTGTCAGTGTGGAGATTGTACGTTCTCCCTGTGACTGCGTGGATTTTTCCCGGGTGCTCCGGTTGCCTCCCACATTCCAAAGACGTGCAGGTCTGTTGGTTAATTGGCTTCTGTAAATTGTCCCTTGTAGGCAAGGTAGTTTTATTGTGTTGGTCGGCGCAGACCCGGTGTTCCGAAGGGCCTGTTTCCGCTCTGCATTTCTAAAACTAAAACTAAACTAAATGGGAGAGGCAGCAGATTCTCTCAGAAATATTTCAATACGATTCAATACTCTAAACCCACGGACTCCCATGGCTATCTGGACTACACTTCTTCCCACCCTGCATCCTGCAAGGACTCCATCCCCTACTTCCAATTCCTCCGTCTACGCCACATCTGCACCCAGGATGAGGTGTTCCACACCAGGGCATCGGAGATGTCCTCATTCTTCAGGGAACGGAGGTTCCCCTCTTCTACTATAGATGAGGCTCTCACCAGGGTCTCTTCTATACCCCATAACTCTGCTCTCACTCCCCACCCCCCACACGTAACAAGGGCAGAGCCCCCCTTGTCCTCGCCTTCCACCCTACCAGCCGTCACATACAACAAATAATCCTCCGACAATTTTGCCACCTCCAACAGGATCCCAACACTGACCACATCTACCCATCTCCTCCCCATGTCTGCTTTCCGCAGAGACCGCTCACTCCTTAACTTCCTGGTCAATTCGTCCCTTCCCACCCAAACCACCCCCTCTCCTGGCACTTTCCCTTGCAACCGCAGGAAACGCTCCACTTGTCGCTTTACCTCCCCCCTCGTCTCCATTCAAGGACCTAAGCAGTCTTTCCAGATGCGGCAGAGGTTCACCTGCACCTCCTCCAACCTCATCTGTTGCATCCGCCGCTCTAGGTGTCAGCTGCTCTACATCGGTGAGACCAAGCACAGGCTTGGCGATCACTTCGCCCAACACCCCCGCTCGGTTCGCAATAACCTACCTGATCTCCCCTTGGCTCAGCACTTCAACTCCCCCTCCCATTCCGAATCCGACCTTTCTGACCTGGGCCTCCTCCATGGCCAGAGTGAGGCCCACTGTAAATTGGAGGAACAGCACCTCATATTTCGATTGGGCAGTTTACACCCCAGCAGTATGAACATTGACTTCTCCAATTTCAGGTAGTCCCTGCTTTCTCCTCCCCTTCCCAGCTCTCCCTCAGCCCACTGTCTCCGCCCCTTCCTTTCTTCTTTCCGCCCCCCACCCTCACATCAGTCTGAAGAAGGGTCTCGACCCAAAACGTTGCCTATTTCCTTCGCTCCATAGATGATGCCTCCAGCATTCTTTATCTACCTTTGATTTTCCAGCATCTGCAGTTCCTTCTTAAACATTAATCAATATGATTGCGTTGCCTTTGCAACCTGTGATGGGCGTGAAACCTGGCAGACTATTTCCTTCTCACGGGCAGTGTGAGTCACATTTACTCCTTTATGAGATGCAGAAAATCAGTATTCAAAATCACAAAACACCTCTGTATAATGACCTCCTCGTCTGCTTTGATCTTGGCTGCTGTAAAATCTCGCTAATCTCAGTCCAAGTTAGCATGAGTGCGTTTGGAGAGCAAAACCAACAAATGTCAACCACAACATCACTGGGCCTCACCCTGACATATGCAAATATCAGTTGGGACTCAGCGGGCAGATAAAGGGAAGGTTCAAGACCTCGGGACCTGCAGGGAAAGGACATCACTGGCAGCAATCAGGTGGGAACCTAATTATTAAAGAAGGAACTGCAGATGCTGGAGAATCGAGGGTATACAAAAGGCTCAGCGAGTGCAGCAGCATCTAAGGAGCGAAGGAGATAGGTGACGTTTTGGGTCGAGACCCTTTTTCAGACTGGACAGGGATCAGGGAAACGAGAGATATAGACGGTGATGTGGAGAGATAAAGAACAATGAATGAAAGATATGCAAAAAAGTATCGATGATAAAGGGAACAAGCCATTGTAAGCTGTTTGTAGTGTGAAAATGAGAAGCTAGTGCGACTAGGGTTGGGGAGAGATAGAGAGAGAGGGAATGCCAGGGCAAAGCGAACACAACTGACTGACTTCATCCATTTCACCACCAACTTCCATCCGGCACTCAAATACACTTGGACCATTTCCGACATTTCCCTACCATTCCTTGACCTCACCATCTCTATTGCAGGTGATACACTCCTGACCAACATCCACTACAAACCAACTGACTCCCACAGCTACCTGGACTACTCTTTCTCCCACCCTGCTTCCTGTAAGGACTCCATCCCCTATTCCCAATTCCTCCGTCTACGCCGCATCTGCTACCAGGATGAGGTGTTCCACACCAGGTCATCACAAATGTCCTCATTCTTCAGAGAATGGGGATTCCCCTCCCCCACTATAGATGAGGCTCGCACCAGGGTCTCCTCCATACCCCGCAACACTGCCCTCTCTCCCCATTCCCCCACTCGCAACAAGGGCAGAGTCCCTCTGGTCCTCACCTTTCACCCCACCAGCCAGCAAATACAACACATAGTCCTCCGCCAGTTTCGCCACCTTCAACGTGACCCCTCCACTCGCCACATCTTCCCATCTCCCCCCGTCTGCCTTCCACAAAGACCGCTCCCTCCGCAACTCCCTTGTGAATTCTTCCCTTCCCTCCCGCTCTACCCCTTCCCCGGGCACTTTCCCTTACAACCGCAAGGAATGCTACACTTGTCCCTTCACCTCCCCCCTCCACTCCTTTCAGGGACCCAAGCAGTCCTTGCAGGTCCGACAGAGGTTCACCTGCACCTCCTCCAACCTCATCTACTGCATCCGCTGCTCCAGATGCCAGATGATCTATATCGGTGAGACCAAGCGGAGGCTCGGCAATCGTTTCGCCGAACACCTCCGCTCGGTCCGCATTAACCAACCCGACCTCCCGGTGGCTCAGCACTTCAACTCCCCCTCCCATTCCGTATCCGACCTCTCGGTCCTGGGCCTCCTCCACGGCCAGAGTGAGCAACACCGGAAGTTGGAGGAACAGCACCTCATATTCCGCTTGGGGAGTCTGCATCCTCTGGGCTTGAACATTGAATTTTCTCAATTCTGTTAACCCTTGCTCCCCTTCCCACCTCTCCCTCAGCCCTCGGGCCCTGGCATTCCCTCTCTCTCTATCTCCCCCCCACCCTAGTCGCACTAGCTTCTCATTTTCACACTACAAACAGCTTACAATGGCTTGTTCCCTTTATCATCGATACTTTTTTGCATATCTTTCATTCATTGTTCTTTATCTCTCCACATCACCATCTATATCTCTCGTTTCCCTGATCCCTGACCAGTCTGAAGAAGGGTCTCGACCCGAAACGTCGCCTATCTCCTTCGCTCCTTAGATGCTGCTGCACCCGCTGAGTTTCTCCAGCCTTTTGTGTACCCGGGAACCTAATTATCCTGCCTTTGCTGTGTGCCTGCAGTTGGGAGCTTCAAAAACAATCTATTGTCCTTTTCTTTCATTATCAAGGCCCGTCGCATAAGCTTTGTGCTGCCAGCCAGCATTCAGGAAACCTGGCTTCCAGCTTAAATTTAGAAATGAGCAGCTGCAGATGAAGCTCAAGATTATTATATTATTTAATATTTGCCAAGTCTTTGAGGCTGGAAGGACTGTAGATGAAACTGGCCCAGTTATTGATGTCAATCTCAGTAGGCACAGGTATTGTTCTGTGAAAGTGTCATCAACATCACGGTTTGCATACAGTATGTTCATGCAGATATTCTCAATGGCGGTCCCTCAAGAAGAGGTTCATGAAGGGATGGCACGGCGGTGCAGCGGTAGAGTTGCTGCCTTGCAGTGCCTACAGCGCCAAAGACCCGGGTTCGATCCTGGCTAGGGGTGCTGCCTGTGCAGAGTTTGTATCTTCTCCTGTGATCGCGTGGGGTTTTTCTCCGAGAACTTCGGTTCCTCCCACACTGGGTTTGTAGGTTAATTGGCTTGGTATATATGTAAAAATTGTCCCTAGTGAGTGGAGGATAGTGTTAATGTGCGGGGATCGCTGGTCGGTGCGGACTTAGTGGGCCGAAGGGCCTGTTTCTGTGCTGTGTCTCTAAACTAAACTAAACTAAACTAAACTGGTCCGTGACCAGGATTTAAGTGAAGGAATCAAGATAGACCCTTTGAGAGTAGTAAATCCATAACTTAATAAATCCATCAATCCTCGAAGCAATATTAAGTATATTTTCACAGGCTGCACCATTTGCTTCATCACCATAATCTAGTTGAAAATCATTGAAGTGACGTGAATTTACCTTTAATTTTGAACATCCCATTGTAACATACACTGAAAATCTGCATTCAACTACATTCGGCCAGTGACTTTTTAAAGGCATACTAAGCTATCTTTAATCAGACTTTACTGGGCTTTATCTTGCACTATACGTTATTCCCTTTATTCTGTATCTGTACACTGTTGATGGCTCGATCGTAGTCATGTATCAGTCCTTCCGCTGACTGGGTAGTATGCAACAAAAAAAGTTTTTCACTGTACCTCGGTACACGTGACAATAAACAAAACTAAATTAAAACCATACTTTCAAACTTTGAAAACGTACACGTGTTGTAGGTTTCTTAAATTATTCCTTTTAGTTTGGTTCCGAGATACAGCATGGAAACAGGCCCTTCGGCCCAGCTGGTCCACACTGACAAAAGATAAGCTGTTCACATCAGTTATGTGTCATCCCACTTTCTCATCCATTCCCTATGGAGGCTATTTAACCCACAACCCCACACTACTTTGTGGGGGAAATCAGAGCACCCGGAGGAAACCCACGTGGTCACGGGACAGTGAGCAAACTCCACACAGACAGCACCCGAGGTCAGGATCGAACCCGGGTCTCTGGCGCTGTACGGCAGCAGCTCTGCCAGCTGCACCACCCCTATTATTTATTACAGCCAAAATATACTGGAGTTTAAAAAGTTGCTTTAAATAAATAGTTTATAACAGTTCATCTTCCAGCGTTGCGAAATAATCATATGTCTATTTTGTCAACTTTGTGCAGCCAGATTACATGATGCATAAAACGTACGGTGAGCGTTCTTTCAATGAGATCCGCTGCTCTGTCAGCTGGATGATTACATCTACTGAGCCCTGGCCAACTCAGCCAAGGACGGCATGGGATCTTCATGGGGAATGCTTCCATGGTCAGCGTGACATGCAATTCCATCACCACCGGCCACAAGTTCTGAGTCATTAAATCCTGCAAAAGCAATTTGTGCAGCTTAGTTGCTTAGATGTGGGTAATTTCTCCAGGCATAACATAGCATTTTCACACCTTTAAAAAAAAAACAAAATAAACTTTATTCAGTTTAAAAAATACATATAAAACAAGAAGTGTGCAAAAATTCTGACGACCATCTCAGCGGCTATACATACATTCATTCGCGTCATATTTGATTGTGTTCACAGAAATATCCTTACACCCGGCATCCTTGTTATTGTAGCCCCCCTGGGGTGATACCCCTTCCCTCGTTTGAGGGGCTTCTCCACCAGACCTTTCCCCCCCAAAGTCCAGCAGCGGAAGGACCCTGGACTGTGGTCCTCCCTCACAGAGCCTTGGCGTTGGCTGCACCGAGCTTCAGTGCGTCCCTCAGCACGTACTCCTGCGGTCTGGAGCAGGCCAGTCGGCACCATTCCCCGATGGACATCGCACTCTGCTGGGAAGTCAACATGAATTGGGCAGACCAAAGAGCATCTTTCACCACTGAGTTGATGACATATTCACACCTCTTCAGCACCTCTTTGTGTAAACTAAAAATATTTGATTTGAAAATTCACCCATTGCATTATTGAATCTCAGCGGATTTACTACACTCCTTCCGTGATCGGTCTTCGCTAGCTTTACCTTGCACTAAACGTCATTCCCTTATCACTTATCTATACACTGTAAATGGATCGATTGTAATCACGTATTGCCTTTCTGCTGACTGATTAGCACGCAACAAAAGCTCTTCACTGTACCTCAGTACACATGACAATAAACTAAACTAAACTCTAGACGATGGTGATGAAGCTATGTCCAGACTCAATACCAACGCTGAATTTAGCTCACCGCTGTTTGAACTTACATCTATTCTTTGTGTGGCCCAAAGACCTTTTCTGAGTTCTGGTAAATCTATTTGGCACATTTCTTGCAGCCTCTGCTGAGTTGTATTTGCTCTTACACCTGTTCCTGCCTCTGATCTTTTTCTGCCCGCAGGTATGCTTTCCACATCACTTCTGTTTGATGTGGCAGTCTGATTTCCCGGTGTATTACAACAAACACACAACAAGAAAAAAAAGTCTATTAGTATTTGATCAAAACATTATAATGGGAGATACACACACAAAATGCTGGAGTAACTCAGCAGGACAGACAGCATCTCTGGAGAGAAGGAATGGGTGACGTTTCGGGTTGAGACCCTCCTTCAGACTGAGGTCTGAATCAGTTTGAAGAAGGGTCTCGACCCGAAACGCATCAGTTTGAAGAAGGGTTCGACCCAAAATGTTAACCATTGCTTCTCTCCAGAGATGCTGCCTGTCCCGCTGAGTTGCTCCAGCATTGTGTGTCTATTTTTGGTTTAAACCAGCATCTGCAGTTCCTTCCTAATGATAATAATTGTTTCTGACATATTACTCTTTGTTATGGGCTGTGAACACACTTTGTTATGGGCTGTGAACACCAGAGACCAGGGTTCGAACCTGACTGCGGGAGCTATCTGTCTTTTCTCCGGTTGATCCGGTTTCCTCTGACATTCCCACATCCCAAAGACGTGCAGGTTAGTAGGTTAATTGGCTTCTGTAAATTGCCCCTAGTTGTAGATGCAAATTTGGGATAAAATAGAACTAGTGTACGGGTGATCTAGCTGTGGGCTCGGTAGGTCGAAGGGCCTGTTTCCACACTGTATCTCTGAACTAAACTAAAAAAACTAAACGTCATTGCAGTCTTTATGTGCACTGTGGACTCCCCGAAGGCTAATCAGAAACCTCAGCTTGTAAAATGGAAAGCTGAACTTAAACCAAAGTCATTCTATCATTCTGTGGCCCAATAAACCCTGTGGCTTTCAGCAAGAGGTGTAATCATATTCTCCATGACTTACAATGATTAATAATTGAACCTGGAAGGAAAGCACGTTGCACTGGCTTTTGCCCCTCATGCCAATCTTTCTCTGTCACAAACATCAGGATTCCACGATGTATGAAGTACTGGAATCTAAAAAGGAGCAAATAAAATCAGTGGAAATCTTTGCTCATTTACCACTAGATACAGATATATTTGTGCACATGCTCTGTCCCCTGTTTCTACAGTAGAGTACATCAAGGATTTATGGTGTAGGAAAGAACTGCAGATGCTGGTTTAAATCAAAGATAGACACAAAATGCTGGAGTAACAGTGGGTCAGGCAGCATCTCTGGAGAGAAGGAATGGATGACGTTACGGGGGCGAGACCCTTCTTCAGTTTGATTGTAGATTTATTTCTCCATTTCAATCAGCTGATTTCCCAAGTACTTGGTGACATATTGGAAGTGAGGCTTTGGTGTGGGTTCAGAGTATGTTTTGTCAGTCAGCTGGCTTCAAACATCTACCTCACCAACCAGTGTTGTAAACCCAACCATTCTGGACTACATCAACCAATGGTTCAGCACCATAAGGGCCAATGTGTTTCCAATTTGCACAAGTTTAGTTTAGTTGAGTTCAGTTTATACATAAAGCATGGAAACAGGCCCTTCGGCCCACTGAGTCCATACCAGCCAGCAAGGTGGCGCAGCGGTAGAGCTGCTGCCTTACAGCGCCAGAGACCCGGGTTCGATCCTGACTACGGATGCTGTCTGTATGGAGTTGGCACATTCTCCCTGTGACCGCGTGGGTTTTCTCCGGTTGCATTGGTGACTGCTGTAAAGATCATTGATGCGTAATGCCCTTGGATAGTGTAGGAAAGTACTAGTGTGAGGTCATTGGTCAGCGCGGACTCGGTGGGCGGAAGGTCCTGTTTCTATGTTGTATCTCTAAACTAAACGAAACAAAAACTCATGATCACCCGCTCACATTTGTTCTATGTCACTTTCCCATCTACTCCCTAAACACCAGGGGCAGTTTTACAGTTTTACTAAATAGATAGCGCTGGCGAATCGTACGGCTTTGTTTGCCAATGCTGGCTGAGATCATGATCTGTCCCATTCTGCACACTACTGGCATTGCACCAGCTTCTGTTCTTCCAAACATGGTGACGGGTGTAAAGATCATCGATGCACAAGTCAATATACGCCTTGCTGTGCAAGCTGACAGAGATTGAATAGAGCGGTTAGATTACAGGATAACAGGGAGAGAGAGAGAGAGGTGGAGAGGGAGAAGTGGAGAGGTCCAATCAACCAGGAGAATGATTATCATGTGTGCCTCTCCATGAGTAACAATGTTTGAGTTTGTGACTCATTGAGGACACCTTCACTGACATAAGATGCAGTCTGCAAGCACCACACATTGGGGCAGCATAGTGGCACGACTGGTAGAGCCGCTAACTAACTGTGTCAGAGACCTGGGTTCGATCCTGACTGGGTGCTGTCTATGTGGAGCTTGCACGTTCTCCCTGTGACTCCGAGGGTTTCCTTTGGGTACTCGAGTTTCCTCCAACATCTCAAAGACGTGTGGGTGCATTTGGTGGATGAAGGGTCTGTTTCCATGCTGTATCTCTAAACTAAACTCTCTAAACTAAACAATCGTTCTAGCTGCTTTTGAGGTCATGATGTCCATCAAATTCACCCTGTTAGATTTGTTCCAGGCTAGAGCTGAACATAACTAAACCCAGAGATAGGCACAAAGTGCTTAAGTAACTCAGCGGGTCAGGCGGCATCTCTGGAGAAAATGGATAGGTGATGATTTGGGTCGGGACTCTTCTTTCTCTCTATTTATGAAATAAACGAGCATCTGCAGTTCCTTTTTATTATTGCAAAACACAACACAGTTTGCCATCCATTGTTATAAAATGGTGGTCACAGATATTCACAATTTCAAGGAGTGTGAGTGTGTATCACGCTAGCCATAGAGCAACAGGCAGAGCAGCGTCATAGCAGTGCAAATACTGAAGACTTCCATTGGTGTGTGCTGCCATGGGCCTCCCTTATACTGATGTACAGATGCCTCACAAAAGGTTTTGCTCAGGTGTAGGTTAGTTTAGTTTAGAGATACAGCGGGGAAACAGGCCCTGTGGCTCACCGAGTCCGCACTGACCAGCGATCCCCGCACACTAACACTATCCTACACACGCTAGGGACAATTTACAATTATACCCAAGCCAATTAGCCTACAAACCTGTTAAAGAAGGAACTGCAGATGCTGGAAAATCGAGGGTACACAAAATGTTGGAGAAACTCAGCGGGTGCAGCAGCATCTATGGGGCGAAGGAGATAGGCAACGTTTTGGACCGAAACCCTTCTTCAGACTGATGGGGGTGAAGAAGGTCTGAAGAAGGGTTTTGGCCCGAAACGTCGCCTATCTCCTTCGCTCCATAGATGCTGCTGCACCCGCTGAGTTTCTCCAGCATTTCGTGTAGCCTACAAACCTGTACATCTTTGGAGTGTTTAGAAACCAGAGATCCGGTGAAAACCCACGCAGGTCGAAGGGAAACGTACAAGCTCCGTACAGACAGCACCTGTAGCCAGGATCGAACCCGGGTCTCTGGCGCTGTAATGTAGCAACCACGATGCCCACTTTTACTTCACTCATTTGCAGTACATCAAGTTACTCAGCAAGGCTAGATTTACAACCTATCTCTGGATAAAGATCAACTACAGTAGAGCAGCTGGTAGAGCTGCTGCCTCACAGAGACCCGAGATCAATCCTGACCTTGGGTGGAGTTTGACATTCTCTCTGTGACCTTCTGGATTTCCTCTGGGTGCACTGGTTTCCTCCCACATCCCAAAGGCATATCTAGGTTAATATGCCTCTGTAAATTACCTGCAGTGTGTCAGGAAAGTGGGATAACATAGAACTAGTGTAAACTGCTAATTGACGGTCACTGTGGACTCAGTGGGCCGAAGGTCCTGTTTCCATGCTGTATCTTTCAATTAAAACCACGTCTGGAGGAAAATGTAGGTCAATGCCTGATATCTTGACAGCAGAAAAAATGCCATTCTGCAGCAGTGCACTCTAATATCTGTATATGAACCCTGTCAGCTAATGACAAGGTGAGTATTAGGTGACAAGATACAACTGCATGGCTGTTGACTCTGATGTCTGACCCACATACACATGGGAAACATGCATTTAACATCATGCACACATTACCATCCACAGTCTGAATGAACAGAGCTTGGACGTACTCAAGAATTAATTTACAGTCTGGATCAGTGAGGGGAAGCCTCGAGATTTGTTACGATCTCAAGAGAGAGAGAGATAGAGAGAGAGAGTTTATTGTCATGTGTCCCTGACAGGACAATGAAATTGTTGCTTTGCTTCAGCACAACAGAACATAGTAGGCATTGACTACAAAAACAGATCAGTGTGTCTATATAACCATTATATACGTTAATACCCACATGAATAAATAAACTGATAAAGTGCAAATAACAGGGGTATTAATGTTCAAGTTTTGTCCAAGTCAAGTCTAATAGCCTGATGGCTATTATTGATGGCTGTAATTTGTTCCACAGCCTCAAAGGCATCAGGGCTGAATCCTACCTCCATCAGTACCAGTGCAGCAAACAATATCTCTGAGGTAAATGTAGAAGATCCATTGACACTCTGTCAATAAGATGCCTTAATATTCCGATGAACATTGATTCCTTAACCAAAATCAAATAATCAGCTCATTATCTCCTTTTGTCAGCAGCAAATTTTGTTCATTTGCCAACATAAGTTGAAATATTGTTTGCAAGGTGGTGGTCTCATTGCATGAGTTCCAGATCAACATATTTTTAGATCTATTTGTTTTTATGTAACGTTTTATTAAAATCCGACAAAGTTCATCATTTTCAAATGGGCATAAATACAAATATTGTCCTGCTCAGAGAAACAAATTTATCTTTCTGCTCTCAAGAGATATAGCAGAACATCGCTAATTCAAATATTTAAGCTGGAAGCCATAAGTGCAAGGTCTCTTTTAAATTGGAGCTTTGATTTAATTTCCTTTTACAGAAAATAAGTTTGTTATGCAAGAGAAATGTGTATGCATTTATTGGAATCATCACTTTTGAAACTTTATGTTTTCATGAATGTTGGAAACCAAAGAGAATTACAGTTGGTCCGATAAATGGCAAAAGATACAGACCAGTAGTTTACACGTTTTCAGCCTAGTGTTCAGCCTAGAGAGTGACAATTCTGGGCACAATATTAACTCAGTTATGGGTTTTTGGGAGATGTTGTCTTGAAGCAGAAAAAAAACAGATTAAAAATCAAATAAGCCACTATCGTGGGCAAATTTAATCATATGATTGTCATTTCTGGAATTACTTAATGCATTTATTTTGTTCAAAACGAAAAATAAAACGTGATGAGTTCAGCTTCTGAAATTGTGGCTGGCAATGCTTTTTAAAATTTTGGGTAGGAAGGAACTGCAGATGCTGGTTTACACCGGAGAAGGATACAAACTGCTGGAGTAACCCAGTGGAACAGGCAGCATCTCTGGATAGAAGGAATGGGTGGTGTTTCGGGACAAAACCCTTCTTCAGACTAAGTTATTCCAGTCTGTTTTTACATTTTGTTCGATTCATCCTTTAACTTTGGTTGTAATAGGTGACGTTATGGCCTGGATGGAGTGGATGTGGAGAGGATGTTCCCACAAGTGCGAGAGTCTAGGACCAGAGGCTATATCCTAAGGATAGGTACCCTTAAGCCCCTGTCCCACTTAGGAAACCCGAACGGAAACCTCTGGAGACCGTGTGCCCCACCCAAGGTTTCCGTGAGGTTCCCAGAGGTTCCCGTAAGGTTCCCGGGGGTTCCGGTCATTCTCCATGAGTCACCAGAGGTACTGGCCAATTGCCTGGAGAGCCTCAACCGAAGTGTGAGCTGCACTTACTGACCAAAGCCGACCACGCACACACACACACAAACAAACACACACATTGCGAAGGTGGGGGTCAGGGATAGCGGAGGAGTGTTTTCTCCGTGTAAAGAGGAAAGTAAACGGCTGCCACAGAGCATGGTAAGTCCTTTAGAGAGCGCGGGAGGGAGGGAGAGAAGGACAGAGAAGGGGAGAGAGAGAGAGAGGGGGAGAGAGAGAGGGGGGGAGAGAGAGAGAGAGGGGGGAGAGAGAGAGGGTGGGGAGAGAGAGAGAGAGGGGGGAGAGAGAGAGAGGGGGGAGGAGAGGGGGGAGAGAGAGAGAGGGGGGAGGGAGAGAGGGGGGGAGGGAGAGAGAGAGGGGGAGAGGGAGAGAGAGGAGGGGGGAGAGGAGAGAGGAGGTGGGGGGAGAGAGAGAGAGAGGGGGAGAGAGAGAGAGAGGGGGGAGAGAGAGAGGGGGGAGAGAGAGAGAGAGGGGAGAGAGAGAGAGGAGGGGAGAGAGAGAGGAGGGGGAGGAGGAGAGAGAGAGAGGGGAGAGAGAGAGAGGAGAGAGGGGGGGAGAGAGAGAGAGAGAGGGGGGGGGGAGAGAGAGAGAGAGGGGGAGAGAGAGAGGAGAGGGGAGGAGAGAGAGAGAGAGGGGGGAGGAGAGAGAGAAGAGGGGGGAGAGAGAGAGAGAGAGGGGAGGAGGGGAGTGAGGAGAGGAGAGAGAGAGGGGGGGAGAGAGAGAGAGAGGGAGGGTGGAGAGAGAGGAGAGAGAAGAGAGGGGAGAGAGAGAGAGAGGGGGGGAGAGAGAGAGAGAGAGAGAGAGGGGGGGAGAGAGGGGAGAGAGAGGAGGGGAGAGAGAGAGAGGGGATGGGAGAGATAGGGGGGGAGAGAGAGAGAAGGGGTAGAGAGAGAGAGAGAGAGAGGGGGGGGGAGAGGAGAGAGAGGAGAAGGGGGGGGAGAGAGAGAGAGGGAGAGGGAGAGAGAGAAGAAGGGGGGAGATGAGAGAGAGAAGGGGGAGAGAGAGAGAGAGAGAAGGGGGAGAGAGAGAAGGGGGAGAGAGAAGGGGGGATCTGGCGGATCTTCTAGGTCTTGAAAACCAAATAAGATGCATTTGCTGAAAACTCCAATGAGCCAATCAGAATGGCCGGTCAGTGAAGGCCTTCGACTGGCTATAAGTAAAAATGCGACCCCACCACTGGTCGCGGCCGGTTTTGGTTTTTTTGAAATAATCGCAGGAACATAGCAGAAGCCGTGATTATGCGGAAACCACTTTCCACCATTAGGGAGATTGACCGGAACCTCCAGGAACCTCTGGGAACCTCATGGAAACCTTGGGTGGGGCGCAAGGTCTCCAGAGGTTTCCGTTCAGGTTTCCTAAGTGGGAAGATCTGCCGGAAGGTAAAATGCCCGCTAACTTTATTAAACTTATTAAAAATGTCTCCACTCCTTCTCCCGCCCATTCTCTCCCCTTCTCCCCCCTTCTGCTCCCTTCTCTCTCCCCTTCTCTCTCCCCTTCTCTCTCCCCTTCTCTGTCCTTCTCTCCCTCCCTCCCGCGCTCTCTAAAGGACTTACCATGCTCTCCTCCGCTGTCCCTGACCCCCACCTTCGCGATGTGTTTGTGTGTGTGTGTGTGTGTGAGCGGTCAGCAGCATAGTAGGTGCAGCTCACGCTTCAGTTGAGGCTCTCCAGGCAATTGACCAGAACCTCTGGTGACTCATGGAGAATGACCGGAACCTCTGGGAACCTCTGGGAACATTGGGTGGGGCACACGGGTCTCCAGAGGTGTCCGTTCAGGTTTCTTAAGTGGGACAGGGGCTTAAGGAAAAAGATGTGGATGAATTTCTTTCGTCAGCGGATGGTGAATCTGTGTAATTCATGCCACAGTTGGCTGTGGAGGCCAAGTCAATGGATACTTTTGAGGCAGAGTTTGACAGATTCTTGATTAGAAAGTGGGTCAGGGGTTATGGGGAGAAGGCAGAAGAATAGGGTTGAGAGGGAAAGATAGATCAGCCACGATTGAATGGCAGAGTAGGCTTGATGGGCTGAATGGCCTATTTCTGCTCCTATAACTTAGGAACTTATGAATTATAACATTTGGGTAATATTATGGATGTCTTCACAGATCTTCAATGTTTTTATATGGAGAGTCTTCACATCTCTTATTAATGTGACATCTGCTTGCACACAAAGTGCACATGGAATTAAAGAATCATGTTTGCTACACTGGCAGTAAACAGAATTACTGTGAACTTAACCATTAAGTATATTCATGAGGAGTTTGATATAGTATTAATGGCTAAAGAGCTCAAGTGATTTGCAGAGACAGCAAGAACAGATCACTGAAGACACCAGAAAATGCAGATGCTGGAATCTTGAGCAAAAATAAAGTGCTGAAGGTAGTCAGTGGTTCAGGCAGCATCTGTGGAGGGAATGAACGGACGATGTTTCAGGTCAGGATCAGAATGATGGACTGGGGCGAGAGAAAGTGGAAAAGAGAGGTGGGGATGGGGCAAAGCCCGACAAGTGATAGGCAGATACACGTGGGAAGGGATGAAAGGCAGATGGGTGGAGTAATTGACAGAGGCTAGAGGTGAAAAAGGGGACAAAAGGGTGTTAGATAAAGAAGAGTAAAATGCAAAGCTGGACAAAAGGATATGGGTGGAAAGGGACAGGGGGAGGGGAAAGAGGGGATAAACGGAAATGTGGGACTCAGAGATGGGAGATGAGTGTATGGGGTGGTGGGGGAAGGAACAGGGTGAGCGGGGTGGTGGGAGCTGATGGGCTGGAGAACAAGCTACTGAATTTGATGATATCATTATATTGAATGTTGGAATAGGCTCAAAGGGCTGACTACCCTGATCCTGCTCCTAAATTCTTTGTTTCTTTCACTCAGCCAAGGCTGTTTGTGATCTTCTGAAAATGCACCGGCAGCCTGCAAGGCCCCACACGATAAATAGCAAAGTGTTTCTCTGCAGTATGACACGCAGAATGCACATTACAGTAATTAATTTGCGAGCATATCAATAAAGCTAGTCTTGAAGGAAAGGAATACTTCAATATTGTCAGAGTGCGGGCACTCAAAATATTTACCTCAGAGAGAAGGAATGACATAACAGTCACGATCCAGGAGTTTATAATAAGAAAGAAAAAAAACATAACTTAGATTTCAATCCCCCGCATTGTCAAGAGAGCCCAGGAATTAAAGTACCATAAACCAATAACTAAATGAAAATCAAGGAGAAACTTTTTTGCCGAGGGTTTTTAATGAATGGAATAAATTACCATCTAGATGTGAAATGCTTCAAATATTTGTGTGCATGTGTGTCTATCTCTCTCTCCCAGCAGGGTTTGACTGAATAATTTGACAGGGCCTCCTCCTGGTCTGATTGGCACATCACCTTGCACTCCCTGGTGTGACGGTTCTGCCGAGATCCTGCCGTGTCCCATTATACTGTCCTCAGTGGTTTTAAAGGGCATTCTTTTGCCATCCAAATAGCTGCATTTTTCAATGCTATAAATATAGCTGCCAAAGTAAATTCGGAATTCTGTCACGAGACATTGTTCTCTCATTGTCCTCTTGGCTGTTCCAAATTAATGTGTAAAAATGCTTCTTATAAAGCGTGTACGAAAGAACTGCCGATGCTACTTTACACCGAAGATGCTGGAGTAAATCAGCAAGTCAGGCAGCTTCCCTGGAGAAAAGGAATAGGTGACGTTTCGGTTCGAGATCCTTCATCAGAATTGACCCGAAACGTCACCTATTCCTTTTCGCCAGAGATGCTTCTTATAAAGCAATGACTTTATGACTTCTCTGGTAAAGCAGAAGGATAAAAGCGGCGGCACAGTTGCGTAACTGGTAAGGGCTGCTGCCTCACAGGACGAGTGACCCAGGTTCGATCCTGACCTCAGGTGCTGTCTGCATGCTCTCCCTGAGTTTCGGGTCGAATGATCACTTGTTGGGCACAGCTCACACCTCAGTTAGATTTAGCAGAGATAAGTGAAAGGTAAAAAGGAAAGCTTCAAATTTGGATGAAAGCCGATTTTACAATGTCAACATTTGATTAAGAAACAGAGGACTGAAAATTTAGATGGTAAATCGGTTTCAGATCAAGATGAGGTCGTTCTGCTGGTGTCTCCAGTATTTCAACTAAACAGCTTCCAACAAATGAAAAGGACAGGACTACTGAGTCTAACATCCCGAAATGACAAGGTGCCTGTACATTACGGTAAGCATAGATTGGAAACCTTAATCAAACAACGAGAGCTTAACACACCAGCAAGCCAAGAATATAGAAAGTGTGCGTGTGAAGTTAGTTACAAGGGAAAGCTTGTGTGAATGAGTGAAATCCAGGTTAGCCGGAAAGTGGTGTTGGGTAAATTGAATGGATTAAAGGCCGATAAATCCCCAGGGCCAGATAGGCTGCATCCCAGGGTACTTAAGGAAGTAGGCCCAGAAATAGCAGATGCCTTAGTGATAATTTTTCAAAACTCATTAGATCCTGGAGTAGTTCCTGAGGATTGGAGGGCAGTAATGTAACCCCACTTTTTAAAAAGGGAGGGAGAGAGAAAACGGGGAATTACAGACCAGTTAGTCTAACATCGGTGGTACACAAAAAGCTGGAGAAACTCAGCGGGTGCAGCAGCATCTAAGGAGCGAAGGAGATAGGCGACGTTTCGGGTCGAGACCCTTCTTCAGACTGGTCAGGGATCAGGAAAACGAGAGATATAGACGTGATGTGGAGAGATAAGGAACAATGAGTGAAAGATATGCAAAAAAGTATCGGTGATAAAGGGAACAAGCCATTGTAAGCTGTTTGTGGTGTGAAAATGAGAAGCTAGTGCGACTAGGGTGGGGGAGGGAGATAGAGATAGAGGGAATGCCAGGGCCCGAGGGCTGAGGGAGAGGTGGGAAGGGGAGGAGACAGCAAGGGTTAACAGAATTGAGAAAATTCAATATTCAAGCCCAAAGGATGCAGACTCCCCAAGCGGAATATGAGGTGCTGTTCCTCCAGCTTGCGGTGTTGCTCACTCTGGCCGTGGAGGAGGCCAGGACCGAGAGGTCGGATGTGGAATGAGAGGGGGAGTTGAAGTGCTGAGCCACCGGGAGGTCGGGTTGGTTATTGCGGACGAGCGGAGGTGTTCGGCGAAGCGATCGCCAAGCCTCCGCTTGGTCTCACCGATATAGATCATCTGGCATCTGGAGCAGCGGATGCAGTAGATGAGGTTGGAGGAGGTGCAGGTGAACCTCTGTCGGACTTGGAAGGACTGCTTGGGTCCCTGAAAGGAGTGGAGGGGGGAGGTGAAGGGACAAGTGTTGCATTTCTTGCGGTTGCAAGGGAAAGTGCCCGGGGAAGGGGTAGAGTGGGAGGGGAGGGAAGAATTGACAAGGGAGTTGCGGAGGGAGCGGTCTTTGCGGAAGGCAGACAGGGGAGGAGATGGGAAGATGTGGCGGGTGGAGGGGTCACGTTGGAGGTGGCGAAACTGGCGGAGGACTATATGTTGTATTTGCCGGCTGGTGGGGTGAAAGGTGAGGACCAGGGGGGACTCTGCCCTGTTTGCGAGTGGGGGAATGGGGAGCGAGGGCAGTGTTGCGGGGTATGGAGGAGACCTTGGTGCGAGCCTCATCAATAGTGGGGGAGGGGAATCCCCGTTCTCTGAAGAATGAGGCCATTTGTGATGACCTGGTGTGGAACACCTCATCCTGGGAGCAGATGCGGCGTAGACGCAGGGTGGGAGGAAGAGTAGTCCAGGTAGCTGTGGGAGTCAGTGGGTTTGTAGTGGATGTCGGTCAGGAGCGTATCACCTGCAATAGAGATGGTGAGGTCAAGGAATGGTAGGGAAGTGTCGGAAATGGTCCAAGTGTATTTTGAGTGCCGGATGGAAGTTGGTGGTGAAATGAATGAAGTCAGTCAGTTGTGTGTGGGGTGCAGGAGGTGACACCAAAGCAGTCGTCGATGTAACGGAGGTAGAGGTCGGGGATGGGGCCCTGGTACGCCGAGAACAAGGATTGTTCGACGTACCAACAAAGAGGCAAGCGTAGCTGGGGCCCATGCGTGTGCCCATAGCTACGCCTTGTGTTTGGAGGAAATGGGAGGAATCAAAAGAGAAGTTATTGAGGGTGAGGACCAACTCTGCTAGGCGGAGGAGGGTGTCAGTGGACGGGTATGGGTTGCTGCTCTGGTCGAGGAAGAACCGGAGGGCTTTGAGACCGTCCTGGTGGGGGATGGAGGTGTAGAGTGACTGGACGTCCATGGTAAAGATGAGAGGATGGGGGCCTGGAGAATGGAATGCACGGAGCACAGGCCCCCATCCTCTCATCTTTACCATGGACGTCCAGTCACTCTACACCTCCATCCCCCACCAGGACGGTCTCAAAGCCCTCCGGTTCTTCCTCGACCAGAGGAGCAACCCATACCCGTCCACTGACACCCTCCTCCGCCTAGCAGAGTTGGTCCTCACCCTCAATAACTTCTCTTTTGATAGTGGGGAAACTGCTAGAGTCAATTATTAAAGATGGGATAGCAGCGCATTTGGAAAGTGGTGAAATCATTGGACAAAGTCAGCATGGATTTACGAAGGGTAAATCATGTCTGACGAATCTTATTGAATTTTTTGAGGATGTAACTAGTAGAGTGGATAAGGGAGAAGCAGTGGATGTGTTGTATCTGGACTTTCAGAAGGCTTTCGACAAGGTCCCACATTAGAGATTGATATACAAACTTAAAGCACACGGTATTGGTGGTTCAGTATTGATGTGGATAGAGAACTGGCTGGCAGACAGGAAGCAAAGAGTAGGAGTGAACGGGTCCTTTTCAGGATGGCAGACAGTGACTAGTGGGGTGCCGCAAGGCTCAGTGCTGGGACCCCAGCTATTTACAATATACATTAATGATTTGGACGAGGGAATTAAATGCAACATCTCGAAGTTTGCCGATGACACGAAGCTGGGGGCAGTGTTAGCTGTGAGGAGGATGCTAGAAGGCTGCAGGATGGCTTGGATAGACTGGGTGAGTGGGCAAATGCATGGAAAATGCAGTATAATGTAGATAAATGTGAGGTTATCCACTTTGGTGGCAAAAACAGGAAGGTAGACTATTATTTGAATGGTGACCAATTAGGAAAAGGGGAGATGCAGCGAGACCTGGGTATCATGGTGCACCAGTCATTGAAAGTAGGCATGCAGGTGCAGAAGGCTGTGAAGAAAGCGAATGGTATGTTGGCATTCATAGCAAAAGGTTTTGAGTACAAGAGCAGGGAGGTTCCACTGCAGTTGTACAGGGTCTTGGTGAGGCCACACCTGTTTAAGGATAAGGGGGAAGGCTTTTAGGACCGAGATGAGAAAATCGTTTTTCACACAGAGAGTGGTGAATCTGTGGAATTCTCTGCCACAGAAGGTAGTTGAGGCCAGTTCGTTGGCCATAATTAAGAGGGAGTTGGATGTGGCCTTGTGGCTGAAGGGATCAGGGGGTATGGAGAGAAGGCAGGTACAGGATACTGAGTTGGATGATCAGCCATGATCATATTGAATGGCGGTGCAGGCTCGAAGGGCCGAATGGCCTGCTCCTGCACCTAATTTCTATGTTTCTATGTTAAGCTGGCAAGCAAATAGTGGATATTGAAAAAGTGGTTAATAAAATCAAATGAAATAAAATAAAATAAAATCATTTGGACTACGCAGTTGCAGCATGGGACCCATACACAAATAAAAATGTCTTCCATCGAACGTGTCCGAAGACAGGCAGCTCGATTTGTTACTAACACCTATGAGAGAGAATCGAGTGTTACCAAACTTCTGAATTCTCTAGGGGTGGAACCCTCTCCAAGACAAACGTGAAGCTCACCGTTTGACCTGTTTTTACAAAATGTTAAATGGTCAGCTCGACATAGATTACAAGACCTACACCAAACCCAAACAAATTAGCAGACGAGGGAATTCGATCCAATTTGTGATTCCAGCTCCCAAGACAGATGTGTACAGCAATTCATTCTTCCCCTGCACAATTAAAGCATGGAATAATCTTCACCCTACCATAGTTACCCAACCAGATGCAACTTAAGGTAGCTCTTTCTTCCCAAAACCCCTTTCTGGCTTAAGTCCTCCCTCCATCACCTCCAGTTTAAATTCCAATTTGGAATATTTTGGAGGACCAAGAAACCAAGAAGAAGAAAGAAAATAGTTTAAATTTAGTTTAGTTTAGTTAGTTTAATTTAGTTTAGAGATACAGCGCAGAGACAGGCCCTTGGGCCCATCGAATGCGCACCCATCCCCGCACACTAACACTATCCGACACACGCTAGGGACAATTTACAATTATGCCATGCCAATTAACCTACAAACCTGTACGTCTTGGGAATGTGGGAGGAAACCGGTGATCCTTCCTACATAAAATTTCACACAGGTCACAGGGCGAATGTACAAACTCCGTACAGACAGCACCTGTAGTCAGGATTGAACCCGGGTCTCTGGCGCTGTAAGGCTGCAACTCCACCGCTGTCCCTTGGTTTAGTTTAGTTTTGTTAAGTTTAGTTTAGTTTTGTTAAGTTTAGTTTAGTTTGGTTTAATGCCATGTGTACCAAGGTACAGTGAAAAGCTTTTTTCTGTGTAAATCCAAAGATGATGGTTCTATTTAGGTAAACAGAAAGGGTAATTAAGAAAAGAGGCCCATTAAGTGTCAAACCTTAACCCATAATGAGATAAATCGAGTATCACTGTACCTTAATTGGCACACCTGACAATAAAATACATTTTGAACCTTTTGATACCAGGTGGCGCCACCAGCAGTGGCTGCCTCACCCACAGTCTGTCTGTCCTTTCTTCTTTTTTGTTATTTTTAGTATGTGTTAAAAAGTATGTTTTAGTGTTCCTTGGTTTTATCTGGGGGGTGGGGGTGTTGAGGGGAACTTTTTTTCAATCTCTTACCTCGAGGGAGACGCGATTGTTTTCCATATCGTATCTCCGTCTCCACATCGCGGTCAAACATCGTGGAGTTGGCGGCCTTTCCTGGAGACCGACCCGGCGCTCCAAGCTGCGGGAGTCTGCGGGACTTTAACATCTCAGAGCTTGCGATCCCTTTGCTGGGGATCGAAGCTCCAACTGCGGGGCCTGTGGACTTTAACATCGTGAAGCCCGCGGTCTCTGGTAAGGAGAGACCGACTCGGGAGCTCCATGCCGCGGAGCGAGTTTCAACCGCCCCGACGTGGGAGTTTTGATCACCCCGACGGGGGCTTCAATCATCGGCTGGGACTTTGATCGCCCCGACTTCGGATGGTTTGACAGCCCCGACTGCGGGAGAACAAGAGGAAGAAGATTGAACTTTATTGCCTTCCATCACAGTGAGGAATGTGGAAGCCACTGTGATGGATGTTTACGCTGACTTTTACGTGGTTGTGCATCTCGTTGCTTTTCACTTAGTATGGCTGTATGGTAACTCAAATTTCACTGTACCTTAATTGGCACATGTGAAAATAAACTGACCTTGAAACCTTGATAACACGTAAATTAATCATTAGAATCAGTTCCATGTAAACCTACACTTAGGAAGACACAGATTAATCAAGAACAGTTCGATGAGCACTGACTGAATGTTTTCATGAGATAATAAGGAGATTGGATAAGGACCATGCATTTGACAATGATTCCACAACTTTCAGTAAGGTCCCACGAAACACAATGGTAGAAAAAATGAAAGCCCTTTAAATCCAAGGATCACTGGCAATTTACTCAAAATGGGCTCAGCAGCAGGATGCAAAGGGTCTGAGAGATGTTTTTTTTTGTAACTGGAAATTGTTATCAGTGGGTTCCACGTGACTCCTTACTTGGTCCCTCGCTCGATGCAATATATAATAAACAAATGTAGGGGCATAATAGGGAAGCTTACAAATGATGCAAACAAGCAATCATATAGTTGTCAGCAAGGAGGGGAGCTTTAGTCTGTATGGGTATATCAGTGGTCTGATTAGTTGGGCTGAAAAGCGGCAAATAGAATGTAATCCAGAGAAATGTGAGATAATGCAGTGGGGAAGATGAAATGACACAAGTGAATTCAATAAATGGAGGACACTGAGAAGTATGGAACGCTTGAGTGAATGGACTATTATTGTGAATTGTGGACGCCTAGATAAGATGGTGGCGTCCGTATGGTAGTTCTGAAGGGACAACTCCTTCCTTCTTGTGTCACCTGTGTGTGAAATTCCTGGAGATGCAACACAAACTCTCTTACCTTCCTCTGTCCCCCTTGCACAGGGACACCTTGATCAGAACTTTTCTTGATCAGGTGTGAAGAGAAGACAGGAAAATGGGGTTAGGAGGCAGGGAGTAGACTCGATGGGCCGAATGGCCTAATTCTACTCCTATAACTTGTGAACCCAAACATTCTTTCCGAGCGAAGTGGGATTTTATTTGCACTTCCTCTCATGTAGTGCCCCACATTTGGTGTTCACAGTGTGATCTTTATTTTGGATAAATCAAATGCATGCCTTGTGACTGTTTTTGTAGAACTCCCGTCTGTGCACAAGGTGACTCTGTGCTTCCAGCTTGCTGCCACTTTAATTTTCCATTCCATTCCCACTCTGACCCCTTGGTTGCTGGCTTCCTACGCAGCTCCAGTGAAGCTTGAGGAAACACATTTAATATTTCGATTTGACACGTTAAAGCCCTCAGGGCACAACAATGAATTCAAAAATTTCATATAATCAGCCATTCCAGTCTTCTAGCTCATATTTATGGCATTTCATTTGTTTCCTTTCTCTCCTTCGGGTTTCAGATTTAATTCATCTCCTCCTCGAGTCAGAAAGTAACGCATCCCTCCTGCAGTTCGCACCGATGTCACTCAATCTATCTTGGTCACTGCTTTACTTGCCTTCCTTCTTTGTTCTCTCCATCCCTCTCCCGTTCTCTGCAATTTAGTTTAGTTTAGTTTAAATTATGTTTGGAGATCCGGCACAGAATCAGCTCAACAAGTCTGCACCGACCAGCGATCCCCGCACACTAAAATGTGCTAGTGTGTGGGGTCCGCTGGACAGTGTGGACACACTTGGTCTAGGTCCTACACACTAGGGACAATTTACATTTTTTCCAAGCCAATTAGCCTACAAACCCGTACGTTTGAGGAGTGTGGGAGGAAACTGGAGCACCCGGAGACATCCCACACGTTCACAGGGAGAACGTACAAACTCAGTGCAGACAGCACCCGTAGTCGGGATCGAACCTGGGTCTCTGGCGCTGTAAGGCAGCAACCTCACCGCTGCACCACCGTGCTGCCCTCCAACTGTTTCTAACTGTTTCCAACTGTTTTCCAACTTTTTTCTAGCAATTCCTAACTGTTATTCGTTCTGATGAAAGGTTATTGTTCTAAGACATTAATTCTATTTCTGTCTTCACAAATGCAGAGTATACTCAACATTATTTGCTTTTATTTTACATTGCATGAGAGCATGGAAGTTGTGCTAGGATAGTAGGGTAGAACTAACTAACATTAGGTAGTACACAGCTGAAGTACGATCTGGAGTTCATGTCACCACATTGGGTGAATGGACAGGGCATGGAGAATTTTACCTAGCAGTAACCAAGCTGGAAAAGCTCACCCTGCCTTTCTCCCCCTCGACCAGGAGAAGGCTTACAACAGGGTGGATCACGAATATCTGCTGAGGACTGCGGGCGTTTGGTTTTGGACCGCACTTTGTGGCCCAGATACAGCTTTTATATGCCACCGTCAAAGTAAACAGATCCTTGAAGGCCCCCATTCCCTTCCAAAGACGAGTAGGTCAGGGCTGCCCCATGTCAGGCCAACTGTACGCAATCTGTGTGGACAAATTCCTTAGTCTGTTTCGGAAGAGGATGACGGCATGGAGGTGGTCCTCTCGGTCTATGCCAATGACATTGTAAATTGCTCGTTCTAAGCTTCCCCCCAGTCTAGTTTCAGTCAAAAATCACTGAGTCAAGCACTTGCGCATCTAAACGTTATTTTGACAAAACACAATTACAGTTCCCACTTCTGTACCTAACCATCGCAGGTTCGATCCTCGTATCAGCCAGCTCAAACAGGGACACTCCAGAAGGCCACGCAGTCCTAAGCGTTCTCCCAGAAGGTCGACACAGGACCACGTGGCAGCGGACTTTTATAGGTCCCTGGACCTCGAGGGACCAAACCACATGGGCGTGGTCTCTTTACAATCCAATTACAGATATCAATTAACCCCATACATGACAGACATTTCCCTAACCCAATAAGTGGCTAATACATTGTATTCAAACAGTGTTTCTCAGAGGAAATGAACATCGCAACATTTGCCTTAATATGCAAGAAAACCAGACAAGGCTCAATATGTAATCCAATCAACATTCAGCAAAGTAAAGCTTTGCAACATTATTTACAATGTATATGTCTGGTTTCCATTCATCCAATCCATTCTATGCATTTTGCACATAATTGCCAGGGTCTGCAGATGTTCCCATTCTCTTCCTGCAGCTCTGATCTAGGCTCTAGACAAACTGGCACCATTCTGCAGCTTGTCCCATTTCTACAGAAAGCACTTAATTTGACCAAATGGCCTAGCAGCCCAGAAGCCTTTACTCAATTTTAGGGTCCTAGCCGCTCTAATTTGACCAGGAATAACAACATGCTCCTCATGGTCACCGACCCCGTCGACCTGCAGAGGATGTGTGAGTGCCAACTAGTCTTCTCAGCCGCCTCCTCTGCCAGGATCAACTGGGGAAATGTTCTGGACTCTTGGTGGGCCCCAGGCAGGTGGACTCCTTCCCGGAGGAGATGAGGTCTTACACGTGGAGCACTACACACCTTCTCTACTTGGGAGTCGACCTGAGTCCCGTTGCGGAGACCTGGCCGGCGAACGGGCAGGAACTGGAGATTAAAGTCGACGCCCGGCTGGGTTGCTGGTCAGGTCTGCTCAGAGTGCTTTTCTACCGGGGAAGGGTGTTGGTCATTAACCAACTCGTGTCCTCCATGCTCCGATACAGATTGACCACATTGGTCCCATTAACCACCTTTGCTGGGATCATCCAGAAGAACATGGTGGACTTCTTCTGGGGCAATGGAAAGCACTGGGTTTCTGCAGCGGTCCCGAGTCTCCTGATTGAGGAGAGCGGTCAGTCGCTGGTGTGCATTCGCACCCTGTTTTGGTAGGTATGTTACAAAACTTACCTTGAGCAGCGCTGCAGTTCTGCCGCTCCCCGTGTTCGTGACTTTGGCGCCTTTCAGAGGGGGGCGTGTTTAAAGTGTCGTTTTTCCACAGACAGGGCAAATCGATCCATGTCAGGGGATTTCGTTGCTGAAGAAAAATCGCTCTGACATTTGATTTATGAAGGTATTTTTAAATTACGCTAGATTATTTATTAGCTAGAGTAATTTAAAAATCATCTTCTAAAGCCGTGAGCGCCGACAACGGGAAAGATTTTACGTAGGGGAGAAAAAAAGGTACATCGTTTATTTTTACATAAAAACGTGGTTCTTAGGAAGCATTTAATCACATTTTCATGTTGCGAAATGGAGACAAAAAAAAATATACAAACCGGCAGTATTTTTCCTGCCGACTTCACCGCAAACGCAACGTTCTAATCCACCACATTCCATTAAAACCCACTCACAAGTTGATTTAAATGGCCAGTAATTTACAGGAATTAAACACTAAATTCCTTCCATTTGGCCTATAAATTCATGAAAATGAGATTTAAAAATCATGTTATATTGTGAATTATTGTGTCAGTTGTATGGACACTTAGGCAATTAAAAAATGTTTATCTTTTCTTAAGAAATGGATAGATGTTTAGATCTAGTAATTGAATTTTGTAATTAGCTACAATTAGGTAACTAACTAATTATATTCTTTAATTTCAGGTCATCCAAGTAAGATTGTTTCATATTTGTTTCAGAATGCTTCAATCTATAATAACTGAAAATTTCATTCAGTTCTCTTAATTTTTAAGAAAGTAATGGGCTTTTGACTGTCCTAGATCACAGCTTTTGAGTTGTCAATCAAAAGGCAATGGGGAAGAAGATGCTAATTTCCGAGTATGAAAATGGCCATACCTTTTTTAATACTGAAGATATGAAAGTAAATTAGGTGTCAAATTAAACTTGTTATGCTTTATCTGATGGGAAAAATTGCAGACTTGATTTTAAAAATCTCAAAATGTTGTAACATTGTTACAGTTAGCGGCTCTCTGCCTCCGGACTCTGCAGAGATACCTGTACTCAGGGCATCCTCCCAGGTGGCACGTGCTGGTGACGCACTTTTTCCAATGGTTCTGCTGCCTTCAAGATGGTACACGGATCCTGATGGTGGGCGTCAGCCGTGCCGTCCTGATGAGGATGACTGGCTTCTACAGGGACTTGTTGAGAGTCCGCAACCTGGTTGCTGTCGACCGCCCCCTCCCCCGGAGAGCACAGGCCTGGGTTGGGGGGCTCAAGCGTATGGAGTACTTGCGGCTGAGCAAACCTCCGCTCAGCCGGAAGTACTCGTCGGACCCAGGCGCCGTGATCCTTCCCGCACAATTTGAGCCACCTTTTCTCGACACCCTTCATCTCCCGCCGAGACGCAGGGAGGCGTGTCCTGTACGGGCTCATCCTCCACACCCTGCACTTCCTCGCCCCGTTCCACCGTCCAGACACTAAGTGGCAGTCGGTGTTGTCTTCCGGTTGTGAGGGGGGCCTCACACACACCATATACACATGGTACACAGACTTGGCAGCCACCTGCCAATTTTGCAGGCTGGAAGAGTCTGTGTACCACGTGTATATGGAGTGCGTGAGGCTGCAGCCCCTGGCCCATTATCCAAAGGGGCAGCTCCTTGCCTTTTGACTGCATTTTTCACCCACCATCCTCATCTTTGGATGCCCTGTGCGTTGGGAAGAGGGTAGGGCCGAAGATAGAAACATAGAACATAGAAATTAGGTGCAGGAGCAGGCCATTCGGCCCTTCGAGCCTGCACCGCCATTCAATATGATCACGGCTGATCTTCCAACTCAGTATCCTGTACCTGCCTTCTCTCCATACCCCCTGATCCCTTCAGGTACAAGGGCCACATCCATCTCCCTCTTAAATATGGCCAACGGACTGGCCTCAACTACCTTCTGTGGCAGAGAATTCCACAGATTCACCACTCTCTGTGTGAAAAACGATTTTCTTATCTCGGTCCTAAAAGACTGCCCCCTTATCCTTAAACTGTGGCCCCTTGTCCTGGACTTCCCCAACATCGGGAACAATCTTCCTGCATCTAGCCTGTCCAACCCCTTAAGAATTTTGTAAGTCTCTATGAGATCACCCCTCAATCTTCTAAATTCCAGCGAGTACAAGCCAAGTCTATCCAGTCTTTCTTCATATGGAAGTCGTGCCATCCCAGGAATCAGTCTGGTGAACCTTCTCTGTATTCCCTCTATGGCAAGAATGTCTTTCCTCAGATTAGGTGACCAAAACTGTACGCAATACTCTAGGTGTGGCCTCACCAAGACCCTGTACAACTGCAGTAGAACCTCCCTGCTCTTGTACTCAAATCCTTTTGCTATGAATGCCAACATACCATTCGCTTTCTTCACAGCCTGCTGCACCTGCATGCCTACTTTCAATGACTGGTGTACCATGACA
Source organism: Okamejei kenojei (assembly GCA_035221665.1). Lineage (NCBI taxonomy): Eukaryota > Metazoa > Chordata > Chondrichthyes > Rajiformes > Rajidae > Okamejei > Okamejei kenojei. The sequence goes on along the minus strand of CM069141.1, from coordinate 15,747,384 downwards.
CCCAGGTCTCGCTGCATCTCCCCTTTTCCTAATCGGTCACCATTCAAATAACAGTCTACCTTCCTGTTTTTGCCACCAAAGTGGATAACCTCACAATTATCCACATTATACTGCATCTGCCATGCATTTGCCCACTCACCCAGTCTATCCAAGTCATCCTGCAGCCTCCTAGCATCCTCCTCACAGCTAACACTGCCCCCCAGCTTCGTGTCATCGGCAAACTTCGAGATGTTGCATTTAATTCCTTTGTCCAAATCATTAATGTATATTGTAAATAGCTGGGGTCCCAGCACTGAGCCTTGCAGCACCCCACTAGTCACTGCCTGCCATCCTGAAAATGACCCGTTCACTCCTACTCTTTGCTTCCTGTCTGCCACCCAGTTCTCTATCCACATCAATACTGAACCACCAATACCGTGTGCTTTAAGTTTGTATACCAATCTCTTGTGTGGGACCTAGTCAAAAGCCTTCTGAATGTCCAGATACAACACATCCACTGCTTCTCCCTTATCCACTCTACTAGTTACATCCTCAAAAATTTCAATAAGATTCGAAGACTTGATTTACTCTTCGTAAATCCATGCTGACTTTGTCCAATGATTTTACCACTTTCCAAATGCGCTGCTATCCCATTTTTAATAATTGACTCTAGCAGTTTCCCCACTACCGATGTTAGACTAACTGGTCTGTAATTCCCCGTTTTCTCTCTCCCTCCCTTTTTAAAAAGTGGGGTTACATTAGCTACCCTCCAATCCTCAGGAACTACTCCAGAATCTAAAGAGTTTTGAAAAATTATCACTAAGGCATCTGCTATTTCTGGGGCTACTTCCTTAAGTACCCTGGGATGCAACCTATCTGGCCCTAGGGATTTATCGGCCTTTAATCCATTCAATTTACCCAACACCACTTACTGGCTAACCTGGGTTTCACTCATTTCCTCCATCTCATTTGACCCGCGATCCCATGCTATTTCCGGCAAATTATTTATGTCTTCCTTAGTGAAGACAGAACCAAAGTAGTTATTCAATTGGTCTGCCATGTCCTTGTTCCCTATGATCAATTCACCCGTTTCTGAATGCAAGGGATCTACATTTGTTTTAACTAATCTTTTGCGCTTCACATATTGATAAAAACTTTTGCAGTCAGTTTTTATGTTTCCTGCCAGTTTTCTTTCATACTCCATTTTCCCTTTCCTAATTTAGCCCTTTGTCCTCCTCTGTTGGTCTCTGAATTTCTCCCAGTCCCCTGGTAGGCTGCTTTTCCTGGCTAATTTGTACGCTTCATCTTTTTCTTTGATACTATCCCTGATTTCCCTCGTTATCCACGGATGCGCCACCTTCCCTGATTTATTCTTTTGCCATACTGGGATGAACAATTGTTGTAGTTCATCCATGCAGTCTTTAAATGCCTTCCATCGCATATCCACTGTCAACCCTTCAAGAATCAATTGCGAGTCCATCTTGGCCAATTTACGTCTCATACCCTCAAAGTTACCTTTCTTTAAGTTCAGGACCCGTGTTTCTGAATTAACAATGTCACTCTCCATCCTAATGAAGAACTCAACCATATTATGGTCACTCTTGCCCAAGGGACCACGTACAACAAGGCTGCTAACTAACCCTTCCTCATTACTCAATATCCAGTCTAGAATAGCCTGCTCTCTCGTTGGTTCCTCCACATGGTGGTTTAGAAAAGTATCCCGCATACATTCCAAGAAATCCTCTTCTTCAGCACCCCTGCCAATTTGATACACCCAATCTATATGTAGATTGAAGTCGCCCATTATAACGGTTTTACCTTTGTTGCACGCATTTCTAATTTCCTGTTTGATGCCATCCCCAACTCCACGACTACTGTTAGGTGGCCTGTACACAACACCCACTAGCGTTTTCTGTCCCTTAGTGTTTCGCAGCTCCACCCATATCGATTCCACATCCTCCTGGTTGTCCTGGTTGGGTTACTCCTGGGCCTGGCCAAGCTGGTCATCCGTGAGTCATGGCGCCAGGTGGAAGAGGGCTCTGCTTGAGCCAGCTGCCTGTCCCTTTACTAGGGTTACGTCAACGCCCGGGTGGTGTTAGAGAGGGACTAGGCGCTGTCCATGGGGGACTTCCGGGACCGTTGAGCACCGCGGGGGGTTGAATGCATCCTTGACAAGGATTGTAACATAGTTGTCTAGTAGTTTATTTAGTATATTTGTTTGTCTTGTATTATGGTGGTGGGTTCTGTTTTGTTTTATTGTATTGTAAATATTATTTTTTATAATTGAATACATTTTTTGATTAATAAAAAGCTGGAAAAGCTCAGCGATGAGGGAAGAATTGATAAACCAGAGTTATTTTCCTTATAGCAGAAAGCTGGGGTGAGACTTGAATTGAAATGTATAAAGTAAGAATACCCAAGAGCACGTGAAACAGGAGCAGAAGTTATCCCATTGTCCCTCGAGCATTGCGATTCAATAAGATTAGTCAGTGAGAGCATTGTATAAGAGTTGGGATGTGGATTGAGTATAAGAGTTGCAATGTACAAAACATCGCTTAGGCTGCACTTGGAATATTGTGTACTGTTCTCACTGCTGCACCACAGGAGACATGTCAGCATTACTTACAAGGGGTTTTACTTACAAGGAGAAATTGGATAGGCTGGGCTTATTCTCACTGGAATGTAGGAGGCAAAGGGGTGACCACAAATTACAGCATGTAAAGGCCATTTGGACAGATACTTGGAACAGGAAAGGAGTAGAGTGTTATAGGCCTAACGTGCACAATGACATTAATAAGGTAGACATATTGGTTGGCATGAGTTGGGCTGAGGGGCCCCTCTCTGGGCCATACAACTCCATGCCTCTATAATTGTTGCTTCAACACCATTTGTCTACTCACTCCACATGCCACTTTGCTTGTCTAGTTTAGTTTAGAGGTACAGCAATGGAAACAGGCCCTTCGGCCCACCAAGTCAATGCCAACCACTGATTTCCCGTTCACACTAGTTCTTTGTTATTCCCACTTCTCCATCCACTCGCTGCTACACAAGAGGCAATTTTATAGAAAGACAACAATGATACCTTCCTCAAGCTGGTTGTACAGACGGGATTCGTATATTATTATTCCAACAAGATATTTCACTTTGAGGTCTAACTGAAGGATCCGTATAAGCATTCAGGCCAGCTGTATCAGCCAGGAATAGCTGCAAGGGCAAGAGGAGCCCCAGGCAAGGTACGTTTTTAACTTTCTTCTAATTACCTAACCTAAACAAAGAACTGCTGATGCTGGTTTATACCAAAGACAGACACAAAATGCTGGAGTAACTCGGCAGGTCAGGCAAGATCTCTGGAGAAAAAGAATGGGTGACATTTCAGGTCAAGGACCTTTTTCATGCTGAGAGTCTGGGGAGAGGGAGTTTCCTGCTGTAAACCAGCATCTGCAGTTCCTCCTTACTCGCTAGTTCAGTTTAGTTTATTATCATGTGTACCGAGGTACAGTGAAGAGCTTTTGTTGCATGCAAGTACATCCAAAGTTCGCTTTGATTGTATTTATGTATAGCATTATCTGATCTAATTGGATAGCATGCAAAACAAACCTTTTCACTGTACCTCAGTACCCATGGCAATAATAAACCTAACCTAAACCTGAGGGCTGATCCCATCTCTCCAAATGAATGAGCTGCCTGTCGAGATGTAGTAGAAATCTACAAATGATATGGTTACCCTTAATAAATCCAAAGCCCAATTTAAGGTGGAGAAGTCATCCGTTTTGGGTGCACATTGAACTTTAATGCCACAAATTCACAGTACATTATTCTTCGATGTTACACTTTGGGGGATCTTGCACAGTTTTGCAACAGTTCATAAATAACACAAAACACTGCCACTGGCTTGGAATTTCAAAGTATGAGCTTGAAACAGCTAATTTTAGTTGAATGTTTCTGAAATATATGAAAGATGATTTACCCTGTGACTGGCCTAAATCAATGATGGACTCTGCATCAATCAAAAGTCAAGGTCATGTTCCTGGGAGTAAGATGAATGCATAATAATTGGATAAATAGCTGGGTTGTTCAAGCAGTTGAGGCTTGAAATCAAAAGTTAATTTCATCCTCTACCCAAATATGATTTATTTTCCTCCAAGCATCTCTCAGGTATAATAGGTTATTCAAAAAAAAAACACAATTAATTAAAGGCCAAACAGATATCGAGTGTTCATTGTGAATGCTACTAAGAACTGATATATGTCCATTAACGTTGAATGCTAAAATCATTACTCAGTTCCTTGTCAATGTAGCTGATGGCCGCTCTTAATAGCATTGGTGTACATTTCGCCATATACCGTGTAATATTTACAGAGCAGGAAAAGGTCTTTTGACCCATCATTTACTGATTTGTAATAAATTCAGCCTAACTCCTCCTTCCCTAGTCGTACACAGTCATGCATTGTTGAAGTGTGAGGGTTTCTGCAATTAGTGAGGCAATCGAGGGGTACGTCCCTTGTTCGACTTTAATAATACTCTCCGCTCCCTAATGCTTTATGTTCACCTGGCAGATGAACATTTTATGAGATGCAACATTGAAACAGGCTCTTTGGCCCACCGAGTTTGTATCGACCAGCAATCCCCATACACTAATTCTGTCCAACACACTTTTTACAGAGAATTTTTACAGAAGCCAATTAACCTACAAGCCTTTATGTCTTTGGAGTGTGAGAGGAAACCAGAGCAACTGGAGAAAACCTACACGGTCACAGGGAGAATGTACAAACTCCATACATTCATGATTGCAAACCCCGAAAATTCATGATTGCATTAATTAAAAAGTATTAAGTAAAATTTTGTCAAGCATTTAGATAACTGCGTTTCTTCAGTTTTCATGTTATCGGCAAATATAATTAATTGGTCTTTAGTATCTGACCTCAGTGGCCAGGAAATAGGAAGGAAGTTAATCAACTTGGCTGTCTAGACGTACTGCAATAACTCAAACAAGCTGGGATGTGGCAAGGACAGATTGTAGCTCATCATATCTTAGGAACAACAAGTTCAGCATCAGATTCAATTGTGGCATTAAACTTTGTGTCTGGACAACTCAATGAATTAATTGATCCTGTCCATAAACATTTCTTCGTGCACCTCAGAGACAAATACCAGGTGAAGATAAATGAAACAGGAAAGTTTCAGCAAAGAAAAGAGATAAAAATTGTTGCTTTCATAAAAAATGACACAGAGAATTGAGCATTGCATAAAGTTGGTTAAATCCCCCCCCCCCCCCCAATTCTAATGATTGTTGCAAAACATAATCTGTGAACCTGCATTTTCTTGGCCTAATGGACAACTAACCAACATTCCACCCACATTCCTTCCTCTAGCTTCACAATTCGCAACTCTTCAATGCTTTTGTCTCACACTTTCTGTTTTTTTTTCATCTCTAGCTGTCCAAACATCTACTTATCAATACACCCTCCTCACCTGCATCAACCTATTAAATGCCAGGTTTTGTCCTACCTCACCTCTGTTCCAGTCTGAAGAAGGGTCCCGACCCGAAACGTCACCCATCCTTTTTCTCCAGAGATGCTGCCTGGCCCGCTGAGTTACTCCAGCACTTTGAGTCTAGCTCTCTCTTCCAGCTTTGTTTTCCCCCCCTTCACCTACAATCAGTCTGAAGAGGGGTCCTGACCTAAAACGTCACTTATCTGTGTTTTCCAGAGCTGCTGCCTAACCCACAGCACTTTGTGTCTTCTCTTGTAAACCTACATTTGCATTTCCTTGCTTCTTCAATTAATTTAAACAATCTCCCTTTGTATTTTTCTTGCGCATGGGAAGATTCCAATTATATGAGGATAGACAATTAGGAAAGAAAGACGGACTTATGGAAGGTTTTGCAGGATATCTCAGCACTTTCCAGCAGTGAAGAATTTTTAACATCCAATAATATAGTACAGATAGCAGTCTAATTGCACGACACAAGCTCCCACTTACAGGCACGCGGTAAACTGGGAATGTAAAAGGCACAGGGTTAGATGTAGCATAAAGCTTTTTCTTGTCATATATGTCCAGAGGTACAAATGATTAAATACTCTGGGAATAACCTTGTAAAAGCAGTGATAAAGTTATGTGCCATTTAATTTGAAATGTTTATGTAGAATGAGTGAAGTAGGGAAAGTACATAAAAACGTAAGAGATAGAAAAATAAGTAGGCCAATTGATCCCATGGGTCTACTTTATTGTTCAATATGACCATGGCTGATCTTTCACCTCATTACTATTTCCGTGCCTTATCATTCAAAGACCTTGATTCCTCCAATATTGATCTCTGTTTTGATTGCAATCAATGACTAAGGCTCCACAGCCCTGCGGGATAAAGAATTCCAAATATATGCCACGCTTAGAGTGAATAATGTTATCAATTCAACTAAAAATAGCCAACCATATTTTGACACTGTCACCTCTATTCCAATCTCTTCAGGCAGATAAAACATGCAGCCTGTATCTAGCCTGCCAAGTTCTTTAAAAATGTTATATATTTCTGTTTCACCTCTCATTCTTCTAAAATATAAAGAATTGAGGTGTAGTCTGTTCAATCTATCCTCATGTGAGAGCCTTGCCACCTCACTAGGCTAGTAAACCTTATCTGTATTGCCTCTGGTGCAAGTATATACTTCCTTCAGATAAGTTAAAGATGAGTCATAGGCACATAAGATGACGAAGGAAGCTTTGGCACATTGGCCTTCTTTAGTCAGGGAATTGAGTATAGAAGTTGGGACATTATGTTACAGTTGTACAATCCACTGTTGAGGCCAACTTGGAGTATTGTGTTCAGTTTTGGTCACTCTGCTATAGGAAACATGCCATTAAGCTGGAAAGAATGTAGAGAATATTTACGAGGATGTTGCCAAGGATTTGGAGGCCTGAGCTATTGCAGGAGATTGGGCAGGAATGGTCTATTCCTTGAAACTTAGTAGGCTGATGGATGATATTATAGTGGTGTATACAGTCATGGGGGAAAAAGAGAGGGCGAATGTACAGTCCTTACCCCAGGATGCAGAAATCAAGAACGAGATGGCTACAAGTTTCAGGTGAGAGGGGAAAGAGGTGATCTTTTCACGCAAACGGTTCAATCGCTTTTGATTGCAACATGCGCCTTAATGTTCAACAAAGAAACTGACAAGTTACTACAGAACATACAGAATGAGCCACCAGAGGTAGCTGAGGCAGGTACCATAACATTTAAAGACATTTGGACAGATACAATGATAGGAAAGGTTTAGAGGTATATGGGCCAAACATGGGCAAATGGGACTAGCTTAGAAGGGGAATCTTGGTCAGCATGGATGAGTTGGGCTGAAGGCCTGTTTCTGTTCCGTATGACTATATAACTCAATGACTCTATAAAGAGACCAAAAATGTAGCCAACACTATGATTACAGAGGATCTAGGTGTGACATTTTTACTTTTGTACTTAATTGCTTTGGAAATAAAGCCTAGCATACCATTTCCTGATCACATTTAATTTAAAAACAACACGGGATTATCTGTTTGTTCGTTGCTGAAATAGACAATCAGGAGGTTTGGAGAGGGGAGCAGGGGAGGGATGGGAGGGCAGGATTGAGACTCTACGTAATACTACGAAAGATGAGAAAGTTGCAGTAAATATAGAAATCAAAGTGAGCAAGTTCAGTTGGCAGATCAGACCGGGGATGATAGAAACATAGAAACATAGAAAATAGGTGCAGGAGTAGACCATTCGGCCCTTCGAACCAGCACCACCATTCAATATGATCATGGCTGATCATCCAGAATCAGTACCCTGTTCCTGCTTTCACCCCATATCCCTTGATTCTGTTAGCCCTAAGCGCTATCTCTCTCTTGAGTACATCCAGCGAATTGGCCTCCTGCCTTCTGTGGCAGAGAATTCCACAGATCGACAACTCTCTGGGTGAAAAGGTTTTTCCCCATCTCAATCCTAACTGGCCAACCCCTTATTCTTAAACTGTGACCCCTGGTTCTGTGATCCATGATCTGGAGTGAAGGAGGCCTGATGGGGAAAGCTTTATTTATTTTAAAGCAAAATGCCTGCCAGGTGGCTAAGCTCAGGGCTTGGATAGAGTTGCTGTAAGGCAACATCTCTTCTAATTCTGAAAGCGTTACAGGTATACTGTTTTGCACTGTATATATGATTCATATTTTTTTTCGGTTTATAAAGCAAAATGTTTATATGTTATGCTGACAATGTTTGTTTAGGTTCAGAGGTCAAATATGACTGGGCACGTGTGTGACGCCACGCGGAAGCATTTCACAAACTGTGAATTTTAAAAAGCTAGAATGTTCATATCTTTAGCGGACATGCATTATAGTTCTGTTGGTAGGAAAATAACCAATGAATAAGATTAATCTCTTTCCAGAATTGTTTAATGTGTCGCTTTGTGATGACATCTGGTCACGTGTGTGACGTGTTGGTTCACTTTCCAAAGAATGGGCCCAAAGCCTAATTTATGCAGGTGCTAAGCTAATCAAGAATAGTATTGTCAATCAGTAGAGGGAATGTGGAGTGGATTTAATCAGCATAATTCTTAAAGGATAATAAAGTACAGTGCAGGCATACAAAACGTCAGCTCAAAATCTTACATAGTGTTTGCTCCCATTGCATTGGGATTTCAATGCCAAGTGTATGGAGTGTCCCTGTCTGTTGCAGCTGCTCATGCATGATGCTGGTAAGTGACTGCTACCCAAGCACCTCACTGTGAAATTGACCTTTCAGCCACTTGCAGAAAGGGTGTTGATATATATTTTATCCAAGCGGCTGACAGTTGCTTGAGAAATGTGCTATCTTTCCAATTTGTTTTTGACCGTTCGTTACCTAATGCGCAGACTAAGTGTGAGCCAGGGATTGCGTGTGGACGGTGGAGAGTTGAAAGGGAACCAGCTTTGAAAGTTCATTCAAGGGGTATATGCAGCCTGTTGAGAAATCTCTGGAGTTTAAAATCAGTGAAGTGGTCAGCAAGTTGAATTTATATCCAAGGAATGACCTGTAGTCAATTTAAGTTATTGTCGTTCCGGGGAGAGGGCTTTGATGAAAAGGATGAATGCGTCCTGTCAGAGTGAAAAAGTGGAACAATTTTGCTTGTGATCAAGGATACCCAAAACAAACAGGGACAGAAGCTTGTTTTGTGTTGGAAACCATGGGGGGAAAATGGAGGATCATGGAGCATTGCTGTTCACACAGCGAAGCCTTGAGAATACTTTGTCCTTTAATTCCTGTGCTATCACGGATTTTTATTTTCATTAAGGGGTGCAATTTCTGGAGCTGAACAATATTCGTATTGATTGAAATTACGCCTAGACCTCTTACAAGGGAACTGATAACGATTGGGGCTGTTATGGAGTCATAGAGTCATAAAGTCTTACAGCATGGAAACAGACCCTTCGGCCCAACTTGCCCACACATGTCTCATCTACACTAGTCCCACCTGCCTGCATTTGGCACATAAACCTCAAAACCTGTCCTGTCCATGTACCTGTCTAAATGTTTCTTAAACATTGCGATAGTACCTGCCTCAACTACCTCCTCCGGCAGCTCGTTCCAAACACACACCACCCTTTGTGTGAAAAAGGTTATCCCTCAGGTTCCTATTAAATCTTTCCCCCCTCACCTTAAACTTATGTCATCTGGTTCTCGATTACCTTACTCTGGGCAAGAGACTGTGTGTGTCTGCCCGATCTATTCCTCTCATAGAAACATAGAAAATAGGTGCAGGAGGAGGCCATTCGGCCCTTCAAGCCAGCACCGCAATTCATTGTGATCATGGCTGATCGTCCGCTATCAATAACCCGTGCCTGCCTTCTCCCCATATCCCTTGACTCCACTAGCCCCTAGAGCTCTATCCAACTCTCTCTTAAATCCATCCAGTAATTTGGCCTCCATTGCCCTCTGTGTGTGGCAGGCAATTCCATAAATTCACAACTCTCTGGGTAAACAAGTTTTTTCTCAGCTCAGTCCTAAATGACCTCCCCTTTATTTTAAGACTGTGGCCCCTGGTTCTGGGACTCACCCAACATTGGGAACATTTTTCCTGCATCTAGCTTGTCCAGTGCTTTTATAATTTTATATGTTTCTATAAGATGCCCCTTCATCCTTCTAAACTCCAGTGAATACAAGCCTAGTCTTTTCAATCTTTCCTCATATGACAGTTCCGCCATAGAAACATAGAAACATAGAAAAATAGGTGCAGGAGTCGGCCATTTGGTCTTGTACACGTCTGTAAGATCAAACTGTTGGTGAGAAAGATGAGAAGGGACAGAAGTGGGAACTCTTAAGTGGTGAGGTAAACTTTCTTGCAGATGAGGGGCACATCAGAAGAGAAGGTTCTACAGAAGATGTAGCAGTGCTGGGAGGAGGTGACTGGGAGTTGAATTAAAGCATACGGTTCCTGTACAGAATAAGAATTATTGTGCTCTTATTTGTGGTCAAGGTCAGTGCAACGAGCAATGAATCACATCTGCCAGCATCAGCATGACTGAACTTGTGCATTTAATCTTTCACCATTTCTGGCTCCCCCCCAATACAATCAGTGAAGAAGGGATCCGATACAAAACATCACCTGTCCATTCCCTCCACAAATGCTGCCTGACCGCTGAGTCCCTCCAGCACTTTGTGTTTTACACATGACTCCACATACCACACATTCCACCTTCCGCATGTTCAATCCTAGCATGCACGTCGGATTACATATTGCAACAAAAGACACAACGAGCTGGAGTACCTCAGCGGGTCAGGCAGCAGCATCTCTGGAGAACATGAATAGATGGCGTTTCAGTTTGGGACCCTTCTTCAGGCTGATTTGATTCAGAAAACAAATGTGTCTGAAGAAGGGTCCCGACCTGAAACATGCCCTATCCATGTTCTCCATAGATGTTGCGAAATCTCCATAGTCACTCCAGCACTTTGTGTCTTTTTTTTTGGTAAAGCAGCATCTGCAGCTCCTTGTGTCTACACATTGCAACAGCCTGCTACTGATCAAGGCAAAGCTTAGCCACCTTAGCTCGGAGCTGCTTGATCGCCTCTTGTATGCCCTGGAACTCAAACTGCACCTGATCAACTACTCACCAGCCCAACTCCAGCCACCATGAGAACTCTGCACAGATGCGGTAGGTAGGGAAAGCCACGTGGAATACAAACACTTATAGAAAGAACAATAAGTCCTTGGTCAACATGTACGTTTTTTGTATTGAATGCATATATAATAATAATTGATATGTTAAGTTGCTTGCTTCTTACATTAAAAAAAGTGCTGGAGTAACTCATCGGGTCAGGCAGCATCTCTGAAGGACATGGATAAGTGATGCTTCGAGTCCGGGCCCTTCTTGAGTTTGAAGAAGGGTCCCGACCCGAAATTTTATTGATGCATATCCTTCAGAGACACTTTGTGTTTTTATGTATACCAGTATCTGCAGTTCCTTGTAGCAACATCTTGTTCCTTACTTTTACATCTTGCTTCTTATGCTCATAGTTTCTATTAAGGCAAAAGCTGAGAGGAGAAGCAACTCTTGCGCCACCACAAGCATTCAGATTTCCCTTGGTTGATGGAGGCGACAGAAGGCATAGTTGTAGTGGTCGCGGGTCGTGGTGTTGGACGAGGTGGCCACGGGAGGCTGGACAGCAGCCGGGTGACTGAGTGGATTAAGCGTAGCCTCTGGCAGCTATGCGGAGTGACGGTGAAAGGAGCTAAAGGCGTCAGCTGCGCCAGGCTGACGCCTACTTCATTGATACAGTGCTGCCAGGACTACACACTGCTCTTGCCCAGAGTAGGGGAATGGAGAACCAGAGGATATAGGTTTAAAGGTGTGGTGGTGAAAGGTTTAATAGTAAGATTAAACGAGAACTTACCAGTTTGAAGTTTGATCTTTATTTTATGAGGAGTCGAGTTGAGGGACTACGTGAATAGAAGCCCGTACAGCCGTTGGTGCGTCAATCTTCAAAGCAGCGGAATGAATTCACAGCTAACAATGACTGAAGTATAATGGTAAGATGATAAAACTAGAACTACCAGATGAGATCTATGAGGGTGGGAGAGGAGGGCACGTAGTCCCTCAACTCGACTCCTCATAAAATAAAAGATCAAACTTCAAACTGGTAAGTTCTCGTTTAATCTTACTATTTTACTTCGGAGTCACGTGAGTGACTACGTGAAGACTTCAAAGCACTGTGAATTCATGCCGCAGATCGAAATCCGCCGTTCACAACTGCCTGGATTGATTCAAAAAGTCGTTAACAATCAATCGTGCATCGTTAACACATTTGTTAAATGAATAACAGTTTATTTACAAACAAATCATAACAAACCCCTCTAACTCAGGGGGAAAGTGTAACAGAACTCAAAACAGAATCAGCAAACATCCCGAGCCTTGAAATCGGCTTGTGATAAAACCTCTGAAAAGTTAGCTCACTGGACCATCCTGCGGCCGCGAGGATATGGTCTATTGGCACGTCCATCGCCCTTGCCGAGGAAGTTGATGCCGCCCTGGTGGAATGAGATTTGAATTTATCAGTATCGATTCCAGCACTTGCCAGGACCTGCTTTAGCCACCTTGAAATCGTTTGCACTGACACCTTACTGTGTGGTTCTTTGTGACTAATAAACAAAGCCAACTCTGTCCCTCTCAGAGGTTGAGTAATCTCAATGTAACAAGATAAATGTGAGACTACACACAAGCGATCATCTGCGGGATATGCTGAAAACACAATCTTACATCCTGTCTTGCCTCTTCTATTATGTTTAAGCAAATTATAGACATAAAATATAATGGCATCTGCCGACACATGCAGTCTATCCAGCCATAGCTTTTGCAACGTTTGTACACGTTGAGCTGAAACTAATGCCATAAGCATGACCACTTTAATAGTTAATTTGGCTATAGATAGGCTTGTAACCGGAGCCCACTGGCGAAGAACCATAAGAACCTCACTCACATTCCAAATCCCGGCATACCTGGGTTTAGGAGGATTAGAATTAAAAACTCCCTTCATGAATCGTGAAACTAACGGATGTGTCCCTACTGTATGTAATTCTGCATTCATAGGTAAATAAGAAGACAGAGGGCTTCTGGCTGAATTGATCGAAGAGTTGACAAAAACTCCAATACGTCCGTGATCCCTGCAGTGTGATATACAATATTCTGCTGTAGGCAGATTTGCTCCCACTTCTTTATGTAGGTGACATATTGCTGCTGTGTACTATCCCTGCAGGCCGACGTGAGAACATCCACAGTCCGATGAGACAGTCCTCTTCCCAGGTATGGCCTCCTTAAAATCTGCAAATTAACAGATCAATACGATCATGTAAAGGATGTTGATCCCCAGTTACTGGATTTACCAGTAGATTTTTATTCTTGGGAATAAGCATGTAAGGCTCCCTAGCCATTTGTAATACAACAGGAAACCATGCTTGTGTAGGCCAATCTGGCACTACCAATACCCCTGAAGCGGAGTCCTCCTTGATCTTTTGCAAACATCTGCTGATGAGACAGAATGGAGGAAATACATACACAAACATTCCTCCCCAATGCAGCGAAAACGCATCCACTGCTACTGCCCCAAGATCTGGTTCCCATGAAACATATCGAGGTAACTGATGATTTAATCGAGATGCAAACAGGTCAATATCTGGCAATCCATACTGAACAATCATTTGGTTAAATACATCCTGATTTAACATCCATTCAATGTTGTCATTAAACTGACGTGACCTAGTGTAAGCTACCTTGTTGAACCTTCCTGGCAAATAAAGTGCTGAAAGCCAGATATTTTGGTCAATACACCAGCTCCAAATCTGGTTAGCCATCTATCACAAGACTGTGACTTAACTCCACCCATGTGGTTTACATATGCCACTGCTGTGGTGTTGTCAATCTGAACCTGCACATGCAGATCCCTCCTTGTAGAACAATAAGCTTTGAGTCCATACCAGGTGCCCAACAGCTCTAAATAATTAATCCCTCTTAGTTGAAGAAGCGATGTCTCATCCACATTCCATCTGCCTCCACAACTAGAAGACATGTCTGTTGCACCCCAACCCAGTGCACTTACATCAGTCTGTAATATCAATGACGGTGGTTCCACCAAAACCTTCCTAAAACTTATTGAAACATTTGCTATCCACCATTGTATGTCAGCAATCGCCCCAGCTGACAACTGCATAGGCCTATCAAAATGGCCCCTTTGTATTCTCAGTGCCTGTTCCTTTGATCGTTGTAATTGTTGATGATGCAGAGGACCATACTGCACAGCTGGAAATGCTGCCACCAACTTCCCAATTAACCTGGCTACTTGTCTAATCGAAGGCCTTTGTTCTCCAATGAGATTAACACAGTCCTCAATTAACTGATTCAATTTATCCCTGGGCAAAGTCACCAACATGTGATTTGAATTAATGGTGAATCCCAGATAATCAATAATTTGGACTGGTGATAATTTAGATTTATTTGGATGAATCACAAATCCCAATTGTTCAAAAGTGATTTTAACAACTGAAACTGATGATTGAGTTTCAGCACGAGTCTTTCCAACAATCAGAATATCATCTAAGTAGGCCATTACCACATGCCCCTTAGCTCTAAGTGACGCTAACACAGGTTTTACCAATTTAGTAAATAACCTAGGAGCTGAAGTTAATCCATTCGGCAATGCCCTGAATTGCCACAGCTGAGTCATCCAAATAAATTTCAAATACCTTCTATCATCCTCATGAATAGACACTGAGTAATACGCATCCTTTAAATCAATAGTTGCCATATAACACCCTTTGGACACTAGATGCTTGGCCGTGATAAAGGTTTCCATTTTGAAATGCCTATAACAAACAAACTTGTTCAAACTCGATAAATCCAAAATAATTCTACACCCCCCAGTCTTTTTAGATATGGGAAAAATATTTGACACAAATTGTCGACTTTGATAGACAGAAGGCTCAATTACCCCTTTCTTATGCAACGACTGAATCTCTGCTTGAACAAGCACATTTTCTTCATCTGAAAAAGCAAGTTTACGACTAGGAAAATGTTGATTAGGTAACAGGAGCCTTATAATTTTTAGCTGCTTCATCCAGAGTTAGCTCCTGTAACTGGTGGGAGAGCATATACTGAATAGCTTCAGCCAATTCCCCATCAATCGCCTCTCCTGCCTCTCTAGGCTCAGCAAACTTCCCAGCAATGTTCGGGATTATCTCCAACCGAACTTCTTTACTGCTCTCCCCCAGCATAGACTCAGTGTCAGCAAACTGCACTGATGGAACATCCTCCTCACAGGCAGGATAGTTCTGCAGCCCTGAAACAGGCGCTGCTAGCACAAGCTCTCCATCAGCCTGGCTTGGGCACCACTCCTCCTCACGGAGCTGGTCCCTGTCGAGCATTCTTTGTAATAAAATCTCGACGGGAGAGCCGTGAGCAAACGGACTCTCCAATGGAGGGTATAACCTCCTGGCCCGACTCATCTACGGGCCTGACAGACTTGCCAGTGGCCTTCCGCCCTACTGGCAAGCCTTCACTGCCCCCCGGCAGTGGGTCCGCAACCACTGGCTGTGTAGCCAGCACCGGACCAGGTGTACCAGACGGGCCTCCTTCCCCAATACTCTCCTGGTCATTCTCCTTTCTACCTGCGGAGCGCCTCGCCGACACCTTCTTCACTTTCTGCAACATATCGCCTTCAAACCGTCGCAGAAATGACCTAAGGTAAAACTTCAACAATTCTTACCTTCGTTTTTAAACTTACCGCTCGGAGGAGCGCTGCTGCTCCAACCGCGACTGCACGAGCGTCTGACGTCATGACGCACCAACGGCTGTACAGGCTTCTATTCACGTAGTCACTCACGTGACTCCGAAGTAAAATAGAAACCAGGGGGAGAACTTTTTTCCACAAAGGGTGGTGGGTGTATGGAACGAGCTGCTGGAGGAAGTCGTCGAGGCAGGTACTATTGCAATGTTTAAGAAACATTTAGACAGGCACATGGATAGGATTAGGTTTAAAGGGATATGGGCCAAACCCAGGCAGGTGGAACGAGTGTAGATGCGGCATATGGGTCACTGTGGGCAAGTTGGGCCAAAGGGACTGTTTCTACACTGTAAGAATCTGTGACTCTATGACTCATAGGGAGATTGTAAGTAATTGGACATCAGCTTAGATCAAGCTCGGACGTTTCTGAGATTTGGAAGTTGCGCAATGGCGCTAAAATGTGGCGACTCTCAGCATGTTGTTGGAGAAAAGGATCCATTGTACTCGTATATAGTATAATTTGACTGGATAACACACAGAACAAATGTTTGCTCTGTACCTTGGTGCACATGACAATAATCAACAAAACACGAAGTGCAAGATTGTGGGAGGTCAGTGAGTATGGATTTTCCGTAAGTATCATTGGAAGTGGCAAGGACATGGTTTTCTGACCCATTTCGGTACTAATGGTGAAGATTCTGATTGTGCTGTTATATTATAGCTCCAACATTGTAAATGATTGGGAACAGAGGAAAAATAATTTATATATTTCAAAATCAAGATGACACGTGACTTGGAATTCACTTTTGAGATGTTAGAATACTCCTGCAGTAGCATCCTATATGCACTCAGATAATTAAGTTTGATGCTTTTCCTCTTCTGGGAGAATGGCTTGAACGTTGTTGACATGCAGGTCGTACATGGCACACACTCCAGGTATTGATTGCCTCGCTGGTGGTTAACAGATTGCAATACAACTGCATGATTTGTGCTGAAAGGATTAAAGTGTTTCCAATATCTTTGGAGCTTTACTCTGGGGCAAATAGCAAATGTTCTTCAGCAAGTCCTGTCTTGAATCTTCAGAATAATGGAAAGTCAAGTGAAGACAGAAATTGAATCACTCGTTATAGAATATGCAGCCTAAGACATATTCCTACAACAACAGCAACAGTAATTAAGGCCAATACTGAACCCCAGGACATAGCTGTGTGGGAGCTGGACTGAGACGGAAATTCATTTCTTAGAAATTGAACTATCGTTGTTTTCGATGATGTGATTAGCCTATTATTAATGTTAGAGAAACAAATTATTTTTTGTATTAAAACAAGAATTTTCATGGCACCAGATTTCAGGTGGTCGCAAAATTGTCTTTAGACTTCAGACTTTAGAGTTACAGCGTGGAAACAGGCCCTTCGACCCACCAAGTCTGCGCCGATCAGCGATCACCTCGTACACTACCACTATCGTAAACACTAGGGACAATTGTCCAAAACCAATTAACCTACAAACCTGTACATTTTTTGGAATGTGGACGGAAACCGGAGCACCCGGAGAAAACCCACAGGGTCACAGGGAGAACGTACAAACTCCATGCAGACACCATTTGTCAGGAACAAATCTAGGTCTCTGGTGCCGTAAGGCAGCAACTCCACCGCTGCGCCACCTTGCCACCCTAATTGTATATTGTGCCATAAATTGTATATTCCCCATGTTTAAAAAGCAAGGAATGCATTTCAAATAATTGGCCGATTTTACCAAGAGTGAACATAAAATGTAATTAAAGAGCAAACAGGAAAATAATTTGTTGAAGGGAAATTGCAATTGAGCAGAAAGCCTAAAAAAGAGCTGTACACAGATCAAGGTGGGAACAGGTACTATAAGATGGTGGTTAGGCTGCTGGTCTAGTAACCAATGCTCTGGACCCATGATCTCAGAGATGTTAGTTTGAATTCCACTGTAGCAGCTAGGCTCAAGAAAATTGACTTTTAAGTACAGGTTCACTAATAGCTTTCAAGACATTTTCCATCTTTACTTGATCTGGCCTTTGTCTTACTCGGACTCATCAATATATGGCTGATGATGAACTATCTATTCAGTTCAAGATTAATTATGATGGATAATAGTGCCACCACAGATATTACATTTATTCACAGGATATAGTGAATAAATATAAATATTACCAATGTATGACTGTTGAAGTAGAACGGCATGTGAAGAGGTTTGTGCTCTTTGGCACTCTTGGAGGCTCTTGTTTTACATGTAAAAACAATATGTATTTAGACATGGTACATATTGTACCTTGTCTAAATAAACACACAAGGTGCTGGAGTAACTCAGTGGTTCAGGCAGCATCTCTGGAGAACAAGAATAGGTTATGTTTCAGGTCGGGACCCTTCCTCAAAGTCTGGAAAAGTGTCCCGACCCAAATTGTTATCTATTGTCGTTTCCACAGACGTTGGCTGATCCACTGAGTTACTCCAGCACTTTGTCTTTATTTGTAAACCAGTGTCTGCAGTTCCTTGTTTTCACTACGCACTATGTGTGGGTGGAGATGATAGTTTAGTTTAGTTCAGTTTAGAGATACAGCATGGAAACAGGCCCTTCGGCCCACACCAACGATCGATCACCCGTTCACACCAGTTCTATGTTATCCCAGTATCGCATCTTACACGATTTACAGAAGCCAATTCACCTACTGTACAAACGTCTTTGGGAGCATCCGGAGAAAACCAAACTCCGTACAGACAGCACTTGTGTCTCTGGCACTGTGAGGCAGCAGCTCCACCGCTGCACTACTGTGCTGCCTACAACATCAAGGAGACTCCGTGTTGTGCACACCTGCTGCTCTTAAGAACAGATGAAGTAAATGACTTCACACAATTACCATCTATGACTCCAATGTGCACACTATTGGTGGGCGGCGCAGTGGTAGAGTTGCAGTCTTACAGTGCCAGAGACCCCGGTGCGATCCTACTGTAAATGAAGGTGGTTGGTTTAAAATAGAATTGAAAGCCATGCCAAATATACAGCGAGCAAATGTTTATCCTCTTCACATAACCTTGCTGTATGTATGATCTCCTTTGTATATCCAGATATATATCAATCATCAGGTGCTTGAACATCACACGACACTAAACTCAACTATGAACTGTGGATTGTCTATTTTCTCTAAGGATTTGGGGCTTTTTTTGCACTAGTATCGAGGTATTAATTTATTGATTTTTGTGTTTTTATTTATTATAAACCAAACCGCGATGGCAGCCTCGCCAACAATCTTTTTGTCTTTTTATTTGTTATTTTGGGTGTGTTTTAAAAGTATGTGTTAATGTTCCCTGGTTAGTTTTATGTGGGGGGTGGGGGAGGTGGTCAGGAAAACATTTTTTTCAATCTCTTACCTTGCCGGAGATGCGATAGTTTTCTGGGTCGTATCTCTGGTTGCTCTGCAGCCTAACATCATGGAGCTGGAGGCCTTGCTCAGGACTGACTTTGAGCCCCACTGCGGGGAAGTGGACTTACCAACGGAGCCGATCCCTTGCCTGGGATTGGATGCTCCAACAGCGGCTCACCATTGAGGAGCTTGCAGTCTAGGGTAGAGGCCGATGTCGGGAGCTCTAAACGACGCAGAAGGTTTCGACCAGCCCCAACCCGGTGTCAGATCGCCCGGTGCGGGGGGAGCTGAGATTCCCCCTGATGCAGGAGCTTGATCACCTCAACGCTAGGGCCCAAACGCCGCCGGCTACAGGAGCCAAGATCATCCCGTCAATGGAAGGCTCGAGCCCCCCGACTGCGGGAGAACAAAGAAGGGAAGAGATTGAACTTTTTTGCCTTTCATCACAGCGAGGAATGTGGAGGAGTCACTGTGGTGGATGTTCATATTAAAATGTATTTTGTGTGTTTTGTTGCCTTTCATTGGTATGACTGTATGCCAAATCAAATTCCTCATATGTTGCAAAACATACTTGGCTAATAATGTATGATTATGATTATGATTATGATGATGATGATATAATCTCCATGTATATTCTTTTTACAAGCCTGTTATGTGGCTGCAAATAAGAATTTCATTGCCGCATTGTTAGTACAGATGATAATTAAACGCGCTTGACTCTTGACATACTTGTGAGATAAATCTATCACTATGTATCTGTTCATTTATAGCACAAGACTATAGGCAAGAAGTCTACCATAATAGTAAGATTAAACGAGAACTTACCAGTTTGAAGTTTGATCTTTATTTTTATGAGGAGTCGAGTTGAGGGACTACGTGAATAGAAGCCCGTACAGCCGTTGGTGCGTCAATCTTCAAAGCAGCGGAATGAATTCACAGCTAACAATGACCGAAGTATAACGGTAAGATGATAAAACTAGAACTACCAGATGAGATCTATGAGGGTGGGAGCGGAGGGCACGTAGTCCCTCAACTCGACTCCTCATAAAATAAAGATCAAACTTCAAACTGGTAAGTTCTCGTTTAATCTTACTATTTTACTTCGGAGTCACGTGAGTGACTACGTGAAGACTTCAAAGCACTGTGAATTCACGCCGCAGACTCAAATCCGACGTTCACACTGCCTGGATTGACTCAAAAGTCGTTAACAATCAATCATGCATCAGTAATACATTTGTTAAATGGAATAACAGTTTATTTACAAACAGATCATAACAAACCCCTCTAACTCAGGGGAAAAATGTAACAGTACTGACACCAGAATCAGCAAACACCCCGAGCCTTGAAATCGGCTTGTGACAAAACCTCTGAAAGTTAGCTCACTGGACCATCCTGCGGCCGCGAGGACCTTGAAATCGTTTGCACCGACACCTTACTGTGTGGTTTTTTGTGACTAATAAACAAAGCCAACTCTGTTCCTCTCAGAGGTTTAGTAATCTCAATGTAAAGAGATAAATGTGAGACTATACAGAAGCGATCATCTGCGGGGGTATGCTGAAAACACCATCTTACATCCTGTCATGCCTCTTTTATTATGTTCAAGCAAATCATAGACATAAAATATAATGGCATCAGCCGACACATGCATTCTATCTAGCCGTAGCTTTTGCAATGTTTGTACACGTTGGGCTGAAACCAACACCAGAAGCATGACCACCTTCATAATTACTTTGGCTACAGATAGGCTTGTAACCTGAGCCCACTGGCGAAGAAGCATAAAAACCTCACTCACATTGCAAATACCGGCATACCTGAGTTTAGGAGGATTAGAATTGAAACTCCCTTCATGAATCGTGAACTAACGGATGTGTCCCTACTGTATGCAATTCTGCATTCATAGGTAAATAAGAAGACAGAGCACTTCTGGCTGAATTAATTGCACTGTAACTTAATTTTTTGGTCAAAATAAAGAGTTGACCAACTCCAATACATCCGTGATCCCTGCCGTGTGATATACAATATCCTGCTGTAGGCAGAATTGCTCCCACTTCCTTATATAGGTGATATATTGCTGCTGTGTACTATCCCTGCAGGCCGACGTGAGAACATCCACCGTCCGATGAGACAGTCCTCTCCCCAGGTATGGCCTCCTTATAATCTGCAAATTAACAGATCAATACGATCCTATAAAGGATGTTGATCCCCAGTGACTGGATTTACCAGTAGATTTTTATTCTTGGGCATAAGCATGTAAGGCTCCCTAGCCATTTGTAATACAACGGGAAACCATGCTCGTGTAGGCCAATCTGGCACTACCAATACCCCTGAAGCGGAGTCCTCCTTGATCTTTTGCAAACATCTGCTGATGAGACAGAATGAAGGAAATACATACACAAACATTCCTCCCCCAATGCAGCGAAAATGCATCCACTGCTACTGCCCCAGTATCTGGTTACCATGAAACATATCTAGGTAACTGATGATTTAATCGAGATGCAAACAAGTCAATATCTGGCAATGCATACTGATCAATCATTTGGTTAAACACATCCTGATTTAACATCCATTCAATGTTGTCATTAACTGACGTGACCTCTTCCTGGCAAATAAAGTGCTGAAAGCCAGATATTTTGGTCAATACACCAGCTCCAAATCTGGTTAGCCAGTCTATCACAAGACTGTGACTTAACTCCACCCATGTGGTTTACATATGCCACTGCTGTGGTGTTGTGAATCTGAGCTGCACATGCAGATCCGTCCTTGTAGAACAATAAGCTTTGAGCCCATACCAGGTGCCCAACAACTCTAAATAATCAGTCCCTCTTAATTGAGGAAGCGATGTCTCATCCACATTCCATCTGCCTCCACAACTAGAAGACATATCTGTAGCACCCCAACCCAGTGCACTCACATCAGTCTGTAATATCAGTGATGGTGATTCCACGAAACCTTCCTTAAATTTTTTGAAACATGTACTATCCACCATTGTATGTCAGCAATCGCCCCAGCTGACAACTGCATAGGCCTATCAAAATTAGCCCCTTTGTATTCTCAGTGCCTGTTCCTTTGATGGTTGTAATTGTTGATAATGCAGAGGACAATACTGCACAGCTGGAAAAGCTGCAACAACTTCCCAATAAAACTGGCTACTTGTCTAATCAGAGGCCGTTGTTCTCCAACGAGATTAACACAGTCCTCAATTAACTGATTCAATTTATCCCTGGGCAAAGTTACCAACATGTGATTGGAATTAATGGTAAATCCCAGATAATCAATAATTTGGACTGGTGATAATTTAGATTTACCTGGGTGAATAACAAATCCCATTTGTTCAAAAGTGATTTTTAACAACTGAAACTGATGATTGAGTTTCAGCGTGAGTCTTTCCAACAATCAGAAATCATCTAAATAGGCCATTACCACATGCCCCTGAGCTCTAAGCAATGCTAACACAGGTTTTACCAATTTAGTAAATAATCTAGGAGCTGAAGTTAATCCATTCGGCAATGTCCTGAATTGCCACAGCTCAGTCATCCAAATAAATTTCAAATATCTTCTATCATCACCATGAATAGACACTGCGTAATGTGCATTCTTTAAACCAATGGTTGCCATATAATACCCTTTGGGACACTAGATGTTTGCCTGTGGTAAAGTTCTCCATTTTGAAATGCCTATAACAAACAAATTTGGTCAAATTCGATAAATCCAAAATAATTCTACATCCCCCAGTCTTTTTAGATCTGGGAAATATACTTGACAGAAATTGTTGACTTTGATAGACAGAAGGCTCAATTACCCCTTCTTATGTAACGACTGAATCTCTGCTTGAATAAACACATTTTCCTCATCTGAAAATAAGTTTACTACTAGGAAAATGTTGACTAGGTAGACTGTCCTTATAGTAAAATCCAATTTTTCACCCCTTCAATACACTAAGTATGAACAATCTGATGTCAACTGCTGCCATTCTTTTAGAAACAATTTTTACCTTCCCCAATTTGAACAGGAACATCAGTTAATTCATTGTCTGTCAATGGTATATTCCTTACCAGCATCTTTCCTTGCGGCCTTGTTGTCCTCAACTTCTTGTAGAGAACCTTTTTTGCCTTGCTTCCAGCTGGCTTAATGAGGGCCATGGTTATAACAACCTCATAACAGTCTTTGACCCTTTTTGCAAAGTTACCAAACAACAGGTTTCGTGGTGGTACACTGGTTTCAAAATGCATTACAAAGGAGTTCCAGTTCATCCTGCTGTGCTTCAACCATATCATTTGTATCAATAACTTTCAACACAGCTGTAATACCTGCTGACAACAGTTTAAAGCACTTTTTAAAACTTCATCTCCTGGGCCCTAGCAGGCAAACCCATCTATGACCAAATTTGGTGATTAACCACCGGTACCTTCAGGAGATCACAATTAACAGGAGCTTTATAGTTTTTTGCTACTTCATCCATAGCTAGCTCCTGTAACTGGTGGGAGAGCATATACTGAATGGTTTCAGCCAATTCTACATCAATCGCCTTTCCTGCCTCTCTACACTCAGCAATCTTCCCAGCAATGTTCGGAATTAACTCCCACCGAACAGCTTTACTGCTCTCCCCCAGCAAACTGCCCTGATAGAACATCCTCCTCACAGGCAGGACAGTTCTGCAGCGCTGAAACAGGTGCTGCTAGCACAAGCTCTCCATCAGCCTGGCTTGGGCATCACTCCTCCTCACGGAGCTGGAACATCCTCCTCACAGGCAGGATAGTTCTGCAGCCCTAAAACAGGTGCTGCTAGCACAAGCTCTCCATCAGCCTGGCTTGGGCACCACTCCTCCCCACGGAGCTGGTCCCTGTCGAGCATTCTTTTGAAATAGAATCTCAACGTGGGAGAGCCGTGAGCAAACGGACTCTCCTATGGAGGGTATAACCTCCAGGCCCGACTCATTTACGGGCCACAGAGACTTGCCAGCGGCCCCCTACTGACAAGCCTCCACTGCCCCCCGGCAGTGGGTCCGCAACCACTGGCTGTGTAGCCAGCACCGGACCAGGTGTACCAGACGGGCCTCCATCCTCAACACTCTCCTGCCACTTTACCTTTCTACCCCCGGAGCGCCTCGCCGACACCTTCTTCCCTTTCTGCAACATATCTACAAAAACTTCCAACCGTCGCAGAAAAGGACCTGTGGTAAAGTATTTCAACAAACCTTACCTCGTTTCTTCGTCAACAAACCTTACCTCCGTTTAAACTTGTTAACGAAACTGCAGATGCTGGAGAATGGAGGGTGAAGCCTGAAGAAGGGTCTCGACCCGAAACGTCGCCCATCTCCTTCGCTCCTTAGATGCCGCTGCACCCGCTGAATTCTCCAGCTTTCCATGTAACCCGCGGTTTAAACTTACCGCTCGGAGGAGCGCTGCTGCTCCCCCCGCCCGACTGCACCAGCGTCTGACGTCATGACGCACCAACGGCTGTACGGGCTTCTATTCACGTAGTCACTCACGTGACTCCGAAGTAAAATCAGTAGCCACTAAAAGCTCTACATAGTCTCATCACATATTGGACTCCTGCCCAGAGTTCATTCCATTGAAGTCAAGATGATATGTATAATCTTAATTTTGCCTCTCTAGTGATCATATTGAAAGATTGTACAAAATAGGGCACTCTGTCAGTTAACAGTAACTAGGTTTACAAGGTCTGGGACTGACCCTCATCTCCAGGCCAACAGCAGCTAATGTATCTATCAATTCCCGCCACCATAAATGTAGCACGTTTTCTAATCTCTGGGAAACATTGCCTGCAGCTATTAAATGCACGCAATCACTAAATCTGAGCCTTGCATATAGGTAATAATTCCTGAACCATTTCTTGGGAATCAGCTCCTTGCGTGTCCATCATCCCTGCCACCCTAAGTCCTCAATCAACATCTGCCCCCATTATACCAGGGAAAGGTGCAACAACAGTGGGTTTGGTCTGCTCCCAACTTTCATTTAGATGCAATGAACTCGGCAAGAGATGAATGTTTACCTAGAAGAGCTGTGACAACACATGAATTTCCAATATGGGGAAAACTAGCTTGAGGGAATTTGAAATTATACAATTTTTTGTCTGTTCCGTTTCAGTTCCCAGAACAACACGTATTATTTATAAACCCCTGACACAACATCTATTTTAGACAGTGATCTGTGTAATTAAGTTCTTGTACCAGTAGCTTTTGTCACACTACAGTGCAAAAATCAACAAATTAATCTCAGAGAAGCACAGTAGCTTTAAATAAGAATCCATTGATATATTTCACCATGTCTTCTGCTTTCCTCTGATACGATGAAATGCTTTAGATGGTACAATTTACAATCCAGAATGGCATAATTAAAAGTTATCATACCACTGAATAATACTACCTAATTCATTACTCATATTTAGTTTCAATTTTGTTGTTCGGATAATCTCTGTTTTCTCACGACGCAAACTACAGAATAGACTTAATTGTAAATGTTTCATTCCATTTTGTTTTATTTCCAAACTCACATTGAAAGAAATGATGTCAATCTACATTTCCATATTCACATTCAAAAATATTTGGACAGTTTACTTTTGATACAAATATCTATTTGATTCAGATGGGATTCAAAGTAATAAATATCCACAGCATAAATGTTTCCCTAACACAACTTGGATATAATGCGTGTGATAAATTAGGGAACACTATTTGTATTACATGGGCCGAATGGTAATAATGTAATTTTGATTGGGAACATAGAACCATTTCCAAGTTATTTTGGAAATTGGCAAGCAGAAAAAAAGCTGTCTTGGATTTAAACAGTATTGAGGGGGGGAAACCTGTTCCCATGTAACCTTCCTACAGTTATCAGACACCATTGTCTCTTAAGAACAACACAGCTACTACTGTGACCGCGAATGATCATTGAAATTGACAAGCAATCACTTCTATTGACATTTGTGCAACAATACTCAATTTTACTTCGGAGTCACGTGAGTGACTACGTGAAGAAGCCCCGCCAGGTGCATGCACATCATTACGTCTGACGCATGGCGCACTGACGGGCTGGAGAGCGCAGCTCCACCAGCAGTAAGTAGCAAACCGGCAGGTAAGTGGTATTAACAACTTTCTGCGGGTACTTACACTCCGTAAGGCTGGTTCAGGAGCCAGCGGGAGTACTCTCAAAATGGAGAGAGTCGCAAAAAAGAGCGCTGCCGTTCGTAGTAAGATAATTACTCGCGGGACCACGGTTAGGTCGGGTAGAGAAATACTGGCTGCGGCAACGCCGGTTCCGAGGACGCCGACTGCAGAACCACCGGCAGCTCAACAGTCTCCATCAACTCCGGTGCCTCAGGGCACTGTGGCCACTCCAGTAGGGAGGAAGGCCAAATGGAAGTCAGTCAGGCCTGTTTATTCAGATGAGTCTGACCAAGAAGACTCCCCGCCTTCCAACAAGAAGGTCTCGATAAAATGGAGCAGATGATTCAAAAAATGATGAACCATGAAGTGTTCTAGTCGGGGTTGCATACCCCCAGGATTCCCCAACAACTTTCTGGAACAGCCTCAGTCAGAGGCCCGTATGGCGAGGAGGACTTCCAGCACACCTATGAGTTCCAATGGGAATCCCCTTCATCAGCACCTTGTTTAGGGCTGGTCGAGACCTCCCTAGAGCAAGACTCGGGAGAGCCAGGGCAGGAGGATTCTGACCCTGAAGTTGGTGTCACTGTTCTTGCGCATACACCAAGGCACATGAGCCATGCTCCAGGTGTCCCGGATGTGGCTAGAAATGTTGCCATTCTGGAGGGGACTGGTGAAGCCATGGAGGAAAGTCTGGCTAGTAATATAAACGATATGGCCTCTCACCAGCTCCAGGAAGAAACAACAACTCGTTACCAGACACCTGTTAACTGTGCGTCGCTTTAGGTGCCACCGTGAACTCTGCCATCTGGGCACAAATAAGCGCATTGATGAGGGGGCAGGAGCTCCGTTTCCAGACAGTCCTCAAATTGGTGGGGGCGGGGAATATAGCTTTTGGGCAAATGGTCCAAGGAGCGCCAATGTCAGGAACACAGCAGGATATGTTGGCCCTGCTGTGCAATGCTCATTTCGAGATAAATTGTATCCGGAAGATTGCCATCAAGCCGACATTAAATCCACGCTTCACAGCTCTCTGTAAGTCCTCCAACATCCAGGCGCCAAATTTCTTATTTGGTGAAGACTTGATGAAACAGGTTAAAGACCTAGAGGAAGAGGCCAAAATCATTGGCCTCATGAAGACCTACACACCCTCGGCCAGGATACCACCTCGCGGGTCTTTTCCAATCAGACGGGCTTCAGATGCTGGAGCAGGTCCAAGTAGAGGGTTGCCAGTTATACGCCGTCCATATGCACCTGCATACCCCAACTACAACCCCAACATGGCCAGAAGATTGAGAAATTCGAGGTCGGCTATGGAGGTACGGGTAACTGATTCAGTCCAGGATAAATCCTCTTGGGAACAACCTCCGGTTGGGGGTAGGTTGCAATTGTTTTATGATGAATGGTGCTGCATAACATCCGATCTGTTTGTACTGGACAGTGTCTCGGGGTCTCGAATTGAGTTTATGTCAGGAATACATCCACCTGCACAAAATATGCCTAGTCGGGTATTGGTTTTTTCAGGATCAGAAACTCTACAGGTGAATGATGAAATTGGGGTTTCATTCCAAAAAGGGGTAATTGAAAAGATGGTATATCATCCTCAACAATTTGTGTCCAATATATTCCCCAGCCAGAAAAAAGATGGTGGGTGTCGAGTCATTCTGGACCTAACCCAGTTACATTCCTATGTGCAGTATAAGCATTATAAAATGGATACTTTCAGTACTGCTAAGCAGTTGTTATCAAAAGGTTGTTATATGGCAACCAGAGATCTGAAAGATGCATATTATTCAGTACCAATTCATCATGTACCGTAGATACTTGAAATTTAGTTGGATGGGACAGCTGTGGCAATTTAAAGCGTTGCCCAATGGGTTCACCTCAGCTCCTATGTTGTTTGCAAAATTGTTGAAACCAGTTCGCTACTTCGTGCCCAGAATCACATTGTGATGGCTTATTTAGATGATATTTTAATTGTAAGCAACATTCAGGCAGCAGCTGAGGAGTCGGTTTCAGCAACCAAACACCTATTTCAGAGGTTAGGTTCCCTCATCCATCCAACAAAATCCAAGCTAGTACCATCCCGAATAATTGACTATTTGGGGTTTGTCATTGATTCAATTGATATGTCAGTGACTTTGCCTACAGCCAAGGCTGTTGAAATCATGGAGGTCTGTAGCAGTCTCGTAGAGGAGCAACAACCCTCCATACGGCAAGTAGCCAGTGTTATTGGTAAATTAGTGGTGGCTTTCCCTGCAGTGCAGTTTGGACCTCTGCACTATCAGAGTTTGCAACGAGCTAGAGAACAAGCACTTAAAGAACATGCAGGTCATTTTGACAGACCAATGCAGTTGCCAGCCAAAGCTATCGCCGAATTGCAATGGTGGATAATCAATATCTCATGAAGTACTAAAAACATTTTACAAACAGTGATTTTACAAACAGATGTCAGTGCTTTGGGATGGGGAGCCATGGATAGCGAGTCTAGCTGTGGTGGTAGATGGAGTGTGCAAGAGGAATTAATCCTGCAGAGGCATGGTATAAATTACTTAGAATTACTGGGTGCATTCTATGGGCTAAAAGCATATTGTTCAGCAATGAATGATTTACATGTTCAGCTCCAGATTGACAATACCATGGTTGTTGCTTATATCAATCACATGGGAGGAATTAGGTCAGTATCATGTGATAATCTGGCAAACCTCATTTGGGACTGGTGCATTTCCAGAAATATCTGGGTCTCAGCTATCTACCTACCAGGTAGAGATAATGTGGTGGCGGACACCAGGTCACAGAAATTTAATGACAACATAGAGTGGATGCTAAATCCAAATGTTTTTTAAATGATTGTCAGCCGGTATGGTTTGCCAGACATAGATCTGTTTGCATCCAGGCTAAATCACCAGTTGCCTAATTACGTTTCGTGGGAACCAGATCTAGGAGCAGCAGCGGTGGATGCATTCTCGCTACATTGGGGACATACATTATTTTACGCTTTTCCCCCATTCTGCCTCATCAGGCAATGTCTCACCAAAATAGAGCAGGACTGCCTCAGGCGTTCTGGTGGTTCCTGACTGGCCTACACAGCCATGGTTCCCCTTGGTCCTGAGAATGATGACTCAGCCATTCATGACTGTCCCCAAGTGCAGTAATTTGTTGGTTCATCCAGTAACAGGAGAAAGTCATACGTTACATGATCATATTAATCTGTTAATCTGCAGGTTCTGACCAGACCGTTCCAAGGGCTTGGACTGTCGAGTAGGACCGTGGATGTGATTACTGCAGCTTGGAGAGATAGCACTAAAAAACAATATGTGTCTCATATTAAGAAATGGGAGATGTTTTGCTTACAGTCAGATATATCTTATCATACTGCAAGCATACCGGATGTATTGGAGTTCCTTGCTACATTGCATTTTGATGAACAGTTGAGCTATAGTGCCATTAATAGTGCTCGGAGTGCTTTGTCCTCCTATTTAGGGCAATTTTCAGAACAACAATCTATCGGGACTCATCCACTAGTGTCCCGATTTATGAGAGGTATCTTTAACAAAAATCCTCCTAAGCCTAGATATACAGAAATCTGGGATGTGAGTATAGTTCTCACACTGCTTCAGCAATGCGCTCCAATCACATCACTATCTTTTCAGAAGTTAACACTTAAAGTGGTTATGCTCATGGCGCTAGTATCAGCTCAACGGGTTCAAACATTGAATAAGCAATGGCTGGATAGCATGTATTCTTCTGTAGATAATATGACGTTTTATGTATATGATTTATTCAAACAAAGCAGGCCAGGTATGGCCAGAACCAAAGTAAGCTTTAAAGCATACCCCGTTGACCAAAGGTTATGTGTAGTTACGCACCTGAGTCAATATATCGAGGTAACTAAGAGTGTCAGAGGCTCTGAAACAGCAATGCTCATCAGCCACAAAAAAACTCATCAAAAGGTGTCAGTACAAACTATTTCTAGATGGGTGAAACAGGTTTTGGATTGTGCTGGAGTAGACACTCATGTGTTTATACCTCACTCCACCAGGGAGGCATCAACATCTGCAGGGAAGGCACAGGACGTGCCTCTTGATCAAATCCTCGGGGCTGCAGGATGGTCTAGAGAGTCGACGTTTTCCAAGTTTTATGACAAACCTGTCCTGGCAGTGCAAGGTTTTGGGCATGCTGTTTTGGGTTCCGTTTGATTTCTTTTGTAAATTTCGTTTGTAATTTCCCCCTGTGATAGAGGGGTTATTACTGTTTTGTTTATTAATAAAAATGTTTATTGAATAATTTGAGCAATGTTCAATACATTATTTGTTCACTCCTGTGTCAACTGAAGCAGTGTGTCGTATGGAATGTATCTACGGCATGAAATCACAGAGCTTTGAAATCTTCACGTAGTCACTCACGTGACTCCGAAGTAAAATAGTAAGATTAAATGAGAACTTACCAGTTTGAAGTTTGATCTTTATTTTATGAGGAGTTACGATGAGGGATTACGTGAAGAGGCCCCGCCAGGCGTATGCGCGTCATACTTCAAAGCAGCGGCATGAAAGCACAGTAACTATAGTCGAAGTGATATAGTAAGACTCAGAAGACTAGAACTACCAGATGATCTTCGCGATTATGAGGGTCAGGAGCGGAGGGCACGTAAACCCTCATCGTAACTCCTCATAAAATAAAGATCAAACTTCAAACTGGTAAGTTCTCATTTAATCTTACTATTAACATTGTAACACACAGGCTTTAGTAATTTTTGTTCACCGTATCTAAAACAAACATCACTATTAAAAAGACCATTATTTTTTGAAAATCCTGCAGGAAAAATGATTTTGCAAGTCTGAAGCTCCCTAACCCCGAACACTCTTTTCCCCGTTGGCACAATTATCTTATGTAACACATTTTTTTTTAAATAACAAGAGGTGTCTCAGGAACGTAACTATCATGTTTTAGCAGAAGTACAAATTGCAATGGAGGTCAAATGGCGGTAAATCTGAGATCATGCACAGCTTCTGTATTCTTTGTTTCATCAATAGACCAGAGACCGACCAGGAACCAGAGATGCTTCAGGATTATATTGCATTAGATTGATTTCATTGTTTGTGTTTACATCATTTGCACTGGCATAATCAAAATTACCACAATTGGTCTTTTTGATTTCTTTAATCATGCAATTGAGTCACGGATTGAGTATGTAGAAATCCTGAAATACTTGATCACCATAAACGATATTGAAGAAGGGAGGAAGTAATTGTTTTCTTCTCATTGGTAGGTACATCGATAAAGAAGTTGATGAAAACGTTAACATTGCATAAGTTTGGAGAGATTTTGCAGAATCTCATAGTTTGTGGACTGAAGTGTCTACGTTCCAAGGAGGTTGTTTAGGAAGAAGAAACAGAATCTTAAAACAAATGCTTAATATTGCCCAAACTATAAGGAAAACATCCACCAATCACAGGATTTACAACATCTCCCAGTGATTACTTGGTGTGTTGCTGAAAACAAGCTCTTTATCATTTAGTTTAGTTTAGTTTAGTTTAGTTTAGTTTAGTTTAGTTTAGAGATACAGCCCCTGAAATCTGGCCCCTCATCCCACTGAGTCCTTGCCGAACAGCAATCCCAGTACACTAGCACTATCCGACACTCTAGGGAAAAATGACTTTATTTTTAAACCAAAGCTAAATTAACCTATAAATCTGTTCATCTTTGGAGTGTGGGAGGAAACCGGAGCACCCGGGGAAAACCCATGCAGTCAGGGAGACAACGTACAAACTCTGTACAGACAGCTCCCGTAGTCAGGATTGAACCCAGGTCTCTGGCACTGCAAGGCAGCAACTCCACTGCTGCGCCACCGTGCCACCCTAGGGAGGAACTACCTGAAGGAATTATGTTATCCTCAGGAGAATACTGACATTTTGAGTGAATGAACAGAGAGAGATTGAAAGTTTATTTGCCATAAGAATTGTTTCAAGGAACATTTCTCAAATGCTTGTTTGAAAGCAGAGCAAAACTATTGCAAGCTCAAGCAACCAAGCAGTGCATAACTTGTGGCATCATATATCTGAACTAGTTGGGTGCTTAAATAGCCCGAGGACAGTTCACAGTGAGTCAAAATTTTACCAAACCTTTTCCCTGAACTGGGGCGCATTGAGGGAAAGATGGTATCGATGGCTACCTCTAACACCAGGCAGACCTTACATCAAAAGCAAAAAGTAGCAGAAAAACATGATCTGATCTATACCGCATCCATGAGAACTGTAGGATAAGGATAGTGGATTAAAATGCCAACATATTAAAATCTTCCATTTGAAAAATTCAAACAGTTCTCAGGATTTCTATTCATTCTATGAACTTATCTTAAGTTTGCATGAACTTTTTCCCCTGAGACAATAATCTTCATTTGACTTTCAAGTTTCCCCAGTAGAAAGCTGTAAATTATACCTTCCTCTCGTTGCTTCATCTGAAGGCCACTCACTGCTAGTTTGTCCAACAGTCGTTAATATTTAAGTCTAAAAATTATTTGCCATGGCACAGAGTATTTGTGCACTACCAGAGGACCTGCAACACACATCTTGAAGGAAGAAAGTGAATAGGCTGTGAAGAAAGCAAATGGTATGTTGGCATTCATAGCGAAAGGATTTGAGTACAAGAGCAGGGAGGTTCTACTGCAGTTGTACAGGGTCTTGGTGAGGCCACACCTGAAGTATTGCGTACAGTTTTGGTCTCCTAATCTGAGGAAAGACATTCTTTCCATAGAGGGAGTACAGAGAAGGTTCACCAGACTGATTCCTGGGATGGCACGACTTCCAATGCCATGCTATATTGAATGGCGATGCAGGCTAGGAGAGGTTTACAGAGATATGGACCAAACGTGGGCAAATAGGACTAACTTAGATGCGGCATCATGGTCAGCAACTGGCCATGCAACTGGCACGTGGCATTGCAGGGCGGACTGGCATGTAGATGGAAGGTTATTGATAATATGAAAGAAGAGTGAAAGGCCTGGATAGAGTGAATGCAGAGAGGATGTTTCCATTAGTGGGAGAGTCTAGGACCAGAGACCATAGCCTCAGAATAAAAGGACATTCCTTTAGAAAGGAAATGAGAAGGAATTTCTTTAGTCAGAGTGATGAATCTGTGGAATTCAGTGCCACGGACGGCTGTGGAGGCCTTCATTGGGTATTTTTAAGGCGGAGGTTTAGTTTAGTTTAGTTTAGAGATACAGCGCGGAAATAGTCCTCGACCAACGATCCCTGCATATTAAAACTATATTTCACACACTAGGGACAATTTACATTTATACAAAGTCAATAAACCTACAAACTTGTACGTCTTTGTAGTGTGGGTGGAAATCGAAGATCTCAGAGAAAACCCACATGGTCACGGGGAGAACGTACAAACTCCATACGGACAGCACCCGTAGTTGGGATCGAACCCGGGCCTCTGGCGCTGAAAGCGCTGTAAGGCAGCAACTCTTCTGTCGCGCCACCGTGCCGCAGATTCTTGATTGGTAAGGGTGCCAGGGGTTATGGGGTGAAGGCAGAAGAATGGGGTTGAGAGGGAGAGATAGATCAGCCATGATTGAATGGGCTGAATGGCCTAATTCTGCTCTATGAACTTATGAAAGAAGGGGAGGGAGAGATTGGGCCACACTGATTACCTGCACTGAAGTTCTTTGCCACCAGTTCAATAGATAATGTTTTAGCAGCTACATCGTTGTTTCCTCTGCACACAATGTATCCAACTTTTTCACATTCTTTCCCCTCTTAAATAAAGTGCAGCCACCCAAATATCAGCATTGATATTCATGTCAGCTAAAAGCACAGGTCACCAGCTGCTTCAGGAATGCACTCTGCACGCAAGGATTTAGATAGGATTATAATTGTCAAGACTAATAATAATTGCTGACACTAATTATCACCCTGGTGAGAGCTCTTTATACCTGTCGAAGCAGCTTTAGCCTTTCTGAAAAGTGCTTCCCCATGGACTAACGTATAAGAGATGGAAGGCTCGATTTGATGTGGCATTTCATCAGCAAGCCCAATGAACATAACACCTTAACCACATAGAGGACTCACTTGATGAAAATGAATGGCAAGCCATTTTGAAGTGCTCTTTGTAGAATAGGATGCAAGGAGGGAGCAAAAGGAAAATAGAAGGGCAGAAAGATGAATTATTTGACGAGGAGTTTTGTTTCTACATTTTTGTGCAATGGATATTTTAAATGCCCTCAAATTAATGTTTAAAGCTGTGGTGAGAACAAGGAGAATGTGATGGGTGCCTATCCAGGACAAAGCCACAATCTGGAGATAAGGGACCAGCTTGCAAAATGCTGAACGCTGGCCTCTTATCTCCAGAATACCCCTTGATCCTCTCCCCCTCGCTGCCTCTTCTTCTCCAAATGTAGGTTTATTGGCTTTGTGCAGATGTTCTTCAAAGCTTTCCTTGGTTGACAAAGCGTATGGTCATTGACGACTTCCTTAGAAGGTTTAGGAATGTTCGACATGTCCGCAACAACCCTCACCCATGTCTACAGATGCGCCGTAGAAAGCATTTTATTGGGATGCATCACAGTTTGGGAACTGCTCCATCTAAAACCACAACAAATTGCAATGCGTTGTGGATGCAGGCGAGACCATCTCGCAAACCAACCTCCCTTCCATTGACTCCATCTACACATCACGCTGCCTCATCAAGGCTACCAGCATAATCAAGGACCAGTCTCACCCTCGTCACTTGCACTTTCCCCCTCACCAATCAGGCAAGAGGTACAAAAGTGTGAAAATGCATACCTCCATATTCAGATTTTCCCCTGCTGTTATCAGGCAACTGAACTGTCCTCTCACCAACTTGAGAGTAGTCCTGATGTCCCATCTACCTCATTGGAGACATTTGAACTATTTTTAATTGGTTCTTTTATTGGACTTTATCTTGCGCTTAACATTATACCTTTAATTCTGTAACTGTACACGGTGGGTGGCTTGATTGAAATCATGTACAGTCTTTTCGCTGACTGGATAATATACAACAAAAAGCTTTTCACTGAACCTCAGTACTTGTGACAACAATAAACTAAACTAAACTATTATCTCATGATGTTGCTCATAAGGTCATGAGGTCATAAGTGATCAGTGCTGAATTAGGCCATTCGGCCCATCAAGTCTCCTCCGCAATTCAATCATGGCTGATCTATCTCTCCCTCCTAACCCCATTCTCCTGCCTCCTCCCCATAACCCATGGCACCCATACTAATGAAGAATCTATCTATCTCTGCATTAGAAATCTCCATTGACATGGCCTTCACAGCCTTCTGTGGCAAAGCATTCCACAGATTCACCACCCTCAGACTAAAGGAATGTCCTTTAATTCTGAGGCTCTCCCACTAGTGGAAACAACGTCTCCACATCCACTCTATTTGCTCAGTGGCATATTTTGTGCACCACTTTGAATTGTTTGACTTTGAAAGTCGTTACTGATGCTGTTGTCAAATGCTACGATGATGGTGAAGTTTCTAACATTTAAGTTCATGTAAATCCGAAATGTCAGGACCCGATGAGTTATTTTCATTTTTTTAATGTGCTATTGGATTAAATGTGGCACAGCCTGTAGAGCTGCTGCCTCACAGCACCAGAGAGCCCAGTTCGATCCTAACCTCGGGTGTTGGCTGTGTGTAGTTTGCACTTTCCCCTTGTAACCATGTGGGTTTCCTCCCACATGCCATAGATGTGCGGGTTTGTAGGTAAGTCATCCCGAATGTGTAGGGAGGTGGATGAGAAAGTGGGATAACATAGAACTAGTGTGAGCAGGTGATCGATGGTCGGTGTGCATTCAGAGGGCCGAAGGGACTGTTTCATGCTGTATCTTTTAACCATTCAATCAATCATTCTCTGATTGCTATTAGAACCATTGGTTGCAACTGGGAAGGACCAGACCCATATTGCTCTGAGCCCCAAGCCTGCACACACCATTCATTGTCAGTACTGTGAGTTTATTTTATGAACTAAGTTCAGGTCTCAAAGTAAAAGCAGGCACTGACAGACACAATTACAAATTCGGAGAGCATTCAACAGAGGCGGATTCTGGTCTTGATTCAAAATATTGCACACTGGCAGCTTTAAAACTAATTTTAATCTGTTAAGCAACTCACACACAAAGGCAAAGCGAACAAATGCATTGCCTTATCTTTTGGAAAGACTGACATGTTATGGGAGATAAAAGTTAGTAATTTAATTGAAATGTTATTAATGACTGAAATTTACATAAGAAGTGCACATTAATGAGAATGTACTTTAATAAACACGAATACAGTAATAAAATTACAATAAAAGACACAAAGTGCTGGATAACTAAGCGGGTCAGGCAGCATCTCTGGGGAACATGGATATGTGACTTTTCAAGTCGGTACACTTCTTCAGACATTGGTCAGCAGTCAGTTAAACGGCATTTCAAAGCAGATTTTTTTAAAATAAGGAAGCATCACTAGTTCCTGAGGTCATCCTTGCACAGACCCTTGATGTACCCGCTGCACTCAGCAAAAATCAATAGTGAGGTGGATGATAAAAAGAGTTTTTATCAGTGACACTCCTGCAACTGACTTTATTGCATTTAAAGTCTACCTTGTCCACTTCACTCTATTTATTTGCCATCGGCCTTTGCAGTTTGAAGTAGCCAGTGCCAGGATTGATTTAATAAAGAAATAAAGAATCCATTCTCAGATGTTTCAGTTACCTGCAGAATGTGGCAGTGGATGTATCGCTTCATAGATTTAGTTACATTGCAGTTAAGAGAACCAAATTTCAGAAGCAGAGTATGACATTCAACCTTTAGGGCCTGTCCCACTTGGGCGTCATTTGGCGCGTGGTGGTGTAATGTGACGCGCGGTAGCACGCGGCACCCAGGACTTTGGAATTCACAAAATCTTCGCGCGCCACTTGCGTGATGCGCAAATGACGCCCAAGTGGGACAGTCCCTTAAGGTAGACATAAAATGCTGGAGTAACTCAGCAGGACAGGCAGCGTTTCTGGCGAGAAGGAATGGGTGACATTTCGACCTGAGACGTCACCCAATCCAGAGATGCTGCCTGTCCCGCTGAATTACTCCAGCATTTTGTGCCCATCTTCAGTTTAATCCAGCATTTGCAGTTCCTTCCTACATATAACACGCAGTCTCTTCGTAGCTGTCCTGGATAAATTCCTGCATGGAAACAGGTCCTTCGGCCCACATAGTCCATGCTGATCAACGATCACCCATTCCCATTAGTTCTATGTTATCCCATTTTTTATCCACCCCCTACATCTTTGCGGTAATTTTACTGAGGCCGATTAACCTACGTATTTGGGATGTGGGAGGAAACCCCTCAACTCACAGTGAGATGGGGCAATCTCCACATTGGCAGCGCCCAAGGTCAGGATTGAACCTGGGTCTCAGGCAATGCTCCCCTGTGATTAGATTAGATTAGATTTGATTAGATTAGATTATCCTTTATTGTCATTCAGACCTTTCGGTCTGAATGAAATTTCGTTACATTGCAGTCATAACATATAATAAAAAACAAAACATACAATAAACACATATTTAACATCCACCACAGTGAGTTCACCAGGCACCTCCTCACTGTGGTGGAAGACAAAAGTCTTAGAGTCTCTGTCTTCTTCCCTCCTTGTTCTCCCTCTGCGCTGAGGAGATCCAGGCCTCCGATGCTGCCATCCACCAGGCCCGCGGCCGAGCCTCTGAAGCCGGGCTGCCGCCACCGCCGTCGCCGTAATGCCGGAACATGGCCACAGGGCCCACCACTGGAACGCTGGAGCACTGCAGCTCCAAAGCCAGGTCGCCGCTGGAATGTCGCTGGAGCACCGCAGCCCCGAAAGCCAGGTCACCGCCGGAGCACCGCAGCCCCGAAAGCCGTGCCGCCGCTGCTGGAAGCTGGAAGGCCGCCATAGCTCCGAGGCCGCCAGCTACAGGGGTACGTATACGTATGTCTTGGCCTGGGTAACCTTCAGTAACAATATTAAAATTACATTTGGACGATTGCATGGATAGGAAAGATTTAGAGGGATAAGGGTCAAATATGGCCAAATAGGTCTATGGTTGATGGGGCATTTTGGTTGACATGGATAGTTTGTGCCAAAGAGCATGTTTCTGTGCTATATGACTCTATGACTACCCAGTGAGCTTGAGTTTTGGATAATTGCTTTTCTTATGGCACTGACAGTGTAGCAAAGGTCAAATTTAATGTCTATTAGCTGTTTGAAATGACAAAAGATACAGATAGACAATAGACAATAGACAATAGGTGCAGGAGTAGGCCATTTGGCCCTTTGAGCCAGAACCGCCATTCAATGTGATCATGGCTGATCATCCCCAATCAGTACCCCGTTCCTGCCTTCTCCCCATATCCCCTGATTCTGCTATTTTTAAGAGCCCCATCTAGCTCTCTCTTGAAAGCATCCAGAGAACCTGCCTCCACCGCCCTCTGAGGCAGAGAATTCCACAGACTCACCACTCTCTGTGAGAAAAAGTGTTTCCTCATCTCTGTTCTAAATGGCTTACTCCTTATTCTTAAACTGTGGCCCCTGGTTCTGGACTCCTCCAACATCGGGAACATGTTTCCTGCCTCTAGCATGTCCAAGCCCTTAACAATCTTATATGTTTCAATGAGATCTCCTCTCATCCTTCTAAACTCCAGAGTGTACAAGCCCAGCTGCTTCATTCTCTTAGCATATGATAGTCCCGCCATCCCGGGAATTAACCTTTTATACCTACGCTGTACTCCTTCAATAACAAGAATAGGAGACCATATCTGTTCAAAGAGTTTGTATTTGTCCATTAGGACAAATCTGATTCTTTCCAAATGCAACGTCTCCAACATTTCCACTGTCCACATTTTAATTGTGGGGGATAATGTTCCCTTCCAAAATTTCAATATTAATTTTTTCCCTATTATCAAAAAGTAATCCAAGAAATTTCTTTGGTTTACTGTTAATATTAGATTTGAATCCGGAACTCCTAATATTATTAATTTTAGATCTGGGTCCAGTTTAATTTTAAGAACTTCAGAGATAACTCTAAAGATTTCTGTCCAATAATAATTAAGTTTTATACATGTTACAAAACTATGTGTTAAATTAGCTTCCAAGTTCTGACATTTATCACAAATAGGAGAAATGTTAGAATAAATTCTATTTAATTTCGTTTTTGAATAATGTAATCTGTGTAATACCTTAAATTGTATCAATATATGTCTAGCATT
This sequence comes from Okamejei kenojei, assembly GCA_035221665.1. Lineage (NCBI taxonomy): Eukaryota > Metazoa > Chordata > Chondrichthyes > Rajiformes > Rajidae > Okamejei > Okamejei kenojei. The sequence continues at coordinate 15,707,882 of CM069141.1, read as the reverse complement.
TAATGAGCAGCGATGTATACATTGTAGGCTTTCTTCCCAAGTTTCCTTCGTTATAGATAAACCTATTTCATTTTCCCATGTTTGTCGATATATTTCCGAAGTTGGGATTTCCATATCCAAAATAGTATTATATATATACGCTATTAATTTTTCTGTATTTGGGTGTTTATTAAACAATTCATCAAATAATCCTGGTTTTCTATTTTTATAGTCTTGCGTATTTGACTTAATATAGTTTCTAATTTGTAAATACCTAATATGTTATTTGACTGCAATCTATAGATTTACAGGATATCTATAGATTGTAACTATTGAAATGAAATAAATTTTCCTTTCTTGTAAAGGTGTTCTATCCTTTTAATTCCTAAATCATTCCAGTGTTTAAACCCCTTGTCCAATACAGAGGGCCTAAACAAGGGATTATTCATAATTGGCAAACAAAGTGACAAATTATCCATATGTAGGGTCTTAACTATTTGTTTCCAAATACGTCTATTGCTATGAATTATAGGGTTGTCACCATACATCTTTTTTGTACTTCCCTTGGTGCAAAAAGAATCGAACCTACATCAAAAGGCAAACAGTCTTCCTTTTCCATCTTTAGCCAGCTTGGTTCATGATCTAAATTTACCAACCAAAAATTCATATTCTTAATCTGAACTGCCCAGAAATAATATATGAAATTTGGTAGTGCTAGTCCACCATTTATTTTAGATTTACATGTTTTTTACTTATTCAATGATTTTTATAGTCCCAAATAAAACTATTAACCAAAGTATCTATTTTTTTTTTAAAAACATTTTAGGGAGATATAAAGGGATGGCTTGAAATAAATATAACAATTGTGGTAAATAAATCATTTTTATAGCATTTATTCTACCGATCATTGATATAGGTAGTGTTTTCCAATATAAAATATTTTTTTTTAGTTTATTTAATAATTGAGGGTAATTATATTTAAATAGACAGTTATACGATTTAGGTACATTAATTCCTAGATATTTGAGTTTGTCCGTGACTATTTTAAGTGGGAATTGTTCTAATATATTAATAGAATATTGACTGGCCTTGAGGGGGATACGACATATATTGCCTGAAGTAGATTCATATTGCCCGAGTCGAAGACGAGGGCAATATGGATCTAGTGAGGGCAATATATGTCGTATCTCCCGAAAGAGGACAGTCAATATTGTTATTATTACCCATTATCAGACATCTAGAGGAAAATTTGAACATCTCAGCTCGGCGGACTTCCACGTAAAATTTAACCAAAATGGACGCGGCAGTCTTCCTGTCTGCCGTTTGAATATTCTAAATTTCCCACGCAGCGTCACGTTGCCGTCACATTGCCAAGTTCCCGGATGTGAGACCAGGGGAATATAAGACTATATTCCCCGCTGTTTTAACAGGTAAAGTCCATAGGCGTTCGCAAGAAAGGGGAATATAAGAAAATATTCCCCTGTTACCCCTGCTGGCAGTAAAAACGAAGGGAATACAATTTTGTAAAAGCATACCTCAGATGTGTGATATGGGTAATAATTAATTTTATTCCAGTTATAGGCATAATTTCACTTTTATTCCAGTTAATTCTATACCCAGAAAATGTACTAAACTTAGTTATAACATTAAATAGATTGGGAATACTAATCTCCGGTTTTGTAATATAAATTAAGATGTCATCTGCGCATAGAGATATTTTATTTGTTGTAGTTTTGGTATTATATCCATATATTTCTGGTTCTGATCTAATCATTGCGGCTAATGGTTCTATTACCAGAGCAAATAGTAATGGTGATAACGGGCATCCTTGTCTACAACCCCTAAAGAGATAAAATTTTGCTGATAGTATTTGATTTGTTAATATTCTTGCAGTTGGATTCGAGTATATGATTTTTACCCATTTGGAAAATCTATCCCCCAGTTGAAATTTCTGCATTATTTTAAATAAATATGGCCATTCAACCTGGTCAAATGCTTTTTCAGCATCTAAGGATATGACAGCTAGTTCAATATCATTCACTCTTTTTGAGTACATTACATTGAATAGACGTCTCAGATTATAGAATGAATAGCGTTTTGGAATAAAATCTGTTTGGTCATGATGTATTAATTTATTAATCACTAAACTTAGCCTCCGAGATAAAATTTTAGTTAGTATTTTTTGATCAGTATTTAAAAGAGCTATTGCTCTTTACCTGCGACTAGGGTGGGGGAGAGAGATAGAGAGAGAGGGAATTCCCCCACCCTAGTCGCACTAGCTTCTCATTTTCACACTACAAACAGCTTACAATGGCTTGTTCCCTTTATCATCGATACTTTTTTGCATATCTTTCATTCATTGTTCTTTATCGCTCCACATCACCGTCTATATCTCTCGTTTCCCTGATCCCTGACCAGTCTGAAGAAGGGTCTCGACCCGAAACGTCCCCATCTCCTTCGCTCCTTAGATGCTGCTGCACCCGCTGAGTTTCTCCAGCCTTTTGTGTACCCTCGATTCTCCAGCATCTGCAGTTCCTTCTTTAACACTATTTACCTGTGATGCTGTTTTCAGGGAACTTCTGTATGTTCTTGTATTCCTAGATCCCACTGCAGTACAATAGTCCACAGGGCCCTACTGTTAAAGTTAAAGGTAAAACAGGACAGTAAAGGTTTGTGACAAATGTAGGGTTCATAACACTGCAGAAAATGAGCTGCAATTTGAAACTACAGTGGCTATGACAGAGTATATGAACAGGTTGGTGGCTGATAAAAAGGTCCGCTAAATTCAGAAACATATAAATAACAAAACGGATGTCAATTCGTTGATTAAACAATTAAAATTATTTATTATTGTGGAGGCAGAGGACATTGCTGAGGTACTAAATAAACACTTTATATTTCTCTTCATTAGTAGAGAGATGTTGCCGATGTAACATTAAAGGAAGTGTTAGTGAATCGAATGAATTGGATCAAAAGATTAGCACTCCGCATATTAGGTCCCGATGGGTCACAATGAGGGTCACAAAGGAAATGAATGGAAACTGAATAGACTCTTTATCAATTTATGTTGCAATAGATTAAAAAATGCACCTGTCTTGATGAAAAGAGAGAGCCTTAACCCTGTAACTCATTAGGCCTGGCACATGGAGGCAAAACCCTTAGAGACATTATCTGTTAACAATGCTATTAACAATTTGTTGTTTGCTACTTTATGAGAGTTCTTTCGTGATTTCATGAGGGGAATTGCTGATGGCAGTATACTGGATGAACTGTCAGAGGGGATAAGATAAATGGCACCAGATTTGTGGTTAGCAACAAGCAGCAGCATTTACTACTGAACTTGAATGAAGCTCCCGTCAAAGATTGAGTTTTGGGTCGGAACATGGTCGAACTGCAGGAGAGCAGAAAGAATCACAAAGAGGTCACAGTGAGAGACGGTCTCACAGAACTCTGATTGGAGAGAGGAAGAGAACTTCTTTAAAGCAGGTATACTTTGATGAGATTTTGCAGTGGAGCAATTAAAAGGTGATGCAAGAGACTGCAGATGCAGTAATCTGGAGAGAAAAACAAAGTGCTGGAGGAACTCAGCAGGTCTGAAGGGAAAGGTCCCGAATCACAATGCCACCTGTCCATTTCCCTCCATAGATCTGCTGAGGTTCTCGAGCAATTTATTTCTTGCTCAAGATTATTTCTTGCTCAAGATTTGCAGTCTCTTGTGTCTTCAAAGATCTAGTTGTCGTTGTGGTGAGAACTTCCCTTTTTATGAGGCCCACTGGTGTCACCAATATCAATTCAAAAGCATTCTTGGCGCTGATGTCATTAAGCAGCTAGTCACATTGTGAATTTCTCTTGCATTGGTTACTAGGACTCAAAATGCATGATTTTTAATTAAACAGTTGTTATTCGAACTAAAGACCGAAGCTATATGCATATGAAGAAGGTAGGGACCAAGACATCTTAAATATTTAAAAAATGAATAATTAAAATCTCTCAATGTTAATACATGTGCATTTTATTGAGGGAATTATAAAACAAATGAGAAAATTAGATTTTAGGATGAAATTATTTTCCAAGCAGTAAATACAAATTAGTACAATATTAAAAGCTCACCTCCATTTTGTGCAGTAAACTCTAAGATTTTCATTGCATTTAGTTTAGTTTAGTTTAGTTTAGTTTAGAGATACCTTGTGAAAACAGGCCCTTTGGCCCACTGAGTCCACACCAACCAGCGATTACCCCATACATTAGTTTTATCCTAAACTGTAGGGACAATTGACAGAAGCCAATTAACCTACAAACCTGCACATCTTTGGGCTAAGAGAGGAAACCAGAGAACCCGAAGAAAACCCACGCGGTCACGGGGAGGACGTACAAACTCTGAACAGACAGCACCCATAGTGAGGATTGAACCTAGTTCTCTGGCGCTGTAAGGCAGCAACCCTACCGCTGCGCCACTGTGAAGGCCCTTGATTGTGGTGGAGAAGTTTATAACAACTGAAGCCCGTGAAGAAGGTGCATCATTGACAGTAATTTGGCAATTCTTGCACTAATTATGTTTGTGCAAAAATTCTCAACGCTGTTGTGGGTCACATAGATTTATATTTTTATTCACAGGATATCACTAGCAATGCCAACAATTTTATACCCATACCTATTTTCACTGACCTGAGGAAGCACTTAAGAATTACCCTCATTAGAAGAACAGCGGCTGACCAGATTTCATTTACTGAGACAAGTTACAACATTTTATTTCTAATTTACTTATAATTTGCCTGATGCTACGGTGAGATTTCATTCCATGTCTTTGGTCCCAGAACCTTGGCTGCTGACCCAGTATCTTAACCACTGCACTTTGACCTCTCTTAGACGGCAATACTGAGTTGGATGATCAGCCATGATCATATTGAATGGCGGTGCAGGCTCGAAGGGCCGAATGGCCTACTCCTGCACCTATTTTCTATGTTCTATGTTTCTAATACATTTTACTATGTGAACCAGTTGGCTGGTTAGAAAGATAAAACCAAAGGGATGAAAGATAAATAAGTAAGATGATAATCGAGAGATAAACACAAAAGGCTGGAGTAACTCAGCGGGAGGAATGGGTGACATTTCGGGTCGTGACCCTTCTTCGCTCTCCGACTCTACGATCTGCTCCCCTTCCCAAAAGATGATATCGAATTGGGTTAAACATTGACAGCAGAGAGTTGCCTTAAATGTTAGTTCTGATGGGAGGGACGCCTCGGGAGACGTTACTAAGTCCATTGATCTTTTTAATCTGTATTAATGATCTGTACTGGAGCATAAATTATTACTATATACTCTCATCATTTCAAATTTTGTACATGAGATGAAATTCAGAAATGTAGAAAATGATGAAGGGTTACTACCTGACTTCGCGAAGACATTCACAGAAGGACGTACACAGACTTATAAGTGGACAAAGAAGTAGCGGATGAGCGTGAAATTATACTTTTTTTGGGGGGAGGAATATTGAGACGGAGCATAAACAGAATGGCACAATTCCCCAAAGGCCGCAAGAAAAAGGGTGACACAGCTGGAAGAGTCGCTGCCTCACAGCGCTAGAGACCTGGGTTCGATCCTTACATCGGGTGCTCTGTGTGTAGAGTTTGCACATGCGTTTTCTCCGGGTTTTCTGTTTTTCTTCATATCCCAATGACATGTTGGTTTGTGGATTAACTGTCCTCTGTAAAATTGCCCTTAGCATGTAGGGATTGGATGCGAAATGGGATAACATGGAACTAGTGCGAACAGGTGATCGATGGTCGGCATGGACTCAGCCGGCCGAGTTTCCATACTCTATCTTTCAATCAATCAAAAGAGAGACCCGGGGAAGTACATACCCAGTTATCTGAAGGTGGCAGAACTAGAAAATTATTGAAAAACATTTCAGATCCTCAGCTTCATTACAAGAAAGAAAATAAATTTATAAAACCAACAGCTGTGCTATGTGGAGATGGAGAAAAGCGTGAATTTTCCTGCAATAGCAGAGAACGTTAACAGAAGTTTGAGGAATAACGTTTAAAAACAAGATAAATTGAGAAAGAATAAATAAAGGGAAACAGTTTTCAGCAATAGAAGGCTTGGAAAGCAGTGGACCCTGATTTAAGTTGACAGAGAAAGAGTTAGAGGCAATGTTTAGGTTGTGCAAGCTGAAAGCGTATAAAATAAATTCAATCACAATGTCCAAAGAGGAATTGGATATAAATAAGGTTATATCTTAGTGGGATACACCGAGAATGTTAGGAAAGGGGGTGTTGAGATCTGCAGATTAATAAGCACTATCATTGTGTTGCCCGTCATATAACTGCATTTTTGTATCACACTCTAACTGCCCGCACTTCGTAACTTTTTCTCATCTACTTTCTTTAACTGCCTCGATTTAAGCTATACCCTGGATGACCTGGACAACCTATCCCCACAGCAAATCTGCCTCAATCAGAGATATTCCTTTTTTTTCCATCTCTCACCACCCTCAAAAACAAAACTGGTTTCTCTCTGTCCCAACATCTATGGTAAGTTCATGAAAGAGAATGTTTAACTGGAGAAACAGGGAACTGCAGATGCTGGATTAATTCAACGGGTCAAGAAGGGTCCCGACCCGAAACGTCACCTATCCATATTCTCCAGAGATGCTGCTTGAAAATATGAAGCTTATTCCCGCTGAGTTACTCCAGCACTCTGTGCCTTTCCATGTTTTACTGGAAGTCATAAAGAACTAGGACCAGTGTCTCAACTATCAGTGCATGACGTCATCACGAGGGTTAGAAATACGACCTTAGAAGAAATCATTGTCACCAAAGACATGAGGTTAGAGAGCTATTACATCTCACAGTGTATCACCATGACAACAGGAACTGAAGCTGAGAACAATGGCCTAGATTGCCTTTCATTCACAGGCAGCTGTTGAAGATCTAACCTCACTCATTCAACTGTGAGTGGCTTTTGTATGTGTTTCTTCAGTATCTGTCCATGGGAAGAAGGGACAGCAATGAATAATATTAAGAGGAAAATTGATCAGAACTGATAGAATTTTAAAAAGTGCAATGCAAAACTCTGGAAAATTTAGATTTAGAGGGAGGTCTTTTCCACTGATCATGCCCTCAAATGTTAATGATTTTCGGATGACAAATATGAAGCTGATTCTCAGCAAAACGCAAATCATTTACAAACATTTTTAATGTAAAAAAGTAAATAAATAATTTACAGTAGAGGTGTACAGATGTACAATATCGCATCAAATTATTAAAACAAGAATAAAATAGGTGACGGGGGATCTGATAGAGAGCAAAAAATGCAGAATAGGTTTTAAATAGGAACAGATTGAAAGATGATGGTACTCAGAGGAGTTGGTGCCCTTGTACATAAATCACTGGAAGTTAATATGCATATTCAGCAAGCAATTACAAAGGTAAAGAAAATGCAGGCTTGCAATGCAAAAGGATTTCAGTACAAGAGTAGAGGCATCTTGCTCCAATTGTATAGAGCTCTGGTAAATCCACATCTGGAGCACTGTGTATGTCATGTTTCCCTACCGAAGGCAAGATAAAGATGGAGTGCAGTAAAGGCTCACCAGATTGTTTCATGGGATGAGGGGTTTGAAACATCAGGAGAAATTATGCAGCTTGAATCTATACTCCCCTGGGTTTAGAAGAATGACAGATGTTCTCTTTGAAATGTACAAACTTTTTATGTGGCTTGACAAGGTGGATGTGGCTATAGTTTAGTTTAGAGGTACAGCCTGGAAACAGGCCCTTCAGCCCACTAGGTCCGCACCGACCAGCGCTACCCACACAGTAACACTATCCTACACACTATAAATTGTGATATGAATTTTACATTTATATCAAGACAATTAACCTACAAACCTGTACGTCTTTGGAGTGTGGGAGGAAATCGAAGATCTCGGGGAAAACCCATGCGGTCATGGGGAGAACATATAAACTCTGTACAGACAGCATCCGTAGTCGGGAATCGAACCTGGGTCTTCGGCGCTGTAAGAGCTGTAAGGCAGCAACTCTACCACTGCACCACCGTGCCACCAAGGAGTTGAAGTTTCATTATACGTTAGGAAAGAAATATTTTGGGATACCTGGCCAAAAGAAAGCAACTCAATAAATCAACTTGCTGGCTGAAGATGTTATTTTGACCAGCAAGTTGCCTATCAGTTAACCTCCTGTTGACTATCCTATTCTGATTCCAGTTCCAGTGCATCTTATCAAAGGCAAATCCCTTCCATTTTGCAAACGCAGCTGGCAGGGATGGACGACAATGATTTGTCCAACGCTTCATAATCTATTCATGGTTTTTCAGGTTACTTGAAGCATGTTCTGATCACCAAAGGAGGATAAAATAAATGTTATCACATCCAGAAAAGTCTTAGCTGCATTCATTGGTGCTTTCTAAGAAAACACTGCGGCCATTTCAAACAATATGAAGTGGAAGGGCCTCGACTCGAAACATCGCCTATTTCTTTTCTCCAGAGATGCTGTCTGACCCACTGAGCTACTCCAGCTTTTTGTGTCTATCTTCAAACAATATGAAGAATGATTGGTTAATTTATTGTGGTGGTGTTGGACAGTATGTTCACTGACCGCTCCGATCTATGGATGTGATTGGGGGATATTTACATCTGGCTGAGTTAAGGCTATATTTGGAAAACAATTCAAGGTTCAGCATAGAAACAGGCCCTTTGACCCACTGTGTCGATATCTGACCGTTAATCACCTGTTCACACTAGTTCTATGCTATCCCACTTTCTCATCCATTCCCTACAAACTGGGGCCAATTTACAGAGGCCACTTAACCTACAAATCCATACATCCCCCTTGTGATGTGGCAGAAAACCCAAGCATCCGCAGGAAAGCCACACGGTCGCAGTGAGAGGGCGCAAACTCCACACAGACAGTACACGAGGTCATGATCATGGTCAGCTCTACCAGCTGTGCCACTGTACTACTCATGTTGGTTTAGTTACCTCATGTTTTCTTGTCTTCGAATGGCTTTGTTTGTCATAGTTTAGGTCAGATCCAGTTAATATTACTTGCATATGCAAACCAAAATCAGCTTTCTAATTTCCACTTTAAACATTCATAACATAGGAACGAGATTATATTTTTGGAGTATGCTGCCAGGCAAGATCTTAGATCATGGGAATACTAATCATTAGTTCGAAACATTGTGAAAATATTAGGTTTGTGCCTCCAGTGTATGTGAAGAAAAACCCTGCATGGAACAAAAAGCTATTTAATTACTGAATGTCTTCTGCATGAATATCCACACAGTAACAGACTGCGAAAAGAGCACTGGCTAAGGCTAGCGATACTCACACAATATTCCCATTAGTAATTAAGAAACAGGTTTCAAATAAGTTTTGTGGAACAAAATTAATTTTGTGATATGAATCTGAATGTTCTATATTATATGAAAAATCTAATGAATTAAAAACGACACTTTGAACTTAATGTTCATTTTCAGTAGCTAGTAAGATTATACATCTTGTGTTTAACTTAATTTGCATAATCAAAAACTTAATGGTATTTGTACTAACCTGAAAAAATCCATTTATAAATTAATGTCAGCTTCTGGATTTAAGAGCAATTATGTTAATGATTCTGACAAAGCATTGAATTTCAACAACAACTGCACTTCAAAAATACTTTGTTGAGATACTCTGTGTGAAAGACACCATGTAAATACCAGCCTTTATTTCAGGCAACGGCTGTTAATTTTAGATAAACTACTCTCATTTAGAGTCATATGTACTGTCTAGGTGAGGTCTGCTGTACAATTTTACCGGGTTGTATGCAAAACAAAGTATTTCACTGTACCCTAGGTACATTAGATCGTCACAGCTTGGTTTGGGAACAGCTCCATCCAAGACCGCAAGAAATTGCAGCGAATTGTGGACGCAGCCCAGACCATCACACAAACCAACCTTCCTTCCATTGACTCAATTTATATCACACGCTGCCTCAGCAAGGCCAGCAGCATAATCAAGGACGAGTCGCACCCTGGCCACTCCCTCTTCTCCCCTCTCCCATCGGGCCAAAGGTATAGAAGTGTGAAAACGTACACCTCCAGATTCAGGGACAGTTTCTTCCCAGCTGTTATCAGGCAACTGAATCATTCTACCACAACTAGCGAGCAGTCCTGATCTACTATCTATCTCATTGGTGCCCCTCAGACTATCTTTGATTGTACTTTACTGGCTTTACCTTGCATGTTATTTCTTTATCATGCATCTATATAGTGTAAATGGCTTGATTGTATTGATGTATTGTCTTTCCGTTGACTGGTTAGCACGCAACACAAAGCTTTTCACTGTACTTCAGTACTAGTGACAATGAACTAAACTGAACTGAGTGAGGCAATAAAGTATCATTGAATCATTGAATAGACACAAAGTCATACAGCACAGAAACTGGCCACTCAGCCCAACTTGTCCATGCCGACCAAGATGACCATCCAAGCTAGTGCCTGCGTTTGGCCCATATCCCTCTAAACCTTTCTATCCTTTTCAACCATGCCATTTTCTCAAAGATACAAATCAATTCAGATCTAAAAAGATTAACTTGGAACTTCTGTAGAGATTTGTCATGTTTACATTGATAATTAGGAATTAGCAAGATGCAGTGTGCCAAAAATATCTAGTTAACTTACTGCTTGAGATCCACACATTCCATTTTTTGTTTTGACTTTCATTAAAGGTAGCTGGAGCTCACATTGGGAATAGACATGGGCCTACTTAAGGCACTGATGTGAGATCAGTCAACAGTCAAGCTCCTAATATTTCTACCTGCTGCCTTAATTCTCCACAATTGTGGAAATTCTTGATCTAATTCTCAAACTGTGAGAGTAACGTTGACTGTCTAACAGGGAGAGGTGCAAAACAGTCTATTCCCCTCATTCTAAGGTAGTGACAGAGCTGATTTAAAGCCACCATTTTGCTCATTCTCAAGACAGGTTGAAACTAGAGGCAGTTGACCTGATACTTCCACTCCATAACCGAACCAGAAACCAGAGCGGGTATAGCATTCATTTCATTGTGAAGACTTTCATTATCAGTTTTCTTCAAGTAGGTTATTTGTGCTCCCTGTGCTATTTAAGTTTTTGCTCTGTCGAAATAACTGTGATGCCCCATGGAAATTCATTGAAGGCAGGAGAATGGGGTTAGGAGGGAGAGATAGAGCAGCTGATTGAATGGCGGAGTAGACTTGATGGGCCGAATGGCCTAATTCTGCTCCTATCACATCATTTATGATCTTATGAAATCAATGATTTAATTGACCCCTTGATTTATATTTTTTGTTTGGTCTCTCCATTAAGATATAGTTGTACATATAACGTGAGTGTGTTTGGGCAGATTTTCCTCCCTGGAAATTTCCCAAAATATAGCAGGTAAAAGGAGATTGTCCATTTAATGTCAAAGCACCAAATCTCACAGAGATTATTGGAGATGTGTATCAATATTCTGATCTATTTCTAGTGTTGTTTCCTCTGTTAATGAAAATTATTCTTATTAACGCACCTTTTTTACTGCACCGTGGCTTCCAAAACTAGTGTCTTGCTATGATCACTTTCACATTCATTTTACATGAAAGCTTTACTGGTTATCTTGCTGCCAAAGCAAGAAGTTGTTGCACTGTGTGATTGTATCAATTAGATTAATGAACAATCTGCTTTATATCTCTCCTGATTTCCTCTACAGCCTAAAGTGAACATTTTTACTGTTGAGTTTAGCGATACAGCATGGAAATTGGCCCCTCGGCTCACCGAGTCCATGCCGACCCACGGACACCCATTAACACTAGTTCTATGCTCTCCCATTTTCTCATCAACTCCCTACACGTTAGGGACAATTTACAGAATTTAAGTTTAGTTTAGTTTAGTTTAATTTTGAGATGCAGCGTGGAAACCATGCTCTTCGGCTCACCGAGCCCGCACCGACCAGTGATCCCCGTACACTTGCTCTACCTTGGTACAATTTACAGAGGCCAATTAACCTACAAACTCGCATGTCTTTGCGATGTGGGAGGAAACCAGAGCACCCGGAGGAAACTCACGGTCACAGGGTGAAAGTGCAAACTCCACACAGTCAGCACCCAAGGTCAGGATCGAATCCAGGTCTCTGGTGCGGTGAGGCAGCGGCTCCACCAGCACTTGATATGTTGTTAGGCTGCATCTTATTTGTAATGGTACATTGAATTGGACCAGCATTATCTGCAACCATTTAATGCTACTGAAACATTTTCTGATTCATATTTCTTATTATTTGCATTCCATGCACATTACTGTGAACATGCTTCTGCTTAAATATAATTCTGCATTGAAGATAAATGTTACAAGGAATGGTGGATATTTCTAATGTAATTTCAGAAACATAAATGTGTGAAATTACAAAACTGGTTTAGAAAAATAACATCAATGTGAATAGCAAATATCACAGTAAGATTTAATCAAATGCATTATTTATACTTCAAAAGTGTTCTGAAGCTTAAAATTAAACAGATAAATTTAGGAAATACTGAATGCTTGTGACATAAAAGTGTACATCAGGAAACTGATTTTCTTGAATGAATATGAATTTGCATGGGGCATCACACTTATCTGTTTGGTGGTGAATTTGAAGACTCTCCAGGCTTTTCCACCAATCCTGACCACAGAACAGGCCCTTTCACTTTTCCATCACAACTTACAACTGGATCTTCCAAGTTTTAATCGATCTAACCAATGGATCAAAAATATCAAGACACGAGGAATTGTAGACGCTGGAATCTCGAGCAAAATAATAAAAGGCTGGAGGACTTCATCAGGTCAGTCTGAAGAAAGGTCCCGACCCAAAACATTGCCTGTCCATTCCATCCACCAATACTGGCCGACCCACTAAGTTATTTCCTCCAGGACTTTATTCCTTGGAGTGCAGGAGGATGAGGGGTGATGTCATAGAGGTGTATAAGATGATGAGAGGATTAGATACGTAAATGCACAGAATCTTTTAGCCAGAGTAGGGGAATCAAGAACAAGAGGACATAGGTTTAAGATGAGGGGAGAAAGATTTCATAGGTAACTAAGGTGCAATGTATTATACAAGGGCTGGTGGGTATATGGCTGCCAGAGGAGGTAGCTGAGACAGGTACTATCGCAACTTTTAAGTTACATTTGGACAAGGTTTGGATGGGGATATGGGCAAAACGCAGGCTGGTGGGACTAGCGTAGAGGGGGCAAGTTGGGCGGGAGGGCCTGTTTCCATGCTGTAAGACTATGACTGATCTTTGGATCACAAATATGGCTGCTTACCAACATTAGCAATGTGCTACGGTATGGACAGGTGACAGATTCATTGATCCCTTGCATACAGAAAGCATGTTCAATAATGAAGGAGGTGAAAATTATGGTTATGTTGATGGATAAATCGCTCATCTGTCTGACACATGGACAAGCATACTTCAATACTTATCAACAGGACTCAGGGACTGTGGTTAGGGGTATGAATGAGCTCTGGCAGTAGTAGATTACAGCCTGTCCACAAGTTGTCTTGCTGCCGTTAACAAGGTTCTGAAACCACCTCGAAGCAGACATGAGCTGGAATTTGTCTGCTGTTATTCTGGTCTGCCTCCTTTCACACACTTTATGCATTTTCCTGAGGTCTTAAAATGTTGAAAAAGATAACACCCTGACTTCTCAAAAGAGCCAAAGTAACTTTGAGAACTATGGTGACCACCAATGCTGCCACACACTGGGAATCCTGACACATATGTCCTTACGTTCAAGCCATACAGTCAAACAGCATGGAAATAGACCCTTCAGTCTAATTTGCCCATACTGTTCAAGATCCCCCATCTACACGACTCACTTGCCTGTGTTTAGCCCAAATCCCTCTAAACCTTTCCTATCCATATACCTGCCAAAGTGCATTTTAAATGTTGCCTTAGGACCTCCTCTGGCAGCTCGTTCCATGTACCTGCTACCCCCTGTGTGAATTTAATATTGCCATCAATAAGTAAATAACAGTCTAACTTCTACAGGTGCACAGTGGAGAGCATGCTGACTGGTTGCATCGTGGCTTGGTTCGGAAACTTGAGCACCCTAGAGACTACAAAAAGTAGTAAGCACTGTCCAGTCCATCATCGGCTCTGACTTCCCGTCCATCGAGGGGATCTATCACAGTTGCTGCCTCAAAAAGGCTGGCAGCATCATCAAGGACCCACACCATCTGGGCCATACACTCATCTCCCCACTACCTTCAGGTAGAAGGTACAGGAGCCTGAAGACTGCAACGACCAGGTTCAGGAACAGCTTCTTCCCCACAGCCATCAGACTATTGAACTCAGCTCGGACAAAACTCTGAACATTAATAGCCAATAATCTGTTTATTTGCACTTTATCAGTTTATTTATTCATGTGTGAATATATTTATACAATGGTATATGGACACACTGATCTGTTCTGTATTTGTGCCTACTATGTTCTGGTGTGCTGAAGCAAAGCAAGAATTTCATTGTCCTATCAGGGACACATGACAATAAACTCTCTTGAACTCTTGAAGCAAAATGAGAAGCAGAACTGGCTGTTGCAAACAGGGCTTCATTGCAGATCAGTATAGGATATAACAGAAGCATAACTGAGGAGCTAGAATGTGATTCAGGTATAAGGGCACATCTCCTACTGCTAAAGGTGACAGTAAAATGAGGAATAGCTGAAGTAAAATTGACAAATGAAGGTAATGGAAAATAAAAATTTATAAACACTAAGTGATTATACATTGCAATAAATGTGGATCTCTCATAAAAGACTGCATTTGATAAGTTGCTGCCTTACGGTGCCAGAGACCCTGGTTCAATCCTGACTTTGGGTGCTGTCTGTACAGAGTTTGTACGTTCTCCCTGTGACCTGCATGGGTTTTCTCCGGGTACTTCAGTTTCCTCCCACACTCCAAAGACGTACAGTTTTATAGGTTAGTTAGCTTGGTAAAATAGTAAATTATCCCTAGTGTGTGTAGGGTAGTGTTAATGTGCAGGGATCGCTGGTCGACACGGACACAGTGGGCCAAAGAGCCTACTTCTACGCTGTATCTCTAAACTAAACTTAACTAAACTCAATTAAATGTATTAAAATTGTGAAATACATTGTCGCCTGTGCGTTATGGTCTTGTTTTTAATTCTTTCACTCTGCACCTGGTACTGGATTAACAATTAGATCCTCAATTTAGCAACAGTAGGAATTTGCTTATATCCTTCTTAATGCATATCAAGTTGCGCAGGATAATTGCGTGGCTTCAAAGCTCAGCATTTTCAATACTGAATCTCAGTATGAAGAAAAGTATATTTGCTCTCTGCTTAACATGTCTTTAATAAGTTTATAAATATAGGAGCAGACATTTATTCAGAACATTTAATCTTCTCATCTGCCGCTGCACTCTATTATACACACGCACCTACATTTTTAATCACTGCATAGAAATATAAAATATAAATTTCCCTGAATAAAATGTGTCATTTGGTTATTCATGTAATTTGAAGACCGAATAAATTTGAGTCAGCGGCTGGATGCAGAATGTCACTGAAAAATTGGATTCAGAGAAGTTACTGGATGTAATGCTGAGGCTTTATAAGACACTAATCAGGCCTCATTTGGAGTATTGGGAGCTGTTTTTTGCCCCATTTCTGAGGAAGGATGTGCTGGCATTGGAGAGGGTCCAGAGGAGGTTTACGAGAATGATCCCAGAATGATTGGATTAACATATGATGAGTGCTTGAAGGCACTGGGCCTGTACTCACTGGAGTTTCGGAGGATGAGGGGGACCTCATTGAAACTTATCGAATAGTGAAAGGTCCGGTGGATGTGGAGAGGATGTTTGCACTAGTGGGAAAGTCTAGGCTCAGAATCAGAAGCCATAGCCTCAGAATAAAAGGACATAGCTTTAGATAGGAGATGAGGAAGGATTTATTTTGGCAGAGGGTGGTGAATCTGCCGCCAATGGGTATTTCTACAGGGGACATTGGGATTCTTGATTAGGAAGGGTAAGAGGGGTTATGGGGAGAAGGAAGGATGAGGGGGGAAGGAAAGATAGATAAGCCATGATTGAATGGCAGAGTAGACTTGATTGGATGAATGATTTAATTCTGCCCCTATAACTTATGATCTTATGAAGCTTCAGACAATGTCTTTCACAATTTTATACACTTGAGTTTAGTTATGTTTAGTTTGGAGATACAGCGCGGAAATAGGATCTCTGGTCCACCGTGTCTGTGTCGACCAGCTTCATTTTAATGGAAAATGGGAGATGTTGTCCCCAAGGTTCTGTGCTGAATGCACCTTTGTTTACAGGAAATTGAGGTAATCTTGGTGACATTTGCTGCTGATCCCAAATTTGAGAAAATAGTAAATAACATGAAAGTAAAATACAGGAAAAAATAACCAAGCTTATAGAATGGGTGGAGAATTGAAAAATAAAATTCAACTTTGCTAATTGAAGGGGATTTCATTTTAGTTGGATGGGAGAAGATAGTTATTCCTTGAAAGGCTGGCAGAATAATTGGTTGTGAAACAAAGACATCTGGGAACTGGGTAATGAGTCTGAAGAGGAACTGATTGTGGACTTTGGAAGGAGTAGGATGGGGACCCACAGTCCCGTTTATATCAACCAAGATGGTTGAAAGGGTCAAGAGCTTCCAAATTCCTGGGCGTGCACATCTCTGAAGATCTTTCCTGGTCCGTGAACACTGATGCAATTATCAAGAAAGCACATCAGCGCCTCTACTTCCTGAGAAGATTACGGAGAGTCGGTTTGTCAAGGAGGACTCTCTCTAACTTCTACAGGTGCACAGTAGAGAGCTTGCCGACCGGTTGCATCGTGGCTTGGTTCGGCAACTTGAGCGCCCTGGAGAGGAAAAGACTACAAAAAGTAGTAAACACTGCCCAGTCCATCATCGGCTCTGACCTTCCTTCCATCAAGGGGATTTATCGCAGTCGCTGCCTCAAAAACGCTGGCAGCATCATCAAGGACCCACACCATCCTGGCCACACACACATCGCCCTGCTGCTTTCAGGTAGAAGGTACAGGAGCCTGAAGACTGCAACAACCAGGTTCAGGAATAGCTACTTCCCCACAGCCATCAGGTTATTAAACCTGGCTCGGACAAAACTCTGAACATTAATGATCCATTGTCTGTTATTTGCACTTTATCAGTTTATTTATTCATGTGTGTATTTACGTATATAACGGTATATGGACACACTGATCTGTTTTGCCTACTATGTTCTGTTGTGCTGATACAAAGCAAGAATTTCATTGTCCTATCAGGGACACATGACAATAAACTCACTTGAACACTTGAACTTGAAGAATGATCCCAACCTGAAACATCACCTATTCCTTTTCTCCAGAGATTCTGCCTGACCCGCTGAGTTACTCCAGCATTTTGGGCCCACCTTCTAGAAACAAATATATATTGATGGATCAATTACCTATTATCATCTACTAGTGATAATCAATTGACTAATACGTAGGGCATGCAAAGTGTTGAGATTGGAATATAAATGCAGGGGAGTGATGTTGAATATATAACTTTGCTTGGATTACTGTGCACAGTTCTGATCTACTAATGCACAAAAAATATTGAAGCACAGTGGCAGGTACGATGATTTAGTAGAGTTTTAATGAGATGTAGCCAGAACTGAGAGGATGTAGCTACTGTACTAGAGAAGAATAATCAGGCTGAAAGACTGGTTAATATTGTGAAAGCCATTACTAGATAAACGTGGAATCATGGTTTTGTTAATAAACCGAGGCGGGGAAGGGGGTTTAGTGCTATCTGATAGCCAATTACAATAAAAAGAAATGAAGAGCTAGTTCTTTATGCTCCATTTCAAAGCAAGCAAAACCTTTAATTATCGCTAACTCTCCACTAGCCTCGATTTCTTCTTCAATCCTATCCCCCCTCCCGTCCCCTCACCCAAACCCAGACACAAACATACACGTCCATTACTAGATCTGATCTCTCGAGGTTGCTTAGAGTCATAGAGTCATACAGCACAGAGACAGGCCTCTTGGCCCAATTTGTCTACGCCAACCGACATGTCTCATCTACACTAGTCCCACCTACCTTTCCAAATGTGATAGTGCCTGCTTCAACTACCTCCGCTGACAGCTCGTTCCATACACTCACCACCATTTGGGTAAAAAAAGTTACCCCTCGGGTTCCTATTAAATCTTGCCCCCCTCACCCTAAAATGACTTCCTTCCTAATTCATTTCAGTTATTTACATGAGGGATTTGGGATTAGTTACTCTGCTTGAATAATAAAGACCCGTACAGGGATTAATCCCTAAATCCCAAATTTCCCAACCTCTATTTCCTCAGAATCTAGTGTAAATTTCTCAACTGTAAATTTCCTTGGTGGCTTTACAATGCATTTACAGATTATTGGATTGCATGATAACACATTTTTAAGTTGTTTTCTTCTACAGGGTGTAATTTAACATACCTTCGGTATTTTGAAGTGATGATATTCCTCTTCTGAAAGATTTATGATGGACATCTCGTCTTATCAATCCCTTCAAATAACAAGCTCGCATGCAGACGTAATCTGCAATACCTCAGCTGTTGTTTCTTTTGCAAGCAGATGGTTGTGTCTGCCAAAGGAAGACTATCTGAATCGATTTGACATCCGTTAAAGAGGCTGAGTAGAAGGATTCCTTTCTTTTCTGTATTCAGAAGGCATTTGGATAATGATAAAGAACTTGTCCAATTTCAAATGGGGAGAAGAGATAACAAAGCAGCTGTCTGCTTCTGAAACACCACATCCACAGTATATAGTGAAGATAGAAGATTAGGGGGGTTTAACTCTCAGGTAGGTTAGCCACATAATCCCTGATTTACTTTCAAAGACAAGGATACTAACATATATTCAGTAAGTCATATGCTGGATATACCGTATATCCAGCATATAGAAACATAGAAACATAGACATATATAAACATAACATACATCCCAAGACATATATCCAGCAGGTACACAAAAATGCTGGAGTAACTCAGCGGGTGAGGCAGCATCTATGGAGTGAAGGAAATAGGCAACGTTTCGGGTCGAAGAAGGGTCTCGACCCGAAATGTTGCCTATTTCCTTCGCTCCATAGATGCTGCCTCACCCGCTGAGTTTCTCCAGCATTTTTGTCTACCTTCGATTTTCCAGCATCTGCAGTTCCTTCTTAAACATATATCCAGCAAGTAGACTGAAGAAGGGTCTCAACCCCAAATGTCACCTATTCCTTTTCTCCAGAGATGGTGCCTGATCTGTTGAGTTGCTCCAGCACTATGAGTCTATCTTTGATATAAACCAGCATCTACAGTTTCTTCTTCCACAAGTTACATGACCTTATAGCACAGTCGCCTTGGTGGAAAGCATCTGATTACAAGGTGGAAATACAGCAATATTTCTCTGGGCGCCAGTGGAGCAGCCTTAATTCCACAATAGTGTCCCACAATAGCTCATAGTTCATAGATTCACAGAGTTACACAGCACCGAAACAGGTAATTCGGCCCAACTCATCCATAATGTCTAAAATACCTATCTAAACTATTCTATTTACCTGTATTTGGCACATATCCTTCTAAGCCTCTCTTATCCATGTATTGTTCAAAATATAGACACAAAATGCTGGAGTAACTCAGCGGGTCAGGCAGCATCTCTGGAGAAAAAGGATGGGTGACGTTTCGGGTCGGGACCCTTCTTCAGACATGCATTGTCCAAATGCCTTTGTAAATGTTGTAATTGCACCATTCCATTTAGCAATACCCTCTGTGTTCCTAAGAGCCCCCTCAAACCTTCCCACTCTCAGCTTGAACCTATGCTCTCTCATTTTAGACTTCCCTATCCTTGGAAAAAGGCTGACTAACTTAACCATTGGGCCCCATGTTCACATGGGAGGGCTGGTCCCCCAAAGCAATATTCCACCTCCACCAATTCCAATATTGGTGGCCAGTGTGTGTGGGGGGGGGGGGGGGGGGCTTTCTGGAGTGCTAGTATGGGTGTTGTGGGTCGAAGGGACTGGTTTCCAGAGGACATTGTGGGCCAAATGGATTCTTGGGCTGGCAGCTCAGTCACTCAGGGCTAGTGGGCTGGCAGTTCACTCAAGGCTATACCTTGAAATTCCATTTGAAGCAGAGTGCAGGCCACCAAATTCAATTTCATAGCATTTCAAGCAGAGTGCAGGCCACCGCATTCAATTTCATATCATTTCAAGCAGAGTGCAGGCCACTACATTCAATGTCATAGCATTTCAAGCAGAGTTCGGGCCACCACATTCAATTTCATAGCATTTCAAGCAGAGTGCAGGCCACCACATTCAATTTCATAGCATTTCAAGCAGAGTGCAGGCCACCACATTCAATTTCATAGCATTTCAAGCAGAGTGCAGGCCACCAAATTCAATTTCATGGCATATCAAGCAGAGTTCAGGCCACCAAATTGCCAAACAACTAATTGCATTGTCATTAAGGTCTAGTATGGGTGCTAGTATGGGTGTTGTGGGTCGAAGGGACTGGTTTCCAGAGGACATTGTGGGCCAAATGGATTCTTGGGCTGGCAGCTCAGTCACTCAGGGCTAATGGGCTGGCAGTTCACTCAAGGCTATACCTTGAAATTCCATTTGAAGCAGAGTGCAGGCCACCAAATTCAATTTCATAGCATTTTAAGCAGAGTACAGGCCACTACATTCAATGTCATAGCATTTCAAGCAGAGTTCGGGCCACCGCATTCAATTTCATAGCATTTCAAGCAGAGTGCAGGCCACCAAATTCAATTTCATAGCATTTCAATTCAATTTCATAGCATTTCAAGCAGAGTGCAGGCCACCACATTCAATTTCATAGCATTTCAAGCAGAGTGCAGGCCACCACATTCAATTTCATAGCATTTCAAGCAGAGTGCAGGCCACCAAATTCAATTTCATGGCATATCAAGCAGAGTTCAGGCCTCCAAATTGCCAAACAAGTAATTGCATTGTCATTAAGGTCTAACAAATCATTTATTGCAAATACATTGAAGACTCACAGTTCAGTTGATTCACAGCTTAGAATGACAGTTGTGGACTCTCCCTCGCGATCTTCCAGAGTGACTGACTCATATCTAGGCATCCGGGGTTTTATAGTCTGGCCCCCACTCCCCCCCCCCCCCAGAAGGGGCGTTACCTTCATTGTGGTGATTGACAGGCAAGAGGACGAATCAGCTGATCTCAAGTTATATAGATATAATTGTGCATAAAAGGTCACCCCTCACCCTTGATTGTTCCAAGGAAAACAGTACCAGCTTATCCAATCTCTCCTGATGACACCTGCCCTCCAGTCCAGGCAGTTACTTTGGAGATTTTTTTCAGCTCCCCCTCCAGTTTAAACATATTCTTCTGATGTTTATCTTAAAATTTATTTTTAAATCCTTTCCTCATTCTCACTTGTATTTCAAAGTAGAGTAGCCAAATTCTATCTCGTTAAAATTGTATCTCACGGTACTCCTTACATGCATCCATGACTACAGATGTTGAAAAATTGAGGGAACATGAACAGGGCAGTTGGTTAATCACCTTGATCGCAATGCCGTTGACGTTTCTTTTACTGGATGGATGGATGGAAATGAAGAATAAAAAGTAAGGCAGGAGGGTTAAGATTTTAATAGGAGCCCGAAGGGCAACATTTTTATGGATATATGGTACGAGCCTCAGAGGAAATAGTTGAGGCAGCTACAATAATAACATTTAAAAGAGATTTAGACAGGTACATGGATAGGAGCGGTTTAGAGGGATATGGGTAAATGGGACTAGCATAAATGGCCATCTTGGTCAGTATGGATGAGTTGGACTGAAGGGTCCATTTCTGTGCTACAATACTCTATGACTTTCGGAACTAGGGGCCATAGTTTAAGAATAAAGGGAGGCCATTTAGGACTGAGATGAGGACAAACTTTTTCACCCAGAGAGTTGGGAATCTGTGGAATTCTCATCCACGGAAGGCAACAGCGGAGGCCAATTCACTGGATGTTTTCAAGAGGGAGTTAGATTTAGCTCTTAGGGTTAAAGGAATCGAGGAATATTAGGATGAAGCAGGAACAGGGTACTAATTTTGGATGATCAGCCATGATTATATTGAAGGGCAATGCTGTCTCGAAGGGCCGAATGGCCTACTCCTGCACCTATTTTTTACATTTCTATGACTGGAAGATTTTGAATCCTGGCTTGTTTCATGGGTGGGATTCAATGTGTCTTGTTCCAGTCTGAAGAAGGGTTTCGGCACGAAACGTTGCCTATTTCCTTCGCTCCATAGATGCTGTCTCACCCGCTGAGTTTCTCCAGCATTTTTGTCTACCTCAGAAGTTTATATCTCTGGTTGAGGAGAGTTACCATTCTCCTTTGGTACATCTCCTTTCCTGAAACCACTCACCCCTTCAATAAGCTTACTCCTTTGCCTCTCCATCTTGAAAATTATGACTCAATCTATACCCTCACTTAACTCTCCGAAGTATATGAATGTACAGGAGTTTCCTAAACTGCTTTCATCTTCTTCTAGAGCTCCTTGTTTGAATCTCTCCAATAAATCTTCAATTACTGCCTCACAATAGCAAGACAGCTTTTTAACAAAGTCACCAATGGAACATTATTAGTAGAATGCAACTATTTTAAACTGGATGGAGATTAATAAATGCATATAAACATCTGCTAATTATGTATTTCTTTTAATTACAAAAATTATGTTTGCAGCACTAATGGAAAGTAATTCATTTTAAAATAAAATCTTCCATTGAAATGGCACAGTTGGTACTGAACTATTTAAAAGCCCACTCTTGTATTAATAAACACACTGATTCTCGCACATGAAGCAAAGAATTATTCAACGCACAAAATATTTGTTACCACTGCTGCACTCATAAGCTTCTACCCAGCAATAATATTGAACACATAGATGACAGAGCCTGAGGTGCAGATATTGTTCACAGAGAGAGAATGAATACAGGAGCATAAGAGTGTGATGAATACAAGAAATGGACAGCAAAAAACATGAAGACAGAAAGACAGGTTAAACTATATGTTAATGCCGAAGATAGACACAATACGCTGGAGTAACTCAGCGGGTAAGACTGCATCTCTGGAGAAAAGGAATAGGTGACGTTCCAGATCGAAACATTTTTGCCTCCTCGCTAAGGCAAATGGATCTTTGGACTTTAGGCTTTTGAGATACAGCATGGAAACAGGCCCTTCGGCCCACTAAGTCCGTGCCGACCAGCAATCACCCCGTACACTAGCTGGGGACAATTTACAATTCATAGAAGCCAATCAACCTACAAACCTGCACCCAGAGAAACCCCACGTGGTCACAGGGAGAACGTACAAACTCCGTACAGACAGAACCCATAGTCAGAATAGATCCCGGGTCATTGGTGCTGTAAGGCAGCAACTCTATTGCTGCGCTACCGTGCCTCCCCAGGATCCTTCCTGTTCACTCAGCCTCGATTACTCATTATTGTACACACCACAACTCTCCCCTCAGTGAAATAGAGGGTCTTTTGTAACTCGCAGCTAACACGATCTAACTTAAATATTTCCTCCTTTTTCTGACACGCGGCAGTGAAGGTATCTTTGGGAGCTTTGCGACGTTAAATTCTGTGAAAAGAAGCAGAAGTGACACATGTGTAGCCACCACATTAGCCGCTGCTGCCTGCTGCCTGCTGCCTCTGATCAGGGACATAGACTGTCACAGGCCATGTCATCTCCATGTTCCAGTTTGCTGGAATAAATATTAAGATGTAGTAATGGGTGCTCTGTTGACACAGAAGGTGTAGAGACAGTTGTTCGCAATCGTTGGCAAAATTCGTGCCAACATTGCAAATACGGATTGAGCAAATGCCAGGTT
Organism: Okamejei kenojei; assembly: GCA_035221665.1. Taxonomy (NCBI): domain Eukaryota; kingdom Metazoa; phylum Chordata; class Chondrichthyes; order Rajiformes; family Rajidae; genus Okamejei; species Okamejei kenojei. Next base: position 15,683,984 of record CM069141.1, on the reverse strand, counting down.
CATGTGCTGCAGCTCAAATGCCTGCCTATTTGTTTAAACAGGCACACTTGTGAAGAATTATTCTCGTGAAGAATTATTCATTAGGTCAGGGACCCGTGGGGGGGACTTGGATCCGCAGTCAAGTGCATGAAAAAAAAATTCAGAAAATAAGTAAGATGCGATGATTGGAAGGAAGAATCTTTTAATGTTTTATAAGAAAACATTGTCTGCATTTAGAAACATAGAAACATAGAAAATAGGTGCAGGGGGAGGCCAGCACTGCAATTCATTGTGATCATGGCTGATCGTCCCCAATCAATAACCCATGCCTGCCTTCTCCCCATATCCCTTGATTCCACCAGCCCCAAGAGCTCTATCTAGCTCTCTCTTAAATCCATCCAGTGATTTGGCCTCCACTGCCCTCCGTGGCAGGGAATTCCACAAATTCACAACTCTCTGGGTGAAGAAGGTTTTTCTCACCTCTTAATGGTCTTAAATGGCCTCCCCTTTATTCTAAGACTGTGGCCCCTGGTTCTGGACTCGCCAAACATTGGGAACATTTTCTTTTTTTTTAAATTTTTTTATTTTTTTATATTTTTATTATAGAAACAAAATAATAACAAAGTACATTATTTTACAATGATGAAAATACATGATATTAATGATATATTCGTATTATTAATATTATTTGTATTATTATTGATTATAAATTTTAAGATTATATATTTTATATAATTGAGAATACATGGTACTAGTAATACATTCATAATATTAGTAATATACTCATACTGTTGATAATATTTGTATTGTCTCTGATTTTGAAATATAGGACCAAATTTTATGTAATTAAAAATACGTAATACTAGTAAAGCTTTTATGATATTCATTATATTTTCATACTGTTAATAATATTTGTATTATCATTGATTTTAAATTTAAAATTATATATTTTAAATAATTGAAAATACATGATACTAATAATACTTTCATAAAGTTAGTGATATTTATATTCGTACTGATATTAAAAATTTAAGATTATGTGTTTCTATACTTTTTTCTAATTTTTTATATAAGTATGAAAAGATAGAGAGAAAAAGTGTGAAAAGTTTGATGGAGAATGGAATATTACTCATTAATCCGTCCTTGGAGATATATTCATGATTTATTATATATATTTCTTCATCTATTCAAATATTCAGGTCTCAGTCAAGTCCTCGCGCCGAACCATTATGACCCTGTAAATATTTAATATATGGAGACCAAATCCCTCTGAAGAGATCTAACCTGTCCATTAGGACAAGCCTCAATCTCTCCAGATGAAGTGTCTCCGACATTTCTATGTTCCACATTTTGATTGTTGGGGATGTAGGGCCTTTCCAAAATTTTAATATTAATTTTTTCCCAATTATTAAACAATAGTCGATAAAAGTTCTTTGGTTCATTGTTATTAGTTGGTCAGTTTCAAGTATTCCAAGTATTATTAACTTTGGATCAGGAGTCAAAGTTATATTGACAACATTCGAAATTATCTTAAATATTTCATTCCAGTATTTTACAATTTTTATACAGTTAGTGAATGAGTGTGACAAATTTGCTTCTGAGATTTGACATTTATCACATATAGAGGATATTTTGGGAAAATATTATGTAATTTAGATTTGGAATAATGTAATCTATGTAGTATTTTAAACTGTATAAGGGAATGTTTAGCATTTAACGAACAATGATGTATATGTTGTAAACTTTCATCCCATATTTCTGGTCTTATAATTTGGCCTAATTCATTTTCCCAAGACTGTCTATGTATTTCTGTTGATGGGACATCACTTTCCAATAAAATATTGTATATATATGATATCATTTTTTCCGTATTTGGGTGTTTATTCAAGCATTCATCTAAAAATTTCTGTCTTTCTATTTCTAAGTTCTTGTGTATTTGCAGAAACATAATTTCTGATTTGTAAATATCTAAAATATTCTTTATTGTGTAGTCCATAAGTTTGTTGTAACTCTTGAAATGAGAGAAAAGAGTTTTCCTTATAAAGATCACCCATCTTAGAAATTCCTTTATTTCTCCATTGTAAAAAAGCCTTATCCATCATTGAAGGTTTGAACGTAAGATTATTGGCGATGGTAAGACCTAATGGTATAAATTTTAGTTTTAATGTTTTCTTTATTTGTTTCCAGATGCGGATTCCGTTTTCTATTATCGGATTTTCACTATACATTTTCTTAGCTACGTTAGTGTTAGCAAATATTATAGAGCTCATTTCAAATGGAGAACAATCTTCTTTTTCCATATTTAACCAATTTGGTTTATTATCTATTTCTTCTAGCCAAAAATTCATATTTTTAATATTGACTGCCCAGTAATAAAACATAAGATTTGGTAATGCTAATCCTCCATTTATTTTAGGTTTACATAAATGTTTTTTATTTATTCTATGGCTCTTGTAATCCCAGATAAAGTTAGTAATTAGAGAATCTACTTTTTTGAAAAAATATTTAGGGAGATATATCGGAATTAATTGAAATAGATATAATAATTGTGGGAGAAAAATCATTTTTATTGCATTAATTTTACCTAACATTGAAATAGGTAAGCTTTTCCAGTATAAAATATTCTTATTTAATTTATTCAATAATGGAGGGAAATTAAATTTAAATAAAGAGTTAAATCTTTTTGTAACGAAAATCCCAAGATATTTAATATTTTCGTTTGTTATCTTAAAAGGGAATTGTTGTAATATATGTAAATTATTCACCGTTATTGGCATGAGTTCACTTTTATTCCAATTGATACTGTATCCTGAGAGAGATCCGAATTCCGTTATTAGTTTTAACAAATTTTGGATACTTGTTTCTGGTTCAGTGATGTAAAGTAATACATCATCCGCATATAAGGAGATTTTATTTTTGGTATCTCTAGTATCATATCCATGTATTTCCGGGTGTAATCTCACCCTCTGGGCGAGAGGTTCTATTGCGAGCGCAAACAATAAAGGTGATAAAGGACAACCTTGTCTATAACCTCGAGATAAACTGAATTTAGTTGATAACATTCGGTTTGTTGTTATTCTAGATATTGGATTTGTATATAACAATTTAATCCAAGTAGTAAACTTCTCTCCCAATTTGAAAGCTTCCATAACCGAAAATAGGTAAGGCCATTCCACTTGATCAAAAGCTTTTTCTGCATCAAGCGAAATGACTACTAAATCTTTTTTATCACTTCTTTTTGAATATATAATATTAAGTAACCGTCTTAAATTGTATGAGGAATATCTTTTTGGTATAAATCCTGTTTGATCGGGATGGATTAATTCGTTAACGACTGAACTTAGTCTTTGTGCTAGTATTTTTGTTAATATCTTTTGATCAGTATTTAATAGAGCTATTGCTCTATATGATCCTGGTTCATCCAAGTCTTTATTTATTTTGGGTATAAGTGTTATAATAGATTCATTCAACGTGTCTGGTAATTTCTGTTGTGTGTATATCTGTTCATATAATGATTTCAGACGCGGAACCATATGATCATGAAATATTTTATAAAATTCCGAACCTATACCATCAGGTCCCGGTGTTTTACCATTTTTTTAATGATCTAATAGATTCTTGGATTTCTTTTATTGAGATATCAGCATTTAGTAATTCTCTATTTTGTAAATCCAATCCTTTCAGGTCACATTTTTTTAAAAATGCATCTATTTCTGTTTTATTTACTGTTGTTTTAGCAATGTATAAGTTTTTATAATATTGCATAAATCTTTCATTAATATCTTTAGGTTGTATTAATAAATCACCGTTTTGTGATTTAATCCTATGGATAATTTTTTCAGCTTCAATTTTCCTTAATTGTCGAGCCAATAATTTTTGGGGTTTGTCTCCAAATTCAAACTGTAATTGTTTAGTATGTTGATAAAATTTTACAACTTGATCTGTATATATTTTATTTAATTTATATTTCAATGCTGCAATTTTATTGTGTAATATTATATCTGGTTTTGTTGCATTCTGTATATCTAATTGCTTAATCTCCCTTTCCAAATCTTGTTGTTCCTTCCGAATCTTTTTATTATGGAATGCTTGTGAAGAAATCATGATTCCCCGGAGATATGCTTTAAATGTTTCCCATAATAAGGAGCAAGATATTTCTGGTTGATCATTTATTTCAAAAAAAATCTTAATTTGAGTTATGATATATTCCTGAGTAGTTTTATTTTTTAAAATTTGTGGGTTAAATTTCCACTGTCCTGAATTTTCTGTTTTGCCATTTATTTTAATTTTAAATGTTAATGGCGCATGATCTGAAATTATAATATTATGATATTTGGATTCATAAGTGAAATAAGTTTTGCATCCACCAAAAAATAATCTATTCTTGAATACGTTTTATGTACTGGCGAGTAAAAAGAGTATTCTCGTCCCGTAGGGTTTTCTGTTCTCCAAACATCTTTAATGTTAGTCGTTTGCATGTATGCGTTTAATAAGTCACTGGAATGTGATTTAGTTTTTCTTTGCTTTGTAGATCTATCTAAGTAAGGGTCTAGTGTGCAATTAAAATCTCCTCCAAATATCAAATTATATTGTGTTAATTCCGGAATATTGTTAAGTACTTTCTTAAAAAACAATGGGCTATCAAAATTTGGTCCATATATATTAACAAAAATCATTTTTTCTGTGTTTAATTCTCCTATCACAATAATGTATCTGCCATCTTTATCAGTTATAGTTGATGTATGCTTAAATAAAGTACCTTTACGAATTAATATTGCTACACCTCTTGATTTATGCGTAAAAGAAGAGTGATATATTTTATCTATCCATTTAGCTTTCAATCTATTTTCAGCGTCTTTTTTTAAGTGAGTTTCTTGAATATAAATTACATCAGCTTTACTTGCCTTTAAATGTGCCAATACTTTTCCTCTTTTTATCGGTTCATTAATACCTTTAACATTCCAACTACAAAACGTTAATCCCTCATTCCCCGTATTCCTTTTTAAGTCTTGCATTTTAAGTTTGTAGAGATCTACAATAGAGTCTAAGGATCAGCGCAACAGACCCAACCTTACACCCGAACACTGAATAGATGAATTTTAAATCTCGTTTATGTCCCTCACGAATATATCTCCATTGGTCCAATGTGTAACTCCATTCAGACTGAAAAACAAAATAGATTGTATAAAAGAAGAGTAAAGGATAGTTTAAGAAGTTAGTAGTGTGTTTAAAGATAGAAAGAACTACATCTAGAATAGTTGTAGTTAGTGCTAGCCATACTAGCATGGCTATCCATCTAGCGACTTCCGTCGTTGATGTTATTAACTTGACCAGCTCCTAGGTTTAAGGAATTATTATTCCATAATAATATTTTACCGGGGGTATAACATTAAGGGAAAAAAAAGGGGTAAAAGAAAAAAGGAAAAGGGGTGGGATTCATCATATAAAAGTGTCTATATCTAGAATTAATTTAAAAATCTAAGTAATATTAAACATAAAAAATATAAAGGTTATATAAGAAAAAAAAGGGATACAAAAATACCATAAAACAAAAGGAAAAACTAAAATTCAAGGTAAAAATTGTTGTTATGAGGAAAGATCTCCAAATGAGATCCATCGCTATATTTAACTCTATTCATTAAATAATCATTAGTTGTTAATTATTAGTAGTAGTGATTAGCAGTTGTGAACAATCTTAATTGGTAAAAATAATACATAATAAACCGCGTTGTGATTTTAATATATGTGTTATTTATTTATGTTAGTTATATGATGAGACTAATTATTAATATCCAGATAACGCTTTCCGATACAGTTTTTTCTCTCAATTCCATTCGACATTGTTCATTCCGTCTAGTCCAATATTATCTTGTAAGATCTTGCAGGATGTTGAGAGTCCATGTTAGATCTCTAAAAGTAGTGAGAGTCAGTATATTCACTTGTAGATATATTTCAGGTCTTGAACTGCTGTGCAAATTCCAATGCTGCTGTTGGGGTATTAAAGAAATGTTCCGCGTCGTTAAAAGTAACTCTTAAAATAGCTGGGTAATTCAAACCGTATCTCAGGTTTCGCACTCCCCTCATGAGACTTTTAGCTTCATTAAATGCTTTCCGTTTCCTGGCAACCTCTGGTGGGTAATCTCGGTAGATACTGATCCTTTGTCCTTCAAATGTCAGGTCTCTGATTCTCGAAGCTTTTCGCATAATCTCATCCAGAACAAAGTCATATTGTAGCTTTATAATCATTTGTCTTGGAGGGGCGTTTGGTCTGGTCTGACGTCTGCTGACTCTATGAGCACGAGCTAATAAAGGCGTTTCTTCCAGAGATAGAACAGCTTGGAGTAGTTTTGCAGTGAATTCTCGAGGATCTTCGTTTTTTCTCTCGTCCTTCAGAATCCCTGCAATTCTCAGATTTTGTCTTCTCTGACGTCCTTCTAGCTCAGTACATTTCTCTGTTGTTTTAGTTAGCAGGTTCGTTAGACGTTCATTTTCTGTAATCAGCTTTGCTGTAGTCAAAGCACTTGTCTCAGCTATTTGTTCAAGGTTCTTTATACCAGCCGTCTGTAGTTCCAGTACTTCCTCCATAGGATCAATCCTATTTTGAAAGTCTTTTTTAACCTTTTCAAGTTTTTTGTCCATCTTCTTTTCCATTTCATTATACATTTCAATGAATTCATTCTTCAAATCTTCCGATAATTTCTTGATCTTTTTTTCAATATTTAACTTTGTTTCCTGTTGGAATTCTTTCAGTTGATTCTTCATCTGATCCATCTGAGTGTTCATCTGGCTATTCATCTGGTTCATCTGGCTGTTCATCTGATTTATTTCTTCCTTTATTTCTTCCTTTGAACCAGCAATCTGTTGAGAAATGAAAGTTTTCAATTCCTCACCTTCCGTTTTTTTCCCTGTTTTTTTGGATACATCTTCCAGGGAGGAGGTCCTACTCGAGTCCGAGGCTTCAGTTTGGCCTTCTGCCTGTCTCTGCCGGGTTTGTCGACCTTTCCCCTTGTCGGTAGGGCTCCGTGCTGTTGACATAATTAGTCGCGCGCCTGATGACGTCACTCACAACACTCGGTGCAGAAACGGCAGGCAGTAAGCAGCAGACAGCGGGTAGGTCCGTTAATCCCCCGTTTTTTCCGATTTTTTTTCGTGGAGCTGGCTGGCGTTATCCTCTAGCCCTCCATAGCGCCACAGGAAGTCCGGGGACATTTTCTTTGCATCTAGCTTGTCCAGTCCTTTTATAATTTGATATGTTTCTATAAGATCCCCCCTCATCCTTCTAAATTCCAGTGAATACAAACCTAGTCTTTTCAATCTTTCCTCATATGACAGTCCCGCCTTCCCAGGGATCAATTTCACAGACCGTGCTCATATACGAGACAATTGGGGAGACGTGGCGCAGCGGTATCAAACAAGAGGGCATGACATGAGAATTAAGGGACAGAAGTTTCGGGGTAACGTGAGGGGGAACTTCTTTACTCAGAGGGTGGTGGCTGTGTGGAATGAGCTTCCAGCAGAAGTGGTGGAGGCAGGATCGATTTTAACATTTAAGAGTAAAGTGGATAGGTATATGGACGTGAAGGGAATGGAGGGGTATGGTCTGAGTGCAGGTAGATGGGACTAGGGGAAAACAAATGGTCGGCACGGACTGGAAGGGCCGAGAGGGCCTGTTTCCGTGCTGTAATTGTTATATAGTTATATGGTTATATGGTAGAGTTGGTGCCTTTCAGCGCCAGGGAACTGGGTTAGATCCTGACTACTGGTGCGTGTCTGAATGGAGTTTGTACGTTCTCCCCGTAACCTGCGTGGGTGTCCCCCGGGTTCTCCGGTTTCCTCCCACACTCCAAACACATACAGGCTTGCAGGTTCGTTGGCTTTGTAAAATAGTAAATTGTCACTACTGTGCCGGACATGCAGGAATCGCTGGTTGGCATGGATTTAGTGGGGTGGTCTGCGCTATATCTCTAAACTAAACTAAACAAAACACTTTGTAGTTTAAATCTGAGGTCAATTAATGTTGCTAAGCAAGATATTCATTTATATAGGTAAATGGCGAATAGTTGTTGGGCATAGACTTGCCACGATCTTAATAAATTAGCGGAATAGGCTCAATAGTTTAAATGGCCCACTCTTGTTCGGATCTTACCATATTAGCTTTTATGTTCTTCCAGGAAATAATGCATTTAAAGACATTTCAAAATGACAGCAACATTAACCTTATACCCTGAGGTTGCCTAACCCGTTGCAGAAGTCTGTATTGTGGGAATTATTTTCTGTATGTGCTTCTTTCAATTTTTTTTACACCAAAACCTCATTGAGTGTATCTGTCAGGGTGTTAGCTGAAAAATATTAGAAAATGGATAACAGAATGAATTTACATCCCTGCAGCATGAACTTTGCCTGCTGAGTGTACATATTGGAGCACAGAATTGATATTGCATTTTCATAAGTATTTCAGAAATTGATGGTTTATTAATAAAAGAAAAACACAAAATGATACTATAAAATAAACAAAGATTATTTCTAATTGAAAGTAAAAAAGCAGATTTAATGAAAGAGCTGGTGCTTACCACATATTCTTGTAAATATGTGGTAATCTTGGAAGAATGTGACAATTACCCATATTTATGTGAGTGTGCAGGTAAACAAAATGGAGCTGATTAGAAATCTCAAACTAACGAGAAACCTGCCCATTACCTGCTTGTACAGCTTATGTTTTACATCTGAACATCGTTGATGTGACAATTCACATTTATGTCAGCTTTGTTTTTCACATCCTGCGTGAATTAATGCAATTGCTATCTTTTCCCCTGAGCAATAATGAGACGAATGTACCACAGCCATACAGTTACACACTGAGGTTGGCATTGCTGTGCTTGCATTTAGATGTAAATCTAGGTGCACTAAACGGTTGTTCCATGATTCTCCAGTGACCAGTTTGGTTGTGGGCCTCAGGCAATGGGCTACGCTAAATTATCCTCAACCGAGAGAAAGCTTCTTTAAATAATGATGCAGGAATGTGGTGATGTTTTGCAGAACAAGTTACGATCAAATATAGCCATTTTGAACTTCAGCACACAAAAGAAACAGCACAAATCATTGCGGCATTTAAATGATTAGTGCTACTGCAACCTGTTTTTTGTACTAGTATTGTGGTAAATAATTTATTGAATTTTAAAATAATTATTTATTATCTGCAAACATTACATTTATGGGCCAGCTACATTGCTGCAGGTAAGAATATCATATACATGTAGCGATGCCTATTGATGTGTTGTAATGATGCATTGTCGATAGATATAACAATGGAGCACTCTTGACTTAACTCTCAGAAGGGCATCAGTGTGGCTGAGGCCATAGAGAGGTCCAGTAGGGATCACAGATCTGAAAGGGATAGGAGATCTTGGATGATTGTGGATCACGTAAGTTGGGCAAGGATCGGCAGTCAGACTCTGGAGTGAGGAATGGGAGGAATCCCACAATGATAAGGCAGGTAATCAGTGGGTGGAAGGGTGATCGCAAGATTACTCGGGTGTGAAGAATGAGATGTGCAAGGGTGGAAAACTGGAACGCAGATCATGCACAAACTGGTGATGTTTTATTTCTGCAGGGATCACCTACACATAGTGTGGCCACTCTAACATGAATGAAAATCCCAGAAACGGCATCCTATTGAAATTGATTTGACAAACCACATTTTTACCTTGAGTCTGGCAATGCAATTTTGCATTTTTACAATAGCGTTTCATCTTGTTCTTTTTGTGTAGGTGTCTAGCGGTCTTACATATGTTATGTTGAAAATATGCAGAAGAAAGCAAGCAGAAAATCCCAGATTTCATAAACAGCACTGTGGGTTTATTTTATATTGAAATTGAAGTGCACAGCACACAAATATATCACACAACGTGCCTGACGTGGAGTTCCCAACAATGCTGGTGTGAGTTAGCAAAGAGTCAACAATTCGTACGTAAATGTCTCAGAATCAAGGAGAAGAACTGCTGAGTTACTAATCAGATTAAATCTCCCCAATCTAGATCCCCAGTTGGTGTGAAAGTACAATGTTAAGTTTGGATTGACAGAGTTGGTGCAGAGATGATATTTCTCTTAGCTTGGGTGTCTAAAATCAAAGGTCACAGTCTAAAAATAAGAAATTAGTTATTCAGGATTGAGACAGGAAAATAGAGACAAGAAGCTGAAATAACAAAGGGTCAGGCATCACTTCTGGAGAAAAGGAATAGGTGACGTTTCGAGTCGAGACCTTCGGACTGAGAGTCAGTGGAGAGGGAACCGAGAGATATGGAAAGGCACATAGAACAAATCAATGAAAGATATGCAAAAAGACACTTCAAAGATAAGAAGACATTTCCTCTCCCAAGTGGTAGCAAACTCTCTGCCCTGGAGCAGCGTGGAGATTTATGTATGTGGCATATTCAAGACGAAGATCTGTAATTCTCCTGGCTATTAAGTTAATTCACGAATAATTAGTTAATGTAGGAAAATTGCATTAAGATAAAAGATCATCTCTAATATTATTGCATGTTGAAGCAGGAATAAGGGCTGAATGGCTGGTTTCTGATTTTATATATTATGTTCATATTTTGTTAAATTGACCCAATTTATACATTTAATAAGCCAAAGACTGTATCTCTTTGGAATTTGGGAGGAAACCAAAGATCTCGCAGAAAAATCCACGCAGGCACAAACTTCGTACAGACAGCACCCGTAGTCTGGATTGAACCCGGGTCTCCGGCACTGCAAGGTAGCAGCTCTACCGCTGCACCGCACCACCTTAGTAAGGATAAGGTTTAGTTACTCTTAACCTAGATGACCATTCATAAGAAGTACTGGGAGCCTACATTTCGGAGAATTATAGATTAGCTGTGTAAAAATGGGGCACCGCACTCTAGTTTTGATGCAGCAGTGATAGTTTACAAAGCGGCAAAGAGAAATACTGTTTTGCTGTCAACTGTTTATTTCAATTAGATAGATCCAGGGGGACTGATACAGTATGTAAATGCAAAGTTATTTTCCCTCGACAGACTGCCATCACACGCAATGTTATAATTTATCAAGAAAGAATTGTATTTCTTTCTGTGTATAGGAAGGAACTGCAGATGCTGGTTTAAACCCAAGATAGACACAAAAAGCTGGAGTAATTCAGCGGGACAGTCAGCACCTCTGGAGAGGGATTTTTTTATATAATACGCAATTTCGAATTCTGCTGAACAGGATTTAATTGCTAGATTATTTAGAGAAAAAAATGTTCAGAATTATTCCGTACGTGGGCCTGGGATTTTTTTTCTCGCATCCCCAATGTGGTTCATGATGGGGTTGTGAATAAATTATGAGGGCAAATCTTCCACTTAAAAACCAACAGATCCACTTGACCTACTGAAGGGTAGTTAATTTAATATGTATTTGCATGTAAGTGCATAGGAATATGTTTTTTTAAAGAGGCCAACTATTTAACTTTTTTTATTTTTTGTCCTTATCACTCCCGGGGTTGGAGCTTCATCCAATAGCATAGTCATGGAGCTGTACAGCACAGAAACAGGCCCTTCAACCCATCTTGTACAAGTCTTGCTGGCTGTTGGCGTTCTGGGCTAGTTCCATTTGTCAACATTTGGCCCATAGCCCTCTAGACCCTTCCTGTCCATTTATCTCTCCAAAATGTATTTTAAAAGTCATAATTGTATCTTCTTCTATAGCTTCCTCTTCCAGATGCAGACTACCCTTGAATATAAAAGTTGCCCCTGATGTCCGTCTTAAATCTCTCCCCTTCCACTTTAAGCATGTGCCCTCTAGTTTTAAAATCCTCTGCGTTGTGAAAGAGATTGTGAACGTTCACCATTCATGGCCCTTGTGATCTTGTATACCTCAACCTCCTATGCTCCAAAGAGAAATGTCCCAGCCTAGCCAACCTCTCCCTGTAACATAAGCCCATATGTCCAGATAATATCCTCTTCTGCACCTCATCAGGGCCGTCCTGAGAGCACACCCAGCTGCTTGCACCGTGAGTAGCCCTGTAGCCACTGGGTCTCACTGACCAATGGGTCTGGGCCTCCCGGAGGAAGACAGTGGCTGGGACACTGCTGGAGCAGAGAGCATGGTGCATAGACAGGCAAATGGCAAGCTTGAGCCACCGGTCAGTCATTGAAAGGTCCAACATTCACATGTCTGTCATTACTCAAACCTTTGCATGTTTGAATGAACTAATTACGCATCAAATTAAAGTACATTTTTATTAAACAGGTAAAATATAAAACCAAGTATTAGTAATTGGGAGTGACACGGTGGCACAGCGGTAGAGTTGTTGCCTTACAGCGCCAGAGACCCGGGATCGATCCTGACTATGGGTGCTGTCTGTACGGAGTTTGGATGTTCTCCCCGTGACTGCATGAGTTTTCTCCAGGTACTCCAGTCTCCTCCCGCATTCCAATGACATACAGGTTTGTAGATAAATTGGCTTCAGTATGATTGTAAATTGTCCCAAGTGTGTAGATCGCAGGTTGGAATGGACTCGGTGGGCTGAAGGGCCTGTTTTTACGCTGTATCTCGAAACTAAACTAAAAATAATAAAACATAATACTGCTCTAATAGTAAGATTAAATGAGAACTTACCAGTTTGAAGTTTGATCTTTATTTTATGAGGAGTTACGGTGAGCGATTACGTGAAAAGCCCCGCCAGTGCGCCTGCGCATCAATCTTCAAAGCAGCGGCGTAAAATCACAGTAACTACAGTCAAAGTGATATAGTAAGACTCAGAAGACTAGAACTACCAGATGATCTTTGCGATTATGAGGGCCGGGAGCGGAGGGCACGTAATCGCTCACCTCATAAAATAAAGATCATAATATAACTCCTCATAAAATAAAGATCAAACTTCAAACTGGTAAGTTTTCATTTAATCTTACTATTTTACTTCGGAGTCACGTGAGTGATTCCGTGAAGATTTCACAACCCTGTGATTTCATGCCGTAGATCCTGTTCCATACGACACACTGCTTTGGTTGACACAGGATAAACAATGTATTGAACATTGTTTAAATTATACAATGAACGTTTTTACCAATAAAAGAACAGTAATAACCCCTCTCTCCCAGGGGAAATTACAAAGGAGAACTCAAACAGAACCAGAAACAGCATGCCCAAATCCTTCCATTGCGAGGACAAGTTTATCATAAAATCGTGAAAAGGTTCCTTCACTGGACCACACTGCGGCAAGGATTTGGTCTAAAGGCACGTCCTGCATCTTTGCTGCGGATGTTGACACTGCCCTGGTGGAGTGAGATTTAAATACATCAGTGTCTACTCCAGTATAATGCAAAACTTGTTTCAGCCATCTAGAATAGTTTGTACTGACACCTTTCTATGAGGTGTTTTGTGGCTGATGAGCATCGCTGTTTCAGAGCCTCTGAGACTCTTGGTGACCTTGATATATTGACTCAGGTGCGTAACTACACATAATTTCAGGTCAATGGGGTATGCTTTAAAGCTTATTTTGGTTCCAGCCGTCCCTGGCCTGCTTTGTTTGATTAGATCATATACATAAAACGTAATATTATCTACAGAAGAATGCATGCCGTCCTGTCGTAGCCTTTGCAATGTCTGGACCCGTTGCGTTGACTAGCGCCATGAGCATGACCACTTTGATCGTTAACTTCTGGAAAGACAGAGATGTAATTGGAGCCCATTGCCAAAGCAGTGTGAGAACTATGCTCCCATCCCAGATTTCCGTATATCTAGATCTGGGAGGGTTTTTGTTGAATCGGGCCACCAATGGATGAGATCTACTAGAGTGTTATCCCGACCGTTGCTCTAAATAAGACAAAGCACTTCGAGCACTATTAATGGCACTATAGCTCAACTGCTCATCAAAATGCAATGTGGCAAATAACTCCAATATATCTGGTATGCCTGCAGTATGATAAGACATTTTTGACTGTAAACAGAACATCTCCCATTTATTAATATGAGATACATATTGTTTTTTAGTACTATCTCTCCAGGCCACTGTCCGAGTTTTGGTTCCAGTCCGAGTCCCTGGAACAGTCTGGTCAGAATATGCAAATCAATAGATTAATACAATCATGTAAAGGGTGACACTCGCCTGTCACAGGGTGAACCAACAAGTTGCTGCATTTGGGGTTAGTCATGAATGGCTGTGTCATCAGTGTCATCAGTCTCAGGACCTTTGGGAACCATGGCTGTGTGGGCCAGTCAGGAACTACCAAACCGCCTAAAGCGGAGTCGTGCTCTATTTTGGTGAGACATTGACTGATGAGGCAGAATGGGGGAAAAGCGTATAAGAATGTAGGTCCCCAATGTAGCAAGAATGCATCCACTGCTTCTGCCCCTGGATCCGGTTCCCATGAGACGTTTTTATGTAACTGGGGATTTGACCTGGATGCAACAAAGCTATGTCTGGCGATCCCTACCGGCTGACAATCATTTTGAAAACTTTTGAATTCAACATCCATTCTGTGTTGTCATTGAATTTACATGAGCTGGTGTCTGCCACTTTCACGTTATCTCTACCTGGTAGGTAGATATCTGAGACCCAGATGTTTCTCGTAATGCACCAGTGCCAGATGAGGTTAGCCAGATTGTCACATGATAATGACCTAATTCCACCCATGTGATTGATCAACATCTGTGGTATTGTCAATCTGAAACTGAACATGTAAATCATGCATTGTTGAGCAGTATGCTTCTAGGCCATAAAATGCACCCAGCAATTCTACGTAGTTTATCTCATGCCTCTGCAGGATTAATGCCTCTTGCACACTCCATCTGCCGCCACAGCTAGACTCGGTATCAGTGGCTCCCCATCCTGAAGCACTCATATCAGTTTGTAAAACTGCAGGTTGTTGCGTCAGAATGTCTCTTGTACATCGTGAGACATGAGCTATCCACCATTGCAACTCGGCAAAAGCTTCGGCTGGCAACTGCATTGGTCTATGGAAATGACCTGCATGTTCTTTCAGTGCTTGTTCTTTAGCTCATTGCACATTCTGGTAGTGTAGAGGTCCGAACTCCAATCCAGGCAAAGCACCACTAATTTACCAATAACACTGGCTACTCATCGGATGGAGGGTTCTTGTTCATCTACCAGATTGTTACAGGCCTCCATAATTTCTACAGTTTTGGCCGTAGGTAAGTCAATGACATGTTAGTTGAATCAATGAAGAACCCCAAATAGTCAATCATTCTAGATGGTACTAATTTGGATTTAGTTGGATGGATGAGGAAACCTAACCTCTCAAACAGGTGTTTGGTAACTGAACCCGATTCTTCAGCTGCTTCCTGAGTTTTGCCTATGATCAGAACATCATCAAGTATGCCATTACAATGTGATTCTGAGCATGGAGTAGCTCTAATACTGGTTTCAACACTTTTGTAAATAACCTAGGGCTGAGGTTAACCCATTGGGCAAAGGTTTAAATTGCCACAGCTGTCTCATCCAACAAAATTTCAAGTATCTACGGTATTGGTGATGAATTGGTACTGAATAATATGCATCTTTCAGATCTATGGTTGCCATATAACACCCTTTTGATACCAGTTGCTTAGCAGTACTGAAAGTTTCCATTGTAAATGTTTATACTGGACATAAGAGTTAAGTTGGGTTAGGTCCAGAATCACTCGGCACCCACCATCCTTCTTTTGCCTGGGGAATATATTGGACACAAATTGTTGAGCCTGATATGCCGTCCTTTAATTACCCCTTTTTGGAATGATATTCCAATTTCATCATTCACCTGTAGAGTTTCTGATCTTGAAAACCCAATACCCGACTAGGTGTATTTTGTACGGGTGGATGTACTTCCGAGATAAACTCGATTCGAGACCCCCGAATAGTGTCCAACATGAATAGATCTCATGTTATGCAGCACCATCATCATAGAACAATTGCAACCTACCCCCGACCAGTGACCGATCTCTAGAGGATATATCCTGGACTAGTCCAGTACTTGTACCTTCATGGTTGCTGGATTCCTCGATCTCCTGGCCCTGTTTGGGGTGTTTATTGGAGCGTGGCAATGTTTTGGTCCCTAGATAAGGGACGTTATCAGATATTAAACTGATAAGAACAGCTACTACACTTGATCTTAGCCAAAAGGCCGAGAAGCGATGTGTGTGGCTGGAGTCGCCTGGTTTGGTCCATCTGAAAGGGTATGGTTTTCGAGGCAGCATCCTGCTCCCAGGATGAGTTTTAATGAGGCCGATTGTTTTTGCCTCATCGTCCAGGTCTTTTCCTGGATATTAGAGGATCTGCACAACGTTGTGAACTGTGGGTTGAGCGTAGGCTTGATGGCTATTTCGTGAATAATTAATTTTCAAAAATGGGCATTACACAGCAGGGCCAACGTATCCTGCTGTGCTTTTTGATAGTGGTGCCCTTGTACCATTTGCCCAAACGCCGTTATTCCTGCTCGATCAAGTTTCAGGACTTTCTGCAGCCTCTACACATGCACCCTCATGATGCGCCCATTTGCCCACAGATACAGTGGCTTGCAAAAGTTTTCATACCGCTTGCACTTTTCAACATTTTGTCACGTTACAACCACAAACGTAAATGTATTTTATTGGGATTTTATGTGATAGACCAACACAAAGTGGCACATAATTGTGAAGTGGAAGGAAAATGATACATGGTTTGCAAATTATTTTACAGATAAAAAACTGAAAAGTGTGGCGTGCAAAAGTAATCAGCCCCCTTTACTCTGATACCCCTAAATAAAATCCAGTGCAACCAATTGCCTTGAGAAGTCACCTAATTAGTAAATAGAGTCCACTTGTGTGTAATCTAATCTCAGTATAAATACAGCTGTTCTGTGAAGGCCTCAGAGGTTTGTTAGAGAACATTAGTGAACAAACAGCATCATGAAACACAAGGAACATACCAGACAGGTCAGGGATAAAGTTGTGGAGAAGTTTAAAGCAGGGTTAGGTTATTAAAAAAATCCCAAGCTTTGAACATCTCACGGAGCACTGTTCAATCCATCATCCGAAAATGGAAAGAGCATGGCACAACTGCAAACCTACCAAGACATGGCCGTCCACCTAAACTGACAGGCCGGGCAAGGAGAGCATTGATCAGAGAAGCAGCCAAGAGGCCCATGGTAACTTTGGAGGAGCTGCAGAGATCCACAGCTCAGGTGGGAGAATCTGTCCACAGGACAACTATTAGTCGTGCACTCCACAAATCGGGCCTTTATGGAAAAGTGGCAAGAAGAAAGCCATTGTTGAAACAAAGCCATGAGAAGTCCCGTTTGCAGTTTGCCACAAGCCATGTGGGGGACACAGCAACCATGTGGAGAAAGGTGCTCTGGTCTGATGAGACCAAAATTGAAGTTTTTGGCCTAAATACAAAACGCTATGTGTGGCGGAAAACTAACACTGCACATCACCCTGAACACACCATCCCCACTGTGAAACATGGTGGTGGCAGCATCATGCTGTGGGGATGCTTTTCTTCAGCAGGGACAGGGAAGCTGGTCAGAGTTGATGGGAAGATGGATGGAGCCAAATAGAAACATAGAAACATAGAAATTAGGTGCAGGAGTAGGCCATTCGGCCCTTCAAGCCTGCACCGCCATTCAATATGATCATGGCTGATCATCCAACTCAGTATCCCGTACCTGCCTTCTCTCCATACCCTCTGATCCCCTTAGCCACAAGGGCCACATCTAACTCACTCTTAAATATAGCCAATGAACTGGCCTCAACTACCCTATGTGGCAGAGAGTTACAGAGACTCACCACTCTCTGTGTGAAGAAAGTCTTTCTCATCTCGGTCTTAAAGGATTTCCCCCTTATCCTTAAGCTGTGACCCCTTGTCCTGGACTTCCCCAACATCGGGAACAATCTTCCTGCATCTAGCCTGTCCAACCCCTTAAGAATTTTGTAAGTTTCTATAAGATCCCCTCTTAATCTCCTAAATTCCAGAGAGTATAAACCAAGTCTATCCAGTCTTTCTTCATAAGACAGTCCTGACATCCCAGGAATCAGTCTGGTGAACCTTCTCTGCACTCCCTCTATGGCAATAATGTCCTTCCTCAGATTTGGAGACCAAAACTGCACGCAATACTCCAGGTGTGGTCTCACCAAGACCCTGTACAACTGAAGTAGAACCTCCCTGCTCCTGTACTCAAATCCTTTTGCTATGAAAGCTAACATACCATTCGCTTTTTTCACTGCCTGCTGCACCTGCATGCCTACTTTCAATGACTGGTGTACCATGACACCCAGGTCTCGCTGCATCTCCCCTTTTCCTAATCGGCCACCATTTAAATAATATTCTGCTTTCCTGTTTTTGCCACCAAAGTGGATAACCTCACATTTATCCACATTATACTGCATCTGCCAAACATTTGCCCACTCACCCAGCCTATCCAAGTCACCTTGCAGTCTCCTAGCATCCTCCTCACAGCGAACACTGCCCCCCAGCTTAGTGTCATCCGCAAACTTGGAGATATTGCCTTCAATTCCCTCATCCAGATCATTAATATATATTGTAAATAGCTGGGGTCCCAGCACTGAGCCCTGCGGTACCCCACTAGTTACTGCCTGCCATTGTGAAAAGGACCCGTTTACTCCTACTCTTTGCTTCCTGTTTGCCAGCCAGTTCTCTATCCACATCAATACTGAACCCCTAATACCGTATGCTTTCAAATACAGGGCAATCTTGGAAGAAAACCTGTTAGAGTCTGCAAAAGACTTGAGACTGGGGCGGAGGTTCACCTTCCAGCAGGACAACGACCCTAAACATACAGCCAGAGCTACAATGGAATGGTTTAGATCAAAGCATATTCATGTGTTAGAATGGCCCAGTCAATGTCCAGACCTAAATCCAATTGAGAATCTCTGGCAAGACTTAAAAATTGCTGTTCACAGACGCTCTCCATCCAATCTGACTGAGCTTGAGCTATTTTGCAAAGAAGAATGGGCACAAATTTCAGTCTCTAGATGTGCAAAGCTGGTAGAGACATACCCCCAAAAGACTTGCAGCTGGAATTGCAGCAAAAGTTGGTTCTACAAAGTATTGACTCGGGGGAGCACAATACTTTTGCACGCCACACTTTTCAGTTTTTATTTGTAATAAAATTTGGAAACCATGTATCATTTTCCTTCCACTTCACAATTATGCACCACTTTGTGTTGGTCTATCACATAAAATCGCACTAAAATACATTTACGTTTGTGGTTGTAACGTGACAAAATGTGGAAAAGTTCAAGGGGTATGAAAACTTTTGCAAGCCACTGTAGCTTGGTTCACTGTGGGCACTTTGAGTTTAAAACACTTACCTGCGGGTGTATTACTTACCGCTGGTGGAGCTGCGCTCTCCAGCCTGTCGGTGACTCCGAAGTAAAATTGGAGATATCTTTCTCTTTACTCCACATGGTTAAGGCATATCAGATTGTAAACTATGTCTTGGTCATTGGCTTTGGTGAAAGTTTATTTTTGGATTCCAGTTTTTCATTTACTGTCCAGTGTCCATTTACTGGACTGTGAAACTGTCCAGGACTTTTAGCCCTGGAACTGGAAACACGACAGGTAAAGAGGCTGCAAGATTCAGTTAACCTTTGAAGCACGTTACCAAGACTTGAATAAAAAGTTAGAGAATAACACCTTGCACTCATGGAGGAAAATTTTAGACTTTACTTTAAACTTGAGAGATACAGCATGAAAACAGGCCCTTCAGCCCATTGAGTCCACGTCGACTAGCAATCACCCTGTACACAAACAATATCTTACACATTAGGAACAATTTACTATTTTACTGAAGTCAATTAACCTACAAATCTGCACATCTTTGAGGTGTGGGAGCACCCATAGAAAACCCACGTGCTCACAGGGGGATCATACAAATTTGGTACAAACAACGCCCACAGTCAGGATCGAACCTGGGTCTCTGGCACTATAAGGCAGCAACTCCACCGCTGAGCCACTTTACCGACCACTAAAAAAATGGCATTATTATGTGGCAGAAACAAACATTTAACAATTCTTTCAGTGTTTCAGTTGAACAGTGAGGTTATATAGTTGTGATTCACCTTGACAGGATCTCATTCCTGCCATTCCATTGCATGGGACTGCCTTGACATACGCGAGAGCTGTTGATGTATTCAGCTGGTTGTAACATTTACTTTTTTTTTAAATAGTGAAGTTATCAAGAAAGTATAATGTGAATTCCATACCATTTAGTATCTAAGACGAGTATAGCCATGAATTAATTTACGTGGTCAATTAAGAAAACCAACAGCTTTTAGAACATGTTTTTTGATTAGAAACAGAACCAATTTAATTATAAACTTTAATTACCTTCAACATCATTTATAAGCTTTTGTTACTTTTTTCATTAATTTTGGCTATAGACTTCCGTGTATTTTCCATTGTGATACTTAATAGAGATTAAATGAGAACTTACCAGTTTGAGGTTTGATCTTTATTTTATGAGAAGTTGTGATGAGGGATTACGTGAAGAAGCCCGCCAGACTGCATGCACGTCAATTTTCAAAGTAGCTGTATGAACCCACAGAATAGTTGCTGACCTAACTATAGAGAGATTGAAGGCTAGAACTACCGAATGATCTTTATGAGAATAGGGTTGGGAGTGGAGGGCACGTAATCCCTCATCGCAACTTCTCATAAATTAAAGATCAAGTTCGTATGGGGAATAAATCACCATTTCGCAACATAAAATTTGGATTAAGGTCATCTTAACAAGCACGTTCATATGTAAAATAAACGGCTTTCCTTTACCTGTCCCCTATGTGAAATCCGTCCCCGTTGTCGGCGTTCATGGCATTAGAAGCTGCTGAAAACATAATAATTTTAAGATACTGGTCCCATTAGGGAAATTTTGAGGAATATTTGCACAATAAATACTGATATACATCGCACACTACAATGAGTGTAGACTATTAGCGTGGTGAAATAAAGGACACCCTACATAACGTTAGAGAATAGTGGGTGAAGAACCAATCATTTATGTCCCACTTATGGTATAGCAGACATGATAAAGCAGCACAGGAACTGTCAATTGTGCTGTCCCACAAAGTTTCTCTAGGCTCAAACTGGAAGCCACACAACCTTGTTACTTCCGTATAGAATTGCCTCACACATGTTGTTCACAAGCTTCTCATACAATCGTGCAGAGCTAGCTGGCCGAGTAGACAGGCTGTCCCAGCCGTCACACGTGAAGGAGTAAATAAGAGTTGCTTCAGCCGTCTACCATGGCGTGACTGAATAGGCAAACTGGTACTGTTAAATTCCATGTTGCCTTAAATGTAATATTGCCAAAAAATATCTACCAACAATGCATAAGATTTATCATTTGCAATTTTGCATAATA
Organism: Okamejei kenojei; assembly: GCA_035221665.1. Classification (NCBI taxonomy): domain Eukaryota; kingdom Metazoa; phylum Chordata; class Chondrichthyes; order Rajiformes; family Rajidae; genus Okamejei; species Okamejei kenojei. Next base: position 15,662,643 of record CM069141.1, on the reverse strand, counting down.
CCCAAAACTTGGTGACATAATGCCCTTAATCTGAGAAGGGCAGCATAGGCTTTCAACACTAGCTTTGTTATAAACAGCAGAAACTGTGCCTATGTGTATAGATATGACAGAGTATGCAACTGTAAGATCAATTCTCTGAGTTAGTTAAATTGCAGACACCCAACCATCCATCTTAAACTGGGTAAGTGAACCCACAATTTGATTAGCCTAATGGTATCCTGATTCGGCCTGCACCATATTTCTGTAATCTTGAGAAATATACCCCTCTATCTTTGGTCAGACCACACATCCTCGAATGAGTTGTCACTGAATGTACTTGGAACCGCTGTTCCTCCGTAGATCCTACGGGCGGCATTTTTGTGGGGCTTCCGCTACCCGCGGAAGATGCCTATCCAGTTATTCATACATATCGCTGATAATATAATCAGCAGCTAATGACTAGAGCTGAACCACAGTTTTCCTTAGATGTGAGAAAACTAGTTCCCTGTCAACTCTTGACTAAGAGCCACGATGGATACGTAGCGTTTCCCTTCAGAGTGGAGATTAGTATAATGCAAAGCTGAATCAAGAATCACCTCGCAGACCTTTGACTGAGACCACATATCTAAATCTCCAGAGTGCATAACACAATTTGTTGGACGCACCACTCAATCTGAGAACCTATGGATTATTATGAATACATTGTTAATTCATAACATGACCTGCAGGTCAGAAAAAGTTATAATATATTGCAGATGAGCTTCCTGCTGGTAACTATCTGTCCCAGAGAAAATGGCAATGAAGATTCTAATGAACCAGTAACTCTGCTAAATGAGGAGAAATAAACCATATGTTGAGAAAAGCGTCAACTATTTAATTCTATTGCCCAGTCTGATAACCTCTCATAGATGATGAAGCAGTGCTTCTCTGGTCACTATGACTCATATAGCCAGCCAGTTTCATGATGGTCGACCCTGATCCAGGGTAACCAAACTGTTCCTACTTGGAACTTACAGAGGTTGCTGTGTAAGGCACCTTGCCAATGTCTCTACATCAACCTGATCTTATCCCAGAGACAGTGAAAAATGACTAGACAGCCCATGCTGGTAGTAAACCTTACGCTGGGCCGACTGACTGCTCCATTTCGGAATTTACGGAGGTTAATAATGAGACCTACTTACCAGCGTCACTAACCCCAGGTCGCTTACGTTTGTTGGAGCTTCAGTGAAGTTCCATTTGCAGACTCTGTCCATCATGTTTGTCATTTCTGTTAGGTAGCTGATGCTGCTGGCCAACTTCTCTTGTAGTGGCTAATACGTCCCCGATGGAGCAGCAATTTCAGAGGCAAAGCACACCACCTTTTCTCATGCGATTGTCATACATCATGCATTAAAGCATGGGATCCCGGCACATAGTCATGTTCGGGGTCATGTTTGGAGTTAGTCCGTACTCACCTTTGACACCCTCTTAGAGTGGGAGTAAAATATCATGCATTAAAGCATGGGATCCCGGCAGATGGTCATGTTCGGGCTCATGTATGGAGTTAGTCCGTATCGACCTTTGACACTCTCTTAGAGTGGGAAAATTGCACCCTGAACCAGGTGTTGCCACATCCGTATGCCTCGAACTGTCTGTGCATGCTTCTATACTGAGCATATTTTGCGACACCATCTCTGATAGTCTTTCGGGTGGGAGGAAAATGCAAACCTTGAAACCAAGGCAGCTGCAGGCATATGACTTGAACTGCCTGTGTATGCTTCCGTAATACGGGGCATAATATATATGGCTCCATCTTCATACTTCATACATCCGAATGGGAGGTCTTATGCAAACCTGAACCAGGAGCTGCCTCAGGCATATGTGCATATACTTTAGCAACATCTCCATCACTACGTTCAACCGAGTAGGAGGAAATGGCAACCCTGAACCAGGCATTCCTTCAGGCATATGTGCATATACTTTAGCACCATCTGCACCACTCTGTTCATTTGAGTGGGAAGAAATTTGCAACCCTGAACCTGGAGCTGCTGCCTGACATGCCTTAAGATGGAGCATTCCTTGTGTTATAATTTGATTCATCAGATGTTCGTAATTGAGACAAACCCCAATCATGTCTGACATAGATGTCCCAAGACTGGGCTATGACTTTGCCCCGACTTGGGGCAGTCAGATTGCTCCCTTCAGCATCCGAACCGGGACTAGCTGTGCCGATCGATGCTCTATTGGTATCCTCATTTACCAAACAGGCTGCACACGCTAGTGACTCCGAGTCCTGCTCCCTTCTGGTGCCAACGGAGTATAAAGGGAAGGACTGGAGCGCCTCTGGCCCCCATACGCCAGACAGAGTGGGAGAAATGCTGGAAACCTGCCAGGTGTTTGTCATAGGCAATGACGTTTACATGACTGAAAGAACCCTCTCCCTATTAAATCAGAGATTTGATCACTTTATTGATATGCATAAAGTTGGCGTCTATTGGAAAGGAATCTTCCACAGTCCCCTCTAATGAGCGGAACCCACAGGTGACTGATAGCCACAGCTCAAACAAGGCTTCCCAAGCCAGGGGCTCGGGACTGCCATGGCGGGTCCAATTCCACTACACCTTTTTATTGGTGTAAGTGATAATAAATGTTCCTTGTAATTGTTCTCTTTTAAAACATAAACTAAATTGGCATGATAATACGTATTTATGATATTGCCAAGAATAAAACCTGAACTGATATTATAAATCAGAGGATACCAGCACAATGGTACAGCTGGTAGAGCTGATGTCAGAGACCTGGGCTTACAGCACCAGACCTGGCTTTGATCCTGACCACAGAAATATCTGTGTGGAATTTGCAGCTCATAGGATGTATCGGCTATGATAGTCACAAACATGACCCTGTGGCAACTGTTATAAATGCCAACTTTATTATAGCCGTCCATTAAAACAATACACTATATATGCTATAGCATAGCTGTAGCAACAACTCAGTTAAATTTGTTTGGTGCTACAGCAGGCCGAACTTACCTAAGCGTTATTTTAAAAACTCACCTGCTGCTGGAAATCTCCTGCAGTAACACCTGCAATGTATGAATGTAATTTCCTGAATTTGTAACTCTGGCTGCCTGCTCCCGAGTGGAGCTGTGATGTCGGCAGCATCTATTATTAGGGCCGTCTACTGAAGACTATAACGGCTGCAGCGGTAAACCCAGTTTTTAACATAGAAACATAGCAACATAGAAAATAGGTGCAGGAGTAGGCCATTCGGCCCTTCAAGCCTGCACTGCCATTCAATATGATCATGGCTGATCATCCAACTCAGTATCCCGTACCTGCCTTTTCTCCATAACAAGCCTGTCGGTCTCTGAACTGGGTCATCCCTTGCCATGCAGACTAACGGCAAATTTGTCATGCATGGACATTGTAGAAAGGTTAAACTATGCAGATGTGATCCACAACAGATCAACGGTGGATGTGATCTCGCTGGCTCTCCACTCCGCTCTGGACCACTTGGACAACAAATACTCATATGTCAGGCTGTTATTCATTGATTACAGCTTGGCATTTAATACAATCATCCCCTCCAAGCTGGTTACCAAACTCGCAGAACTGGGTCTCTGAGCATCCCTCTGCAATTGGATCCTCGACTTCCTCATTCACAGACAACAGTCAGTTTGTATTGGTGGAAATGTGTCAGCCTCGATAGCAATCAGCATGGGAGCACCTCAAGGCTGCGTGCTTAGCCCCCTGCTGTACTCACTCTATACTCATGACTGCGTAGCCGGTCATGGTGCGAACTCCATCATCAAGTTCGCTGACGATACCACTGTTGTGGGATGTATCACTGATGGGGACTGACCAAATGGTGCCAGCACAATAACCTGGCCCACAACACCAGCAAAACTAAGGAACTGATTGTAGACTTTCGAAGGGGTAGGATGGGGACCCACAGTCGATGGTGGAAAGGGTCAAGAGCTTCAAATTCCTGGGCGTGCATATCTCTGAAGATCTTTCCAGGTCCGAGAACACTGATGCAATCTTAAAAAAAGCACATCATCGCCTCTACTTCATGAGAAGATTACGGAGAGTCGGTATGTCAAGGAGGACTCTCTCTAACATCTACAGGTGCACAGTAGAGAGCATGATGACTGGTTACATTGTGGCTTGGTTCGGAAACTTGAGCGCCCAGGAGCGGAAAAGACTACAAAAAGTAGTAAACACAGTCCATCATCGGCTCTGACCTCCCTTCCATCGAGGGGATCTATCACAGTCGCTGCCTCAAAAAGGCTGGCAGCATCATCAAGGACCCACACCATCCGGGCCATACACTCATCTCCCCACTACCTTCAGGTAGAGGATACAGGAGCCTGAAGACTGAAACAACCAGGTTCAGGAATAGTGACTTCCCCACAGCCATCAGGCTGTTAAACTCAGCTCGGACAAAGCACTGAACATTAATAGCCCATTATCTGTTTATTTGCACTTTATCAGTTTATTTATTCATGTGTGTATATATTTATACAATGGTATATGGACACACTGATCTGTTCTGTATTCGTGCCTACTATGTTCTGGTGTGCTGAAGCAAAGCAAGAATTTCATTGTCCTATCAGTGACACATGACAATAAAACTCTCTTGATGATCAAATAGTATCCAAAAACTAGTCTTCTAGAGTGATGCACACAGAACATGTTTTAAATGATATATAAAAAGAGCAAGTATTCCTTCTTGCAGTATTGATGACTCAGTAAGGTCCATAAATAATATATATAAACATGATAGGTCAGTTATTAAAGTCCAGCCACTTTTTTGTGAAAAGCTACAATAAAGCGCTCAGGGTGGCGCAGCGGTAGAGTCGCAGCCTTACTGTGCTTGCAGGGCCGGAAACCCGGGTTCAATCCTGACTACGTTTTCCCCGTGACCGCGTAGGTTTTCTCTGAGATCTTCGGTTTCCTCCCATACTCCAAACACATCCAGGTAAGTAGGTTAATTGGCTTTGTGTGTGTGTAAAATTGTCCCTAGTGTGTGGAGGCTAGTGTTAATGTGTGGGGTTTGCTGGTTGGTGCGGATTTGGTGGTCCGAAGGGCATGTTTCCGCGTTGTATCTCTAAACTAAACTAAAAACTAAAATGTCCAAAGCCACGTAGTGTTATTGTTGATGTGGCTTTGGATGGCTCTGCCTGTGCCAAACTGAGACAAAATGTCCTGTCCTCTGACTGCACACAGAATGGAAGTTGAACAAGGAACTAAGTGACTACTGATGCCAATTAATTATACGTCAACAGTATTTATTTTGTTGAGGCATGATTCGACATCAGACAAAATAAGAGAAAACTGGAGAACAGAGCAAACATTTAAACAAACCGCAGTTATGCATAGGACTGAGAAAGTTTTTTTTTGCAATGTGGCTTTCTTGTGAATGTTTATCAATATTTGTTCTTATTCTTTCTGGTTCTTCCTCCTTGCTCTTATAATCCGATTGTATTTTCTATATAAATAAAGAACTGCAGATGCTGGTTTATACCAAAGATAGACACAAAGTGCTGGAGTAACTCTGTGGGTCAGGCAGCATCTCTGGAAAAAAAGGCTATGTGACGTCTTCAAACTCACGACCCGAAACGTCACCCATCCATGTTCTCCAGAGATGCTGCCTGACCCATTGAGTTACTCCAGCACTTTGCGCCTATCTTATTTTCTGTATTTACGGCTCTTCATGTATCTGATTAAAATTGAGCTCACTTGCTTATACTTAAGAATTTAAACTTTCTTCATCAAACCCTTGTGCAGTTTACAATCTTTCAGCCTGATTGTTTAAGGAGAACTGAGTTATTTGCTCAGTGCCTATTTGCCTAGTTCCTTACATCCACCATTACAATGATATCAGCTTGTACTTTCAGCAGCTTAACATGCAGGAAAAGACGTGGAATATTTTCATCACAAAATTATCGTTCCCCAAGTTCCTGACAGTTGCAATTTCATTGATCATAAACAGGATGGATTCACGATTAAAACATGAACACTGACATGTTTGCCACTTCAAGATTCACTAATTTTTGTCAATTGACTCTTCATCTGAGATAGTCCCTTGAGTCAAAAACTGCTTTCATTTTATTTTTGTGTGTTCTGAAGTGACTGAAACTCTGATGCGACATCCACTCAAAGCAATTGCTCACAAGGTGTAACTGGAACTTGGTTCCAAGACAGAGATCATTAAATGCAGAATGGTAGCTCCTCAGAAACAGCACTGTACTGAGGCTGCAATTGTCTCAAACATTTAAGATACCTAACTGAAACATGGAGCATTCTTTATGAATATATTTTGCTGTTCTTACTTGTATTTGGCATTAACTGTATATGACAAAAGTGAAAGGCTCGGAACGATTGACAGTAACAACAAAGAAATGTGCTGGAGTAACTCAGCGGGTCAGGCAGCATCTCCGGAGAACATGGATGGGTGACATTTCGGGTCAGTCCTGACCAGAAACATCATTTATTCATGTCTTCCAGAGATGCTGCCTGACCCACTGAGTTACAGCATTTTTTTTAATACGCCTTGTCTGAAAGTGCTTGCATTTAGAGATATCAACTCGAAGGGAAAGTGGAGCTGGTTAGAGTTTGGGGCTGACTGACGTGTTTTGTAAAGTATTTGGAAATCATAGAGAGATGTAACAGAATATCGGGAATTGGGTGACAAACGTTTAGCAAATTATTGAATAGCACCAGCAGTGAAGCCCAGGATAGGGAAAGTCCAGTCCTCAGAAATAATCAAATGCAGCAGTGGAGATGAAGGAAATAACTTGGCAATCCCTGGGATAAATCTAAAAATGATTGTAAAGTTCCTGAAGTAAGGTTTTGGCGCTATTTCCCACCCCCAACTGCAGCTGGCTAGAAAGACCTGTGCAGCATCTCCTCCATCCAGTCGTCCCGTGACCCGTCGTCCTTCTTCTTGCCCGGCCATCTTACACCTTCGTTCCCTGGGAGCGCCTCCCTCAGCTGATCTTGAGGGTGCGGATGGTAAGACGCTCCCCGGTTCTTCCTTGTCCAGCATCCACCGTCGTCGCCAATTTTCTCCACCTCCTGCCCGGTCTTCAGGGTGACCAGGGGGCCAGGCTCGGCGGGTTCCCTCTCCCAGTTCTGCGGTGGGCAAGCCAGGCCTAGATGAAGAAGGGCTCTCTGGTGCTCCTTGATGGTGGGGATGACGTCGGAAGCCAGGGCTGGAAAGGTGGTGTGAGCCTGTGGTGGATCCGCAGGACTGTCCGCTATAACCAAAATCTGTTATAAAGAGGTCCGTTAAAATAAGAGTTCACTGTATGTAATTGGAGCTCCTGTATAGGAGTTGACAGAGGATCGCATACAAGCAATTTAGAAGCAGGTTGCTGGCTGTTTGTAACTTTATTTACAATGCATATGAAATGCTGCATTATGATGGATATTCCAATTTGTGTTAGATATTCCAGTTAGAACTTTGGAAATAATATTGGATGATCCTTGTGCTTTTGTGTGGTTTACAAGCTAAATTTCGCATAGATACAATCTTTACAACATGGACATTGACTCGCCTTGTTCAGCCAGGAGTAGGACGCCCAATTCAATAATCTGATGATCAGAGGACCATGCTTCATTGTAAACTTTTCGACTCACTACGAGATTTATTTTGTTTTAGAAGGGGAGGATTTGCCTGCTGTTATGACGAGTGTGAGCTGAGACAAGTGGAATTTTTTTTTAAGAAATTGCATTACTGCAGGAGTGATTGCTTGCCCTTGTGCTGCTGTGCTGTAGCAATGTTTAGTTTGTCACTTCAATGTTTTTTTGTACTTCAATGTTACTGAGTTAATGAACACTATGTAAACTGAGATAGTAACAGAAAAAGTCAGTGATTTCTAAAGATCATGATCGATTTACAGATAGATATAAGAATATGAATTTCTATGAGTATGAATTATAATTGCCTTAGACATTGAACCTCATATGAATGCACAAATGAGAAAATTGTCCCTAAGTTATATGGTAAATATTCATGTGTTAAAGAAGGAACTGCAGATGCTGGAGAATCGAGGGTTACACAAAAAGCTGGAGAAACTCAGCGGGTGCAGCAGCATCTAAGGAGCGAAGGAGATAGGCGACGTTTCGGATCGAGACCCTTCAGTCTGACAGAAGGGTCTCGACCCGAAACGTCGCCTATCTCCTTCGCTCCTTAGATGCTGCTGCACCCGCTGAGTTTCTCCAGCTTTTTGTGTAACCCCCCCCCCTGATAAATATTCATTTCAGCTTTGAGATTCATTTACATACTGCTTTCGTTAAGTATGATAGATCTTTACCAAATAAACGGATTAGATTAGATCGGCAATCCTGTAGCTGAAATCACAAAAGCAATGAAGTGTGAAAGGTGATAAAAAACAATCTCTAGGGCCCTGAAGCTGACAAAGGCAGAAGGTGTAGAACAGAAAGAACGATTTACATGGCTGCTTTCAACAGCTGGCAACCAATTCACACAGCAAAGTGTGAAGATGTTTTAAATAAAGATCGGTCTAGACATTGGAGAGATGGCCTTACATTTGTTCGAACAGAGCAATTAAAGCTTATGCATCTATTGAAAAGGACAAATAAGTTCCCTGCTTAATTACAATACAGCAAGTGCTCAGTTTTGCATTGAACTGACAGCAGCCTCTGCCTGCAGCCCGTTTGTTTTTACATCTTTTCTTTATTTTTAGTCCGTTAAAAGTCTGTCTTGGGGGGAATCTTTAACTTTTATATGTGGGGGAGGGGGGCAGGGTAAGGGGGAAACTAACTCCCAGTCGCTTCCTGGCGGGGACGCAACTATTTCACCGAGTCGCGTCCTCGCCCCCCACCTCACGGCCTACCTCCTGGATCCGAGCGACCTTTCCTGCCGGGGACCGGGAACCGGACCAGAGCTGCAACAGCGGTGGCGCTGGAGTCACCGCGGAGCGGGCGATACCTACCTGGGTCGCCGTTGGAGCTCCGGAGCTTTGTGCCGCTGCTCCAACATCGTGGAACTCTGTTTGGGAGAGCTTCCAACGTGGGCGGCGCTGAACTCCATGGAGTCCTCCAGGGCCGAGGGCCTCCAGCGTTGTTTTCCACCCGGCGCGGCCTGCGGACTTTGGGAGCCGCGGACTCCGGTAGGAGGTGGCCAACACGAGGTCCAGGCCGCTGAGGACGTCCCCCAGCCCCGACGTCGGACTTGCATCACCCTGCCGAGCGGGCCTGAACATCGGGCCGCCCGTAGCGGTGATTGCGGAGGGCTCGGGGAGGCCCCGACCATGGGTGAACAGTGGGGAACATCAGGGGAAGAGACTGACTTTGGTGCCTTCCCTCACAGTGGGAAACTTTGATCCTGCTGTGAGGGGATGTTTTATGTTTTATGTTGAATTTCTACTCCATGTTGTGTTCTTTATTTTTAACTGTAAGGCTGTATGGTGGTTTCAAGCCACGGTTGCCTAGCCAGAGGCAACTAAATTTAAAGTGGCACTTTCTTCCCAATAACCCTCTCTGGCTTAACCCCTCCCTTCACCACCTCCAGTTTAAATTCCAGTTGGAATATTTTGGAGGAGAAGAAACCAAGAACCAAGAACTATTTTATATTATATACTTAAAAGTCTGATCTTGGATGTGCATTTATTTGTGTGTTTGTGTATAATCACATCTTCCTTTAAAAATGACGCACTAACGGTAACATTTTTACATATTCCGGTAGAGAATTTTCCAGTGGAGTCTGAAATCGCCTTATCTGAAAATGCCATGCTTTATTTCTCAAATTATTACTGAAAATGTTCAAAAATCTGACAAAACATTGAATTTAAAAACAACTGTCTTTCGCTGACGACGTCACAATGGGTCTGCGTGCCCATCTTCCTAATGCTGCGAGTGACTTCACTCCCCCCAACCTCTCCATCCCCCCTCCCCGTTATTCAAGACTCTGCCCGCCCCCGCTCCAAAAGACGCAGAAAGAACGAGCAAGTCGGGCCCCCCCCCCGCTCGCCGAGTCTACATCCCCCCCCCGCAACCACACATTGAGGGGAGGGGACCTATTTAGTCCGACTTGGTCTGATATATTACTAAAATTCTCATCTTGTTTGTTTGTTTGCAGGTTTGTGTAGTACTTCTATTTGCGCAAAAGCAGTACATGATAGTGCTACAGTTTTTGGCCCACCTTACTCACTATTGTCCTATGGTGTAAATGAAACAAGTTTTGTTCAGATTGATGGAATATTTTAAAAGTTATTAAAGTTTAAAACTTAAATTAACAAAACAGTGCCTGCACCTGTGCATGCACATTTGGGGGAGGGTTGCCTTGCACGTCTTTACTGGCGTCACAAAGAGCACCCAATGGGTCCTCAGCCGTGCCTGCGCAGTTGGGGCCTTTCCAGAATTCAGATCGCCATCTTTTCTTCCCAATGGCGACACCGGTAAGATGATTTCCATTTTACCGTTGCTCCGGGCCCGAGCTTCAGAATGACTGAAGGTATGGGAAAGGAGAGGGAGGGAGTGGTGAGGGAGGGATTGGGGAGGGGAGGAGGAGAGGAGGTAAAGCAAAGGGGGAGGGAGTGCTCGGGGATATGGGGAAATGTGCCGCACCTGCGCTATTGGGGGCTATGGGTGAGTGGTGGAATATTGTGATGGGGAAATGTGTTGCATTGGGAGAAACGGGTGAATAGTGGAATATTGTGTTGGGGAACGAGTTGCAATGGGGAACCAGGCCTCCCGTGTGACAGGGACCCAACAGGTCCCACTTAGTCTAGTATATTTAAAAATATGATGATGGTCAGTGTGGATATGGTGACTGAAGGGCCTCGTTCCATGCTGTATCTCCAAGCTAAACTGCATATGGCTCATAGGTGTTGGCCTCCCTCTCTGGCATACAAGACCACCATATAAAATGATAGGTTCATATAAGGGTGGTTCATATAAGGGTGGCATGCACAGCACAACTGGTAGAGTTGCTGCCTCACAGCACCAGAGACCTGGATTCGATCCTGACCTCGGGTGCTGTCTGTGCAAAATTTACTCATTCTCACCATGACCTTGTGGGTACTTTGGTTTCCTCCCACATCCCAAAGATGTGTAGGTTTGTAGTTTAATTGGCCTCGGTAATTTGCCCATGGTGTGTAGAGAGTGGATGTGAAAGTGGGATAACATTGAATTAGTGTGAGCGGGTGACCTGTGGTCAGTGTAAACAAATGTAGGTCCCTTGCAGTCAGAAACAGGTGAGTTGAACATGGGGAACAAGGATATGGCAGACCAATTGAATAACTACTTTGGTTCCGTCTTCACTAAGGAAGACATAAATAATCTGCCGGAAATGGCAGGGGACCGCGGGTCAAAGGAGGAATTGAGTGAAATCCAGGTTAGTCGGGAAGTGGTGTTGGGTAAATTGAATAGATTAAAGGCCAATAAATCCCCAGGGCCAGATAGGCGGCATCCCAGAGTACTTAAGGAAACAGCTCCGGAAATAGTGGATGCATTAGTGATAATCTTTCAAAACTCTAGATTCTGGAGTAGTTCCTGAGGATTGGGAATGTAACCACTCTTTTTAAGAAAGGAGGGAGGGAGAAAACGGGGAATTACAGACCAGTTAGTCTAACATTGGTAGTGGGAAAACTGCTAGAGTCAGTTATTAAAGATGGGATAGCAGCTCATTTGGAAAGTGGTGAAATCATTGGACAAAGTCAGCATTGGTTTACGAAAGGTAAATCATGTCTGACGAATCTTATGGAATTTTTCGAGGATGTAACTAGTAGCGTGGATAGGGGAGAACTAGTGGTTGTGGTGTATCTGGATTTCCAGAAGGCTTTCGACAAGGTCCCACATAAGAGATTAGTATACAAACTTAAAGCATACGGCATTGGGGGTTCAGTATTGATGTGGATAGAGAACTGGCTGGCAAACAGGAAGCAAAGAGTAGGAGTAAACGGGTCATTTTCACAATGGCAGGCAGTGACTAGTGGGGTACCGCAAGGCTCAGTGCTGGGACCCCAGCTATTAACAATATATATTAATGATCTGGATGAGGGAATTGAAGGCAATATCTCCAAGTTTGCGGATGACACTAAGCTGGGGGGCAGTGTTAGCTGTGAGGAGAATGCTAGGAGACTGCAAGGGACTTCGATAGGCTGGGTGAGTGGGCAAATGTTTGGCAGATGCAGTATAATGTGGATAAATGCGTTATCCACTTTGGTGGCAAAAACAAGAAGCAGACTATTATCTAAATGGTGGCCGATTAGGAAAAGGGGAGATGCAGCGAGACCTGGGTGTCATGGTACACCAGTCATTGAAAGTAGGCATGCAGGTGCAGCAGGCTGTGAAGAAAGCAAATGGTATGTTAGCATTCATAGCAAAAGGATTTGAGTACAAGAGCAGGGAGGTTCTACTTCAGTTGTATAGGGTCTTGGTGAGACCACACCTGGAGTATTGCGTACAGTTCTGGTCTCCAAATCTGAGGAAGGACATTATTGCCATTGAGGGAGTGCAGAGAAGGTTCAGAAGATTCCTGGGATGTCAGGACTGTCTTATGAAGAAAGACTGGATAGACTCGGTTTATACTCTCTAGAATATAGAGAGGGGATCTTATAGAAACTTACAAAATTCTTAAGGGGTTGGACAGGCTAGATGCAGGAAGATTGTTCCCGATGTTGGGGAAGTCCAGGACAAGGGGTCACAGCTTCAGGATAAGGGGGAAATCCTTTAAGACCGAGATGAGAAAGACTTTTTTTCACACAGAGAGTGGTGAGTCTCTGGAACTCTCTGCCACAGTGGGTAGTTGAGGCCAGTTCATTGGCTATATATTAAGAGGGCGTTAAATGTGGCCCTTGTGGCTAAGGGGATCAGGGGGTATGGAGAGAAGGCAGGTACGGGATACTGAGTTGGATGATCAGCCATGATCATCTTGAATGGCGGTGCAGGCTCGAAGGGCCAAATGGCCTACTCCTGCACCTAATTTCTATGTTTCTATGTTTCTATGATATGACTTCACAATATGGATTTGTTAGGCATGCTCATGATATAAAGCTGTATTTCAGCAAAAAACAGGTTGTGTGGTTATCTAATATTCAGCTTGTATCTGAAAGTCCTTCCGAGATTTTATGAGTTATGATATTCTATAAAAAATGCTTTTTTAAATTTTATATTGCCATTAAAATTATTTGCATGAAGATCATTTCTGCTAGTCACCGTCTCTCTGTCTGAATTGTATGACTTGGCACCTCTGCTATATTCCTCTGACTACGTTTCCTTTATGTGTGGGTCCTCACGCAGATTGATGGTATAGTGAAGTAATTTTTCAAACTAGCATCATTTCTCAATCTGAGTTATGAACAAAGCAACTAAAATATATTTCAGGTGCAGCTGCATTATTGTTAGAGAAATGGAATTGGAAAATAATTCATAAAATCTTTTGCGGCACCTGGGAATTCAGGAAAGGAATTCAAACATAGGGAGAGAAATTTCTATACCGAAAATTCATTTAAAATAATAATAAAAAAAATATTGAAGTACTGATGACTTTGTACTGTCCATAAATAATGTTTAATTGTGATAGGTCTGTTATTAAACTCCAGCCACTTTTTTTGCACAAGCCTACAAGCCTACAATAAAAAGTCCAAACTCTTAGTGTTGATGTGGCTTTGGATGGCTCTGCCTGTAATTTTGTAGCAAACTGAAACACAATGTCCTGGCTTCATTGCAGTTATTACTGTTACTTCGAGATAGTTTATTGCGAAAAAAAAAGATATATCACATTACTGGATAATAACGAATTTGCTGAAAAAAAGCGTACAGACATCAGAGCTTTGCTCAGCTAATGATGTTAGATTTGCTTGGCCATTATGGAGGCATCATGCCTTGTAATTAGATTCCATTCTTAATGCAGATTGTCTATTTATAAATGATGGACTTTAAATATCAACTGTGGCGCAGAGGTGATCCTGTTGCCTCAGACTCAGAAGATTATTCGTTCAGTCTCCTCTTGCAAGTTCATAAGACATAGGAGCAGAATTAAACCATTCTGCCCATCGTCTACTCCGCCATTCAATCATGGCTGATCAATCTATCCCTCTGAAACCCAATTCTCCTGCCTTCTCCCCATAACCCCCGACACCCTCACTAAATAAGAACCTGTCGTATCTCCACCTTAAACATACCCTCTCACCTGCTGCCAATTCAATGTTAAAGACCAAAAGCTGGAGTCACTCAGTGGGTCAGGAAGCATCTCCAGAGAAAGGGAATAGGTGACTTTTCGGGTCGAGAGATGCTGCCTGACCCGCTGAGCTACTCCAGCTTTTGTGTCTATCTTCAGTATAAACCAGCATCTGCAGTTCCTTCCTACCCTCAATGTTGATCCTGTTGGATTGCCTGTTCCTGTGGGATAAAGGAAGTGTAGGTGAAGTCTTTCCTTGAGTTTGGAGTTTGAGTGACATTTTATAGTGCTACAGTTAGCGGCAAACCGTGAAATATAGCCGAGATCAGCAGAACCAACCAATAATATGAAGACATTTCAAGTTCATAATTTCACATTCTGTTCCTGCAAATCAATAACGTTAATAACAATGTTGATACTTTGCAAACACCCTTGTTATTATAAACAGCATTTCCTTTGAAGCACTTTGAATAATGCCAAAGATTTAATGCTAATAATGTAATCCTCCGATCTGCTTCAGTGATTGACTTGAAGATAGCTCTGAACACACACAAATGAAAGCAATGTCTGTATCCTGCAGTTCAACTGTTGAGGTGGGATTGACCTTGGTTTGAAAAGTGTAGTTGCTATGGATTGAATAGTTTCCCATTTATTCTGAGGATTAGTTCTACTCCCATGGGAAGTTCGTTGGTGGTGATGTGTAGCACTGCAAAGAGAAGCGTTGAGAAATGTCATGGCAATGACGACGCCTTGTTTGAAGCAAGATTTCTTGAGATTACCTTTGTTGGCTAAGATCTTGGTTTGCATAGCACCATGAAGCAAAAGAAGGATCGAGTGCTTCACTCTCCTCATCTATAGAACAAATTACTTTCACGAAGTTGAAACAAATGTTATGTATAGTAGAATGTATGGAAGTCCGCTTTTGGCTCGCTGTGCCGTGATTTCCAAGAGAACGCCGCCACCTACGGCCACCTACACCTCGCTCAGAGCCCCCCCCCCCCCCTCCCCCCAGCCTTCCTGGACCGGAGGATTTTTCCCATCGATGAAAAATCAGAGAGATATTAATATTTTAAAATGTTTTGCCATTCCCTCTACTATTCCTTCTGGTGGGAGGGGGGAGGAACAATAAAACCTGGAACTGGTGTGCCTCAATCAGTGTCTGCAAGATGGAGGAAGCGAGAGGGTCATGTCTCTCTGAATAACACTAAACACATGTCTACTCAACTGTGAGTGCCCTCAAAGTGGTTTCAAAATGAAAATATGGTTGGTTTCAAGTAAAAATGCACTGCAAATGGCTGTTTGGGGGGGGTTTGGGTTGAAGTAGAAATGCACTGCAAATGGCTGTTGGGGGGATTGGGGATGAAGCAGAAATGCACTGCAAATGGCTGTTTGGGGGGGTTTGGTTTCAAGTAGAAATGCACTGCAAATGGCTTTTGGGGGGGGTGGGTTCAAGTAGAAATGCACTGCAAATGGCTGGTTAGGTTGAAGTAGACATGCACTGCAAATGGCTGTTTGGAGGTGTTTAGTGTTGAAGTGGAAATGCACTGCAAATGGCTGTTGGGGGGGAGGGTTGGGTTGAAGTGGAAGTGCACTGCAAATGGCTGTTGAGGGGGGTTTTGGGTTGAAGTGGCACTGCAAATTGCTATTTGGTGGGTTTGGGTTGAAGTGGAAATGCACTGCAAATGGCTGTTTGGGGGGGGGGGGTTGGATTGGAAATGCACTGCAAATGGCTGTTTGGGGGGGGGGGGGGTTGGGTTGAAGTGGAAATGCACTGCAAATGGCTGTTGGGGCGGGTTGGCTTGAAGTGGAAATGCACTGCAAATGGCTGTTTAGGGGGGGTTGGGGTTGAAGTGGAAATGCACTGCAAATGGGTGTTGGGGGGGGGGGGGTTGAAGTGGAAATGCATTGCAAATGGCTGTTTGGGGGTTTGGGTTAAAGTGGAAATGCACTGCAAATGGCTGTTTGGCTAAACTTGACAACTTCCTTTTTGCACTATAATGATTTTAGATAAAACGTTACCACGTACAGCTCTGATTTTTGGCCATCTTACTCAGTCCCCCTCCGCTCATCAGGTGCAGAGGATTCTTCCCATAAAAGTGTTATTAGTGTGGGGAAGGTGTCACCTGTACAAAAAGGACGGGTTGCACTTGAACCCGAGGGGGACCAATATCCTGGCGGGGAGATTTGCAAAGGCTACTGGGGAGACTTTAAACTAGATCGGTTGGGGGGAGGGACTCAAATAAAGAAAGCTAGTAGACAGTGTGTGAGGCAGGAGGCAGAGAAGGGAAGCACTCAGATCAAACATGTAGGGGGGGGAGGAAGAAAAAAAATAATAAACAGAGAATGAGAGGAGGTGGGATTTTTAAATGTGTGAGCAGAGAGACAGAGGGGTGTAAAATGAGGGTAGAAGCAAGGTGAAAAGTAAAAGTGGCAGTCAGACAAAACCAGGGCAAAAATCAAAAAGGGCCACTTTTCAACATAATTGTATAAGGGGTAAGAGTGTTGTAAAAACAAGCCTGAAGGCATTGTGCTTCAATGCAAGGAGCATTCGTAACAAGGTGGATGAGTTGAATGTGCAGATAGCTATTAATTACTATGATATAGTTGGGATCACGGAGACATGGCTCCAGGGTGACCAAGGCTGGGAGCTGAACATCCAGGGATATTCAATATGCAGGAGGGATAGACAGAAGGGAAAAGAAGGTGGGGTAGCATTGCTGGTTAGAGAGGAGATTAACACAATAGAAAGGAAGGACATTAGCTTGGAGGATGTGGAATTGATATAAGTAGAGCTGCAAAACACTAAGGGGCAGAAAACGCTAGTGGGAGTTGTGCACAGGCCACCTAACAGTAGTAGTGGAGTTGGGGATGGCATCAAACAGGAAATTAGAAATGTGTGCAACAAAGGTAAAACAGTTATAATGGGTGACTTCAATCGACATATTGATTGGGTGAATCAAATTGGCAGGGCTGCTGAGGAAGAGGATTTCTTGGAATGTATGCGGGATAGTTATCTAAACCAACATGTAGAGGAACCAATGAGAGAGCAGGCTATTGTAGACTGGGTATTGAGTAATGAGGAAAGGTTAGTTAGCAGTCTTGTGCATGGCCCCTTGGGCAAAAGTGACCATAATATGGTTGAGTTCTTCATTAGGATGGAGAGTGACATAATTAATTCAGAAACAAGGGTTCTGAACTTAAAGAAAGGTAACTTTGAGGGTATGAGACGTGAATTGGCCAAGATAGACTGGCAATCTTATTCTTAAACGGTTGACGGTGGATGTGCAATGGAAGACATTTAAAGGCTGCATGGATGAACTACAACAATTGTTCATCCCAATTTGGCAAAAGAATAAATCAGGGACGGTGGTGCATCTGTGGATAACAAGGGAAATCAGGGATAATATCAAAACAAAAGATGAAGCATACAAATTAGCCAAAAAAAGCAGCCTACCAGAGGACTGGGAGAAATTCTGAGTCCAGCAGAGGAGGACAAAGGACTTAATTAGGAAAGGGAAAATAGATTATGAAAGAAAACTGGCAGGGAACATAAAAACTGACTGCAAACGTTTTTATAGATGTGGGAAGAGAAAAAGATTAGTTAAAACAAATGTAGGTCCCTTGCAGTCAGAAACAGGTGAATTGATCATGGGGAACAAGGACATGGCACACCAATTGAATAACTACTTTGGTTTTGTCTTCACTAAGGAAGACATAAATAATCTTCCGGAAATAACAGGGGACCAGGGGCCAAATGAGATGGAGGAACTGAGTGAAATCCAGGTTAGCCGGGAAGTGGTGTTAGGTAAATTGAGTGGATTAAAGGCCGATAAATCCCCAGGGCCAGATAGGCGGCATCCCAGAGTACTTAAGGAAGTAGCCCCAGAAATAGTGGATGCAGTAGTGATAATTTTTCAAAACTCTTTAGATTCGGGAGTAGTTCCTGAGGATTGGAGGGTAGCTAATGTAACCCCACTTTTTAAAAAGGGAGGGAGAGAGAAAACGGGGAATTACAGACCAGTTAGTCTAACATCGGTAGTGGGGAAACTGCTAGAGTCAGTTATTAAAGATGGGAAAGCAGCACATTTGGAAAGTGGTGAAATCATTGGACAAAGTCAGCATGGATTTACAAAAGGTAAATCATGTCTGACGAATCTTATAGAATTTTTCGAGGATGTAACTAGTGGAGTGGATAAGGGAGAACCAGTGGATGTGTTATATCTGGATTTTCAGAAGGTTTTCGACAAGGTCCCACATTAGAGATTAGTATACAAACTTAAAGCACACGGTATTGGGGGTTCAGTATTGATGTGGATAGAGAACTGGCTGGCAGACAGGAAGCAAAGAGTAGGGTCCTTTTCAGAATGGCAGGCAGTCTCTAATGGGGTACCGCAAAGCTCAGTGCTGGGACCCCAGCGATTTACAATATATATTAACAATTTGGACGAGGGAATTGAATGCAACATCTCCAAGTTTGCAGATGACACGAAGCTGGGGGGCAGTGTTAGCTGTGAGGAGGATGCTAGGAGGCTGCAAGATGACTTGGATAGGCTGGGTGAGTGGACAAATGCATGGCAGATGCAGTATAATGTGGATAAACGTGAGGTTATCCACTTTGGTGGCAAAAACAGGAAAGTAGACTATTATTTGAATGGTGGCCGATTAGGAAAAGGGGAGATGCAACGAGACCTGGGTGTCATGGTACACCAGTCATTGAAAGTAGGCTTGCAGGTGCAGCAGGCAGTGAAGAAAGCGAATGGTATGTTAGCATTCATAGTAAAATAATTTGAGTATAGGAGCAGGGAGGTTCTACTGCTGTTGTACAGGGTCTTGGTAAGGCCACACCTGGAGTATTGCATACAGTTTTGGCCTCCAAATCTGAGGAAAGACATTCTTGCCATAGAGAGAGTACAGAGAAGGTTCACCAGACTGATTCCTGGGATGTCAGGACATTCATATGAAGAAAGTCTGGATAGACTCAGCTTGTACTCGCTGGAATTTAGAAGATTGAGGGGGGAATCTTATAGAAACTTAAGGGGTTGGACAGGCTTGATGCAGGAAGATTGTTCCCGATGTTGGGGACGTCCAGAACAAGGGGTCACAGTTTAAGGATAAGGGGGAAATCTTTTAGGACCAAAATGAGAAAAACATTTTTCACACAGAGAGTGGTGAGTCTCTGGAATTGTCTGCCACAGAAGGTAGTTGAGGCCAGTTCATTGGCTATAATTGAGAGGGAGTTAGATGTGTCCCTTGTGGCTAGAGTGATCAGGGGGTATTGAGAGAAGGCAGGTACGGGATACTGAGTTGGATGATCAGCCATGATCATATTGAATGGTGGTGCAGTCTCGAAGGGCCGAATGGCCTACTCCTCCATCTATTTTCTATGTCTATGTTTCTATGTGAATCACGCCATGAAGGCCAACCTTTTCCGGTGGGAGGGGGAGGGATTATAAAACCCGGAATTGTGGGTGTGGCTCAGTCTCTGCATGATGGGAGGGAGAGGTCACGACTCTGTCTGAGCTGTGAATCAACTGAACACACTGGATGTCTACTGAACTGTGAGTGTGTTTTTTGTGTGGTTTTATGGTGGTTTTAACCTGCTTGAAATGTTATGAAACTGCATTTGAATGTAGTGGCCTTGCTCCCTGCATGAAATGGTATGAAACTGCATTTGAATATGGTGTTGTTGCACCCTGCATGAAATGGTATGAAACTGCATTTGAATTTGGTGGCCTTGCACCCTGCTTAAAGTGGTATGAAACAGCACTTACATTTGGTGGCCTTGCACCCTGCTTGAAGTGGTTGGAAACTGCACTTGAATTCGGTGGCCTTGCACCCTGCTTGAAGTGGTAGGAAACTGAATCTGAATTTGGTGGCCTTGCACCCTGCTTGAAGTGGTATGAAACTGCACTTGAATTTTGTGGCCTTGCACCCTGCTCGAAGAGGTAAGAAACTGCACTTGAATTTGGTGGCCTTGCACCCTGCTTGAAATGGTAGGAAAATGGATTTGAATTTGGTGGCCTTCAAGGAATAGCCTTCAAGGAAGAGCCGTGAGTCAACTGCCAGCCCACCAGCTGTGAGTGAGCTGCCAGCACATCATGCTTGAGGGACTGAGCTGCCACCCCAAGAATCCATTTGGCCCACAATGTCCATACTAGCCCTCTGGAGATGAGTAGTCCCTGGCAGCCAACAACCCCCCCCATACCAGCGCTCCAGAAAGCCCCGCCCCCCCCCCCCCCCCCCTCCTCTCCCACTGGCCACCAATATTGGAATTGGTGGAGAGGTGGAATATTGCGTCGGGGAACCAGCCCTCCCATGTGAACATGGGACCCAATGAGTCGCACTTAGTCTAGTTAACACTATCACGGACTACATCTAGTTAACAACATCACTGACTACAAGTGCAGCCTCGCCTGCCCCCACAGTGATATCACACTGGCCAATGAGTTAAACACCTTCTTTGCCCGCTTCGAAACTGGCAACACCACCAGGAGAGAAATAACCCCGGCCATGGCGGAGGGACAGGCCTTAACACTGAGCACCCAGGAGGTACAGTGCGCTCTGCGTAGGATCAATCCACGCAAGACTGCAGGCCCGGATGGAGTCCAGGGTAGGGTACTAAAGGACTGTGCTGTACAGCTGACAGAGGTACTTACGAGGATCTTTAACCTGTCTCTATCTCTGGCAACGGTCCCCAAGTGCCTGAAGACAGCTACCATAGTGCCGATGCCGAAAAAGTCTAAAGTCACCAACCTGAATGACTACCGCCCGGTTGCCCTAACTCCAATATCAATGAAGTGCTTTGAAAGGCTGATCCTCTCCCACATCAAATCCAGCATCCCTGCATCATTGGACTCTCATCAATTTGCATACAGGGCAAATAGATCCACAGAGGATGCCATCTCTGTGGCTCTTCATACTGTCCTGACTCACCTGGAAAGACAGGGCACGTACGTGAGGATGCTCTTCATTGACTATAGCTCTGCCTTCAATACGGTCATCACCACCAAGCTCACCACCAAATATGCGATTGGATCCTGAATTTTCTGACGGAGCGACCGCAGGCAGTGAGACTGGGGCCGCACCTGTCCTCCACTATCACCCTGAGCACCGGCACACCACAGGGCTGTGTACTGAGCCCCATGCTCATCTCCATCTTCACTCACAACTGTGTTCCTGCATTCGACACTAACACCATTGTCCAGTTTGCAGACGAAACAATGGTGATCGGGCTGATCACCAACAGTGACGAAACAAACTACAGAGCAGAGGTGCAGAACCTGACGGACTGGTGCTCACGCAACAACTTGTCACTAAACACCTCCAAGACCAAGGAGCTTATTATCGACTTCAGGAGGTCACAGAATGGGGAATACGCCCCAATCTCCATCTACGGGGACAATGTGGAGAGAGTATCCAGCTTTAAGTTTCTGGGCGCACACATATCAGAGGACCTCACATGGTCCACCGACACCGCTTCGCTGGTCAAACGACTGTTCTTCCTAAGAACATTGAAACGGACTGATCTGCCCCAACAGCTGCTGACGACCTTCTACCGCTGCACCACAGAGAGCATCCTAACGTATGGCATCTCTGTGTGGTATCTCAGCTGCACGGAGGCGGAGAGGAGAGCTCTTCAGCGCGTCGTCCACAGAGCGCAAAAGATTATTGGGACACCGCTACCAGCCTTGGAGGGCACTTACCACACACGATGCCGTAGGCAGGCCGTCAGCATCCATAAAGATTCCTCACACCCTTGTAATGGACCGTTCAAACTATTCCCTTCCGGCAGACGTTACAAGGCCTTCTACGCCCACCCCTCCAGACTCAGGAACAGCTTCATTCCCAGAGCTCTAGCTGCTCTGAACCGGCTCTGCTGAGTGCCTCCCACCCCCATGGACTGTCTCCCTCGGATGGTCACGTCACACAGACACATCTGCACTTTAGTCTGTTTTGACTTTTACTGTTCTAACGTTCTTTTTACAAACCTTGTTCTCGGGTTATCTAAACCTAAATTTTATTAGTCGTTTAAGTTACGACATCGGATGGAAGTTGCAAACCAAATCTCGTTGCACTTATGTGTAATGACAATAAAAGATATTATTATTATTACTATTATTATTTTGGAAGTGGCTCTACAGCCACAGATGCTTGTGCAGTGCCCTGGCTCCGATTCTTGTGCGAGGCAACAGGGAGACCTCTTTAGTTCAGAGATACAGCGTGAAAACAGGCCCATCGACCCATCGAGTCCAAGCCGACCAGCGATCCTTGCACACCAACACTATCCTACACAATAGGGGCAATTTACAATTTTTACCGAAGCCAAATTAACCTCCAAACCTCCACGTCTTTGGAGTGTGGGAGGAAACCGGAGCACTTGGGGAAAACCCATGTGGTCACGGGGAGAATGTACTAACACCGTACAGACAGTAACCGTAGTCAGGATCGAACCCAACGTTGTAAGGCAGCAACTCCACCGCTGTGCCACCGTACCTCTTCATCAGATTAGTCTTGCTTCTATAATTACAAGATTTCTAAGGTCTGATGCTATATCCTCCTTACTGCAGACGTGGATAAGGAGATTGTGGATTCATTTTTGACTAATCCTTGAGAGGAGATGGACTATACTATGAATATCTATGAGACTAAATTCTACCAACCTGCCCCTGATGTGCTACATTGTTCTTTGAAAATAAACTTACATTGCAAGATCTTGGAAAATAATTCATTTCTACTGCACTGCCAAGATGGGCATTGATTGATTGAAGATGACATCTGAATATCTGGATGCCAAACCCAGCACAAAACTCATGATTTACCAGAGAGCAATGAAACCTGCCCCTTTATATATTTCTGTTTGGACTGCCTACCTCTGAGAAGACACTGGAAATATACCATCAATGAATCCTCCATAAAGTTCTCCACATCCAACGGGAAGAGGAGTGTTCCCATCCTTTCTTAGTCCAACATTTCCAGCATTGAAACTTCAGTTTTAGCCACATTGGGCGGGCAGACCATGTGCACGTCTGACACCAGCACTGCAAAGGAGATACTCTATTCTGAACTCAGACATTGGTTTAGTTTAGTTGTTTCATCACGTGCACAGTGAAGAGCTTTTTGGTGCGTGCTTTCCAGTCAGCGGAAAGACCAAATTACAATGGAGCCGCCCACTGTTTATGGATTCAGGATAATGGGAATAACGTATCGTGAAAGGTAAAGTCCAGTAATGTCCGATTAGAGATAGTCCAAAGATCTCCAATGAGTTAGATGGTAGCTCAGGACCGCTCTCTAGTTGTTGGTTCAGTGGCCTGATGACAGCTCGGAAGAAACTGTCCTGGAATCTGTAAGAACATTTACCAAGGTGAAAGTAGCTCTAATTATAGCCTTACAAAGGACTTGGCTAAGCGCTGCAAGGAAAGGCTCCTTCAGGGTATGTCAAATGTCAAGGGAATTGGAAATGTCAAGGGATAATACTAACTGGATTATTCTTATAAAGAGCAGGTATGGTTTAGATGGATCAAGTGGCAGTAAACTACTGTGGCAATATCTCTATCACTATATGATCCCACGGTTTCCAATTATTTTACTGAACTCACAATCGGGCAGTAGAGAACCCATTGAAAGCCGAACAAACCAAGCATAAGTAGACATTTACCAAATGATGAGTTTTTCCAAAGTCAAGTGGCCTCCTTCATCTTTTCCTGTAATTTTACTTGTCAAGCAGGTTAACAAAGCCCACAGTGGTCATTGAAATGACTGACAATGAAAAATATTCTGTTATTCATGGGTAAATTCCGCTTCGCTTCCAGTTTCTAGGAAGTTCAACTTCTACCTTGATTAACCGATTGTTTGACACATCTTACCTTATATGCAAGATAAATATTTGCTTCTTAGTTTGGAGATACAGCATGGAAACAGACCCTTTGACCCACTGAGTACACGCTGACCATCGATCACCCGTTCACACTTTCGCATTCACTGCGTACACGCTAGGGGCAATTTACAGATGCCAATTAACTTACAAACCCGCATGTCTTTATGATGTGGGTAGAAATTGGAGCACCTGGAGGAAACTCAAGCGGTTACAGGGAGAAGGTGCAATCTCCGTACTGACAGCACCCGGGGTCAGGGTCGAACCTGGGTCTCTGCCAATATGAGGCGGCAGCTCAACCAGCTGCGGCACTCTGCCACCCATTTGATGTCTAAGCGTGTGAATACTACAAGATATCCATCGCAAACTCCACGTACAACAATCAAGGGACAGGGGTGTTGTGCTATGGGAAATGGAAACCTATGGGCCAGGTAAGGACCAGTGAGTGGGCAGGCAGCTAGTGTTTGAGTTCTGGAGCAGGAACATTAAATATAAGCCTGTCTAGTAGGAGAAGTTGAAAGGGGCTTGAAGAGAGCTGGTAATTTAAAAAGGGGCCTCCCCAAGTGGGATTTCCAGCTCAGACCTGCCCCAGCTGGACCAGTTTACAAACATGTGGTTATTTTATAAGTGGTAACATGGAGGACATCTCTAACAATGGGCCAACTTTCCCAGACAAGCATCGATGGTAGCGCTGCAGGGGGAATGATGTAATTCCAAGCATAGACACAATCCGGATGTCGGGAAAATACCGGAGCACCGGAGGAAACCCATGTGGTCACAGAGAGAACTTGCAAACTCTGTGCAGACAACACCCGAGGTCAGGATCGGATCAAACCCAGGTCTCTGGCGCTGTTCTACCAGCTGCGCCACTGTGCCACTCAACAAGGTTTCAACCTTTGAAAGGTTATTGACCAGCACGATGATTATAGCCTTCCTGGCAGCTCAATCATCAAATGCTCCTTGTGGATTAAGATATCGGCAAGCATCGTATTTGACATGAGTCCATATGGCCCATTTAGTGCACATTTTTTGCATATCTTTCATTCATTGTTCTTTATCTCTCCACATCACCGTCTATATCTCTCGTTTCCCTGATCCCTGACCAGTCTAAAGAAGGGTCTCGACCCGAAATGTCACCTATCTCCTTCGCTCCTTAGATGCTGCTGCACCCGCTGAGTTTCTCCAGCCTTTTGTGTACCCTCGATTCTCCAGCATCTGCAGTTCCTTCTTTAACAACATAGTGCACATTTCTTTTGGTTTTAGAGTTTTGGGTTTAGAAATATTGTGCGGAAACAGACCCTTTGGCCCACGGAGTCCACGCCGACCACTGATGTCACTTTAACATACTACACACTAGGGGAAATTTGCAGAAACCAAGTAACCTAAAAACCTGCACATCTTTTATTAGGGCAGCATGGTGTGGTAGCGTTTGAGTTGCTACCTTACAGCACCAGGAAACCGAGTTAAATTCTGACTACGGGTGTTTGGCTGTACGGAGCTTGTACGTTCTCCCTGTGACCTGTGTGTGTTTTCACCGGTATCTCTGGTTTCCACCCACACCCCGAAGATGTACAAGTTTGTAGGTTAATTGGCTTGGTATAATTGTAAATTGTCCTGTGTGTGTGTGTGTAGGATAGTGTTAAGGGCCTGTCCCACTTACGCGACCTCGGCTCGCAAATTACGCGACCTCGTGGTCGCTTGAGGTGTACGGGCACCGTATGGCTGCGCGGGGCCCGTCCCACTTAAGCGGTTTGTGCGGGGCTGGTCCTGACATCGCGCGAGGCTCCGAAATTCTGGCAGTGGCCGAAATCTTCACGCGCCAACGGCCTGTCGGCACGCAGGCGCATTGCGGTCGTGCGCAGCGTCTTGATGGCGTACGCAATGTCTTGATGGCATACGCAACGTCTTGATGGCGTACGACCAGCGCGTGGCGTTGCGCGATGATGTCACCGCCCGGCGTGGCATTGCGTGATGACGTCACCGCCCGATGCCGTGCGACGCCCAAATTTAGCGCAGACTTAGCGCGTACTTAGCGTGAACGCCGCTCCCGTTTGGTCGCGCCAAACGCACGCAATCGCATGCAAGTAGGACAGGCCCTTTAGTGTGCATGGATTGCTGGTCAGCGGGGACTTGGGCCAAAGGGCCTGTTTCTGCCCTGCATCTCTGAAACTAAAAACATACAAGATAATTACTTAAACATTAATCTGAGATTGTTATAGTCTGTAACTTCTTTGGTTTAATAAGATGAATTAATTGTCAAAGACTGCATTTATAAATCAATGACAAATAATGTTATAGACAAGAACGGAGACGGGTTACGTAGGCGCCACAAATTCATACTGAAGTGCTAATGATTGTTGCTTCAGTGTGACATCTTAACAATCAATATTAACTGAGCTTGCACAAGTATCAATAGCGAAACACCTGCCAAGTTCAATATTTCTGAGAGCCTTGATAATATGGTTGAATGAACATCAACATATTAAAAAGATTGTCGCTCTTTATTTTCTCAGCAATACTGGTTAAACAGAAACTGTACCGTGGAAGATGGAAATCTGAAACAAAATAGTGGAAACTGCTTAACTCAGGCAGCGTCTGTGGAAAAACACACCATTAAACACCTGGAGATAGTACATATGAATAACATTTAAAATGAAATGGGCAAGGAAAAACATAGACAGGAAGATTAATGAACAGAAAAATAATTAGAATGGTAGATGTTGGTATGGGTACAGAGCAGAATATCTCGCAGGCAAAATGTGTAGGAAGGAACCGCAGATGCTGGTTTATACTGAAGATAGACACAAAAAGCTGGAGTGACTCAGTGGGTCAGGCAGCATATCTGGAGAAAAGGAATCGGTGATGTTTCGGAAAAAAGTCACCATATTCCTTCTCTCCAGAGATGCTCCCTGACCCACTGACTCACTCCCGCTAATTGTGTCTGTCTATAATTAAAAAGCGGGTGTAATATTATCAGACGACAAAATGAGTCATGATGAGAGAAATCAAAGACATGAAATATTTCATAACAGGCACAGAGAGAGGGTGAACAAATAGCAATAGTGGGTGATAGTGTTCAGAATGCAACTTGGAACTGTGAAGGTGATTGAATATTTTTGGATGTGGATGAGAAGTTACAAAGTATATTCAAATGCCTTGTTTGGGTAAACTGTCTGCCTGATTTGTCTGAGGCACAACTCTTTTCACAGGTCACTGATAACTAGAGTTTGAGAAGCAAAAGGAAAACATTTACTCCAAAAATCAGAAGGAGAGGAGGAGGAGAGGAGCGGAGAGGAGGAGGAGAGAAGGAGGAGAGGAGGAGGAGAGGAGATGAGAGGAGATGAGAGAGGAGAGGACTGATTGCATTTCAAATTCAGATAGGAAATAATGTGGGCCTTCTGTGGTTACATGTTCTCAAGGAGAAGGGACAGATGAAAATGGTGAGGAGTGGTGGAATGATCCAGGTGGTTTTGAGAGAGGACAGATGAGAAACTGAAGTGTTGCACTCATTCTTGTCAGTGACCCTCTACCTATACTTTAATTTCAGAACACAAGTTTCATCTCTGACACTGGCTTTCTCAAGCACCTCCGTCCAGGTCAGCTCCATGATTATAAGCAGTAACCCCCTCCTTCCCCTCATCCCTTCCTCCACCAGAAGCCACTGTATTTAAAAGTGGCGCAGCGGTAGATCTGCTGCCTTACAACGTCAGAGTTCAATCCTGACTACGGATGCTGTCTGTACGGAGTTTCCACATTCTTCCTGTGACCTCGTGGGTTTTTTCCAGGTGCTCTGGTTTCCTCCCACATTCCAAAGACAAACAAGTTTGTAGGTTAATTGGCTTTGGCAAGCAGTAAAATTGTCCCTAGTGTGTGTAGGTTTGTGTACGGGGTGATTGCTGATTGGTGCAGACACGGTGGGCTGAAGGGCCTGTTTCTGCGCTATACCTCTAAAGACTAAAAGTCTAAAGATCAATGAATGACCTCTATTCCTACAATCCCTCTTGCCACGTTCTGACACTGAAGTCAAGCAGCAGGAAAAGCAGGCTAACTTTAAGAGCTTGCAGTTTAATTCCCACCTTAACCAGTTTTCAGGCAGCCAGTCTGAAATTATGCTGAGAAAATGGGCAGATTGCCTGTTTCCTGAAACACTCTGGTGGGCACCGTGTCAATCACATTGAAATGAATCTCAGGCTGCTGCTGCAGTCAGAACCCAAACACTTCACAGCGGGAAGTCACATCTCACATTCAGCCTGAGGCAAGCACTGCCACACAGCCATGTGCTTCAAGGAATTTAGCTTGAAAGGTTTTGATAGAATAAACAAGGATAAACTGTTTCAAATGGCAGAAAACCTGACAGACTTGAAAGTAAATGGCAAAGAAAGAGGGGAGAGAAAAGTACGCAGTATGTTCATATCATCTGTGACACGCCACCTGAATAGGTGGTGGAAGCAGATTCAATAACGTTCAGGAGAGAATGGAAGAAATACTTGTTGATAACATTTCAGAGCCATGGGGGGAAATTACAGGGAGAGGGGGACTAACAGATTTCCCAGAAGGAAACACAGACTTCTTTCTGAGCTGCTTCATTGTCTGAACATCTTACACAATCTACAAATGCACAGTCGCAGCAGGAAGCCTTCCCTGTCAGGAGCATGTATTCGGAAAACACAGACAAGCATTCCTCCCACTCCATTCCTCGCTCCCCCAACGCCTTTCGGCTCCTTATCATTTAATAATTTCATGGACAGAAATTGGAGATCGCGCCTGGAATTTTTGAATGCATACACTCAGCAGGCACAGCCTATCAAGAGCAGATACTCTAAATACTTTTTTTTTAAATAGGACCTCGGTTCTGAAGACAAATAGGAAAGATAACCAAGTTAAGTATTGATTGCTTAAATAATTTTAAGTTAAATTGATCTGGGGAATCCTAACTTTTTCAAACTCTGTGTCAAGGTTATTTCTATCTGTGTATTACCAATTAATTCTTCATTATTTAAAACTGAGTTGGACTTTATTTCCTGCAATATTGCGTGAGAATATTATGCAATTGAGCTTTTTCATGTTTTGTTCATATAATTACTCTCAGCAGGTCAAACCAAGACATTCAAATGGTGAAACAGGTGTCTTGTTTCAATAAATTGTTACAAGGGTAGGAATAAAATGTAACAACGGTAGGAATAAAAACTTGGTTCTAATCGAATTGAAATGGTGAAGTAATTTTCCCTGTCGTCACGCAAGTTGAAAGGTTATCACTTGGGGTTAGCAGTGCCTGTATATAGGGTTACGGCACATGTATATGAAAATATAACTTTAATGTTGGCCAGGTTAATACTAACTTAAGAACTTGTGCCACTCGTTTAATTTAGTGTCATTGAAAGTCCAGGGTTGTGTGGCTGGTGAGTAACTACAGGACCTCCCGCTCCATAATATTTCCATCTCCACCCAAAACCTTACCCGTTCCTTCTATCCAGATGCTGCCTGTCCCCTTGAGTTACTCCAGCATTTTGTGTCTATCTTCGGTGTAAACCAGCATCTGCAGTTCCTTCCGACACATTGACGTCACTGGCCCAGTTAAGCTTCCAGTCAACGGTTCCACGAATTACTAGGTAATTAATTTTGAGGAGAGTCTGGCAAAAGTTGAAGACACTGGAAACTGCAGATGCTGGAATCTCGAGCAAAAAACAAAGTGCAGGAGGAACTCCGGGGAGTTTTAATATAAAACTCTGAAGAAGGGTCTCGACCCGAAACGTCGCCTATCTCCTTCGCTCCTTAGATGCTGCTGCACCCGCTGAGTTTCTCCAGCTTTTTGTGTACCCTTTAATATAAAACTCCTCTGCACTGCACTGCAATGACCAGTGACGTCAATGGAGATGTGGTCAATGGAGGGAAATGGTCAATCTGATCTTAAACGTCGTGTGTCCATTTCCCTCCACCGATGCTGCCTGCCCGCTGAGTACCTGCAGTACTTTGTTTTTTTTGCTTGGTTTGGCAAGTGTTGGCGCGGGATGGCTGACGGGTGCAAAAGTTGTTGTGTGAGCGTCAATAAATTGCTGGAACTCATGTGTGGGAAGTTAATTACACTTGCCTGGAGAAAGTTAAGTCTTCTATTTACAAGTACCCCCCCCACCCCCCCCCCCCACCCTCAGAATCACATTTAATCCTAGTGCTGCTGATCAGCATGGTTCCTGTTCCAGTGTCTCCATTTTTTAAGTTCTCAGCCTTCCTTTCAAGCCTATCCATTGGTACACTCACCCTCACTGGATGACCTCCTCCAACAGAACAATGTTTCCAAATCCTCCCAGTTCTTGTATCTTGGACAATATGATTTTTTTTGCTTACCATTGATGACCAAGGCACAGCTGAGATCCTGAGAAAATGAACTTCCTCCACAAATCTCCCCATTTCTTACTTCTTCCCATTAACGTCCTTAAATCCTACCTTTTTAGTCTCGGTCTCAACATTCCATCGCCCGGCGTCATATTTTGGGGGGGTGCAGTGGAGGACTCGCTGCCTCACAGCACCAGACATCCGGGTTCAATCCTGAGTACGGGCGCTGTCTGTGTGGAGTTTGTACACTCACCCTGTGACAGTGTGGGTTTTCTCCAGGTGCTCCAGTTTCCTCACGTATTCCAGAGACGTGCAGGTTTGTTGGTTAATTGGTTCCTGTAAATTGGCCCCAGTGTGCAGGATAGAACTGGTGTACCCTACATGGTGATCTCTAGTCGGCGTGGGCTCGGTGGGCCGAAGGGCCTGTTTCCACGCTGTATCCCTCAGCTAAATGTAGTTTCAAATTTCACTACCGGCTGAAGGGTAAATCAAAAGTGATATACTGTATAGCAGATTGTTCATGAATCTATTTGAAGGCCATGAAATCAAATGCTGCATTATTTCCTTTTTTTTTTTTTTTTTTTTTAAATTTTATTTATTATAGAAACAAAATAATAACAGAGTACATTATTTTACTATAGTGAAAATACATAATATTAATGATAAATTCATACTATTAATATTATTTGTATTGTTCTTAATTATAAATTTCAAGGTTATATATTTTATATAACTAAGAATACATGATACTAATAATACATTTATAGTATTAGCAATATACTCATACTGTTAATAATATTTGTTTTGTCTCTAATTTTTAAGTATAATGCCAAATCTTATGTAATTAATAATATGAAATACTAGTAAGACTTTTATGATATTCATTATATTTTCGTAAAGTTAACAATATTTGTGTTATCACTGATTTTAAATTTAAAATTATTATATAATTGAAAATACACAATTTTATATAATTAAAAATATAAGATACTAATAATATTCTCATGAAGTTAATAATATTTATATTCGTACTGATATTAAGAGGTTAAGATAATTTGTTTCTATACTAGTAAATGCTGCATTATTTCCAACAACAGAAGGATGCAGTCACATGTATATAGTAATCACAGCACGGATAGAACTAGTGTTTCCCACAAGGTGATCAATGGTCGGCAAGGAGTCGATGGACCAAAGGGCTTGTTTCTACGCTGTATCTCTAAACTAAAAACTAAACTTCTGTGACAACCCTTAGAATGCCCCATACTAATTTAAAGGTTTTGCTTAATGCAAGCATTGTGGCTGTTGTTGGTGACAGAAGCATAATGCTTGTGTTAAGGTGATAGCTCAAACAACTTCTTATTCATGGAATGAATAAAACATGGAATAAAACACTTATCATTTCTTGTATGTAAATAGAATCAGTTATGTTAAAAATAGTAAATCCCATGCTGTGCCTCCTATCATATAAATAATTTGGATGAGAGGATGAGAGAAGTCAGCTAGAGTTTGGTGCTGACTGTACACATTGAACATCTCAATATATTTAGACAGCCAAGGACATTTGTATTAAACTGCAATGTAATCGAGTTCAACAACTGATCATTAAAATAATATATATATTGACTTTTGAAATATTAATAAAGTGATAAATCATAATAAATGGTCACTCCAGGTTTTATCATGGTTTAGCGTCAGCACGGCCCACGGAGTCCACACCGATCATCGATCATCCGTTCGTACTAATTCTATGTTATCCCACTTTCTCATCCACTCCACTACGCTACGCATTAGGGCCAGTTTACAGAGGCCAATTAACCCACCAACCCGTATGTCTTTGGGGTGTGGGAGGAAACCAGAACATCTGGAGGGCAACACCGTGGTCACTGGGAGAATGTGCAAATTCCTCGCAGACGCCAGCTTAGGTCAGATTCGAACCCGGGTCTCTGGCACATGTGAGGCAGATGCTCTACCAGTTGCTCCACTGTGT
The DNA here is from genome assembly GCA_035221665.1 of Okamejei kenojei. Taxonomy (NCBI): domain Eukaryota; kingdom Metazoa; phylum Chordata; class Chondrichthyes; order Rajiformes; family Rajidae; genus Okamejei; species Okamejei kenojei. The sequence goes on along the minus strand of CM069141.1, from coordinate 15,630,343 downwards.
CATGCCATTGAATAATATATATTAATTTTAACTAAAGTTATATTAGTATCCTACACATTCATTGAAGATCTAAAATATGCTTTACTTATTTGTGCTCCTGGCAATTTCACAGATGGTGAACACTGTGGGTGGTGCAGTGGTAGAGTTGCTGCCTTACAACACCATCTACCCGGGTTCGATCCTAACTATGGGTGCTGTCAGTGTGGAGTCTTTACCTTCTTCCTGTGACTGCGTGGGTTTTCTTCAGGTGCTCGGTTTCCTCCCACACTCCAAAGACATAGAGGTTTGTAGGTTAATTGACTTTGGTAAAAAAATTCTAAATTGTCCCTAGCGTGTAGGATAGTGTAATGGGCATGTCCCACTTAGGCTACTTTTTAGGCGAGCGCAGGAGACTCTGCGCTCGCCACGTGGTCGCCACATGTTCGCTGGTGGTCTCTGGTGAGTCCCCTTCATGGTCGCGAGGAGTTCCCGCATTCTGGGCACTAGTTGTGGCCTCGGTATGGTTGCCGCAAATTTTTCAACATGGTCGCCATGGAGATAATAGATAATTCTGTAGTCGCAGGTGCAGTTGTAGTGGGGTCACCATGTAGTTATAGGTAGTCGAGGTAGTCGTAGGTATTTTAGTTAATCGTCTTTGCTGACCGGTCATTTTAATTGGCTCAATGGGGAAAAAAAATCATAAGCAGGAGTTTTCAGAACCAAGGAGAACCGACCGGTAATGTTAAATGCCCGCCGAACTTTACAGCTGTGTATCTCTGGCTTATTAAAAGTTGTCTGGCTTCTTAAAAGTTGTCTCCACTCCTTCTCCCCTCTATTTTTCAGCGGACTGCCAGTCTAACATGGGGAACGTTATCAAAAGCCTTACTAAAATCCATGTGGACCACATCCACCACCCGACCCTCATCGATCACCTTAGTCGCCTCAATAGCTGATTAGATAGCTGGTTCACAATAACTGATATGCAGGATAAGAGTTTGTATTTCACCACGTACACAGGTCAGCCAATTATTGATGCCCCTTCCGTTAAATAAATAGTTACATTTATTCATTTAATTATTAAATTCAATTAAACTTTAATTTCCACCCAAATGTAGTTTAGTGTGGTTCAATATTTACATTGCAGTTGGAAACATTAACTTTCCTCCAAACTTTCCTTTCCTAAATCAACAATCTCCATGGGGAGAACATGCAAACTCTGTAGAGACAGCACGCAGAGTCAGGATTGAACCCGGGTCTCTGGCGCTGTAAGGCAGCAACTCTACCGCTGTGCCAATGCGTCGCCCTCTTATTCTTTTGGTTTTTGAGAATATAACATAAAACCTTCACCAAAATACAGTTAAAATGTTAATTCGGAGCTCGATGCCAGAAATGTTATTTAATCAGATTCCTCATTATTGAATTAAAATGATGTGATCAGGTAAATATATTTGTGCTTTTCCTGCTGGTTTCTGAATTATTTATTTGTTACTAAATGACCACCTTCATTAATTCTATTCATGAGAAATTTGACTGGAATTCGTTATGTATCCTATCTTCCAACTAGCTAAGTTGTTTCTGTGTTAGATTTGGTGGGAAGTAATAAAATTGGTATTTAAAACTGCAGTGATACATTGCCGAACTGCGCATTAATCATAGACTTCCAGAATTAGTTTAAAGGCTGCAAAATAAGCAAATATGTTCAAATGGCAGCGTAATTTATCAGAGGACGGTTTGGAGCTATCACTTCTGCACTTGAAATTAGACAAGTAATTAATTCATTCTTTTGAATCTATCGTTAGGCCCCATAGCAGAAGCGTTCACGTCACGGGGCTGGAAACATAGAAACATAGAAAATAGGTGCAGGAGTAGGCCATTCGGCCCTTCGAGCCTGCACCGCCATTCAATATGATCATGGCTGATCATCCAACTCAGTATCCTGTACCTGCCTTCTCTCCATACCCCCTGATCCCTTCAGCCACAAGGGCCACATCCAACTCCCTCTTAAATATAACCAATGAACTGGCCTCAACTACCTTCTGTGGCAACTGGAAGTATCCTGAGCTGATTCTGCTACCACCATCATCTATTGCGATAAGTGATGGCTCCCACTGATTGTCGCCGGAAGCTTGCGTCCTTTTCAGGACGGACGATGACAGCGAGGTCAACATTTTTTAACAAGATGGACTCAAAAGAGGAAGAAGTATCTATCATTAACAAGAAAGAAATCTTTGATGTTATTCAATTTTCAGCATGTTTCCATGCTGACCCAGCGTTGGGGAGTCGCAGAGAATAAAGGGGGTCCCTGCCTGCATGGGGGGACGCCGAGAACAAAGGGGGGACCCGGCATGGGGGCACACAGAGAATAAATGGCCTTGTGAGGTGGGGGGGATCAAAGAAGGGTTGAGTACATTTTGTAACCTTGTCAGCACCTTTGTGGTAACTCTTTTGTGTAATTTGTAAGCAAAAAACAAAGATTTTCACTGAACCTAGCTATGTACAAGTGACAATAAAGTATCATCATCATCATATAGTATTTTTAGGTTTTGGATATATGATAGGACTCAGTAACAGAGATAGTTATCATTGTATCAGCATATTTAAGCCCCTATCCCACTATGGCGATTTTTTTCGGTGACTAGGCTATCATTACATGGTCGCGGGGTGACACCTGTATGGTCGTGAGTTGTCTCCTCATGTCGCCTAAAGAGTCGTAACGTTTTTCTGGTCGCCGCTGGATTTTGAAATGGTCCAAACTTTTCTGTGGGCTTGACGTAGCTTGTCTTCTCCTGTCGTAGGTGCTGTCGTAGGTTGTCGCCAGGATGACGCCGGTTATCGCCAGGTGACGTAGGTTGTTGCCGGTGCTGACTTCGGTGAATTCCATTGGCGACTACCTACGTCAACCTACGTCAACCGGCGACAGGTACCGGTGACTGAATTGTCTTCAGTTGTCACCGTCAGGTTTTTCGGCGACCTGCTACAAATGTAACAGTTGCCAAAAAAAAATTGCCTAAGTGGGACAGGTCCTTTAGCCGTTGTTATCAATAAGGGATCGAGATGTAGACTTTCCCCTTATAACAGGCAGTGCTATAAGTCGAGGTTGGTCAGACTTGGATTGTAGTCTCTGGAGTGTCGGAGGTTGAGGGGAAACCTGATCGGAGTATATAAAATGTTGAGAGGCATAGATACGGCAAACAGTCAGAATCTTTTTCCCCAGGGTGAAATGACAAAGACTAGAAGGCATAGCTTTAAGGTCAGAGGAGAAAGGTTTAAAAGGAGATGTGTATGGCAAGTTGTTTTTTGCACAGAGCAACACAGACCACCTGTAATTGAACAACTTGACAAGTGGTCCAAAAACTGATCATTGTACTTGACAGAAATAATTGGTTCTTAAATTCGTATGTTTACAACTACATTTGTGAGAAAAAAGTTGAGATGGAATTTGAGACCAAATTTACAAGCATTCTGATCTACAGGTGGCAAATCAGCAGGCAACGAGGACTAAGTGTACTCTGATTATGGCATAAATCTGAGGCAGCAGTATAGATTACAAGGCAGCACTAAATCTCCACCGACACCGGGATCTGCAGATGCTCGTGCAGCATCTCTGAAGAACACGGAAAGGTGACTTTTCAGGTCAGAGCCCTTCTTCATACTCATTTTTATTCTTTTGTTTTGTGTGAAGAGGGGGTCCCGACACAAAATGTCACTAGATCTCAGCAAGTTCTTTTAAAATTTGATTTTAATTGCGTTTGTAATTGTTATCACTTTGAGTACCATATAACCATATAACCATATAACAATTACAGCACGGAAACAGGCCCTCTCGGCCCTTCCAGTCCGTGCCGACCATTTGTTTTCCCCTAGTCCCATCTACCTGCACTCAGACCATACCCCTCCACTCCCTTCACGTCCATATACCTATCCACTTTACTCTTAAATGCTAAAACCGATCCTGCCTCCACCACTTCTGCTGGAAGCTGATTCCACACAGCCACCACCCTCTGAGTAAAGAAGTTCCCCCTCACGTTACCCCTAAACTTCTGTCCCTTAATTCTCATGTCATAGCCCTCTTGTTTGAATCTTCCCTACCCTCAATGGGAAAAACGTATCCACATCAACTCTGTCTATCCCTTTCATCATTTTAAAGACCTCAATCAAGTCCCCCTTAACCTTCTGCGCTCCAAAGAATAAAGACCTAACTTGTTCAACCTTTCTCTGTAACATAGTTGCTGGAACCCTGGCAACATTCTAGTAAATCTCCTCTGTACTCTCTCTATTTTGTTGACATCCTTCCTATAACTAGGCGACCAAAATTGTACACCATACTCCAGAATTGGTCTTACCAATGCCTTGTACAATTTTAACATTACTTCCCTACTCCTATATTCAATGCTCTGATTTATAAAGGCCAGCACACCAAAGGCTTTCTTTACCACCCTATCTACATGCGATTCCACCTTCAGGGAACTATGCACAGTTATTCCTAGATCCCTCTGTTCCACAGCATTCCTCAATTCCCTACCATTTACCATGTACGTCCTATTTTGATTTGACCTGCCAAGATGTAGCACTTCACACTTATCAGCATTAAACTCCATCTGCCATCTTTCAGCCCACTTTTCCAGATGGTCCAAATCTCTCTGTAGACTTTGAAAATCTACATTATCCACAACACCACCTATCTTAGTATCATCTGCATACTTACTTATCCAATTTTCCACCCCATCATCCAGATCATTGATGTACATGACAAACAACAGTGGACCCAACACAGATCCCTGAGGCACCCTACTGGTCACTGGCTTCCAACCTGACAAACAGCCATCCACCATTACTCTCTGACATCTCCCATTCAGCCACTGTTGAATCCATCTTGCTACTCCGCCATTAACACCCAAAGATTGAACCTTCTTAACCAACCTTCCATGGGGAACCTTGTCAAAGGCCTTACTGAAATCCATATAGACAACATCCACTGCTTTACCCTCATCAATTTCCCTAGTTACCGCTTCAAAAAATTCAAGAAGGTTTGTCAAACATGACCTTCCAGGCACAAATCCATGTTGACTGTTCCTGATCAGACCCTGTTTATCCAGATGCTTATATATATTATCTCTAAGTATCCTTTCCATTAATTTGCCCACCACTGACGTCAAACTAATTGGTCTATAATTGCTAGGTTTATTCTTTGAACCCTTTTTAAACAATGGAACAACATGCGCAGTACGCCAATCCTCCGGCACTATTCCCGTTTCTAATGACATTTGAAATATTTCTGTCATAGCTCCTGCTATTTCTACACTAACTTCCCTCAATGTCCTAGGGAATATCCTGTCAGGACCTGGAGACTTATCCACTGTTATATTTTTCAAAAGTGACAGTACTTCCTCCTCTTTGGCTCTCATAGTTTCCATAGCTACTCTACTTTTTCCCCTTAACTCACCGAGTTCAATATTCCTTCTCCTTGGTGAATACCGAAGAAAAGAAATTGTTCAATATCTCCCCCATCTCTTTTGGCTCTGCAGATAGCTGTCCATTCTGGTTCTCTAATGGTCCAATTTTATCCCTCGTTATCCTTTTGCTATTAGTATAGCTGTAGAAACCCTTTGGGTTACTTTCACCTTTCTTGCCAAAGCAACCTCATATCTTCTTTTAGCCTTCCTAATTTCTTTCTTAAGATTCTTTTTACATTCTTTATACGCCTCAACACCTCATTTACTCCATGCCTCCTATAATTATTGTAGATATCTCTCTTTTTTCGAAACAAGTGTCCAATTTCCCTTGAAAACCATGGCTCTTTCCAATTTTTACTATTTCCTTTCAATCTAACAGGGACATAAAGATTCTGTACTCTTACAATTTCCCCGTTAAATGTCCTCCATTTCTCTTCTACATCCTTCCCATGAAACAAAGTGTCCCAATTCACTCCTTTAAAATCCTTACGCATTCCCTCAAAGTTAGCCTTTCTCCAATCAAAAATCTCCACCCTAGGTCCAGTTCTGACTCTCTCCATAATTATATTGAAACTAATGGTATTGTGATCACTGGTCCCGAAGTGCTCACCAACGCATACCTCCGTCACCTGACCTGCCTCATTTCCTAACAGGAGGTCCAGCACTGCCCCTTCTCTGGTCGATACCTCTATGTACTGCTGCAAAAAACTATCCTGCACACATTTTACAAACTCCAAACCATCCAGCCCATTTACAGAATGTGTTTCCCAGTCTATTTTTGGAAAATTGAAATCTCCCACAAATCACTACCTTGTGCTTACTACTAATATCTGCTATCTCCTTACATATTTGCTCTTCCAATTCACGCTCCCCATTTGGCGGTCTATAATACACCCCTAAAAGTGTTGCTACACCGTTCCCACTTCTCAGTTCCACCCAAATAGCCTCCCTAGACGAGCCCTCTAATCTATCCTGCCAAAGCACTGCTGTAATATCTTCTCTGACAAGCAATGCAACACCTCCCCCTCTGGTCCCTCCAATTCTATCCATTTGATACCTATTCTGATACCATTTCTTTCATTTTCGTAACAAACTGTCCTGAAGTCATCAGGCTAATTACAAATCAATAACATTAGCCAACTCGGAAACATGAAGCGCTGAGCATTGGGATCCAAACATCATGGACAACTGGCCTCAGTTTCCCGCTCACATCTGGCAGTGTTCTCCATCTGAACCAGGGGCCGCGGAGCGTTTTTGAAAGTGGGGAGGCTGAGCGATCACTGATCACTGCCCTTGGGGGTACCCAGTGAGGGAGTGGAGCAACCGAGTGGGGAGAGGGTGTGGAAGAAGGGTGTCCCCCCCTCCCAGGGTAGGAACTTTTTGAAATTTTATGTATTAAAATCATGTTTTAGTGCATTGTAGAAGTATAATTTCAATGTTTTTTGTATGAAGTATTTTTAAGATGTAACTTTTTAAGGGGTAACTTTATCCACACAAAGGGTGGTGGGTGTGTGGAACAAGCTGCCAGAGGACATAGTTGAGGCAGGGACCGTCCCAACATTTAAGAAACAGTTAGACTGATACATGGATAGGACAGGTTTGGAGGTATGGACCAAAAGCAGGTAGTGTAGCTGGGACATGTTGGCGGGTGTGGGCAAGTTGCGCTGAAGGGCCTGTTTTCACACTGTATCACTCTATGGCCACATTATACCTCCACCATGCATGAATGCTTCAAAATCAAGTGATCGAGTTTTATTGCCATATACTCAAGCATAGAAACGTAGAAAATAGGTGCAGGAATAGGCCCTTCGAGCCAGCACTGCTATTCAGTATGATCATGGCTATTCATCTAGAATCAGTACCTCTTTCCTGTTTTTTTCCCCATATCCCTTGATTTTCTGAGCTAAATGTAACTCTCTCTTGAAAACATCTAGTGAATTGGCCTGCACTGCCTTCTGTGGCAGAGAATCAACAAATTCATAACTCTCTGTGTGAAGAATGTTTGCCCTCATCTCAGAACTAACTGCCCCCCCCCCCCCCTTTATTCTTAAACTGTGACCCCTGGTTCTGAACTCCCCCAACATCAGGAACATTTTTCCTGCAGTTACAGTAAGTGAAAATCTAGCAGGCAAGCAGGATGCTTTCTCCAACCGCCCCCATTTGAAGGCCACTATCTTCCACCGTTTCTACCCAGTGCCTGGTACTTACTTCCAGCAGCCACTGGTTGTCCTCCAGGATGCGCCGAGCCGCAGCCTGGTCCATGCGGGTCACCTGGGCGAATTTGGCACAGAGACACTCATGGCAGCGGCGCAACGCTTCCGAGGCCTTGCACTGAGGCTGCTCCATGGCCGGAGCTGCAGTGAGCGACTCGCTAGCCCAGCTCCCCGTCTGCATCTGTCCCCGTCGCTGCTTCTGCTTCCAACTCCCGTGGCCCATGCAGTTGATATGAGTTTTAAAATTTTCGTTGATCACAGAATTTCTCACGACAGAGCGTGAGAAATTTGTGATCAGCGTGAGAATTTGGCGAAATGCGTGACTAAAATGGTGCAGGGAATGCACCATGCTGGTTCTTTTATGTATGCGCTTGCTGGATGATAAAATGTCTAGTATATCTATCAAACACGTTGAGTAGCAGGCTTAAGGCAAACTTACAGGTGAGTGTGCATTTTAAAAGACTTGCAGATTTTAAAGCTTATTGAAATGAGCCTTTTGAAAGTTCCCCCGAACTTATGAATAATTTTCGAAATGCGTGATTCTCACGCTCAGAGCATGGAAGGTGGCAGCCCTGCCTCTCTATCCCCCTCTCTCCCCCTCTTTCTGTCCCCCTCTCTCTTCTCCCCCTCCTCTCTCCTCTCTCTCTTCCCTCCCTCTCACCCCCTCTCTCTCTCCACCTCCCACTCTCTCCCCTTCCCTCTCCTCCTCTCTCGCTCTCTCCCCTCTCTCTCCCCCCTCTCTCCCTCCCTTTTCCCCCTTTCTCTCTCTCTTCCCCCTCTCTCGCACCTCACTCTCCCCCCTCTCTCTTGTCCCCTCTCTCCCCTTCCCTACCCCTCTCTCCCCCCCTCTCTCCCTCCCTCCCTCTCTTTCTGCACTCTCCCAACTTTCTTCTCTCTCTCCCCCTCTTTCTTCTCTCTCTCTCCCCTCTTTCTTCTCTCTCTACCCCTCTTTCTTCTCTCTCCCCCTCTTTCTTCTCTCTCTCCCCCTCTCTCTATCCCCCTCTCTCTATCTCTTTTCTCCCTCCCTATCTCCCCCTCTCCACATACTCTCTCTCTCCTCTCTTTCACCTCTCTGTCTTCCCCTCCCTCTCTCTCCTCCTCTCTCTCTTCCCCTCCCTCTCTCTCCTCCTCTCTCTCCCCCCCCATTTCTCCCCTCCCACCTCACTCTCCCCCTTGCTCTCTCTCCCCTCTCTCTTTCTCCTCTGTCTCTATCTCCTATTTCTCTTTACCCCCCATTGCCCTCTTTCCCCCGTTTTTCTCTTTTCCCCTTTCCCCCTTCCCCCTCTCTCTCCCTTTCCCCCCATTCTCTCCTACCCTTCCCTCCCTCTCCAACCCTCTCTCTTCCCTCTTTCTTCCCTCTCACTCCTCTCTCTTCCCCCCCTCTCCCACCTCACTCTCTCCCCCCTCTCTTCCCTCTCCCATTCACTCCCCCTCTGTCTCTCCCCTCTGTCTCCTCTCAGACCCTCTCTACCTCCCCCCCCCCCCCCCCCCCGTCTCCCTGTCTCCTTCCCCTACCTCTCTCCGCCTCCCTTTGAGAGGCTCGGTCCCATCGGCACAGAGACTCTTGCGGCAACGGCGCAACGCTTCCGACGGCCCGGGACTCTTGCACAGCCCGGCAAACACTCGCCAGCGCCGGCTTTCCGTCCGCATCTGTTCCCGCCGCTACATCTGCTTCCATCCCTCCCGCAGCCCCGGCTCTCCAACACCCGCGGACCATGCAGTTTATCTGAGTTTTGACATTTTCGTTGATCACAGAATTTCTCACCACAGAGCGTGAGATATTTCTGATCAGCGTGAGGGCGTGAAAGTTTCTTCAAATGCGTGATTCTCACGCTCAAAGCGTGAGAGTTGGCAGCCCTGAAATTCCCTCAGACAAGCACCTGTAGTCTGGATTGAACCCGGGTCTCTGGCGCTCTAAGGCAGCAACTCTACCACTCGCAACCCTGAACTCAGCATGGACTAAAATGGTGCAGGGAACGCACCATGCTGGTTCTTTTATGTATGCGCTTGCTGGATGATGAAATGTCTAGTGTATCTGTCAAACACGTTGAGAAGCAGCCTTAAGGCAAACTTACAGGTGAGTGTGCATTTTAAAAGACTTGCAGATTTTAAAACTAATTGAAAGTTCCCCTGAACCTATAAATAATTTTCCTTGTTCTAATTTCTGCTTATACATTTTGCCTTGAGCTCCAAGTAAGGCAATCAACCTGAAACAGGAACAGATGACAGTATGAAGTAACACTGAGAGAAACAATGAGTTTGAAAGATGGTATATACCCTCCAAAAGGCCAAACATCCAAGAGAGAGCAAGAGTTAGCTTACCTCACTTGACATCTTTTTCCTTGAGGCTTCTCTTCCCATAGATAGCTGTGAAATAATAATAATGTGTTCATGGCTAAGTTACATTTCAATCACAATGTATATCTAACAGAGTCATACAGCTTCAAGGTAACAGTCAAAGGTAACAAGCCCTTTGGCCCAACTTGTCCACGCCAACCATGATGCCCCATTTACACTCATCCCACTTGCGTGCATTTGGCCCATATCCTTCTAAACCTTTTCTATCCATGATCGGTCCAAATGTCTTCTAAATGCTGTTACGGAACCTGCCTTAACTACTCTGGTAGCTCATTCCATATACCCACCACCCTCTGTGCAAAAGAGTTGCCACTCAGGTTCCTGTTAAATCTTATCCCTCTCACCTTATCCACTAATTCTTGATTTCCCTACTCTGGGTAAAAGACTGTGCATTCTCCTTATCTATTCCACATCATATCACACTACAAATAGTGTGCCCAGATGGTTTGTCTAATCCTCATGTGCCCACTTTAAAAAAAAATCAAAATAAACTTTATTCAGAATTAATACTTTATACATAACAAGAACTGTACAACATTTCTTCCAACATTTTCAGAGGTTATACATACATTAATTAGCATTGATAGACACCAAAAGCTGGAGTAACTCAGCGGGACAGGTAGCATCTCTGGAGAGAAGGAATAGGTGACGTTTCGGGTCGAGACCCTTCTTTAGTGTTGTCTTTGGTAGTGTTCACAGAAATATCCTTATACCCGGCATCCTTGCTACTCATGTGGTCCTCTGGGGTGAAATCCCTTCCGTTTGAGGGACGTCTCCACCATATCCGCCAGCAGCGGAAGGACCTTCGACTGTGGTCCTCCCCCACCGAGCCTTGACGTTGGCCGTACCGAGCTTCAGTGCGTCCCTCAGCACGTACTCCTGCAGTCTGGAGCGGGACAGTCGGCAACATTCCCCGACGGACATCTCGCTCTGCTGGGTGGTAAACAAGTTTCCGGCAGATCTATCGTATTTATAGAGGTCTTGGTGGGCAACCTATCATTGTACCTCCCCTCTTGGTGCCTTATCCTTTATACTCACGTCACCTTTATAAATCTCTGGCTCTGTGCCTTGGCAATAATTCCTGAAATATTGAGGTGTTCTTTCAAAGGTATCTGGGGACCTAAACTTTTGGATATGGTTTGATGATATTCTTCTGTTAATTGCATTTATGTCTTGAAATTTGATGCATACAGTTTTCATTATGAATAATTATGCAAATAAGGTTAGAACAAAAAATGAATCCTATTAGCATTTAAGATTTGGGTAATGATTGTGGCAGTAAAAACATATCAGGACAGATTTATACCTGCAAACAATAATCAATTTTGAAAAATCAATTTTGCAAATTAATACATTAGCTTCCAGAAAGTTGGAAAATTATTTAATTAAATATTTTGACACAAATCAATGGAATCTTTATTGTCATTCAGACCTTTTGGTCTGAACGAAATTTCGTTGCCTGCAGTCATACATATAGTAAATAACAAAACACACAATAAACACATATTTAACATCCACCACAGTGAGTTCACCAGGCACCTCCTCACTGTGGTGGAAGGCAAAAATCTTGTCTTTGTCTCTTCCCTTCTTCCTCTTCCTCTGCGCTGAGGCGACCCGGGCCTCCGATGTTGTGACCGCACCCGGGGATGTAAATAAGTCCCGCGGCTGAACCGCGCTCCGTGAACGGGCTGGTTCAACTCCGCGGCCCAGGGCGGTCGAAGCTGCCGAAGCTGCCGCCCTCCAGTCCAGCGGACGCAGCTGTTGCCGCGGGAGCTCCGGAAAAACAGGTCACCAACCTGTGACCTGCGAGCTCCCGACGATGTCATCCACTGGGCCCGCGGCCGGGCCTCCGAAGTCGCTGCCGCCGCCACCGCCACCGGAAAGCCGCCACAGCTCCGAGTCGGGCCGCCGGAACGCCTGAACCCGCCACAGCCCCGAAGTCGGCCAGCCCCGCGCTGGTAAGTCCTGGCTGGTTCTGCCTCCGGAACCTCGGGTCGGTCGCAGTTGGAGGCTGCCAGCTCCGCCATTAGGCCTCAGCGCAGACGGAGACGGAGACGGGGGATACGGCAAGAAAAGTCCCACCCCTCCCACACACATACACTACATAATAACTCAAATTAACGCTAAAACAAGACAAGAAAACAACAAAAAAAGAAAAACAGACGGACTGCAGGCGAGCCGCTGCTGCCAAGGCTGCGCCACCCCACCACTGCAATGTAAATGTAAAAATATTATCATATATAGTATGAATATATTTTCAACTGCAGCAATCTTATAAACTTAGATATTTATGTAACAATAGTAAAGAATGTCCAAAATATATTTGCATTCTAGTTTTCATCAATAACATTCCACAGGCATTTCACTCGAATGGAAGAAAAGAATAGGTTAAAATAAGAGATAATTGTTCAGACTTTATAAACCACAATCAATTATCTTTGAAAATCCACCAGGGCAGATCCACATCATTAAACACACTTGCATTTTCAAATGAATTAATTTTTAAAGAGCTCAGTTAATCATTTTATGTCCAATAGTTTGCTTTACTCACTTTGTCATGCAAGGTGGAACTTCGATATGTATGTGTATATAAAATATCTATGTTTTGTATTGCCTGTATTTGAAAACACAAATGGGGCGGCATGGAGGTGTAGCGGTAGAATAGCTGCCTCACAGCGCCAGAGACCCAGGTTCAATCCTGACTACGGGGACGGAGTTTGTACGTTCTCCCCATGATCATCTGGGTTTTCTCCGGTTGCTCCGGTTTCCTCCATACACCGAAGACGTACAGGTTTGTGGATTATATGCCTTCTGTGGAAATAATTGTAAATTTTGCCTAATGTGTAGGATAGTGCTAGAGTACGGGGTGATCACTGATCGGTGTGGACTCGGTGGGCAAAGGGCCTCTTTCCACACTGTATCTCTAAACTAAACAAATGTTCGCAATCTCTCTTATGTCCACAAACACGGTAAAAGTGAAATGGGAAGGAATCCTAACAAATAGACACAAAATGCTGGAGTAACCAAGCAGGACAGGCAGCATCTCTGGAGAGAAAGAATAGGGGATGAAGTCTGAAGAAGTGTCCCGACCCAAAGCGTCACCCATTCCTTCCATCCAGAGATGCTGCCTGGCCCACTGAGTTACTCCAACATTTTGTATCTATCTTCGGTATAAACCAGCATCAGCAGTTCCTTCCTACACAAGCATTCTTAAAGCGTAGTTTTAGAAAGTTAGTCTTCAAGAAATCATTCAACCTCGAACTTTGTTTCCAACAGGGTTAGAGGTCCAAATACAAAATACTCAGATGCTCATAATCTGAAATTAGAAGCAGAAAGTGGAGACAGAAACAGGTTGTCAAAGAAACCATTCAGGTTGATAATGTTTCACCATAACGTGTTCTAACATCCTGGAGGAATGGCCATGTGGTAACCAACTGTGGGCTGTCTACAATCAAAATTTCATTTACCTTTTAAATGTAAAGATGGCATTACTGTTCTTCCCTATTTTACCTCAGCAGTCACTGCAAGAACTGGGCGGCATGGTGGTGTAGCGGTAGACCTACTGCCTTACAGCGCCAGAGACCGCGGGTTCGATCTTTACTATAGGCGCTTGTCAGTCAAGATGACTGTGTGAGGAGTTGAACGACATCGTAAGCAGTGAGCGTGACAAACACCAGCAACTTTAATCACGCTCGTGGTGTCAGCGCTCTCATCGCATCTGACTGTAGCCATCTATTATGCCAAGGTGTGACTGCAAATCAATAAACTCATTTATTTTACACACAACGCTGTCTTCACAATGAAGTGTAGCATTTCTCTCCCAGTATTCCTTCAAGGTTGAAATCTGAGTGGTCAGTTCGGGCTCTTGAGTTTACTGGTACCTAACAGTGAATCACCAAGCAACTCTAAAGAAAATTCCGACCCATACTTTTTCTCCAGAGATGCTGCCTGTCCCACTGAGTTACTCTGGCACTTTGTGTCTATCTTCGGTTATACACGATCACCTGCAATTCCTTCCTACACAATAATAATAATAATAATAATAATAATATTCAAATTCAGGAGGGATAGAGAGAAAGGAAAAGGAGGTGGGGTAGCGTTGCTGGTTAGAGAGGAGATTAACGCAATGGAAAGGAAGGACATTAGCTTGGAGGATGTGGAATCGGTATGGGTAGAGCTACAAAACACTAAGGGGCAGAAAACGCTGGTGGGTGTTGTGTACAGGCCACCTAACAGTAGCAGAGAAGTTGGGGATGGTATCAAACAGGAAATTAGAAATGCGTGCGACAAAGGCAAAACAGTTATAATGGGTGACTTCAATCTACATATAGATTGGGTTAATCAAATTGGCAGGGGTGCTGAGGAAGAGGATTTTCTGGAATGTATGCGGGATAGTTATCTAAATCAACATGTAGAGGAACCAACGAGAGAGCAGGCTATTTTAGACTGGGTTTTGAGTAATGAGGAAGGTGTAGTTAGCCGTCTTGTTGTACGTGCCCCCTTGGGCAAGAGTGACCATAATATGGTTGAGTTCTTCATTAGGATGGAGAGTGACATTGTTAATTCAGAAACAATGGTTCTGAACTTAAAGAAAGGTAACTTTGAGGGTATGAGACGTGAATTGGCCAAGATTGACTGGCAATTAATTCTAAAAGGGTTGACGGTGGATATACAATGGAAGACATTTAAAGACTGCATGGATGAACTACAAAAATTGTTCATCCCAGTTTGGCAAAAGAATAAATCAGGGAAGGTAGTGCATCCGTGGATAACAAGGGAAATCAGGGATAGTATCAAAGCAAAGGATGATGTGTACAAAGTAGCCAGAAAAAGCAGCATACCAGAGGACTGGGAGAAATTCAGAGACCAGCAGAGGAGGACAAAGGGCTTAATTAGGAAAGGAAAAATAGATTATGAAAGAAAACTGGCAGGGAACATAAAAACTGACTGCAAAAGTTTTTATAGATATGTGAAGAGAAAGAGGTTAGTTAAAACAAATGTAGGTCCCTTGCAGTCAGAAACAGGTGAGTTGATCATGGGGAACAAGGATATGGCGGACCAATTGAATAACTACTTTGGTTCCGTCTTCACTAAGGAAGACATAAATAATCTGCCGGAAATAGCAGGGGACTGTGGGTCAAAGGAGGAATTGAGTGAAATCCAGGTCAGTCGGGAAGTGGTGTTGGGTAAATTGAATAGATTAAAGGCCGATAAATCCCCAGGGCCAGATAGGCTGCATCCCAGAGTACTTAAGGAAGTAGCTCAGGAAATAGTGGATGCATTAGTGATAATCTTTCAAAACTCTTTAGATTCTGGAGTAGTTCCTGAGGATTGGCGGGTAGCAAATGTAACCCCTCTTTTTAAGAAGGGAGGGAGAGAGAAAACGGGGAATTACAGACCAGTTAGTCTAACATCGGTAGTGGGGAAACTGCTAGAGTCAGTTATTAAAGATGGGATAGCAGCACATTTGGAAAGTGGTGAAATCATTGGACAAAGTCAGCATGGATTTACGAAAGGTAAATCATGTCTGACGAATCTTGTGGAATTTTTTGAGGATGTAACTAGTAGCGTGGATAAGGGAGAACCAGTGGATGTGGTATATCTGGACTTCCAGAAGGCTTTCGACAAGGTCCCACATAAGAGATTAGTATACAAACTTAAAGCATACGGTATTAGGGGTTCAGTATTGATGTGGATAGAGAACTGGCTGGCAAACAGGAAGCAAAGAGTAGGAGTAAACGGGTCCTTTTCACAATGGCAGGCAGTGACTAGTGGGGTACCGCAGGGCTCAGTGCTGGGACCCCAGCTATTTACAATATATATTAATGATCTGGATGAGGGAATTGAAGGCAATATCTCCAAGTTTGCGGATGACACTAAGCTGGGGGGCAGTGTTAGCTGTGAGGAGGATGCTAGGAGACTGCAAGGTGACTTGGATAGGCTGGGTGAGTGGGCAAATGTTTGGCAGATGCAGTATAATGTGGATAAATGTGAGGTTATCCACTTTGGTGGCAAAAACAGGAAAGCAGACTATTATTTAAATGGTGGCCGATTAGGAAAAGGGGAGATGCAGCGAGACCTGGGTGTCATGGTACACCAGTCATTGAAAGTAGGCATGCAGGTGCAGCAGGCAGTGAAAAAAGCGAATGGTATGTTAGCTTTCATAGCAAAAGGATTTGAGTACAGGAGCAGGGAGGTTCTACTTCAGTTGTACAGGGTCTTGGTGAGACCACACCTGGAGTATTGCGTACAGTTTTGGTCTCCAAATCTGAGGAAGGACATTATTGCCATAGAGGGAGTGCAGAGAAGGTTCACCAGACTGATTCCAGGGATGTCAGGACTGTCTTATGAAGAAAGACTGGATAGACTCGTTTTATACTCTCTGGAATTTAGGAGATTGAGAGGGGATCGTATAGAAACTTACAAAATTCTTAAGGGGTTGGACAGGCTAGATGCAGGAAGATTGTTCCCGATGTTGGGGAAGTCCAGGACAAGGGGTCACAGCTTAAGGATAAGGGGGAAATCCTTTAAGACCGAGATGAGAAAGACTTTTTTCACACAGAGAGTGGTGAGTCTCTGGAACTCTCTGCCACAGAGGGTAGTTGAGGCCAGTTCATTGGCTATATTTAAGAGTGAGTTGGATGTGGCCCTTGTGGCTAAGGGGATCAGAGGGTATGGAGAGAAGGCAGGTACGGGATACTGAGTTGGATGATCAGCCATGATCATATTGAATGGCGGTGCAGGCTCGAAGGGCTGAATGGCCTACTCCTGCACCTAATTTCTATGTTTCTATGTTTCTATGTTTCTATCTCATAATCGATGGGAACATAATACTCTATATAACTGGCAGATTTAACATCCCGATATAATTTCTATTACTATGAAGTGCGATTTCAGGATCAATTAACTGTTGTCGTAATGGTCAAAGGTGAGCCTGACAAGTCCAAAGAACCCAAGATGTCAAGGGATATTAGGGTAGAAACAAGGAACTGCAGATGCTGCCTTACACAAAAGTACACAAATTCAGTGTACAAAATCATGAGAGGAATAGATCGGGTAGATGCAGAGTCTCTTGCCCAGAGTTGGGGAATCGAGGACCAGAGGACATAGGTTCTAGGTGAAGGGGAAAAGATTTAATAGGAATAGAGGGGTAATATTTTCACACAGAGTGGGGTGGGTGTATGGAACAAGCAGCCAGAGGAGGTAGTTAAGGCTGGGACCATCCCATCGTTTAAGAAACAGTTAGACAGGTACATGGATAGAACAGGTTGGAGGGATATGGACGAGGCGCAGGCAGGTGGGACCAGTGTAGAAAACTGGTGTGGGAAAGTTAGGCCGAAGGGCTTGTTTCCACACTGTATCACTCTATGACTCTACACAAGGTGCTGGAGTAACTCCGTGGGTCAGGCAGCATATCTGGCTGGGTCAGTAGATGGGTTCTTAAGGGATATAAGGGAAAAAAAATAATCTGTTTTTTGCAGAATTAAAAATGAGTGAGAGCCTATAAAAATATAGAATGTGTTGCAGGGTCCTTAAAAAAAGTAATTAGGAGGGTGAGGAGATGGCACTGAAGGACAAGGATATGAAACATTCCAAAGCTTACTAACCAGAGATATAATATAATAAAATAATAAAATAATATAATAAAATAAAGCGAGATTATGATCCAGTGTTGCAATCTGTGCATAGCATATATGGTATATGGGTGACATTCAAATGAATGCTCCTACTCTATAATAAAGAAAAAGGATGTTGTTTTTGGAGAATTCAGGTCGGTGGCAGTGAAATCCTCGAACGTGTTGTCATCAAAGTGGAGATTGGATGCATTTGCGGACTTCAAAGATAGATCAATTTAAAGACCTGATGGGGTATATCTAACCTTGCTATGGGAGGATATAGCAGAGATTTCTGGGGCTACAAGTGCATTTTTAAAATTGTTGATGCTGCCTGATGCCTGAAGGATAATGAATGTTGTACCTCTGTTTAAGAAGGGCAGAGGGGATGTCAGACAATTACAGGCCAATGAATATAACTGCAGTGATTGGGAGATTATTAGACTTTACAGCCACCTCTCAATAGCTCCCTAAATCCATACTGTTCCCACTCCATAACGATCCAGGCTGCCCGTGATGGGAGAGCATGATATCAGTAAGCCAGAAGCTTAAAGCAGACACATCCTTAATTAACATTAACATCACTCATAAAACTCCGCTTCCAATTGGCATATTTTACACTTTGACGTATTCAAGTCTTCCATTCAGTTTATTTTTTAATGAGAATCCTCATTTGATGTGTGTTTTCTAATCAAAGCATATTTCATATTTCTGCTACATTTTCAGTGCCTTCACTGAATCTGGCCTGGTATAAACAGCATAAATTGTGTTCACTCCATAGCAAATTCCAGGCATTTTTTCTCCAGCATTTCACAGTTAACAACGTACACCAGCACCGTATGAATGTCAAAATCAAAGTTCTTTTGGACATAAATGGAAAATCAAGATCAGTGCATACACTGGAGTAATACGTCAATATCTCTAGGCTGATGTATCAGCTCTGAACAGCATTATGCACAAACGTGTGGCCTTGCATTTAAATCTAGTCTTCCAAATTTAAATTCCATTTTCTCGCAGGAAAATGAAAACCTAAATGATTTTCTCCTCAATTCAAACATTGCTCCAATGAACTTTCTTTCGCATTTATTGGAAATGGTTTGAGGATTCACATTCTATGCAGACTTTGGGAAAAAATAATGCATAAAGTTTGATGCTGCATATATATTAATTAATAGAATTGGCCACTTTAAAATGATACAGCTGTTAAGTACCACCGATTTTCCAGCAACTGATGGATGGTCTGGCACTTCCTTTAATCCAGCCAAAATTACAAGAGCGCTCTTGAAATTCCTGTGACTGCCAGACCAGTTCACTGGGCGGCCATAGATAGCATTATCTGATGCAAGATAAGGTAGAACTGTGGAAACAACTCGACAATGCTGTTTCCAAGCGTTTTAATATTTGTTTTATTTAAGTCTCTGGCATGGTGCTTTAGAGACACAGGAAGGGTATAATTAGTGGGTCAGAAGTGTATTGTTGAATTTTATATTACATGACCTCTGATGGTCCGGCAAAATGGATAATCCAGCAAGGCTCTAGAACCAAGGGTGCCAGAAAATCGGGGGTGGACCTATATATAAATATTTATCACAATGCAGCAAAAGTGGCCAATCATTGGACGGAGGTTGGCAAAGATATCGAGGAGCTAATTCCTTCTCACCATGGACTCAGAATTGTCCATGGTGAGAAGGAATTGGCAGCAGCGGCTCGCCTGCAGTCCGTCTGTTTTTCTTTTTATTTGTTGTTTTCTTGTCTTGTTTTTTAGCGTTAGTTTGAGTTATTATGTAGTGTATGTGTGTGTGTGGGGGGGGGGGGGGGGAGGGGTTGTGGGAGAAACGTTCTTTGTCCCTTCCTTTTGGGGGGACGCGACTTTTCTTGTCATATCCCCCGTCTCCGTCTGCGCTGAGGCCTATCGCGGAGCTGGCGGTCTCCAACTTTAACTGCGACCAACCCGAGGCTCCGGAGGCAGAGCCAGCCAGAACTTACCAGCGCGGGGCTGGCCGACTTCGGGGCTGCAGCGGGTTCAGGCGGTCCAGCGGCCCGACTCGGAGCTGTGGAGGCTTTCCGGTGGCGGTGGCGGCGGCAGCGACTTCGGAGGTTCGGCCGCGGGCCCAGTGGACGACATCGTCGGGAGCTCGCAGGTCACAGGTTGGTGACCTGTTTTTCCGGAGCTCCCGCGGCAACAGCTGCGTCCGCTGGACTGGAGGGCGGCAGCTTCGGCAGCTTCGACCGCCCCGGGCCGCGGAGTTGAACTGGCCCGTTCGCGGAGCGCGGTTCACCCGCGGGACTTATTTACATCACCCGGTGCGGTCACAACATCGGAGGCCCGGGTCGCCTCAGCGCAGAGGAAGAGGAAGAGGAAGAAGGGAAGAGACATAGACCAGATTTTTGCCTTCCACCACAGTGAGGAGGTGTCTGGTGAACTCACTGTGGTGGATGTTAAATATGTGTTTATTGTGTGTTTTTGTTATTTACTATATGTATGACTGCAGGCAACGAAATTTCGTTCAGACCGCAAGGTCTGAATGACAATAAAGTTTTCCAAAAATCTAATTTGAATCACGTTTTCAAATTCAGGAATTTTACTCACTTATTATAATTGTTGTTGCCTATTAGCGCCTGGAAGAAAATATCATATTATAGTCAGAAGCCTTATTTACATTTGCTGAAATTTATATGTTTACTTAAATATTTTATGTTTTATTGATTTTCTGGCGAAAGAACTGTACTTAAAAATAAGAGCTTCAAAATATGAGAACTATATCTTGCACTCTGTATTTTCCCTTTGCTCTGTCCATTATACTAATTTATGCATGGTATTAACTGATATGCTGGATAGCATGCAAAGCAAAGCTTTTCACGCTTAGTTTAATTTAGTTTTGAGATACAGTGTGGAAACAGGCCCTTCGGCACAACGAGGTCACACCTGCCAACGATCCCTGCACATTAACACTATCCCACACACACAAGGGACAATTAATATTTTTACACCAAGCCAATTAACCTACAAACCTGTACGTCTTGGGAGTATGGGAGGAAACCCAAGATCTCGGAGAAAATCCACGCGGTCACGGGGAGAACGTACAAACTCTGTGCGCACAGCCGGGCTCGAACCCGGGTCTCAGGCAGCAACTCCACCATAAGCAACTGCGCCACTAAACACATGACAATAATAAACCTAAACCTTCCATCTCTGTCTCTTTTCCCTTCACCAACATATGCATGGCTGAGCAAGGACAACTGGAGTGCAGCAAGTAATCAGTGCTGGCTGTCACTAACACTGATTCTGCCCATCAAGAAAGCTGCTGAAAAGGTGCTCAACAGAAATTATGAGTCAGACTGATTTGTAATGGTGATGAAAATCAGACCCTGGTGTTGTGGGAGGAAAATTGGGAGTGTCAATGCTCATATTTATGATGCAGTCGTTTTATTGTCCTAAAAATGAGCATTGAAGCTAACTGATGAAACCTTCAGCAAAGAGATAACGGCTTCTCACTGAAATCACACTACTGTGGTTGTAACTGTGTCTGATGCTGCTATATGAAAGGAGTTTTAAACATGAGTTTTAAACCCTATAAGATTGGAAGCAAAATATCGAGACGAGCTTGCCTAAGGTTGCGATAAATATTTAATAGCGAATCCAGGATAAACTTATGTTGCCAAAGAACTTGAAATAACCTACCAGAGATGAGTATTGTAGATGTTTTTAAGAGAAATAGAGATACGTATAACAGATCAACATGTCAGTGTAGTTAGAGAGACATCAAATAGTTTCCACTATGGAAAAAACACATAACATTTTGGAGTAACTCAGTGAGTCCGGCAACATCTCTGAGGAACATGGATAGGTGATGTTTTAGGTCGGGACCCTTCTTTAGGCTCTGAAGAAAAGTCCCGACCCAAAATGTCACCTACCCATGTTCTCCAGTGATGCTGCCTAACCCATTGAGTTACTCCAGCAACTTGAGTCTTTTTTCGTAAACCAGCATCTGCAGTTTCTTGTGTTTACAGTTTCCACTATGATTTGGGTGGCACAGTGGGGCAAATATAGACCAGTTGTCTTGAAACATGGGTGACCCACATTCGATCCTGACCTTGGGTGCTGTCTGTGTGCAGTTTGCAAGTTCCCCCTGTGACTGCATGGGTTTCTACCGGCTGTTCCAGTTTCCTCCCACAAGACGTGCAGACTTGTAGGTTAATTGGAGGATGTCAACTTCCCCCAGTGTGTAGGGAGCAGATGCAAAAGTAGATTAACATAGAACTAGTGTAAACGGGTGATCAATGGTCGGTGTGAACTCGATGGGCCAAAGGGTTCATTTCCATGCTGTATCTTTCAATCAAACAGTAACATTTAACATTTTAATCAAGATCTATTGCATAAAATAACACAAATCAGTCGTTTTGTCAAGTGTTATTTTTGACATTGAACCACAAGGAATTGTCTTTTTTGTCAGTCCATGTAGCATTTCTAAAAGTAAAAACTTGGACGTGCCTGCGGTGGGTGCCGGGGGTTGGTCAAGAGGACAAAGAGGGACCCCGCGTTGGGGGAGTTGCTGAGAGAACCAATGTTGCTGAAAGTGACCCGGCGCGGGATGGGGTCACAGAGAACAAAGGGGGTCCCGGCATAATATGGAAAACCGGTGAGCATCCCACAACTGCATGCTGGATTCAACAATTCAGAGGCAAATCTATTATCTTCACGTTTTCACTGTCTTCACTGCTTTGTTATTTAGCTACAGCTTAAGTCGGCTCAAGGTTTTGATAGAGATTTGGGTAATTAAAGATTCATCAATTGTAAAATACACTGAGAAACATCAGCAGGATTAGGCCTGCTGAAGTCACCTCCAAAATGCACTGCAGTTGAGAGTAATCTCCATTCACGCTGGACCTAATTCAACCATTCTTTGCGCGATGAATGCAAATTGCAATTTTTACTTGTCACAAGCCCCCACCTTTTGGCCAACAGATTTATTGAATCAGTTGCATTCACTTCAGCTCTTTTCCTCTCCATAAGCATCATAAACAAACAGAGCTTTGTAACTGTAGCTGAAACTTAAAACTGCCTTTCTTTGAATGGGAGAACTTTCAATAATGATGAACAGTTGCTGCCTTACATCGCCAGAGACCCGGGTTCGATCGTGACCTCGGGTGCTTGTCTGTACAGAGTTTGTACGTTCTCCCTGTGACCTGCCTGGTTTTCCCCTGGAGCTCTGGTTTCCTCCCACACTCCAAATACCTACAGGTTTGTGGGCTAATTGGCTTGGTAAAATTGTCCCTAGTGTGTGTGGGATTATGTTAGTGTGCTGGGATTGCTGGATGGCATGGACCTGGTGGGCTGACGGGCCTGTTTCCGCGCTGCATCTCTAAACTAAATTAAACTAAACTTACTTATCTGTAAAGATTGACAGTAAATGCTGGAGTAACTCAGCAGGTCAGAGCATCTCTGGAGAAAAGGAATAAGTGACGTTTCGGGTCGAGACCCTTCTTCAGAGACCACTAATCTTATACTTATCAGTAATCAATTACATCTATGGTCATCGAAGCATACGGCATGATGCTGACCTTCAACTACCTATTTACACTGATCTTACATTTATCCCCTAATTGTCAATCTTCTCACTTGGTAGAAAAAGGAGAATAGCAAGCTCGCTATTCTTTTATAACTAATCTAATTTTTCATTCCAACTACCATAAAGTGCCTAATCTTGTTGCCTTTCTAAATTACATTTGTTGATGTTGCCAGAGGGACACAGGAACAAGAGCAGGCGCATTATCGCTATGTTCTTCTACTTACGTGACCTAATTCTCTGTTCCCGACTTTTCCCCAGTTCCTTAATTTCTTTAATTTAACAAAAAGCCTTAATTGTAGATGTAAATTAATAATAGGCACAACATCAATAGCTGTTTAAGGTCTGCTTGTAATGTTTTTAACTATGTCCTCTGGTCCGAGATACCAGAATCACAGAGTCATGCAGCGGGGAAATTGGCCCTTTGGTTCAACTTGCCCACAGCGACCAACATGTCCCCTCTACACCAGCCTCACTTGCCTGGTTTGGCTCATATCCCTCTAAACCTGTCATATCCATGTACCTGTCTATTGCTTGTTAAACGCTGCAATGGTCGCTGCCTCAACTATTTCCTCCGGCACACCCACCAACCTTTGTGTGAAAAGATCACCCCTAAGATTCATATAAAATCTTTCCCCCTGCACTTATTTCCCCCTGTCCCACTAACACGACTTTTCAGCGACTGTCTTCGACCATCAAGCCCAAGGGCACTCGCCTGAAAAGCCTCGAGCTGGATCGACCGTCAGCGATAAAACCGCGAGCTGGATCGACCGTCAACACACACACACACACACACAAACACATCGCAAAGGTGTGGGCCAGGGAAAGCGGGGGAGCACTGTCTGAAATTCACACCTGCGATGAACAGCAAGGTAAAAGACGGCTGCCACAGTCCTTTAGAGAGCGCGGGGGTGGGGGCGGGGGGGGGGGGGGGGGGAGAGAAGGGGTGCGAAGGGGGAGAAGGAATGGAGACACTTTTAAGAAGCCAGACAACTTTTAATAAGGTTTAATGGGCATTTAACATTACCGGTCGGTTTTCCTTGGTCCCGAAAACTCCAATGAGCTAATTAAAATGCCCGGTCAGCAAAGGAGATTTCCTACTGCTACCTCGACTGCCTAGCGACTCCACTCCACTACGAGTTCAAAAGAACTATGCCGACCAAACTTTACTCGCAGAAAATTTTTCAGCATGCTGAAAAATGTGCCTCGACCAAACTGAGGACGCGAGAATGTAGGAACTTCCCTCGAGCATGAAGGAGAGTTCCAGTGACCTCCTAGGACCTCCTAGGACCACGTGTCGACTCTGCTGCGAGTTTGGGTCGAGAGCAAACTCTTCTAAACTCACAAATTAGGTCGACGCAGAGGGGCAGGCTCTTTAATCTATGCCCTCTGGTTCTCGATTCCCCTACTCTGGGCAAGAAACTCTGTTCTAGAATAGATCTACCCGATCTATTCCTCTCATGATTTTATACATAAAAACTGTTTCTCCAAATCCTTTTTTTCAGTTTCCCTTAATATTATTACAAGATCAAT
Source organism: Okamejei kenojei (assembly GCA_035221665.1). Classification (NCBI taxonomy): domain Eukaryota; kingdom Metazoa; phylum Chordata; class Chondrichthyes; order Rajiformes; family Rajidae; genus Okamejei; species Okamejei kenojei. The sequence continues at coordinate 15,605,627 of CM069141.1, read as the reverse complement.
CAAATTAGCATAAATGCTCCAAATTCCAAGGAATAAAGCCATATCTCTTGTCGGAACCTGATCCATGGAAACCAGGTATCGTTTGGGTAAATCCTCGAAGGCCAATGTTTCGTTTCCATTACATGGATAGGTGACTTTAGAGATACATATGTCCGTGCCGAGCAGTGATCACACTGTACTCTAGCATTATCCTGCACACTAGCAACAATTTACAGAAGCCAATTAAACTACAAACCTGTACGCCTGTGGAGTGTGGGAGCAAACCGGAGCACCCAGTGAAACCCATGTGGCCACAGGGAGAACATACAAACTCCGTACAGACAGCACCGGTAGTCTGGATCGAACCCAGGTCTCTTGTACCGTAAGGCAGCCTCTACTGCTACACCGTTGTGCCATTTCAGGTTGGGACTTCTTTCAGTCTGGATGGTCCCGACCAAAAGCATCACATATCTATGTTCTTCAAAGACGTTGCCTGACCCGCTGAGTTACTCCATCACTTTATGTCTTTTTTTAGCATGAATTGGCTGGATTGAATTTGTTTTGCTTTTTGTGAACAAGACAATCTTGGGCATTTTACACATTTTTGGTAGATGCTGTATGCTATGGTAGACACTGTGGTTGCTAATGTACTGGGTTAGCTAAAGGCATGTGTTAAGATGAATTCACTATTATATGCAAAGTTGCAAATTTACAATTTTTGAATTATTTCGAACAAATTCCCCCCAAAAAAACACACATTCAAGCAAGTTTGCTTTTGCTGGGCTTAATGAGCATTACTTTTTCAACATGAGTTGTTAATACCTGTTCCTTGGAATTATCTTGAAGTGGTCGGCAGAAAACAGAGAGAATTCCTGTCATGGAGACACAAGGAACAGCAGACGCTGGAATCTTGAGCAAAACGTTAAGTGCTGGAGGAACTTAGTGGATCAGGCAGAATCTGTGGAGAAAACGGACAGGCAACATTTCGGGTTGAGACCCTTCCTCTGATTATAGTAGGAGTGTGAAAACGGGAAAAGACTCATTTTCCAGCTTTCTGACTCTCACTCTTTTCCAGCTTTCCCTCACCTACTACAATTGGGCTGCGGCAGGGTCCCGTGCAGAAACGTCTCTTCAACTGGAATTCAGTGAAAGTCCCTCTCGCCCCCTCTAATTCCTGCTGCTCTCCTGCTGTTTGACCATGTTCTGACCCAGAAATTGTGTTACATTCCATTGATGCACACCATCCTGGCCACACATTCATTCCACTCGTGCCATCAGGAACCTGAAATCTGTATTGTCCAGATTCAGGAACACCTTCTTCCCTACAGTCATCAGGCTATTTTACTTCAGAGTCACGTGAGTGACTTCGTGAAGACCCCGCCTGCACGCATGCGCGACATATCGTCGAACGCATTGCGAAGCGACAGGCGGGGAGGAGGGTCGCTCCTCCACCGGCAAGTTTAAAAACGAACCCACAGGTAAGTATTCACTAACCTGGAGTGATTTTGGGCACTCTGTTCTTGTCTCGTTTACAGAGTACCCCACCATGGACAAATCCCGAATGAAGTCCAAACAGGCCGCTTCCAAACTGACTGCGGAGGACCGCAGGACCGCGGGCAGTCAACAGCGGCCGACTTCTCCAGAGCTGCCCGTTGTACAAACGGCAGCCCCCGACTTGACACCGCTACAGCCCGCAGGAACACCTCGGACTGGCGGCAAAGTCACCCGGACGTCGGGCTACCCCGTTGACTAGGCTGGGTCCGGGCTCGAATACTCGCCGTTCACGGGTAGCTACGGCGGTCGATTAACCCGCATGGAGCGGATGGTGGAGCAGTTGCTCCAACGTGACCTACTCCAGCAGGAGTCTGGTCACCGTGGGTCTCCCAGCAGACCCACGGCAGCACCTTTTACAGGGACTGCCATATGTCTCACCCTCTTTGTAGGGGAGATAAGGAGTCAGGTCTGGGCTGACTCTGAAGAGGGTGAGTTGGCAGAAGAATCCGACATGCTAGGGGTGCAGGAAGAGGAGCTACTTGGGATGGTATCCAAGTTTGCGATACCTTCACAGAAGGGACTGCCGTTGCAGCCACAGCTGGCAGCTAGTATAAATTACTTAACGACTCACCAGGTGCAAGAACAAGTCATGAACGACACTACGGCCAAGTACCTAGCTCCAGAGAACTGTATCTCTCTCAACGTGCCTGCGGTAAATGAACCCATCTGGGGAAATATCAGTCCTGGCATCAGGACCCAAGAGGTCAAAATGCAAAAAATCCTCAAACTACTGGCCCTCGGGTATTACAGCGTTTGCCAGGTCAGTGGACGGGAAAGACATGTCGGAGGAGCAACAGGATGCTCTGGCACTCTTCTGCAATGTCCAATTTGAGATCAATTGCTTTAGGAAGCGTGCCATCCGACCTACACTGAACCCGAAGTTCGTGGGGTTGTGTAGAACCAGCAGCACACAGCCGCCTACTCTGCTGTTCGGGGACAACCTGCCCAAACAGGTCAAAGACCTCGATGAAGAGGCAAAAGCCGTCGGTATGATCAAGGTGCCGACTGCTACCAGGTCCTCATACATTCAGCGGCAGCACCCTTACGCATCCATCAGCAGGGCCCGCTATCACAGCGAAAGAACAGCTGGTGAAAGCTCGAAGGCCGCACAACCCTCACAAAGGTCATTTTTAGGCCATGTCCCAGAGCGGCCTTCCTGGAAGATGCGCCAACCCCACACCACAGCGCCTCCACCTCCCAGGAACCAAGGACGGAGGAAACCAACCCAGCACCACGTAACCATGGAGGTAGGTGGGTCTGGTTGCCCTTGGAACATAGTATGTGTAACTACTTCACAAGTTGGGGGCAGGTTACACTTGTTTAGGGATGCATGGAGTTCTATAACTTCTGACCTTTTCATACTGCACAGTATTCAGGGATACAAAATTGAATTTGTTGACAACTCCTCCTTCCGGTTCAACATGTACCTAGCCGAAAATTTGTGCTTTCGCAAAAAGAGAAAGTGGAAGGTCATGCAGAACTGCTTAGATTATATACTAAGGAGTGATAGAGAAAACCAAACATGAACTTCTTGAGTTTGTATCAAACATCTTCACCAAAAACAAAAACGATGGCTGATGCCGCATTATTATTGATTTGACACAACTGAATACTTTTGTGCAATACACCCACTTCAAAATGGAAACTTTTGTTACTGCTATTAAACTAGTTTCCAAAGGGTACTTCATGGCTTGCATCGACCTAAAAGATTCACACTACTCAGTACCTATACATAAAGATCACCGCAGATATTTGAAATTTATCTGCATGGGGCATCTCTGGCAGTATAAAGCGTTGCCTAATGGACTAACATCAGCCCCCAGACTATTTACTAAAATATTGAAACCAGCATTGGCTTTTCTTCGGAAACAAAACCACATTGTCATGGCATATCTCAATGACATCCTAATTGTGGGGAAAACCTTGGAATTGGCTAAATTGGCTGTCTCAACCACCAAGTTCCTATTATAAAAATTGGGGTTTATCATCCATCCAGACAAATCCAAGTTAATGCTTTCTGTGAATGGATTATTTGGGGTTCATGATTGACTCTGCTCATATGTCTGTCACCTTGCCAAGGAGCAAAGCGACAGACTTGATAGAGGCATGTAACAGCCTTGTTTGCGTCATTAAACCATCCATTTGGCAGGCTGCCAGGGTAATTGGGAAGCTCGTGGCTGCCTTTCCAGCCACACAATATGGACCATTACATTACCAAAATTTAAAAAGAGCCAAAAATTCCAGCACTCAAACTTCACGCTGGCCATTTTGACAGGCTAATGCAGTTACTGGCCAAAGCAAAATTGGAATTGCGATGGTGGATTAGCAATATTCGACATTGCTCTAATCCCATCACAGTCACAAACCCTTCAGTTGTGTTACAAACTGACACCAGCGCTCACGGCTGGGGAGCTACCGATACTACCTCCAGTTGTGGTGGTAGATGGAATACACATGAGTTAACCTTACTTTAGACACTATTAATCATCTAGAGATGTTGGGAGCGTTTCACGGATTTCTGGCTTACTGTTCAGATATGCACCATCTGCATGTTCGCCTACAAATTGGCATACATTAATCATATGGGTGGTATCAAGTCGATATCTTGTGATGAATTAGCCAATTCAATCTGGCACGTGCATAGAAAGAAACATTTGGATATCAGCTACTTACCTTCCGGGTAAGCTCAATATAGTGGTGGACACCAGGTCACGCATATTCAATGACACACCGAATGTCTGATGGACCACCAGGTATTTACTGACATTGTAGCTCGGTATGGAACGCCAGATATCGACCTTTTTCCATCCAGACTTAATCATCAGATACCAACATATGTTGCATGGGAACCAGACCCTGGGGCAGTAGCGATGGACGATTTCTCGCTACACTGGGGGGATTTGTTTTTCTATGCATTTCCCCCTTTTCTGCCTCATCAGTCGGGTATTGCTGAAAATTCAACAAGACTCCGCATCAGGTATTCTGATAGTACCCGATTGGCCTACTCAGCCATGGTTCCCTGTGGTACTCGACATGGTCTCAGAACCATGTTTTCCGATCGCCAAACGCCCGAGTTTGCTGGTACATCCTGTGATAGGGGAGAGTCATCCGCACCATGACCGCATGAACCTATTAGTTTGCAGGATTTGAAAAGACCTCTCCTGGAATTCGGATTGTCGAACCGGACCATGAATATCATCACGGCATCATGCAGAGAGTCCACCAGGAAACAGTACCTCACCTATGTCAAAAAATGGGAGGTATTTTGTACCAGGACAGACACTACTTAAAACACAGCCACTATCACGGACATACTGAAGTTCCTGGCTAGTCTACATTTTGATGAAGGCTTGAGTTATAGTGCCATCAACTGCGCCAGAAGTGCCTTATCTTCATATCTGGGAGAAGGGTTGGAAAACCATGGAGTAGGATCTCACCCCCTGGTGTTGAAACTCATGAGGGGTATTTTTAACTCTAATCCTCCCAGGCCCCGATATTCTCAGACCTGGGATATTGGGCTTGTCCTGACCCTGCTCAGAGATTTGGCACCAGTCACGTCCCTCTCACTAACCAAGCTCACATATATGATAGTGATGCTCATGGCACTTGTAACGGCGCAGCGGGTCCAGTCTCTGCACAAACTAAAAATGGATGCCATGGTATCATCTCCAAATAAGGAAACCTTTTACATTCATGTGTTACTCAAACAGAACAGGTCTGGGTCATCGGGCCTCAAATTGGAGTTCCTGGCTTATCCGGTAGATAGACGCCTATGTATAGTGACCCACCTTCTATATTACCTGGAGGTCACCAAAAGTCTCAGGGATACGGAATTGGCTCTATTGATAAGTTTTAAACGCCCTCATCACAGAGTAACCGTACAGACCATCTCAAGATGGCTCAGTGTGGTGTTAGGTGCAGCAGGGGTGGACACTGATATTTTTAAATCTCATTCTACTAGGGCTGTGGTTACATCAGCGGCGAGGATGATGGAAGTTCCTATGGACCACATCCTTGCAACGGCAGGTTAGTCCAATGAAACAACTTTCCAGCGGTTTTATAATAAACCTGTGGCCACGCCCGAGATATTTGCAGACACCATTTTAAGTTCTGTATTATCATTTTCCCCAGTTAGGGATTATTCTTATTGTTTGTTAAATAAATACATTATTGTTTTTCACCACTGTTTCAAGTCTGAAATACATTAACATACTTCCTCCATTGGGTATTATGGCAGTGTATGAGCATGGACTCGTTTCCAGGGCATGAAATCACAGAGCTTTGAAGTCTTCACGAAGTCACTCACGTGACTCCGAAGTAAAATAGTAAGATTAAATGAGAGCTTACCAGTTTGAAGTTTGATCCTTATTTTATGAGGAGTTACGATGAGGGATTTTGTGCCCTCCGCTCCCAACCCTCTATTATAAGGTCAACTGGTATGTTAGTTCTCTTATCTTACTATCTTCAGTCAACTCTACTATCTGTGATTTCACACCGCTGCTTTGAAGAATGGCGCGCATGCGTGCTGGCGGGGTCTTCACGAAATCCCTCATCGTATATCCTCATAAAATAAGGATCAAACCTCAAACTGTAAGTTCTCGTTTAATCTTACTATTAAACACTACAACCGCCAAGCAAGCTCAGAACTACATGGGGGTATTTAGTTTTGCCTTTTTGCACCAGTGAAAAGCTGTATTATTGTTTACAATACTATGTTTACATGTGTAGGAAGGAACCGCAGATGGTTTACACCAAAGATAGACACAAAATGCTGGAGTCACTCAAACGGAGTCTGAAGAAGGGTCTCAACCTGAAACGTCACCCATTCCTTTTGTCCAGTGATGCTGCCTGTCCCCTGAATTACTCCAGCATTTTGGGTTTATCTACTATGTTTACATATTCTATTGTGCTGCTGCAAGAACAATTTCATTGTTCTGTTAGGGACATATGATAATAAAATACGCAGGACAGCTCTGAGGAAGGGTCTCGACCTGAAACGTCACCCATTCCTTCTCTCCAAAGATGCTGTCTACCCCACTGAGTTACTCCAGCTTTTTGTGTCTATCTTTGATAATAAAATATCCTGACTCTTGATGCAATGGCAATTCTGCCAGTGGGATCACCTCTGTCATTGTACCATAGAGAGTAATTTCATTTTTCTGTTGCAATGACTCATGAAAACAATTCCCATTTACCAAATTACTTAAATTAGCCTCGAGGTCAGCATTCATTCAATATTATCCAATTGTTCCACAGACCAAAGCATAATCTGATGATTGTCTACATGTTTACCCACATGCAAGAGTTTTTTTAACTGTTTTACTTTGTTTTAATCCTGCACATTATTTTTATGTATATATCAGCATGCATAATTAACATTTTTGCATTATTTCAAAAATGTCCTTTCTTACCGTTTCATTATCTGACTCTTTCAACGTTTTCATTCAATGGACTTGGTTACAGGAACAGGCCCTTCAGCAACACAATGTCCATGGTGAACATGCCAAATGAAGCTAATCTCCTCTCCCTATCTTGTCTTATTTGCCTCCACCACCACCCCTAGCAGTGTGTTCCAGGCACCTACCATTCTCTGAGTGGAAAAAACTGCCCCATATATCCACCTCTCACCTAAAATACTAAGCTCCTTGATCTTTCCACGCTGTGAAAACGTTTTTGACAATTGCCTCTCACAATTTTATATACTTCTAACAAATCTCCCCTCAACCTCTGATGCTATAGAGAAAGCAATCCAAGTTTGTCTAACCTCTCCTTATAGCCAATACTGTTGAACGCAGGCTGAATTCTGGTGAGGCTTCTTATGTAACCTCACCAACTCCTCCACATCCTTCCTGGAATGACCAGAACTACCAACAAGAACTGCACATAGACTTCATTTTCTACAATGAATATGCAATCATATTTTTGTACCATCTGTTTTCAGAATCTACAAAATGTTCCTCCCCAATTATTTAGCCAGTCTAATTATAGCTTGAACTTTGAGGGCTTTATTTTTGTTTGGGGGTGGGGTTCATTTCTGTTCAGCAAAATAGAATAATTTCAGCAATTGAGGAGTTTCGTTCAATAAGATGTACCAACATTCATTCAATCAATTTCCATTTTAGTTTAATATTGTTTAGAGATACAGTGCAGAAACAGGCCCTTAAGCCCACCGATTTTATTTCAGAGTCACGTGAGTGATTCCGTAAAGAACCCCGCCAGTTCGCATGCGCGTCAGTTACGTCAGCCGCATTGGCGCAAGCACCGGACTGGCAGGGCAGCGCTCCTGCCGGCGGTAAGTTCAACCTAGAAGGTAAGTTTACCAGGGGTTTTTGTTCAAGCAGGAGCCTCTCTTCACAGAGGTTTCCTGCCAGACTTTTGCAGATGAGTGAGCCGGCTATGGACTGTGGGGAAACCCCGGTCCGACCGCGGAAGCGGATAGCTGGTAAAAGATCGGGTTTTGAGATAAGCAGCCGCTGACAAGGCAGTCAGTGGCTTCCAGCCTGCGGGGATGCCATGGAGTGGCAAGTAAGTAACGCTGGAGTCGCTGACAGTGCGGTCAGCGGCTCACAGACACGTTGGTCCCCAGGCAGGGAGTAAAATTGGTGGAAGAGAGGACTCGTTCAGCCCTATTGGACTCGGATGAGACGGGCTGCAAGGGTTTCTCTCTAATGATAAGGGTAGAGTTTGCAAGTATGCTATAGTGCTTTTTAACCCTTCACAGGTGAAGCTCTACACTACAAATTTTAATCAGTGAGACTACACTGTAATAGCGCGGGCCTATGGGATAGGGCAGCTTCATGTGTAAAAGCGCCGGCCTACTGGAGAGCCGCGCCAGCAGTGCCTGGGACAGGGCTGCTTCATGTGAAAAAGCACCAGCCTATGGGAGAGCCGCGACAGCAGCGCCTGGCACAGGGCTGCTTCATGTGAAAAAGTGCCGGTCTCTACAAGAGGTGGCGCTGGCAACGCCTGGGACAGGGTTGCTCAAGGTAACACATAAGTCTGCTATGCCCACGGAGTCGGGGGAAGATTCTCCATCAGGGCTGGATATCAAAATAATAGGCCCACAGAGTCGGGGGATGATTCCTCACTGGAGCTGGATAATGCGTTTGAATGACTATCCCAAATGCAGCAACTGTTGCATACAGTGCTACAGCAGGACACATTCCAGCAGGAGGAGTTTCAGCGCCACCCTGAACAAAAGGCGCCAGCAGCACCTAGTGCAGAGCTGCTTGATAGCACCCTCATGGATGTTGAGGCGCATGCCATGGGTCGTCTTAGCTCTGACCCCGATTCTGATGGTAAGGTTGAGCCAGATGTTCCATCTCTGCAGGCCGCACCAGCAGAGCCAGTTGACAGAGCTGCTTCAGGTCTCCCTCTTGGAGGCGGAGACCAAGACGGGTCAGTATCCTGCTGACGCCGAGTCTCAGGGTATGGCCGTGGGACATACCCCAAGGGATGAAGGTCACGTGTCAGAGGTACCTATTCCTTACAACAAAGTTGCCATCCCAGCAGAATGTTCCATTCTGGTATAGGTCCAATGGGGTCATAGTAGCATAGGTATCCTGCGGCCTGCGGCAGCGCCTGTTTAGGGCTGCCTACGAATCGCCCTCTCTGAGGAGGGGAGTGCGAAAGGTCAAGATATAACTGACTCCAGGCTCTAAAGAGGTCGATGGAACATACTGGAGCACATATGTGCCGGCAGTGAACAACGCCAACAGGGGGATGTGAGAGCCAGCCGCCGAATCCGTTATTTAGGTAAGGCCTATTCAACAGGGGAGAAAACCTGGCAGATGGATCAATTAAACCGACGGCGGGCAAAGGTTCATTATTTCAGAAAGCACCCCAGGCGCTCATCGGCAGTACGCGGTTCACTGAAGTTGGGGGCAGCATGACAACTGGGCAGAAGTTCCACGCATCCTACCAACCCTACTCAACAAGGTGGGTCTGGCACTTCTGAAACATGGGTAAGTGGACCACTCACAAGTTGTAATATTTACACTTGTTTGTACAACACACAAAGGATAAAACATCTGCTTAGAGGCACAGTACTAGCATTCCAAGCGTTTTTTTTTCGATTATGGCCAGGGTAGTCTTTCAAGATAGGCTCGGAAATTGGGCCAGAGTTGTCGTGCAAAGCACCCATGGAATAATGGCAGGGTGGCCTGTTCATTATGAAAAATGGACAACGTCGGGCAGATGAACTTTCCAAATATAAAAACTTATTTCCTGACTAACAACAGATTCATAAGGATTTCAAAGATCCATTCTATGCAGTTCCCATTACAGAACTGTATTATCAAAGACAATATAACTGTACTAATAACAGTAAAACATTGCTTAATGGGATAAACTGTTTGTTGGTCATTGGGATTTACCTTTAACTATTAATTAGCCTATGACTCCACCCTGTGGCAAGAGATTGGAGTTAATAGCAACCTGTTATAAAACTGACTTCTATTTCATGAAGAGTAATTGGCAATATAGTAGCTGTGTTTCAGCTGTGCAAATCGAGGAACTGATATCGTGCAAAGTAGCGACCTCTCAAAGGACATGTAGATCATTGTTAACAACCTTATGCTATTGTCAGCTGAAGATACCTCTAGTCACAATGGTGAAAAAACAGTATTCAGCATTGCTCCAGTAGTTTGGTCGGTCAAATTCAGTTATTACAAACTGATGCCAAGAGCTCTAAGGTGAGAAGTTCCAAATACCATCTCTAGTTGGAGATAGAGGAGATTTGCATGAGTTGCCAATTCTTCAGTTGTTGGTATCAACTAAATATATACACTAGATGCACCCCATGGGTAAGGGGCTATTGAGCGAATATACATAATCTACATGCTCAACTTCAAGTTGCTACACTACGGTGGTGGCATATGTTAGTCACATGGCAATCAAGTAAAAGTATCCTGTAATAATTTACCTAATTTTCTTTGCCACTGGTGTATCATCCAGTTCAGATCGATGACACACATAATAGCAATTGGATCTTAAAGTATTATGAAAGTATGGCTCAATGCTACATCGAATATCGACATGTTGGTTTCATGTTTATTCACTGATTGCAAAAATATGTGGCAGAACAGTGCGGAGAAATACATTCTCGCAACAAAAAGGAGGAATGTTCTTTTATGTCTTCCTACATTTTGCCTCATTAGTTCGGTGTTGAAACAGTCAACAAGACCTCGCTTTAGGTTTTCGTACTGTCTGACTGGCTAAGCAGCCATGTTGCCTGTTTTCGTCAGGCATAATAATACAACCGTATACGGTTATTCTAAAAAAGGAAAACTTTGCTGGTTCAAACTGTTGTTCAGGAAACCGGCATCTGCATAAAAAAACAATTATTGACTTACACATTCTGAATGGACTGCCTTACGGCTTAGGTTGTCACATCAGCCTATGGATGTGCTCACTGCAGAGTGCAGGGATAGCACCAAAAAAGCAGTACATTCCTATTGAGTGGTTCGGAAGCGGTTTTGTTTAATGTTAATGTTATATTTAATATGGTACAGATTACTGATGTCTTCCAGTTCATTCTTAAATGGTCTTTGACAATAATTCAGTTATAGAGCCACTACAGCTGCAGCAAACGGGAACCACTCTGTCGGTTCAACCTGGATATAGAGTTGTAAAAGAGATCTAGACACAAGTTCTCCCACTACAAGAATATGCAGTTTGGATATTGAAAATGTGTTAACAATACTTCACCAGGGGGTTCCAGCTACATCCTTAGTCATGACACTAGTATCAGCACAACGAGGGCAAACATTGCAAACGCTGTGGCTAGATAGGATGGAATTGGCTGCAGGTGCCATTACATTTTACATTTCTGATCTACACAAGCAGAGCAGACCAGGGGTGGCAGGATTTAAGATCATATTTTGGATACCCCACGGACTCACGTCTATGTGGGAGGACAGGCTTGCTATATTATATCAACGCCACGGGAATCTTAAGAAGTGTGGAATCAGCATTGGTTACAAACAACCACACAAGGAAAGGTCGGATCAGACTATTTCAAAGTGGCTGCAGCAGGTTCTGGTTTATGCAGGTATTAACACTGATGATTGTACATCTCATTCCACCAGGGCAGCATCAACATCAGCGACCAGGGCAATGGACGTTCCCATCGACCAATATCCTTGCGACCGCAGGAGGGTCAACTAAATTGATTTTTAAATTTTTACCATAGGCCGGTTACTGACCCGGGATTTTTTTCCATTATGTTTTGTGTCCACTTTAGCCTTTAGGGGAGGGAGGGGTTGTTACCAAACTGAACTCACTGTGGATTGCATGAATTAACGGAGCGACTCTGCTGGTGGATTGGAAGTGTGGCCGACACACACACACACACAGATTTTTAAAAGTATATAGATTACTAAAATATGTTCAAATTATTACTTGCGCCCTGTCAGCCTTTCCTTATAGAAATACTTAATTAAAGCAAATACATCTGGGATTATGTTTATGTCAGGATCGAAGTTGATATCCAATTTAAGATTAAGATTTGGAAAACCCGTCATTGTAAATTATGCCAGACATTTTTAATAAGTTTGCAAAAGCACGGATGCTCTTTTTGTAGGTATGACGACACAATTCTGATAAGAAGAAACACTCCATAGCCACAGCCAACAACATCAGAAAAATCTAGGATGATTCTGGCTGTTGCCACTAGTGCAGTTACAAATGGATTTGTAAGGGCTGGAATAAGCATACGTATATTCCATGAACGGGTTCTTCAGCACCTCTTGACCTTCTTCCCACTCAAAGCAATTCAAGGTTAAACAGTAATCTTCAGTGGTTCAGGGAAATTGACTCTGAAATGGTGACTCTATGGTTTGCACATTTACTCAAAATATTTCCCCTGAAGTTGCAGTGTTTCATTGAGGGACCCGTAATCACTAAAATCTTTGTAAAGTTTTATTACAATCTGAATCCAGCTGTCCAGCCCTGTCAGAATTGTGTATATTTCAATGAGATTCCCTTTCGTTCTTCTACACTCTTCTGAATACGTACCTAATTGACACAACTTCACCTCAGATGACGGAGTTGTCACCAAAAAGAAATCAGCCAGTTAAATCTTCATTCCACTCACTCCTTGTTTAGTATATCCTATTAAAAAAAAAGTGAATACTGCCCAGTCCATCACGGGACTGACCTCCCCACCATCGAAGGGATCTACAAGAGTCGCTCCCTCACAAAAGGCGTACAGCATCATCAGAGGCCCACACCACCCTGGCCACACACTTATTTCACTCCTGCCATCGGGAAGAAGGTACAGTATAGGAGCCTGAAAACTGTAACGTGCAGGTTCAGGAACAGCTTCTTCCCAACAACCTTCAGGGTATTAAACACTCCAACCTCTAAATTAGATCCAAACTATATAGACTTGGGGATATTATTTTTGACTTTGCACTCTGTTTGTATTATTTTTGACTTTCCACTATTGTTGCTTATTAATTTGTCTGTTTTTGTAGATCATCATTTAGATAATATTGTCATATGTTTTTCATACTGAATGTTATCTTTTTGTATTTATCATGCTGACTACACCTGCCTATTATTTGGCTAAGTTAACATGGATGAATCAATGTTGTAATGCTCAGGTCACATTTGGAATATTGTGTAGGAAGGAACTGCAGATGCTGGCTCTAAACCCCATATCTGAGGAAGGATATGCTGGCAGTTCTACAGCTAGAGGGTGGTGAATTCATTGCCACAGACGGTGGTGGAAGCCAAGTCATTGGGCATTTTAAAGCGGAGAATGATAGATTCTCGATTAGTAAAGGTATCAATGTCACGGGGAGAAAAAAGGAGAAGGGGTTGAGAGGGAAAAATTGATCATCCATGATCGAATGGCCGAACAGACTCGATGGGCTGAATGGCTTAATTCTGCTCCTATATCTTATGATCTTACGGAAATCCACTACCTTCTGAAAACATAATGTCAGCGTTGACGACTAGTGTGGGAATCTCACATGTGCATCCTTCCAAAATTAAGATACATTTTATACCCTTCTTTCCCCAATCTTTGCACATCCCCGATCCTGGACTTTCCACTCGTCGCTTTAATTTCACGTGTCATGTATCTTGTTGTGTTTTTATGACTGTTGACAGACCAATTTCCCTCCTGGGATAAATAAAATTCTATCATATCATATCATATATCATCGATCTTGATTTTGGAGGAAGACACATGTGGCTTGCTGAACCTGTGCAAATTATCTTGTATGAGTTGAGAACGTTTCCAAGCAATTGGTCTCCTCTCCTCCTGGCTTCGTAGAATGAGAATGGCGTGCACAGGATTCCTATTTCTCAGTGTGTTAATCGAGGGTGAATTTGTTGTTTTATCTCTTATGAATTGCCTGGCTTAGAATGTGCTACAAATTATCATCAAAATCCTCTGCCAAAAATTTGCTGTAAAGCTGATGTGTGTGTGTGTGCGGTAAAGACCATTCTGCAGGAGTTATTTTGCTAAACAGCTCACCAAGTGCCCATGTACTTGATTCAATGCAGCCTCTGATTGCACCCACATTCATAACATCCTCTCCCAGTTGCTGTCTTTCCATTTTAGTTAAATATTAATGATATCTGAACTTCTCTAGAATTGAGATTGGATTTTTTTTTTTTTTTGTGTATCTGCTCTGAAATCTGGTTTAGCAGAAATAATTTGTGTCGAGGACCAGAGAGCACTGCCTCAGAATAAAAGAATGCACCTTTAGAAAGGAGATGAAAATGAATTTATTTAGCCAGAGGGTGATGAATCTGTGGAATTTTACTTCGGAGTCACGTGAGTGATTACGTGAAGAAGTCCCGCCTGGCGCATGATCGTCGTTACGTCAATGCTGTCGGTAGGCAAAGAGCTGCAGAGCGCAGCTCCACCAGCGGTATAGGAACAGGCCCGCAGGTAAGTAGATTGAATTATTTACAGGGCGTGTTTCAAACTCTGTGGTGCTGGCGTGCAGAGCCAGCAGGAGTTGAAAGTAAAAGAGTAAAAAAAACTCCGGAGGAAAAACGGAGGTTAAAATGCGTCCCGGGTAGAAGCTCAGCGTTCGGGACGGCAGATTAGTGCGGAGCCGGTTCCGATACCGGTGGCCGTTAAAATTAACCGTAGGGAGCATTTAGTTGCTCCACAAACCAAAAGCCACGGGAAGAATCTCCAGTGGGGAGGAAAATAAAGAAGTCTGAGAGGCCATGGTTTTAGATGATTCTAATAAGGATAGTCCTCCAGACAAGAAAGCCTTATGGCTCAGAATAAATTAAATGGAGAAATACTCCAGATTATTTTTCAACCAAGGGTCTAAAAAACCCAGAATATTCCCAGGCAGGCCCTGAGGGGTTTCCATATACAAGTATATGGTGCTTTTACCACTGTGGGAATATGAACCTCGGATTGGGCTGGAGGTAGTCTCCTTCAGCAAGTCTCAGGAGTACCAGGGCAGTAAAAAACTGACCCTGAAAGTGATGTTTTGGTCATAAGTACCCACCACAAGGAATAATCCAGGTGTACTTAATGGGTACAAAGTACGATACCTGAAGGAAGCGGTGAGGCCATGGAAGGTAACCATGGTGGCCAACATTAATTGGTTTCTCACCAGCTTCAGGAGGCTGTTATGTTTGAAACAGCAGATTTATATGAAAACACTTGTGCTTTACTAGGGTTCCAATGGTGAATCCGATTAAGGCACCCATGTCTTCAATAGTGTGGAGGCACAGGGAATACGATTCCAAAGAATTTCAAGTTTGCGGGTGGCATCACTGCTTATGGGAAGCAAGTGAAAGATTGTGCAATGACCAAAATTTAAAAAAGACAAGTGGCATTGTTTTATAGCTCATGTGTTGAGCTCAATGGTATGAGAGAAAATTGCCATTCGGACCATTTTGCACTTTAGATTTGCAGGTCAATACAGATCAAGCTATGTTCAAACTCCTGGTTATTACGGAGTAAACCTGCCTAAAAACAAATCAAAGACATTGATAAAGAGGCAAAGACTATCAGCCTCATAAAACTTTTGCAAAATTGGCTGGTCCAATGTGAGGGGGATTTGATATATGGATCAAACAGAGGCAGGAGTATGGTGAGGAAGTATTTTCACCCAGCACAGCCTTATGTTAACCCATATTGTTGGGGAAGAAGGCCATCACCTGCATTTGGAGAGGTCCAAAAACTTTATTCTATCACAGAGGAAGCTTTTGTTGAACCTCCGATTGGTGGTAGATTACAGGTGTGTTATGATAAATTATATTGCATAACAGCTAATCGGTTTATATTAGATACTGTGTAAGGGTCTACAATAAAATTTTTAGAAGGAGTTGATCCACCTGTACAGAATAAACCTAATCCTAGTGTATGTTTCTGCACCTGAAAAATCTCAAATAAAGAAGAGGTAAGAAATGTATTTAGGGAAAGTGTAATGGGGAAAAAAACGGAGTAAGCATCCACAACAATTTGTATCAAATAATTCCCCAGGCAGAAGAAAGATGGTGGTTGAAGAGTCATTCTAGACATCACACACTTTAATACATTCATCCAGTATAAACATTTCAAAATGGACACCTTCAACACTGCAAGGCAGTTGTTATCAACAAGTTGTAATTGGTTACTATAGAATTGAAGGATGCGTATGATTTAGTACTAATTTATCATCATGTTCACAGGTACTTGAAAATTAATTAAATGGGTCAGCTATGGCAATTTAAGGCATTATCTAATGGATTAAGCTCAGCTTCTAGGCTGTTCACACAATGGTTGAAACCAGCACTTGCACTGATAAGGACACATGGTCATGGTTTATCTTGATGACATTTTGAATTGGCAATGCTGATCAGGAGTCAGCTGGAAAACTAGTGCAGCAACTACAAGCCTGTTGAAAGACTAGGGTCCTGATCCATCCAACAAAATCTAAGCTTCAGCCATCCCCAACAATTTACTATTTGGGGTTTGTGAGTGATTCAGTACCATGTTCAGTAAATTTACCAAGAGACAAAGTGTCAATATTACAAATGTGTGTTGTTGCTTTGTGACAAGCCTTATCCCCCCCATCCAAGAAGGAGCTTAGGTAAATTAGTAACACTATTTCTGCAGTAGAGTTGGTCCACTGCATTACCAAAAAAGCTCAAAAAAGGGCAAAAACACAAGCACTAGAAGAGTGTGCAGGCCATTTTGACAGGCCTATGCAATTGCCAAAGGAAGCTTTATCAGAATTACAGTGGTGGATTGAGCATGTTCCACAAACTGCTTAAAAACATATTAGCTCAGCAGCCAGCAGTCATTGCAAACTGAAGCAAGTATTCTCGGATGGTGGATAGCTTCTCGTTTCTTTGGGCTAAGATAAGTGTAATATCTGTTCTTATCAGGTTAATATCTGATACATCCCTTATCTAGGGGGCTATGGACAATAACACCAGGGGGTGGCAGATGGATTGTCCAAGAAACTTATTTCTCCAAACATTTGGTATTAATTATTTGGAATTGTTAGGAGCTTTTATGGATTAAAAGCTTATTGTTCTACTATGAAATATTTGCATGTCCAATTACAAGTAGACAATACCACAGCTGTGGCATATATCAATCACATGGGTCGAGTAAGATCATTATCATGTGATTATCTGGTTAACCAGATGTGGCATTGGTGTATCTTTAAGAATATTTGGCTTTCAGCTATCTATCTCAGGGAGAGACAATATTGTGGCAGACAACAGATCACAAAAATTTAAAGACAATACAGAATGGATATTAAATCCACAAGTTGAAAAACATTGTCAGTGGTATGGATTACCTGACATTGATCAGTTTGCGTCTAGATTAAATCACTAATTGCCATGGGAACCCAACCCAGGAGCAGTAGCTGTGGATGCATTCTCACTGCATTGGGGGGGGGAAATATGTTATTTTATGTTCCCCATTCTGTCTGATTAGGCAATGTCTGATGAAAATATAGCAAGACTCTGCCACGGGCGGTTTGGTGGCCCAAATCGGACACAGTCATGGTTCTCATTGATGTTTAGAATGATAATTGAACCATTTATGACGATTCCTAGCTGCAGTAATATGTCACAGAAATTCATCCATGGCATGATCATATGAATTTGTTAATCTGCAGGTTCTGACCAGACCATTACAAGAGCTTGGACTGTCGGATAGGACCATGAATGTTATAACTGCAGCTTGGAAAAAAGCATTAAAAAGAATATTTTGTTTATATAAAGAAATTGGAAGTCGTTTGTAGACAGTCAAAGATATTTTATCATACTGCTAACATATCAGATATATTGGAGTTCCTTGCTGGATTGCATTTTTGATCAGCACCTAAGCGATAGGGCCATTAATAGGGTTCATAGTACTTTATCGTCCTATTTAGGACAAATTGCTGACCATGAATCTATCGGTCCTCATCCGTTAATTTCCCGATATTGGAAAGGAATATATATTAAAATCTGCCCAAAGTAGAAATACAGAAGTTGGGAGGTCAGCATAGTTCTTACTTTGCTTAGACAATGGGCTCCAATTCTATCACTGTTTCGGAAGTTAACATTTGAAGTAATAATGCTCATGGCTTTAGTATCAGCACAAAGAGTGCAAACGTTGCAAATGTTACATAGAAACATAGAAATTAGGTGCAGGAGCAGGCCATTCGGCCCTTCGAGCCTGCACCGCCATTCAATATGATCGTGGCTGATCATCCAACTCAGTATCCTGTACCTGCCTTCTCTCCATACCCCCTGATCCCTTCAGCCACAAGGGCCACATCCAACTCCCTCTTAAATATGGCCAACGAACTGGCCTCAACTACCTTCTGTGGCAGAGAATTCCACAGATTCACCACTCTCTGTGTGAAAAACGATTTTCTCATCTCGGTCCTAAAAGACTTCCCCCTTATCCTTAAACTGTGACCCCTTGTCCTGGACTTCCCCAACATCGGGAACAATCTTCCTGCATCTAGCCTGTCCAACCCCTTAAGAATTTTGTAAGTCTCTATGAGATCACCCCTCAATCTTCTAAATTCCAGCGAGTACAAGCCAAGTCTATCCAGTCTTTCTTCACATGGAAGTCGTGCCATCCCAGGAATCAGTCTGGTGAACCTTCTCTGCATTCCCTCTATGGCAAGAATGTATTTTTCTCAGATTAGGAGACCAAAACTGTACGCAATACTCCAGGTGTGGCCTCACCAAGACCCTGTACAACTGCAATAGAACCTCCCTGCTCTTGTACTCAAATCCTTTTGCTATGAATGCCAACATTCCATTCGCTTTCTTCACAGCCTGCTGCACCTGCATGCCTACTTTCAATGACTGGTGTACCATGACACCCATGTTAGACTGTACGCATGTTAGACTGTATGCATGACATTACGTTAGACTGTATGCATGTGGCTACAGATAACATTGTCTTATATGTGTATGACTTAACCAAACAAAGCAGACCAGGAGGAGCTGGAACCAAGGTAAATTTTAAAGCATATCCTGTCGACCAAAAATTGTGTGTGGTTAAGCATTGACTCAAGATGTTGAAGTAGGCAAGAGTCTCCGTGGAGGTGAGACAGCGCTATTTATTACACACAAAAAACACATAAAAGTATCAGTACAAACTGATGGTTCTAGATAGTTACATTCTAGATGGTTAAAACAGGTTTTGGGACTCAGCAGGAGTAGACATTGAGATGTTAAAAATCACTCCACCAGGGAGGTAGGTACATCCACGGCAAAGGCACAGGACGGGCCACTCGATCAAAAAATTAGAGGCCGTAGGATGATGTAAAAGAAACTTTTCAAAGTTTACGAGAAACCAGTTCTCACGGTGTCAGGGTTGGACACGCAGTGTTGGGTTCTCTTTGATTGTGCTTTGTTTTATATTATCAATTTATATCTTTGGTTATAAATCTTCCCCTACGATAGAAGGGTTATTACTTTCATTCTTTTATAATGAAAAGACTTATTACATAAACTGAAGCAATGTTTAAAGATGTATTATTTACTCACTACTGTGTTGACTGAGCCAGAGTGTCGTATGGAATGAATCTACGACATGAAAAACACAGAGCTACAAAATCTTCACGTAGTCACTCATGTGACTCCGAAGTAAAATAGTAAGATTAAACGAGAACTTACCAAGTTTGAAGTTTGATCGTTATTTTATGAGGAGTTACGATGAGGGATTACGTGCCCTCTACTCCCAACCCTCATAAAATAACTGATCATCTGGTAGTTCTAGTCTACATTGAGCCTTACTATCTTACTCCGGCTATTGGTTCTGTGTTTTTCATGCCGCTGCTTTGATGCCGATCATGCGCCAGGCGGGACTTCTTCACGTAATCCCTCATCGTAACTCCTCATAAAATAACGATCAAACTTCAAACTTGGTAAGTTCTCGTTTAATCTTACATTAATTGCCATAGACAGCTGTGGAGACCAAGTCATTGGGTATCTTTAAAGCGGAGATTGACAGGTTCTTGATTTGTAAGGGTGTGAGGGGAGAATGGAGTCGAGGGAAAAAGGATAGATCAACCATGATTGAATGGCTGAGTTGACTTGATGGACTGAGTGGTCTAATGTGCTCCTATGACTTATGAACTTATGTATACTTCTGAGACTGGTCCAAGTTTTTCCATAATAATTTCTTCACTAAAGCAGTCGGATAGCACAGAAACGGTCCCTTTGGTCCAACCCGTATTTTCTTGCACATAATTCATTGAATTCACTGATTCAAATGATACTGTGATGTCACCGGTACCGAGGTAGAGTGAAATGCTTTGTTTTGCATGCAACCCGGTAAAATCACGCAGCAGACCTCACCTGGGCAGTACACAAGTGTCGCCACGTCTTGGTGTCGACAAAGTTACAAATGTTCACCGAACACTGTCCTATCCATTGCTGTCTGCCGCCACACATGGCAATTGCCCCCACTCTCATCCCCCTTCATTCCCGGTGCCCCCCACCACTCCGCTGCGTCCCCCACCGAGGGGTCCCCCTTCGTTCTCGGCTCGCTGCACCCGGAATACACCCGGGAACAAATATAGCTGACATATTGGTTTTATTTGATCCCACATCTGTCCATATTCCTATTGCTTTTTTTCATCACTGACCCACTGAGGAAGGGGACTAGTTAACTTTTTTTTCCAACTATGTTTTCAAAGCTCTGCACAGCATGTTAAAAGCAAAATGTAAATGTTATATAGTTAACATTTTGTTGCCAGCGGGAAGTTCCATCAGTGAAAATGAAAATGAGTTTTCCATGTGGGCAGCTTTACCAAGCTGGGAATATTTGTACATTTATCTTTACATTAGTTAAAACCGTAAAATCCTAGCCCTAAACATAATGCACAAAATTACAAATAGTGGCCTTTCAATTTGGTATAAGAAAGAATTTGCATTTTCTCGCAATGCATCGATATGCCTTTAAAATAAAACTGCAGCAAGACATATTAATTATTTTGCCCATATTCATCCATGTAAGCCGATTATTTTCCAGTGTTCAGTTTAGTTTAGCGATACAGTATGGAAACGGGTCCTTCCACCCACCAAGTCCACGCCGACCATCAAACAACCGTTCACACTAGTTCTGTTATCCCAATTTCAAATCCACTCCTTACACATTAGGGGCAATTTCATAGAGACCAATTAACCTACAAAGCCACACGTATTTGAGATGTGGGAGAAAACAGGCTCACCAGGAGGAAACCCACACAGTTACAGGGAGAACGTACGAACTTCACACAGACTGCACCCGAAGTCAGGTTTGAACACTAGCAAGTTCACAAACACTAGCAAGTTTGCGGATGACACAAAGCTGGGTGGCAGTGTGAACTGTGAAGAGGATGTTAGGAGGTGGCAGGGTGACCTGGACAGGTTGAGTGAGTGGGCAGATGCAGTAGATATAGATAAATGTGAGGTTATCCACTTTGGCGGCCAAAATAAGGGGGCAGATTATTATCCCAATGGGGAGGTCATTTAAGACTGAGGTGAGAAAAAACGTTTTCACCCAGAGCGTTGTGAAATTATGGAATTTCCTGCCACAGAGGGCAGTGGAGGCCAAGTCACTGGATGGATTTAAGCGAGAGTTAGATAGAGCTCTCGGGGCTAGTGGAGTCAAGGGATATGGGGAGAAGACAGGCACGGGTTATTGATAGGGGACGATCAGCCATGATCACAATGAATGGCGGTGCTGGCTCGAAGGGCCGAATGGCCTCCTCCTGCACCTATTTTCTATGTTTCTACGTTTCTATGAACTCGGGTCTCTGGAGCTGTGAGTCAGCAACCCTACCAGCTGTGCTGCTGTGCAGCTAAATTAAAAATGCATTTTGAGAAAATGACTCAGAATCATAGCATACAAATTCTCCGGAATCAAAGCTAAGTCATCTTTGATGAGACGATAAAAATACAGAATATAAGGCACTTCAATCATCTTGCCCAATGTGTGTAAGATTAACAGGAGTTATTTCACAGTTAATATTGTTGCAATAAAATCTGGGTAGATTATCACTCATTAATGTGGAAATATAGCAGCATGCTTTAAAAAAAAAGTTATTAAAAGTGTAGTATATCAAATGTTCCATAAGTAACAAATCTGTTGTTTAATGTCTGGTTTGCAGTAGCTTTGAAAACTCTGATTTTATGACATTTTGTTTGATAATGCTACTATGAATTGAACATTTTACAAGATTAAATGAACAAACAAGTGCAAATGTTATAATTGGTGCTATGTGTCCCTGATAATATCTTACAAAAAGGAACTATTGTAAATGGGGGAATAATGGATGTTCTGCAAGGAAGAAGCTGCAATGATAGAGTCATAAAGGAATGGAGTTAGTACAGCATGGAAACAGAGCCTTCAACCCAACTTGCCCACGCCGACCAGCATGTCCCAGCTACACTAGTCAATAGACAATGGATAATAGACAATAGGTGCAGGAGGAGGCCATTTGGCCCTTCGAGCCAGCACCGCCATTCAATGTGATCATGGCTGATCATCCCAACTCAGTACCCCGTTTCTGCCTTCTCCCCATATCCCCTGACCACTATTTAAGAGCCCTAGCTCTCTCTTGAAAGCATCCAGAGAACCTGCCTCCACTGCCCTCTGAGGCAGAGAATTCCACAGACTCACCACTCTCTGTGAGAAAAAGTGTTTCCTTGTTTCCGTCTCACCTGCCTGGCCCATATCCCCGTATTCCCATCCTATCCATGTACCTGTGAAAATATTTCTTAAATATTGCAATAGTACCTGCCTCAACCACCTCCTCAAGCATTGGCCTAGGTATCGTCTGCACCAATAAATATTCTAAAGACTCCCCCTACAGGTTCCTGCGTCATCCGATTGATTGAAATGACCACCAATCACCTGTTCCCATTAGTCCTGTTATCCCACTTTTCATCCACTCCCTACACACTAGGGGCAATTTACAAAGGCCTATTAACCTACAAACCTTTACGTCTTTGGGATGTGGAAGGAAATTGGAGCACCTGGAGGCAACCCATGCGGTTACAGGGAGAGTGTGCAAACTCCATACGGACAGCACCCAGGGTCATGATTGAACTCGGGTCTCTGCCACTGTGAGGCAGCAGCTCTACCAACTGTGCCACTGATGTGATGTCTAAGGGTTTGAATAACACTACAAGATATCCATTGCAAACTCCAAATACAACAATCGAGGGACAGGGATGTTGAACGACAGGGAATGGAAACCTTTGGGTCAACTAAGGATCAGTGGGCAGGTAGCTGGAGTTTGAGGTCTGAAGCATGAACATTAAATTTAAGCCTGTCTTGTAACAAGGGAGGCAGAATGGGGGCCTGAAGAGAACCGGTAAGTGAAAAAGGGGCCTCCCCAAGTGGGATGTCCAGCTCAGACCTGCCCCAGCTGGACCAGTTTACAAACATGTGGTTATTTTGCAAGTGGTAACATGGGGGACATTTCTAACAATGGGCCAACTTTCCCAGACAAGCATCTATGATTGCGCTGCAGGGGGAATCGCATCATTCCAAAGCATGGACACAAAATGCTGGCGTAACCCAGCGGATCAGGCAGCATCTCTTGAGAAAAGGAAAAGGTGACGTTTCGGGTTGGAACCCTTCTTCAGACTGGTTCCCACCCGAAACGTCACCTATTCGTTTTCTCCAGAGACGCTGCCCAACCCGCTGAGTTACTCCAGCATTTCGTGTCTACCTTCGGTATAAACCAGCATCTGCAGTTCCTTCCCACACATCATTACAAGCAAGATTGGTGCAGATATCATCAAGTCACTGTCACAACCTGATTAAATTATCAGAGAGGTGTGATTTGACTACAAAATGTTTTAATCACATTCTGCTCTGCAAATAATTAATTTCCAGATGTATAATGCTGAAACAACCTCAAAACCACTTTTCACAGTTCTAGGTCATCAACTTCTTATGTTTTTTGAAATGTGATCGCTGGTGTTTAGTGTTAAACACAACCCTCTGCGCACAAGTTAGCACCAATAGCAAATGGCACAAACAGCCAGTTAATATGCGGTTCCTTGCCAGTTCCAATTGAGGGGGACATGGCGGACACAATACTGAGATGTCCAATCCCATCACACAAATTAGAGTCTCGACCCGAAACGTCGCCTATCTCCTTCGCTCCTTAGATGCTGCTGCACCCGCTGAGTTTCTCCAGCTTTTTGTGTAACCCACACAAATTAATCCGTTCTTTTGTCATCCTTCTCCACTTTGAGAAGCTTCTCCAATCATGCTCTACAATCAAGGATGGCACATGTAGAGCATGATTGGAGAAGTAGGAAAAGTAGAACTCATCCAGCTAGAGTATAACCCGTCAAGGCTCTCAGAGCTGTGCACCACCACAAACAAAGTAACATGAACACATGTGCTGCAAGCCACATAAAATAAAATATTACAAGAGGCTACCAAGATGATGTAATGTAAAATACAACCAAATCTCATGCAGTAGCATGAGATTTGGTTGTATTTTAAATTACATCATCTTGGTAGCCTCTTGTAATGAGTATTCTAATAATCTTACACAATGGACAGCACAGTAGCCAAGTTGTAGAGTTGTTGCTTACCGAAGCCAAATTAACCTGCAAACCTAAGATAGACAGAAAACGCTAGAGTAACTCAGCGGGACAGGCAGCATCTCTGGAGAAAAGGAATGGGTGACGTTTCACGTCGAGACCCTTCTTCAGACTGAAAGTTACAGGAAAAGGAAACGAGAGATATAGATGATGATGTAGAGAGATAAAGAACAATGAATGAAAGATATGCAAAAAAGTTACGATGAAAAAGGAAACAGGCCATTGTTAGCTGTTTGTTGGGTGAGAACAAGAAGCTGGTGCAACTTGGGTGTGGGAGGGATAGTGAGAGAAGGAATGCCGGGGTTACTTAAAGTTAGAGAAATCAATATTCATAACGAAGATAGACACAAAAAGCTGGAGTAACTCAGCGGGACAGGCAGCATCTCTGGAGAGAAGGAATGGGTGATATTTTGGGTTGAGACCCTTCTTCAGACTGAAAGTCATGGGAAAGGGAAACGAGAGATATAGATGATGATATCGAGAGATATAGAACAATGAATGAAAAGATATGCAAAAAAGTAACGATGATAAAGGAAACAGGCCATTGTTAGCTGTTTGTTGGGTGAAAACGAGAAGCTCGTGCGACGGGTGGAGGAGGGATAGAGAGAGAAGGAATGCCTGGGTGACTTGAAGTTAGAGAATTCAATATCCATACCACTGGGCTGTAAGCTGCCCAAGTGAAATACAAGATGCTGTTCCTCCAATTTGAGTGTAGCCTCACTCTGACAATGGAGGAGACCAAGGACAGAAAGATCAGTGTGGGAATGGGAAGGAGAATTAAAGTGTTTAGTGAGCGGGGGACCAGGTAGGTCCAGGCAGGCTGAGCGAAGGTGTTCAGCGAAACAATCGGCCAGTCTACGTTTGGTCTCACCAATGTATAAGAGTCCACATCTTAAACAACAGTTACAGTAGATGAGGTTGGAGGAGGTGCAAGTGAGCCTCTGCCTAACCTGAAAGACTGTTGGGGTCTCTGGACAGAGTCAAGGGAGGAGGTACTGTATAGCGACAGGTGTTGCATCTCCTGCGGTTGCAGGGGAAGTACCTTGGGAGGGGGTGGTTTGGGTGGGATGGGATGAGTTAACCAGGGAGTTGTGGAGGGAACAGTCTCTGCTGAAGGAGGAAAGGAGTGGAGATGGGTAGATGTGACTACTGGTGCCAATGGAGGTGGATAAAATGTCATAGGATTATATGCTCTATGTGATGGCTGATGGGGTGAAAGGCAAGGACTAAGGTGTCTCTGTCTCTGTTGCGACTAGGGGGAGGGGGAGCCAGGGCAGAGCTGTGGGGATCCATGGAGACATGTGTGATGACCGCATCTTTGATGGGCTTGGGGAAACCCCATTACCTGAAGAATGAGGTATGGAACACCTCATCTTGGGCGCAGATGTGGTATAGCTGGAGGAATTGGGAGTAGGCGATAGTCTTTGCAGGAAGCAGGGTGGGAAGAACTACAAACCTGTACGCCTTTGGAGTGTGGGAAGAACCGGAGCGCCTGGGGGAAAACCATGCGGCCATGACGAGTATGTACGAACCCCATACAGACAGCAACCATAGTCAGGATTAAACCTGGGTCCCTGGCACTGTAAGGCAGCAACTCTACTGCTGCCTGAAGAAGGGTCTCGACCCGAAACGTCGCCTATCTCCTTCGCTCCTTAGATGCTGCTGCACCCGCTGAGTTTCTCCAGCTTTGTGTACCCTCGATTCTCCAGCATCTGCAGTTCCTTCTTTAAAACTCTACTGCTGAGTTGTATCTCATTGGATGATAACCTGTTCCCTCACATCATCAAACTTATAAGCCAGTTTTCTTGATAATGTAATCAATGTTCAATTTTGTACTAAAATATTGGATAATAAATCAACGAAAATAGATAAAATAAAAGGATGCTACATTTCAAATCTCATTGTCACTAATCATTTAGAATGGAGTATATTGTTCCATGGTCCCAGTAGCTGGCTATGCAGTGATACAAATTACATGGGAGATTATTCCTCGTCTCTTATTAACACAATTAATTAAAAATACGAAACAATATGATAAGTGTGCACTTGGCTTGCTGCCTCAGGGAAAGATAAGCTGAATGTTAACTGTACCATAACTTTATTTTTATGTTAGAATATATTTAGAGTCTTCGTAACTTTAAGTCATTTGTTGTAACAATATATAATATTGGCATTATATTATCCAATTGCCCACAGACTGCATATTTTAACAAAGCACTTCAGGGTTCGCGATATTAACTGGACAAATCTATCTCTTCTTTGCCCTTGGTTTTTAATAATGTTTAGCACCATGAGTTCTCCTGGGGCACCAGATATTCTGCCATTTGCTTTATTGCTTTTATGTTTTCAATCTGGAGCAAAATGTTTTTTTGTACAAAGTTAACAAATGGAAATACATTAGCCATGAAATTCTGCCCTGCTCAGGTGTCGATTGGTTTTTAATTTTATAGATGATGCATGTACGCTAATATTTAGTGTGATTTGTACCAGGTGGAATATTGGTAAAGCTCAAAGCGCAGAATGCTCCCACACGTCAGAAATAAGTAGGCTCATTAAGATGCAATCTGCCAACTAGAATCAATGCTGTGAAAATTGGGATTCACTGCTGCAATTGATTGCATGTTCGACTTTCAACTTTCACTGTGAATCCAGCATACAGCAGCAAAAAGGCTCTAATTAAAGGAATCAACAAGTAACTGTAGCCTGTATCAGTCATTCCATCTTCTCCCTGCACCCGTCCAGCAGAAGGTACGGAAGCTTGAGAGCCCCCACCACCAAGCTCAGGAAGAACGTCTTTCCTCTGTTATCAGGCTTCTGAACGGTTACCTTTTCAAGGATAACGAGTGACAAACAATAAGTGATTCTCATGTCCAAAAAAGTGAATGCAGATAATGCTCGTTATAATGGATAATATAGGACATATAGGGGGTGGGGAAATGGTGTTTGTTATTGCCGATTGTCCTCTATAACCGAGTATGGGATTCACCCCAATCACCGAGCTGTCATTCAATTTCAAAATCCATTTTAACGGCTAAAAATGTGCTTTTGTTACTGCAAGCTGAAAATACTAAAGGCTGTTTGCGTCATTGTATAATGGAGTATCAGTCCACAAGTGTCGATCGAAGCAATTGCTTGTCAATTTTAATGGTCTCCCGCCGTGCAGCTCGCAGCCGGGGTTCTTAAAGCGTCTGTGGCGTCTTGAACTGGATCCCAAAAGGCAAAAGCACACCTCCAGCATTGTCATCTATTAAAACTGTCAGGCTTTTGAAACCTTCTGAAATTCATTGGTAGTTCCAA
Organism: Okamejei kenojei; assembly: GCA_035221665.1. Lineage (NCBI taxonomy): Eukaryota > Metazoa > Chordata > Chondrichthyes > Rajiformes > Rajidae > Okamejei > Okamejei kenojei. Next base: position 15,577,751 of record CM069141.1, on the reverse strand, counting down.
AGCATTTAAAAACCATTAAAAGTCAATTAAATCATTTTAAAATGTCAAATGTATTAAAAATTAAAATAAATACTTAAAAATTAAATGCTTTTAAATAATTAAAAACTTTAAAGCATTCACAATTAATTCATCATTGGCAGTCACTCGAAACGAGTATGACTGTCCTCTCCTGAGGACACCCACCACGGCAAGGTGACAAACCACGGAGAAGACAATGAATTAACTTTGTAATACTACCTTCTTCCTCACTGTTGCTCCTCTCCACACTGCCTTGCTTCAGTTCATTCCACAGATTCTGCAGGGTTTGCACAGTGGAAAACTTAATAGGTTCAGATTGCCCACAGAACTCCATGTAGGGTCTTACGTCAGATATGCAGCCTTGAAATCCGGCAGAGCTTGGCCATTTGGTTGAGCTCATCTACATTCATGCATGAATCCTGTTATCTGTTTACACTTGTTTGGGGAGAAAGTAGGTATTCAGGTATAACAAAGCCTGCAAGGTCATCCTCACGAACATCTGGAGAAGACCCAAAATTGTTCCTGGTCTGTGACAATCACACACTCAAGGAATTAACAAGGGCGGCACGGTGGCGCAGCGGTAGAGGTGCTGCCTTACAGCGCCAGAGACCCCGGGCTCGATCCTGACTACGGGTGTTGTCTGTGCAGAGTTTGTACATTCTCCCCGTGACCTGCGTGGGTTTTCTCCAGGATCTCAGATTTCCTTCCACACTCCAACACTTTGTAGGTTCGTTGGCTTGGTGTAATTGTAAATTGTCCTTAGCGTGTGTAGGATAGTGTTGGTGTGCGGGGATCACTGGTCGGCATGGTTTCGGTGGGCCAAAAAACCCGCTTCTGCACTGTATCTCTAAAACTAAAAACAAAAACTAAATATCTTCACTCAATGTCACAAGTTCCTTCATTATAATCTCCAGGACCGTCCCAATGGGAGAAGGGGTCATCGGAACTTGTAACATTGTGGAAGGAATGGCCCTAGGAATTCTGAACATTGATCACTGTACCCAGTAAGATGGATATTAGATCATCCCAGACTATTGTGCCTTCATGCAACAAATTGAAATCACTGATTTATCAGAATATCGCAGAGGATGTAAAATGCTCATGACTGATTTATAATTATTTGCTGAGAGCTTTAACTTGCAAACACTTTTCATTTTATATTTTAAAAAAGTTGTATGTTCAGGGATATAAGGAGAATGCCCAATTTCTTCTTTTTTATAAATAGACCCTATTTAAGTGCAATTAGTGCCTTCCTGGGTCATAACTGCTTGGATACAATTGCATGCACTGCCCCAAAAGGGAATTTTATAGCAAAGCTCAGACTGGGCCAGAATTTCTGGTCAATTGGGAAGCTATGATCCCTGCCATCCTGTTGTTAGGACATGCGCTACCAGTGCAGGCATCTTAAGATGCTGGAGAAATACCACCAACATTGCATCTGAAAAATTCACTGGAAGGGAAAATGAACTATTCCCATGCCAACATTCCCAGTATTGAAGATTCAATTGTGCATTGTTGGCTGTGGGATCGGTGATAACGAGTTATTCCAGACAGTGGAATTCAACAGGATGACAGTAAAACGAGTATGAAGACTACGATAGGGGAGGGGCAGAGAAAGAGGGGATGCAAAGGTTATTTGAAGTTGGAGAGATCAAGATTCACACCGCTGGGTTGTAAGCTGCCCAAGCGAATTATGAGGTGCTGTTTCTCCAATTTCCATTGGGCCTCACTCTGACAGTGAAGGAAGCCCAGGACAGAGTATGGGAATGAGAAGGGGAGTTAAAGTGTGCACTGAGTGACTGAGCCACCAGCCCAAGAATCCATTCAGCCCACAATGTCCATACTAGCCCTCTGGAAACCAGTCCCTTCAGCCCACAACACCCATACTAGCGCTCCAGAAAGCCCCCCCCCCTCCCCCCACACTGGCCACCAATATTGGAATTGGTGGAGAGGTGGAATAATGCGTTGGGGGACCAGCCCTCCTGTGTGATGTTGGGACCCAACTGGTCCCACTTAATCTAGTAATATACATTGTTGTAGAGAGGTTCAATTATTTAGCACCAAACTGAATTTGTTTTGCATTGAAAACACCATACGTTACCTTGAATAAAACATAAATAAACATTAATGTCTATACACAAGCTTATTGCAAATATTCTATGCTACCTTCTATGCGAAAGGCTTTTAAAAATATATACTAGACCAAGTGGGACCCGTTGGAACCCTGTCACATGGGAAGCCTGGTCCCCCAGCGTAACCCGTTCCCCCAACGCAATATTCCACCACTCATCCATAGCCCCCACGGGAGGCCTGGTCCCCCGACGTAACCCATTCCCCAACACAATATTCTACCACTCACCGGTTCCCCCATCGCAACCCGTTTCCCCAACGCAATATTTCACCACTCACCCATAGCCCCCAACTGCGCAAGGGTGGCTAATTTCCCTGTAACAAAATTTTGTTCAGACCGAAAGGTCTGAATGACAATAAAGGATACTTTACTTTACTACTTTACTTATTCACCCTCCCTCTTTTTAAAATAAAATAAAAAAGCAAATTGCACGTGCTGCCAGGAAATAAAAATCCAATTGGACTTGCTTCCAGGACTCAGAGTCCTGGGGTTTGCAACATTGTAGTGAGCAGGGCTACAATCCCATTGTGACATCATAGCTGTACCTGCCAGTGCAGATGGAAGAACATTTTCTCAGTGGGATTTTGTAAAGTTAAAAAAATGAATAACTTGTAAAATATAACATAAATCTGAACGAAACTTTGATACACCACACCACAGGACAATGGTGTGTGAGGTGGTCCACATTGTAGCGCTGTTGTGTACCGTTTTGGCATAATTCAGGGCACGACAGACACACGCGGACATCCACACAGACAAGATGAGAGTTATAGTAATATACAGATTATCGTAGAATGTCCTCTGATTATATGACCGCCCGATATTGAAAAAAAAACTCCCAAAATATCAGTAAATTCAAAAGACCGATGTACATACATACATTTACAAACTACAAATGACAGAACTAGTTTCCCTTCTCTTCACCTTTAGTGATTGTTCTTTCTTAATAGTCTGATGTGCTTTTGATGCCATTCATTACAATTCGTATCGTGCTTTTGGCTTATTTTCCAACTTATGGACAAAATCAACTCTCATACAGTTCAAAATTATACATAGACTTCAAGGAAAAAAAATACACAGTATATATCCAAATATTTCTCCTACTTGTGATTAATGTCACTCCTCAGATGCTAATCTTTTTCATAACTTTGTATCGTGCCCTAAACGCCTGATAGAAACATAGAAACATAGAAATTAGGTGCAGGAGTAGGCCATTCAGCCCTTCGAGCCTGCACCGCCATTCAATATGATCATGGCTGATCATCCAACTCAGTATCCCGTACCTGCCTTCTCTCCATACCCTCTGATCCCCTTAGCCACAAGGGCCACATCCAACTCACTCTTAAATATAGCCAATGAACTGGCCTCAACTACCCTCTGTGGCAGAGAGTTCCAGAGACTCACCACTCTCTGTGTGAAGAAAGTCTTCCTCATCTCGGTCTTAAAGGATTTCCCCCTTATCCTTAAGCTGTGACCCTTGTCCTGGACTTCCCCAACATCGGGAACAATCTTCCTGCATCTAGCCTGTCCAACCCCTTAAGAATTTTGTAAGTTTCTATAAGATCCCCTCTTAATCTCCTAAATTCCAGAGAGTATAAACCGAGTCTATCCAGTCTTTCTTCATAAGACAGTCCTGACATCCCAGGAATCAGTCTGGTGAAACTTCTCTGCACTCCCTCTATGGCAATAATGTCCTTCCTCAGATTTGGAGACCAAAACTGCACGCAATACTCCAGGTGTGGTCTCACCAAGACCCTGTACAACTGAAGTAGAACCTCCCTGCTCCTGTACTCAAATCCTTTTGCTATGAAAGCTAACATACCATTCGCTTTTTTCACTGCCTGCTGCACCTGCATGCCTACTTTCAATGACTGGTGTACCATGACACCCAGGTCTCGCTGCATCTCCCCTTTTCCTAATCGGCCACCATTGTATCGTGCCCTAAACTCACTTCTTTCTGGTCTGATATATTTAAGAATATCTCAGACATTCTTAACATCCCATTCAACCCAGAGCCCTTATTAATCATCTTTGGGGTATCTGAAACATTAAGACAACTCACAACTGCTCAACCACAATTTCTCTCCTACTGTCTCATTACGGCAAAGAAACTAATGCTCATGTCATGGAAAAAAACAACAGCTACCAATTTCAGAATGTGGCTTCATGACTCGACCAGTACATTACATTTAGAAAGAATAAGTTATGTTCTAAAGGATAGAGTCAACCAATGTAATAAAATCTGGCAAACATTTATGTCATTTCTTGCACAGAAGAATATTGACACTAAACCTATCTGCAATCTAAACCATCCATTTTAATGAAATTATAAGGGATAGAAGTCAAGAGAGTTAGAAGCTTTAGAACCAAGAGTCTTCACAAAGAATTATCATACTGAGCTGCTCCCTATGTACTGTAATCACCTTCTGCACTTTACCTATGTATTTATTTATTTTAATTTTTATTATTTACTTTTTCCCCTCTCTCATTATTTATTTATTAATTCAAATTTTAAATCTTGTTTTTATAAACATGACCGTCCATATTGTATACATAATACAAAAATGTTCTGTTTTGATATGTGCATTTGGAAAAAAAATGAGCTTGGATATGGCAACATAATCTGTACCCATTTTTTGATGGATCAATAAAATGTATTAACTTAAAATCAACTGAATGATATCTGTGAAAACAGAGTCCATTTGTTACCTGAGAATGGCTTGCATTGTCTAGAATCCAATTTTTTTTCAGTGTAACGCATTTGAGGATTGTTTCTATCACTCTAAAATGTCAGTCTCTAGATGTGCAAAGCTGGTAGAGACATACCCCAAAAGACTTGCAGCTGTAATTGCAGCGAAAGGTGGTTCTACAAAGTATTGACTCAGGGGGGCTGAATACTTTTGCACGCCACACTTTTCAGTTATTTATTTGTAATAAAATTTGGAAACCATGTATCATTTTCCTTCCACTTCACAATTATGCACCACTTTGTGTTGGTCTATCACATAAAATCCCAATAAAATACATTTACGTTTGTGGTTGTAACGGGACAAAATGTGGAAAAGTTCAAGGGGTATGAAAACCTTTGCAAGCCACTGCACTACAACCAGCTTTTCATGTTAGGACATTGATCAGTATGTCTGATATGTTGTTTTTTAATTGTGTTTTTCTAGCAGGGTGGGACGGTGGTGCAGCGGTCGAGTTGCTGCCTTAAACCCCTGTCTCACTGTGCGAGTTGGCCCACGAGTGACCCCGAGTTTTCACTCGTGGTGATCACGTAGCGGGAACGTCGGAACTCGCATGAGCAACTTATCGACTCGTGGCGCTAACGGCAGGTACTCGGGAAACTTGTTAACTCGTGAAAAAAATCAAACATGTTTGATTTTTTCCACGAGTCAAATTAACTGTTCAAGTTAAAAATGGAAACATTTAAACTCGTTGTAATAACGTAGTGGCCCCGTGCGTTTATCTTAGTGTCTCGTGAGTCTACCGTGGGAACTTTAATAATCTGTTCTTTTGCTCAAGTAAAGACTGAACCAAAGATAGACACAAAATGCTGGAGTAACTCAGCGGACCAGGCAGCATCTCTGGAGAGAAGGAATAGAGTCGAGACCCTTCTTCAGACTTACCCGAAATGCCACCCATTCCTTCGCTCTAGAGATGCAGCCTGTCCCGCCGAGTTACTCCAGCATTTTGTGTCTATCTTCGGCCTTTCTGCCACTTGTCCTTTATTACTGAGGCGCCTGCCCCGTGGCTTCACTCTGTCTCAATGAACGGCTTAAAGACCTGCCGAAGGGGCAAGTCTGGGGTGGTGGGTGGGATGTGTCCACGTGTGATGCTCCATCCACCCCCCCGGGGCCGAGATTGTGGGATTGGGAAGGAACTGCAGATGCTGGTTCACACCGGAGATAGACACACACAATGCTGGAGTAACTCCGAGGGACAGGCAGCATCTCTGGAGAGATGGGATGGGTGAGATTTCGGGTCGAGACCTTACTTCAGACTTCTCCAGAGATCCCGCTGAGCTTAGTCCAGTAGTTGGTGTCTATCCCGGTGGCGGGGGAGCCGGGCTTGGCCGACCCGCCGCCTCTACTTGCCGGTCAGTCCGGTGATCATCGCCCTCCGCCCGGGATGCAGCGGAGGTTTCCATCCGGTGAGTTGTCCAGCGCTCACGGTGGACGAGGGAGGACAGCAATAGGCCAGGTGAATGAATACAGCACATAAATGAGTCGACCTTTAATATTTTTTGATTTTATGTTTTAATTTACAAGCTGCTTCAAGCGAGGCAAGTTTTATTTTCAGTCCGAAGAAGGGTCTCGACCCGAAACGTCACCCATTCAACGAAAAAGCTGGAGTAACTCAGCGGGTCAGGCAGCAACTCTGGAGAGAAGGAATAGGTGACTTTTCGGGTCGAGATCCTTCTTCAGAAGACGAGCCCTTATCCAAAACGTCACCTTCTCCAGAGATGTTACCTGGCCCGCGTTACGCCAGCTTGTTGCGTCTGCCTTCCGTTTCTGCCCCTAAAGCCTTGGGATCGTTGCCCTTTGTGTTGGCGTGGAGGGGGAGGGGGCTATTGTGCTGCTTGAATGCCCCCTGCTATCATAGGGACAGGGAAACACAGCGGCTTTTGAGGCTGGTGGGCAATCACTACCAAAGTGTCTGCCTGCAGTCAGCACTCCTCTCCTACACATGTCTCCCGCGCTAACCATCCCGCAGAGAATGATCCCAGCACCCAAGAGCCTTGTCGGGTCCCGGCGGCCGCTCAATGTCAGTCACCCAAGCTGCTTCCTTCCTCTGAAGTGGCGGCCAGTCCTGCTGTCTGTGTGTATCTGTGTGTGTGTGTGTGTGTGTGTGTGTGTGTGTGTGTGTGTGTGTGTGTGTGTGTGTGTGTGTCTCTGTCTGTCTGTGTGTATCTGTGTGTGTGTGTGTGTGTGTGTGTGTGTGTGTGTGTGTGTGTGTGTGTGTGTGTGTGTGTGTCTCTCTCTCTCCCTCTCTGTCTATCTGTGTGTATCTGTGTGTGTGTCTGCTGTCGGGTCCCGGCGGCCGCTCAAAGTCACCCGAGCTGCTTCCTTCCTCTGAAGTGGTGGCCAGTCCTGCTGTCTGTGTGTATGTGTGTGTGTGTGTGTGTGTGTGTGTGTGTGTGTGTGTGTGTGTGTGTGTGTGTGTGTGTGTGTGTGTGTGTGTGTGTGTGTGTGTGTGTGTGTGTGTGTGTCTCTCTCCCTCTCTGTCTATCTGTTTGTATCTGTGTGTGTGTGTCTGATGTCGGGTCCCGGCGGCCGCTCAAAGTCACCCGAGCTGCTTCCTTCCTCTGAAGTGGCGGCCAGTCCTGCTGTCTGTGTGTATCTGTGTGTGTGTGTGTGTGTGTGTGTGTGTGTGTGGTGTGTGTGTGTCTGCTGTCGGGTCCCGGCGGCCGCTCAATGTCAGTCACCCGGGCTGCTTCCTTTTTTAAAATTATTTAAAATAGAGATCCATTGCAAAAAAAGTATTTAAAAACATAAAACAACAAGAAATGCTTGGTTACTGGAGGATGCGCATTTTCCCATTGTAGGTCATATCAATAGATGCCGCCGCGCTGAAATAACTCAAAACCACAGGATGGAGATGTATTTTAACATTGTTGCTTTATTAAAACATACCTTCATTCATGGTTGGCTCAAGAGTAACGGGAGAGGAACTTGCTAACTCGGGAGAGGAACTAGGAACATCGCAGCAATGACATACCCGTGGGAACTCGGTTACACACTTGATCATAAACTTGCAGTCTCGTGCACAGCCACGAGTCTGTCACTCGGGGTACCTCGTGGGTCAACTCGCACAGTGAGACAGGGCCATTACAGCGCCAGATACCCGGGTTCGATCCTGACTACGGGTGCTGTCTGTACGGAGTGTGTACGTTCTCCCCGTGACCTGCGCGTTTTTTTCTCTGGGAGCTCCGGTTTCCTCCCACACTCCAAAGACATACAGGTTTGTAGGTTAATTGGCTTGGAACAATTGTAAATGCCCCTAGTGCATGTAGGATAGTGCTAGCGTATGGGGATCGTTGCTCGTCATGGACTCATTGGGCCAAAGGGCCTGTTTCCACATTGTATCTCTAAACTAAACTAAATCATTTCTCCAATCCCCAACAATTTAACTTGTATAAAGCCATTTGAAGCTATATTTGGAATGATTTGATCAAAGAGCACTGTTGTTTTTCAACACCTCGTTGGTATAATTTCATATTTGTACCCGAGCTGAAATATAGCATGAATAGAGCTTGATGTTCCTAGTAGATCCCTAGCTGAGTATTGTTTGGCAAGTTATTGATGAGTAAGCACCACCTATTCTCAGTTTCTATGATCCCTTCTATCAATTTATCAATGACCGATAACAGGACTGACTGGAGTTACTCTGCAACTTTCAAATAAAGATTTTTTTTAAATCATCCCTTGGTTATATTTGACTAGCTTCATAAAGCGACCTGGCAAAGGAGGCTGATGAGTCTATCGCACTTGTGCTGGTTCCATGGTAGAATTACCAAATTAATTAAACTCTGAATCTTTGGCCTTAGCTCTGTAATTTCTTTAATTTTCATATTGTATCTAGTTTTGTATTATATCTGCATTGACCACCCTCAAAACAATGACAACGCAATGTGTGAAAAAAGCCTTCCTGATGCCTCTAAACCTTCTACCACTCGCCTTAACTATGTCCACTAAATTACACCTGTCTGTCTGCCTCCTTCACTAGACCTTTAACACAATGTTACTCCGAAACATTGTTTATTATATTTCCAAACTTTATATTATCTACAAGCTTTGTAGTTGCGTATTTACCCAAGTCCAGGATATTAAAATAATAATCAATGAGTATAATATCCTAATTCTGCCCCCGGCAACAAATGATTACAATCAATGGATGCTACAGAGGAGATTTACTAGACTGTTGCCTGGGTTTCAGCACCTAAGTTACAGAGAAAGGTTGAACAAGATAGGTCTTTATTCTTTGCAGCGCAGAAGGTTAAGGGGGGACTTGATAGAGGTCTTTAAAATTATGAGAGGGATAGACAGAGTTGACAGGGATAAGCTTTTTCCATTGAGAGTAGGGAAGATTCAAACAAGAGGACATGATTTGAGAATTAAGGGACAAATGTTTAGGGGTAACATGAGGGGGAACTTCTTTACTCAGAGAGTGGTAGCTGTGTGGAATGAGCTTCCAGTGGAAGTGGTGGAGGCAGGTTCAATTTTATCATTTAAAAATAAATTGGATAGGTATATGGACGGGAAGGGAATGGAGGGTTATGGTCTGAATGCAGGTAGATGGGACTAGCAGACCTCCCAACATTTGATTGTCAAAATTCATAATATTTCCCCTCAAAATTCATATTTTTTAAATGAAAATTCATAATATGTTGCGGCGCCCTATTCGGGGTCCCATGTCACAAATTCTAAATTGTGAAGAAGTATTTTAAATGCCAAAATGTGAAAAAGGTACATGTATGCTGAAACATTTATAATTCTTTGTTAAACTTTGATAAACTTGGCACTAGACTCACCTTAATTTCTCTCACTTGGGGTTGTTGCCGGCGGCTATGCGCCTGCGCACTGGTGCAGATCAGCGGGCTGCCGGCGGGCGGGTGCGGCACATGCGCACTTGGCCAGGTTGCCGGCGGGTCTGCGCCTGCGCACTGGGTGGGGGTGGGGGGGAGGCCCGGTGATGGGGCTGCCGCGAGCGGCCGGCTGGCGGCAAGAAAGTGCCGCTGATCGCGCGGGCCGGCGCCGCCCGGGCTCTGGGCCGAGCGTGGCGTGGCTCGAAATGGCGCCAGGCCCGGCAACCCTCCCCCACTGCGCACGCGCGGCCACTGGGGCCCGGCAACCCTCCCCCACTGCGCACGCGCGTCCACTGGGGCCCGGCAACCCTCACCCACTGCGCACGCGCGGCCACTGGGACCCGGCAACCCTCCCCCACTGCGCACGCGCGGCCCACTAGGGCCCGGCAAAGTGCTGCTGATCGCGCGGGCTGGCAAACCGGGGACACATGGCGCCGGCGTTCACCACGGGAGGAAGAATTTAGCGGGATAATTAGGGTACAAATCGGGATGGCGGGAAGGGAACCTAAAAAGCGGGAATATCCCGCCAAAAGCGGGATAGTTGGGAGATGGGACTAGATGAGATTAAGTGTTCGGCACGGACTAGGGCCGAGATGGCCTGTTTCCGTGCTGTAATTGTTATATGGTTATATGGTTAGGACCAGATACTGGGGTGGTCAGATAATGCTTCCTTATCATTTCCAGGGCGTTAGCCAAGAAATTTGATAATCCCCTCACTCATCAATTGTATTTATTGCTACGAGACTCAATGAAACCTCACACTCTTTAAGGGAGAAAATATAGTTAATTGTCACCTCCCCACACCATGCAGGTTTAAATTCATTATTGTCACGTGTACCGACGTGCAGTGCAAAGCTTTGTTTTGCATGCTATCCAGCAGATCAGAGGCAGTATGAAGTGTAGATGGAGTGAATGGTGGGTGAGTGGTTGCACTACAACTCTGCACCTGCATTGCTATAATAGCAAATTCCAGATAAGGGGCTGTTCCAAGAAAGACAAAAGCAACAGGTTTTCAGATACCCTTCAAGTGGCATCCTGGCCAGACCTCTTTCTTTAACATCCCTGGTTTAAAATTATGCAATCACCAACTTCATCATAGTATGCAACCACTATCATAATGATCTTACTTATAAAATGTTACCTTTATCCTCCTATCTTATGAAACAATCTAAAACTTGTTAGGAAAATCTTAGGAAAAGTAGCCCTTGAACTCAACATCCTGACTCAAAGGTTTTCATCACCGTCCATATCTCTCGTTTCCCTGATCCCTGACTAGTCTGAAGAAGGGTCTCGACCCGAAACGTCGCCTATCTCCTTCGCTCCTTAGATGCTGCTGCACCCGCTGAGTTTCTCCAGCTTTTTGTGTAACCCTCAAAGTTTTCAAAGGTCTTTTATTGTCACATGTACAGTAATATGCAAATTACCACACAGACGTACGAAAAATGCAACAAGACACACAACTACATAAAAGTTAACATAAACTAGGTATGTTACAAAACTTACCTTGAGCAGCGCTGCAGTTCTGCCGCTCCCCATGTGTGTGACTTTGGCGCCTTTCAGAGGGGGGCGTGTTTAAAGTGGCGTTTTTCCACAGACAGGGCAAATCGATCCATGTCGGGCGATTTCGTTGCTGAAGAAAAATCGCTCCGACATTTGATTTATGAAGGTATTTTTAAATTACGCTAGATTATTTATTAACTAGAGTAATTTAAAAATCATCTCCTAAAGCCGTGAGCGCCGACAACGGGAAGGATTTTACGTAGGGGAGAAAATAAAGTACACAGTTTATTTTTACATTAAAACTTGGTTTTTAGGAAGCCTTTAATCACATTTTCATGTTGTGAAATGGGGACAGTGTTTTTCATGCCGACTTCACCGCAAACCGCAACGTTCTAATCCACCGCATTCCACTAAAACCCACTCGCAAGTTGATTTAAATGGCCATTAATTTACAGGTATCAAACACTAAATTCCTTCCATTTGGCCTATAAATTCATGAAAATTAGATTTAAAAATCATGTTATATTGTGAATTATTGTGTGAATGTTATTTGGACACTTATGCAATTTAAAAATGTTTATCTTTTCTTAAGGATAGATGTTTAGATCTAGTAATTGAATTTTGTAACTAGCTATATGCTTTTAATTCAGGTCATTGAAGTAATATTGTTTCATATTTGTTTCAGAATGCTTCAATCTATAATAACTGAAAATTTAATTGAGTTCTCTTAATTTTTAAGAAAGTTATGGGCTTTTGACTGTCCTAGATCACAGCTTTTGTGTTAAGTCAATGGAAAGGCAATGGGGAACAAGATGCTAATTTCTGAGTATGAAAATGGCCATAACATTTTTAATACTGAAGATATGAAAGTGAATTAGGTGTCAAATTAAACTTATTTTTATGCTTTATCTGATGGGATAAATTGCAGACTTGATTTTTTTCATCTCAAAATTTTGTACCATTGCTAAATAAACATCCACCACAGTGGATTCCCCACATACTTCACTGTGATGGAAGGCAAAAATGTCCAATCTTCTTCCTCTTTATTCTCCCACGGTCAGGGCAGACGAACCATCCGTTGTGGCGATCTTAACTCCCGCGTCGGGGTGATCAACACACCTGTGTTGGGGTGATCGAAACTCCTATGTTGGGGCGATCGAAACTCTCACGTCAGAGCGATCAAAACCCCCGCGTCGGGGCGATCAAAACCCCCGCGTCGGGGCGATCGAAACTCCTGCGTTGGGGCGATCAAAACTCCCGCGTCGGGGCGATTGAAACTCTCGCATCAGGGTGATCAAAATCCCCGCGTCAGGACGATCGAAACTCCCGCGTCGGGTTGATCGGTACTCCCGCGTCGGGGCTATCGAAACTCCCGCGTCGGGGCGATCAAAACTCCCGCGTTGGGGCAATCGAAACTCCTGCATTGGGGTGATCAAAACTCCCGCTTCGGGGCGATGGAAACTCCCGCGTCAGGGTGATTGAAACTCTCACGTCAGGTCGATCGAAACTCCCGCGTCAGGGCGATCGATATTCCCGCGTCGGGGCGATCGAATCTCCCGCGTCGGGGCGATCGAAACTCCCGCATGAGGGTGATCAAAATCCCGCGTCAGGGTGATTGAAGGTCTCACGACTTGGAGTTCCCAAAGTCGGTCTCTGACCGCGAGCCCCGTGATGTTAAGTCTGCAAGCACCCACGGTTGCAGCTCCGAGGTCGATCCCTGGCAAAGGGATCGTGGCCTCGTGATGTCAAAGACCCATAGGCTCCGTGCGGTGGTAACTCTCAAAAGTCGGTCTCCAGCAAAGGCCACCAACCCCTCGATGTTATGCTGAAGTGCAGACGGACATACGATACAGAAATAATCGCATCTCCATCGAGGTAAGAGATTAGAAAAAGTTTCTTCCACCACCACCCCCCCCCCCCCCCACCCCCCCATCAACCCCAACATAAAACAAGGTAAAGAACACTGAAAACATTAATTTAACCCATTCTATTAAATGAAAGGCGGAAGGAACAGACAGACTGTTGGCGAGGCAGCGATTGCTTTTATGCAGTTATGCGAGTTATTTGAACTAACGAAGTGAACAGAACAATTTAATTTAATTAAAGTTCTTTAGACTTCTATCTCTGCTGCTGCCAACTTCCACCCAACAAGGTGTGCAAGCACCCCCATCCTCTCCACTTAGTTTGTTCAGTGATCAAGAAGAGAAAAGTTTAAGAGGTGTTGAACTGGTTGTTTCCCCTGTCTATCCAAGTCCATAATAAGTCATTCAATGGAATAACCACCAGTTGTGTGGAACTCTTGAATAGGGATATTAATAAATAGTAAAAGACCAGAATTTCTCACTCTGCAGTCAATTATTTTTACCAGAGGCTGAGAGGTTACCATAAACTGAATATGACCGCTGACACTGTGCTGCCCTATCTTCTCTCCTTATCTCTTAGTGCTGTCAGTTGACTATCTTGGGAGTCAATCTGATGAGGGATGACTTCTAGTGATGGACTACACCATCCTCCTGTCTCAGTGGCTCAGTGTGTGACCGAACAGGATACCCTTCCCTGTCCACAGTGCCCTTGTGACTGAGAGGTCTGCTGTGGCAGGATTGGGGGAGCAGGTCCAATTATCTGTTTACTTCACAAGGATTTATTTCCCTATAGTCTTCAACTCAATACCTTTTCACTGCAGTGCCTGTAAATATGACGGCATTGTGAATTTTATAGCATTGTGAATAGTTGAAACCAAAATCAATCAGAGAAGGTCAATCAGATATGGTCAAACCTTTGCAGCTCTTTAAAATTCTTCTCCGTTCACGTAATTTGTGCAGTTACGGAGCCTTGTTGGCCAATGTCATTTTGACCTTTGGGTTTATTCCTTGATGTGTGGGACACGTATAGTTATGCAATCTTGTTGCCGATATGACTACAGAGGATAATCGTACCTGATTTTAAAAAATAATCTTCTTTGTTTTGCATCATAGTATATTTTTATTTCCTTACGAGAACAAGCCCTAGAATGTTTTTGTTAAAAAGTTGGGGGAAAGGATATTCCAAAATGCAACTCAATACAAACACCGACTTGAATAAAGATGAACAAAAAATAATTGGCATCTAAATGTTTATCTTATTTTTAAAAGAGATATGATATTTTGAGTATGTGCTGGTATGACAGCTGAGGTATTGAAGACTGATATTCATTACTACAAAATAAAATTTACCAACCTAGCAATATCAGCCTGAGCGCACTGTTTAGCCTAATTACTTGTAAATAATGCACATTAAATTTTGATTGCTTAAAACGAGGTCTAAAAATACTAAAGGATTAAACTTCCCTTCTTATTTTGGAGGAAAATTGTTATTCTGAACTTGAAATGTTTTTAATTTTTGTGCAAAATAAAGTTAAAGACAATCTATTCCTTTCCATGTGGTAAATTACCAGCAAAATGTAAAAGGCATTGAAGCAATTTAAGAATATCAAGAGTGAAGCAGTGAAATCATTATCTCCCTGAACAGGGAAAGGAAACCTCAATTGGTATCGGCATCTCTGCTGATGTGTAGCAGTAGCTATGGGAACAAAAGCCTTTTAATGGGATAGCAATCTCGGTCTGCCACACCATGTCCCCAAGATCCTTCAGCACACTTGTAATGCATCACCACCATGATATTTTAATCTATCATCATTTTGGGGTAAAACTCAAAACAACTTCTGCCACCTGCATTTTTGGAGTTAAGAAGATAAGGACAAAATAATTATGAGCAAGGGGCAGCGCGGTGATGCAGCGGTAGAGTTGCTGCCTTTTGGCACCAGAGACCCAGGCTCAGATCCTGACTAAGGGGGCTGGCTGTACGGGGTTTGTACATTCTCCCTGTGACCACATAGGTTTTCTCCGGTTTCCTCCCACACTTCAAAGTCACAAAGGTTTATAGGCTAATTGGCTTGGTTTGGTTGTAAATTGTCCATAGCGTGTGTAGGACAGTGTTTGTGTGCGGGAATCGCTGGTCGGCGCAGACACGATGGGCCAAAGGGCCTGTTTCCACATTTGTATCTCTGAACTAAACTAAACCAATTATGAGTAAGTGAAAGGTATCTGGGCCTTTGAGTTTGCTCAGTCATCCATCAAACTCATGGCTCGTCCTCTACCCCAGCTCCATTTCTTGCACTATGATTATAACCCTTGAGTTCTTTAATATCCATCTATCAATCTGTTTTAAATGAACTCGGTGACTGTGCCTCCTCAGCACTCCAGGGTTGAGAATTCCTGGAGTCCAAGTTCATAGCTCACTGAAGTTGGCTGCACAAGTGGATAGGGTGGTAAAGAAGGCACATGGTATGCTTGCCTTTGTTGCTAGGGGCATTGACCATGAGAGACAGGAAGCCATGATGCAGCTGTACAGGACGGTTAGGCCACATTTGGAGTATTGCATGCAGTTCTGGTCGCCCCATTTCAGGTAAGATGTGCCGGCTTTGGAGAAGGTGAAGAGAAGGTCTACCAAGTATGCTGACTGGATTAGAGGGTTTCAGCTACAGGGAGAGGCTGGATAGACAGATTATTTTCTCTGGCATGTCGGAGGTTGAGGGGAGACTTGATAGAAGTATATAAAATTATGAAAGGCACAGGTAGGGTAGACAGTAAAAACGTTTTCCCAGGCTGGAAATGTCCAACACGAGAGGGAATAGGTATAAGGTGAGAGGGGGAAAATTTAATGGTGCAGGGCAAGTGTTTTTAAACACAATGAGTAGAGGGGGCCTGGAACGCATTGGCAGGGGGTGGTGGTGGAGTCAGATATGATAGTGGCATTTAAGAGGCTTTTAGACAGACATATGGAGATGTAGGAAATAGAGGGATATGGATCATGTACAGGCAGATGAGATCAGTTCAACATCATCTTGTTCAGCACAAGGGCCGGTTCCTGTGCTGTGCTGTTCTATGTTCTATGCAATTCCCCATCTGTAGAAATGAAGACATTTTTTTTCGCATCTAATTCCTAAATGGCTTAAACCTGAGCCTGAGACTGTGAACCTTTTTCCCGCTTCCTCATCCAGGAGAAAATTCTGGCATCTGGAGCAGCGGATGCAGTAGATGAGGTTGGAGGAGGTGCATTCTAAATGCTACACTTGTCCCTTCACCTCCCCCCTCCACTCCTTTCAGGGACCCAAGCAGTCCTTCCAGGTCCGACAGAGGTTCACCTGCACCTCCTCCAACCTCATCTACTGCATCCGCTGCTCCAGATGCCAGATGATCTATATCGGTGAGACCAAGCGGAGGCTTGGCGATCGTTTCGCCGAACACCTCCGCTCGGTCCGCAATAACCAAGCCGACCTCCCGGTGGCTCAGCACTTCAACTCCCCCTCCCATTCCGTATCCGACCTCTCGGTCCTGGGCCTCCTCCATGGCCAGAGTGAGCAACACCACAAGTTGGAGGAACAACACCTCATATTCCGCTTGGGGAGTCTGCATCCTCTGGGCTTGAACATTGAATTTGCTCAATTCTGTTAACCCTTGCTGTCTCCTCCCCTTCCCACCTCTCCCTCAGCCCTCGGGCCCTGGCATTCCCTCTCTCTATCTCCCTCCCCCACCCTAGTCGCACTAGCTTCTCATTTTCACACCACAAACAGCTTACAATGGCTTGTTCCCTTTATCATCGATACATTTTTGCATATCTTTCATTCATTGTTCTTTATCTCTCCACATCACCGTCTATATCTCTCGTTTCCCTGATCCCTCACCAGTCTGAAGAAGGGTCTCAACCCGAAACGTCGCCTATCTCCTTCGCTCCTTAGATGCTGCTGCACCCGCTGAGTTTCTCCAGCCTTTTGTGTACCCTCGATTCTCCAGCATCTGCAGTTCCTTCTTTAACAAGTAACCTACAAACCTGTATGTCTTTGGAATGTGGGAGGAAACCGAAGATCTCGGAGACAACCGACGCAGGTCACGGGGAGAACGTACAAACTCCTTACAGACAGCACCCGTAGTCGGGATTGAACCCGGGTCTCCAGCGCTGTATTCGCTGTAAAGGGCCTTTCCCACTTTCACGACCTAATTCACAACCTTTTTTACTCGTGGACATTTTTCATCAGGCTAGAAAAACGCCCCGACCTACTTGATGCCACGAGTAACTATGACTAGCATCATGACCTACCTACGACCTCCTACGACCTCGTGACGACCATGCTGCGAGTATGAGTCAAGGGCCATCTCAGCAGAGGTCGTGAATTCGGTTGTGAATGTGGGACAGGCCCTTTAGGCAGCAACTCTACCAACTCTACAGATGTAATCAATACATCATCAATTATTTGATGTGAATTGTTTAAAAACTATTGCCACTGTAATAATCATTAAAGGTGACGTTGGCTGAGAAGATCAATGTTGGCTGAGTAATCAATAAAGTCATAATAACTCCCAAACAGGTTTATTGCACTGAAAATCTAATTTTACCACTGTGAAGTGCCATTCGTAATGAAAAAATACATTTCTTTTTTTTGTTTACAAGAGAGGATGAATTCATTGAATCTGCACGTTGCAAATGCCTGATAGATGGTTCCAGAGTGAAAATCGCAATGTTTTATGGGTAAATCTGCAGCCACAATGTTCTCTCAATATTAATGGGGAAGGGGTTTTCTCACACAGTACCTCCACTCTGCCACTATTCAAAAATTCTGGAACTTTGTCCTTTGTTAGTTCACAACTTTGGACAATTTTTGCCGCCAGTTGGATAGATCAGGAAATAGTGACATGCAAACGTTGTCGTAATTCTGCCAACATTAATAAGATGATTGACACAGCCATTCTTATTTTTCACAGTTATGTTCTGAGATTGCCAACTGATTTGGGTAAATTTAATCATAGCTACTATTCCTGCTAAAAATTTGTGCACACTGGTTTTTGGCAGGTCATTTAGCATTGTCGCATATATTTTAAAAACGGATTATCTTTTTCAAGAACTTTGGCAAGAACAGTTTGCAGAGGTAACCTTTTGGACAAACAACAGACGCCACTTTATAGCTTATTCTAAACCTGAGTGATTAATGTTTGATCAGTTTTGTAGTTTTCTGGCAATGTTTCCAATCTGACAGCTTCTTCAGAACAATGAAAAGCTAAACAACTGCCCCCTACACATATGTAGATGCATCCGAGTAATGTATTGAGAAAGAGAACATTGTCTATATCCAAAGACAATGAGTCAGAGTGCTGGACAGAGATTGAAAAACCGACTAAATGCTGCCAGAACAACAATCTTGCTCTCAACGTTAGTAGACCAAGGGAGTGATTGTGGACTTCAGGAGGAGAGACCCAGGGATCCACACACCCATCTTCATTGAAGGGACAGCAAAGGAAACAGTCAACAGCTTCAAGTTCCTGAACGTGTATATCTATGAAGATCAGTCCAGCAGATCAATGCAATTACAAAGAATGCCCTTTACTTCCTGAGACAATTTAGTATGTCAACGGATACTCTCTTGAGCTTCTACCGGTAGTGATCATATTGGCTGGTTACGGCATGGCCTAGCTTGGCAACACAAACGCTCAGGAACGGTGGCGATCACAGAGAGTGGTAGACACTACCTGGCCCGTCACAAGTAATGACCTCCACACCCAAGGGATTTATAGGAAGTACAGACTCAAACAGGCAGCTAATATCATCAAACACCTACACCATCCTGGCCGCATTCGCATTTCACCTCCACCATCAGGAAGATAAAAACAAGGGCCTGGAAACCATGACCACCAGGTTCAAAAACAGCTTCTCCCCAGCAACCATCAGACTCCTGGACACTGCACAACACTAACCTGAGCAACACTAATTTTCTATTTACTGTGCTTTTGATGGCACTACAGTTTTTGAAATTTGACCTATTATGGATATCTAGTATTACGTTTATTATTTTATTGTATTTTTGATTATATATCATCAATGTGAATTGTATTTAAGCTGCAAAGCTGCAACAAGTAAAAATATCGTTGTGGAGAAACAAGGAACTGCAGATGCTGGTTTACAAAAAAAAGACAAAGTGTTGGAGTAACTCAGTCAGGCTACATCTCTGGAGAAGGGGGTTTACACAAAATGCTGGAGAAACTCAGCGGGTGCAGCAGCATCTATGGAGCGAAGGAGATAGGCAATGTTTCGGGCCGAAACCCTTCTTCAGACTGACATCTCTGGAGAACATGGATAGATGATGTTTTTGGTCAGGACCCTTCTTCAGACTGATTGTGGCGAGGCGGAGGAGAAAGCTGGAAGAGGGGAGGAGCAGGACAAAGCTAGGCAAGTGATGTGTGGATTCAGGCAAGGAGTGATTTTGATAGGCCAGAGATGAAAAGACAAAAGGTGTGGGATGTAGATAGAAGAAGTGCAAATTGTGAAGCCAGAGAAAGTAATATAGATGATCTGTTGTTAGTACAGATGACAATTAAATACTCTTGACTGTATATTTTATTTTTTATTATTGTAGTGGCCATTTGACCTGTTTTGCATGTCATTGATGATGGCATGTGCCTTTAAATTTTAGACTGCCCGTTATATTGTGGGTGGGATTTATGATGTGTTTTTGGGTGCGTTCGGAGCTAAGATGCTTGCGCAGAAGTTTTGTTTTTAATGTCCTTTGGAGCGAGCCAGGGAGAAGGTTAACCCTTCGACCATGCAAGTCATGCCAGATCATGCAAGATCATGTGAGTTTTAAAGGAGATCATGCCAGTGTTACGAAGACACAAGGAGTTTTCTAATGTTTAATGTAATAAGCTGGAGTTCAATGAAGATTGCAGTAACATCGAAAGAAGTTTGGATATATTTTGCCGTTTTCTATCAACAATAAAGCATTTATTAATCAAAGGATTGTGTTTTTGAAGACTTATCGGTAAAGAAGCTCTGAAGGTCTCTGTGAGCCAGATCGCATGCTTATCGAAGATATTGCCCTTATCCCTGCTCATCCATTAAGCGACTAGGGAGTTAATTTCCCGAAAGATATGAAAATCTGCGGCTACATTAAGTTGAAGGGAACCTCTGGCAGGGGGGATAAATACCAGTCCCAGAGAATAGCACAGAAGATTGTCAAAAAGAGACCTCCATCACAGGATTTGGCTAAGATTCTCGGAGAGGTTTTAGCCAGAAGACTGGTTCCAGGAGGAACTGAAGATAATAGATCTCGGCCAGAGGAGGCCTTGAGGTCTATCGACAGCATCGAGACTTATCTGAAGACAATATCGCAGGATTTGTGAGTACAAATCGATTATTATTTATTTGAATTTGAAGCCACAGCTTTCATTTTAAATGACAAATGTAACAGAGACTCAAAGTGTTTTTTCAGTCTGTATGGAGATTCCAGCCAGACCGACCTTGGATTGTTTTAAATCTTGGGATAAGCGCATTCCATTTGAATTATCATTATCTTTTATCACCTGGGGTCAGAGAGATGTTCTCTATATTATCAGTATGTTATGGTTCTGAATGGAAATGTTGACAAAACAAAGCCAGAGCTACTAGCAGAACTCGCTGTTCGATTAATTTAAATACTTGACCTCTTTAAAATCATGGAATCAGAAGAGGAAGAAAGTACCACACCTGAGTAACCACAAGGTGGTGTTGAGGGATCAATTAGACAACTTAAAGAAACCCCAAAAAAGGAAAATTTGATATGGGACAAGTTAACAAATCCATTGATAGCTACAGAGAACTCGTAGCTTGAGAGAAACTGAGAAAGAGAGATACACATTATGGAACCAGGTTGCCAGATTAATTGAGAAACAGAATAAACTAATGGAATCAGAACAGAATGTGATCAAGGTGAAATCTAATATGAGCCAACTATGGAAACTCTGCCAGGATGTTGGTAAGAAACAAGATGTACTGCTGTGTTCAGGGCTGCCTCGGGAAGAACGCAGGAGACACACCCAGTGTGATGAAGACAAGAAGATATTCAATGGTTTCATGAAAAAGGCAATGAGGTGGTTATCTGAAATTATGTCACAAATTATGAGCTTAGTAGCTGGAAGTGCGAAGCAACAAGGTGCCAGAATGGAAGATGAAATTACACGACGAGATAATATCTCCAATATAGCTTCACAAGGATCAAGACATAAATCTGGTTCTTCAGTCAGTTCGGTATCGAGGGCTTCTGCTCAATTGGGAGTTAAAGCTGATCTAGCTGCTCTCTCAATAGAAGCGGATGCCATGAAGAAGAAACATGTGATTGAGGAAGAACAGGAAGAAATGACGCGACAGCTGGAGGAGCTGAGGTGACGAAAGTAACAACTGGAAATAGACACAAAGATGGCGGTGGCCAAAGCAAGGAAGGAGCTATTGGAAAGAAAGGGTTCAAGATGCAGCTCTAGATCTTCGAAGACAACAAGCTCAGGACTAAGAAGAAAAACTGCTCAAAGTGAATTAGCAGTTGGATCAATTCCATAATCGAGGTCCACCGGATTTATAGCCTTTGAAAACCCATTGGAACATAGGAAGATGGGTAAAACTTAATCTCAGCAAATGAGTGCTAGATTGAAACCAATTACTATTGGAGCGTCTGTGGATGCTCGAGACAAACCAATAGCGGACCACGCTTCTTCGAAGCCTGGTGCACAGGCTCGAGCAAGCCAGTTTGAATCACAAAAGCCTGTTTATCAACAGGTGGAGCCAAGCCAGTTATCAGGATGGATTATTGGCACTGTTGAATAGTCAAGCTGAATTCAACGAGATCATAGTTCAACAAAATACCTCTCTCATTCCTACCACCAGCAGAAATTCCTACGTATGGTGGCGATCCTTTGCAGTATGAAGCTTTCGTAAAGGCATTAGAAGAAATATTAGAAACGAAAGTAATGGATGAAAAAGAGCGTTTACGATTTCTGGGGAAGTACAAGTGGAAGTATGAAAGAGCTTGTGGAAAGTTGTCAGGCAACCATGGCTATAAAATGGCGAGAAGATTACTTAAAGAACGTTTTGGTGATGAACAGAGGATTGCTAATGCTTGCATGGAGAAGGCCCATGCTTGGAAAGAAATCAAGCCGGAATATGGGGAGGCATTGAGTAATTATGCAATATTTCTGTTGTAGCTCGATGAGAAATCTCGGCCACATGGAAGAAATGAATCTTCTGAGTAATACTAGAATCATCTTTAACAAACTGCCCAGAAGAATGAGAGAAAAGTGGAGAGACGAAGCAGGCAAAATTAGAGATGAAAGGAACCAAGTAGCCAGGCTACCAGACCTGGTGGAATTCTTTGACAGGGTAGTATGGAACATGTTAGAACTACACTGGACTATTGAAGATTACAAACTGATTGAAACCAACAAAGGTTCTACCTTTACTAAAATTGAAGAAAGATCAGAACCTATGAGAAATAGTTTTGCTATCACAAACGTACCTGTGGAAAAGACAGATTGAAGGAAAGGGAATGTGTCTACTAGCAAGCAAATAGTATTTTGTTTGTTATGTGATGAAGTTGGTCACACCATAAGATGGTGTCGAAGATTCAAGATGAAAGAATATGAAGACAAGATGGATTTCTTGAAAGAGAAGGGAATTTGTTTTGGATGTTTGAAAAAAGGACATATGGTGAGAGACTGGAAGAGTCCTATAATTTGATTTGAGTGCAAACAATACCATCCTGAAGCACTTCACATTGAAGAAGAGCTATCAGAGTATTGGGAAGAAGAAGAACTCAAACAAATGGATGATGAGCTATCAGAGCAAATAGAAGAAGATGAACTGGAGCAAACAGAACAGGGCGAGATGTCAACTACTAGAAATGCTATCACCTCACCTCAAGTAACTGCTCATGTTGGGGCCGGGGTTGAAGCTTGTAATTTTTCTATCTTACCAGTACAGGTAAGGAACAGTTAGACTAATACAGTTTGCAAACATATGCTTTTCTAGATCACAAAAGTTCGACTACCTTTTGTGCAGAAAACCTGACGAGAAGATTGAATATCACAGGAGAAGAGACTAAGATTCGATTACGTATCATGACTAAAGATAAAGAGAGCAGGAGTCATTACATTACGAGTATGGAGATATCCAGTTTGGATGAAGATAATTTTATACCGATATCTGAAGTGTTTACACATGGAACCATGCCTGTTGGTCGTCAAAATATACCAAGACATGAAGACTTCAAACAATGGCCTTACCTGAAGGATGTCAAGATATCTGAAATAAATTCTAGTGTTGATCTACTTATCGGAATGAATGTTTTGAAGGCTTTGGAACCTATACAGATTGTTAGGAGCCAAGGCGATGGACCATATGCTACAAAAACCCGACTTGGACAAAGATTGTTGGATGGGTTATCTATGGCTCCTTGAAAAGGAACCACGGAAACAGTAATTAGAGGAAATATCCTGCCATTGCTGTTAATCAAATATCTACTGATAAATTAGAAAAGCCGGTGATGAAGCCACACAATCATGACTTCAATGAAAGTACCAGCAGGGAATCGGAAGGGATGACGAATGAAGAGTTGAAGTTCATGGATATTATAAACTACTCAATGAAAACTGATGGACACTATTGTGTGGACTTACCTTTCAAACAAGAAAGTGTTAAAACTGCCGAATAATTGTCGTATGGCAGAGCAACATACCCAGACTTTGAAACACAAGTTTGGCGAGAATAGTAACTTTCATGAAAGAAGAATCTCTTTGAAGAATAATTTCTACAAGGATGATTCTACCAGTAGAACATCTGACTTCCCTTTGCAATAAGGGAGGATTCACACTTTTCAAGTGGATCAGCGACAATTGTGAAAGCATTCCACTAGATGATAGAGCCAAAGAAACCAGAGAGTTGTATTTGGACAGAGACAATCTGCCAATGGAAAGAGCATTGGGAGTTTTAATGTATGTTTTAATGTTTCTCTGTGTGTCTTGTGTGGGGGGTGGTGTGGGGGAGTAAGGGGGAAACCACTTCGGTCGCCTCCTCCACGGAGAGGTGACTTTTTCCATGTCGCCTCCCCCGTGGCCTAACATCGAGGATTGGTGCGGCCTTTCTTGGAGACGCACCCGGGGCTTCAGCTGCGGGCGCAGCGTGGGCTCTCGTCGCAGAGCGGGCGAGCCCTCGCCGGGGGTCGCCGGAGGGGAACGCTTCGTTCGCTGGCCGACGGCAGCCTGAAGCCGGGGTCTGCAGAGCTCCAGCCGGCGGGGCGTCCTGGGCCTGGGATCCCTCATTAGGGACCCGGGAGGAGAAGAGCTCCGACGGCCAGCCCGCGGCATACTTCTACAGCGGGCACGACGTGAACTTACCATCAGGAGCGGGGTCCCTCGCCAGGGACCCCTGGAGGGGAGCTCTGACCGCCAGCCCTGTGGTCTGTGGTGCTTCCAGCTGCGGCGCGGCGGGAACTTTAGATCTTCCAGACCGCCGGCCTTCGGCCTACACCAACCTGAACCTGCGGTCTCCGGTGGGGAGGGTCCGATTCAGGACTTACCTGGACTAACCTTGTCTACTCATCTGGACGCCCGCAGCGGCGGCTGCGGAGGGTTGAGGTCCCGACCACGGGGGAAAATGGAGGAGGACTGGTCAAATGTTGTGCCTTCCACCACATTGATGAATGCTGTGGTGGATGTTTATGTTAAATTTTTATTGTGTTTGCGTGTGTTCTTTTTCATTGTACAGCTGCTGGCAAATTCATTTCACTTGCACTTTATGTGCAAGTGATGAATAAAACTGATTGTGATTGTGATTGTTTTAATGTTGTACAACTGAAATATGTTAGCACAGAAGAAAATTCCGCGAATGAAGTTTCCAGAGAACCGTTTCTTAAGCAAGAAGAGATGGATCGATGAACTAAAATCTCTCTGCAAGTCAGACAGAGAATGGCCAAAGCTTGAGCTAGGATTTGAAATCTCTGCTAATGATGCGGACAGTAAATCAAACCTAATGGTGAACTTTATTGTTAAAGATCTTGTTATTCTTTTTAAGGATTTTCACATTTCAACATTACTGTTACAACACATCCATGAGTTGATCGGACATGGAGGAAGATGTTTCATGCTATCAAAGCTTTGGAATATTATGTTTTGGACTACATACTGGATATCATGCCTGATTTTAACGATTTGGTATACATGATACGACTTTGAACCAAAACCACTGTTGTAATAAGATTAATAACCAAGTAATGCTTGCTTCCAGAAGGCGAGAGTGAAGATGGAAGCGTCGATGAAGAATTCTGATTGCAGATATATAGTGCATGCTATTTCTTCCTTGTTAGTATAGTGGTTAGTATCCCCGCCTGTCACGCGATAGACCGGGGTTTAATTTTCCGACAAGGAGCCACCGGGGTTTAATTCCCTGACCTTTTGCTTTTGATATATGTTAAGCCTTTATGGCCACTTTTTTAATGTTTAATAGTAATTGCCTCGTTATATACTCGGAACAATTAGGGGCTGGTATGTAGTGGCCATTTGGCCTGTTTTGCATGTCGTTGATGATGTCATGTGCCTTGAAATTTTTGACTGCCCGTTATATTGTGGGTGGGATTATGACGTGTTTTTGGGCGTGTTTGGAGCTAAGTTGCTTGCGCAGAAGCTTAGTTTTTAGTGTCGTTTGAGCCGAGCCATAGAGAAGGTTAACCCTTCGACCATGCAAGCCATGCCAGATCATGCGAGATCATGTGAGTTTTAAAGGAGATCATGCCAGTGTTACGGAGACATGAGGAGTTTTCTAATGTTTAAAGTAATAAGTTGGAGTTCGATGAAGATTGCAGTAACGTCGGAAGAAGTTTGGATGTATTTTACCAGTTTCTATCAACAATAAAGCATTTATTAATCAGACTGTCTTTGGAGACTTATCTGTGAAGAAGCTCTGAAGGTCTCTGTGAGCCAGATCGCATGCATATCAAAGATATTTCCCTTATCCCTGCTCATCCATTTAGCGACTAGGGAGTTAATTTCCCGAAAGATGTGAAAATCTGCCGCTGCAATTATTAAATTTAGCAAAAACAGATTAAGCCACTTGGTAATCTCAGATTATCAGTTCACCTCGTACCAAGTTGGATTCCAACTTGATTAAGCCGAAGGGGTAGACAACTTCAGATAAATAATCCTGCTTCATTTACCATAGTAACCCGAGTCATTAGACTAATATCAATCATCACACTATGCAGATCTAAATTTGTCAACATAATCTGTTCTGAAATATCTCTTGGCCAATGTGACAGTCCTATTTACCAGCCTCAATTCATTACTGAGACATGGCTGCAGGAGGATCGGGCCTGGGAACTTAATATTCAGGGTTATACATCCTATAGAAAGGACAGGCAGGTGGGCAGAGGAGGGGGGGTAGCTCTGCTGGTGAGGAATGGAATTCAGTCCCTTGCGAGGGAAGACATACGGACTGATGAGGTAGAGTCACTGTGGATTGAGTTGAGGAATTGTAAAGGCAAGAAGACACTAATTGGTGTTATTTACAGACCTCCAAATAGTAGCCCGGATGTAGGGTGTAAGTTGCAGCAGGAGTTAAAACTGGCATGTAACAAAGGTAATGCCACTGTGGTGATGGGGGATTTCAATATGCAGGTAGACTGAGAACATCAGGTTGGTTCAGGAAAGAAACAACCCAAGAAAGAGAGCTTGTAGAATGCCTTCAAGATGGATTCTTAGAACAGCTTGTAATGGAGCCGACCAGAGAAAAGGCAATTCTGGATTTAGTGATGTCCAATGAACCAGATATGATAAAAGAACTCGAGGTAAAGGAACCGCTTGGAGGTAGTGATCATAATATGATTAGTTTTAATCTGCAATTTGAGAAGGAGAACGTTAAATCAGAAGTGGCAGTGATGCAGTTGAACATAGGGGACTATGAAGGCATGAGATGGGAGCTGGCCAAAGTTGACTGGAAAGGGATCCTAGTAGGAATGACGGTGGAACAGCAATGGCAGGAATTTCTGGGCATAATCCGGAAGACGCAGGATCATTTCATTCCAAAAAGGAAGAAAGATTCTAAGGGGAGTAGGAGGCACCCGTGGCTGACAAGAGAAGTTAGGGATAGAATAAAACTAAAAGAAAAGATGTATCACACAGCAAAGAGTAGCCAGAAGCCAGAGGATTGGGAAACTTTCATAGGACAACAGAAGGAAAGAAAACGGGCAATACGGGTTGAAAAGATGAAGTACGAGGGTTTGCTGGCCAGGAATATAAAGAAGGACAGTAAAAGCTTCTTTAGGTATGTTAAGGGGAAAAGAGTAGCAAAGTCAAATGTGGGTCCCTTGAAGGCAGACATGGGTGAAATAATTATGGGCAACAAGAAAATGGCAGAAAAGTTGAATAGGAACTTCGGATCTGTCTTCACTAAGGAGAACACAAACAATCTCCCAGATGTACTGGAGGACAGAAGATCTAAGGGGGTAGAGGAACTGAAATAAATTTTCATTAGGCGTGAAATAGTATTGGGTAGGCAAATGGGACTGAAGGATGATAAATCCCCTGGGCCTGATGGTCTGCATCCCAGGGTCCTCAGGGAGGTGGCTCTAGAAATAGTGGACGCATTGGTGATCATTTTCCAATGTTCAATAGATTCATGTTCAGTTCCTGTGGATTGGAGGATAGCTAATGTTATCCCACTTTTCAAGAAAGGAGCGAGAGAGAAAACGGGGAATTACAGGCTAGTTAGCCTGACTTCGGTGGTGGGAAAGATGCTGGAGTCGATTATTAAAGAGGTAATAATGGAGCATTTGGATAGCAGTAAAAGGATTAGTCCAAGTCAACATGGATTTATGAATCATGCTTGACTATTCTTCTGGAATTTTTTGAGGATGTGACAAGTAAAATGGATGAAGGGGTGCCAGTGGATGTAGTGTATCTAGACTTTCAGAAAGCCTTTGATAAGGTCCCGCACGGGAGACTGGTGACTAAAGTTAGAGCACATGGTATTGGGGGTAGGGTGTTGACATAGATAGAGAATTGGTTGGCAGACTTGGAAGCAAAGAGTAGGAGTGAACGGGTCCTTTTCCGAATGGCAGGCAGTGGCGAGTGGAGTGCCGCATGGCTCGGTGTGGGGCCGCAACTGTTTTTACCAAAGTATATAAATGATTTGGAAGAGGGAATTAGGAGCAACACTAGCAAGTTTGCGGATGACACAAAGCTAGGTGGCAGTGTGAACTGTGAAGAGGATGTTAGGAGGTTGCAGGGGGGACCTGGCCAGGTTGAGTGCGTGGGCAGATGCGTGGCAGATGCAGTATAATAATAGATAAAATGTGAGGTTATCCACTTTGGCGGCAAAAACAAGGGGGGAGATTATTATCTCAATGGGGTTAGGAATAGGTAAAGGGGGAGGTACAGCGAGACAAGGGTGTCCCTTGTACACCAGTCACTGAAGTTGGCGTGCAGTACAGCAGGCAGTGAAGAAAGCTAGTGGAATGTTTGCCTTCATAACAAGAGGATTTCAGTACAGGAGTAAAGAGTTCTTCTGCAGTTGTATAGGGCTCTGGTGAGACCACATCTGGTGTATTGTGTACAGTTTGATCTCCTAATTTGAGGAAGGAATCCTTGTGATTGAGGCAGTGCAGCGGTAGGTTCACGAGATTGATCCCCATGGGATGGCGGACTGTCCATATGAGGAAAGATTGAAACGTCTAGGCTTGTATTCACTGGAGTTTAGAAGGATGAGGGGGTATCTTATAGAAACATATAAAATTATAAAAGGACTGGACAAGCTAGATGCAGGAAAAATGTTCCCAATGTTGGGTGAGTCCAGAACTAGGGGACACAGTCTTAGAATAAAGGGGAGGTCATTTAAGACTGAGCTGAGAAAAAACTTTTTTACCCAGAGAGTTGTGAATTTATGGAATTCCCTGCCACAGAGGGCAGTGGAGGCCAAATCACTGGATAGATTTAAGAGAGAGTTGGATAGAGCTCTAGGGGCTAGTGGAGTCAAGGGATATGGGGAGAAGGCAGGCACGGGTTATTGATAGCGAACGATCAGC
Organism: Okamejei kenojei; assembly: GCA_035221665.1. NCBI lineage: Eukaryota > Metazoa > Chordata > Chondrichthyes > Rajiformes > Rajidae > Okamejei > Okamejei kenojei. The sequence goes on along the minus strand of CM069141.1, from coordinate 15,548,612 downwards.
CATGATCACAATGAATGACGGTGCTGGCTCAAAGGGCCGAATGGCCTCCTCCTGCACCTATTTTCTATGTTTCTATGTTATCTCAAACAGTTTTGTTACTATTTCTGACAATTTCTGTACGGGTGAGGGCCAGTAGTTAATGCGATGTTCTTTTGATATTTTGTAACCACAATATCAAAATAGTGTCAAATAATTTCTAAAATGAAAGAAAAGTAGAAAATGCCAGAATAAAGGGCTTGTTCCACTTACGCGACTTTTTCGGCGACTGCCGGCACCTGTCATAGGTCATTACAGGTCCCCAAAAATTTTCAACATGTTGAAAATCCAGCGGCGACCAGAACATGGTATGACTCTTTGGGCGACTACTCACCACCATACAGGATTCATCCCGCGACATACCGCCAGGGTGTCGCCTGTATGGTGGTGAGTAATCTCCTCGTCACCCAAAGAGTCGCCGCTGAATATTCAACATGTTTAATATTTTCGGCGACCTATGACGGGTGCCGGCAGTTGCCGAAAAAGTCGCGTAAGTGGGACAGGCCCTTAAGGGTGCAGATTAGATAACAATTGAAACATATTACAAAGATTGACATTTCAGATGAAGGCTGCAGTCAGTGAGAATTTTAACTTCATATTTGAGACTTGTATCAAACTGTTTGTGGACAGAAAGAGCAGAAACATTGTGACTATTAAACTATTCATAGCATTCACCTAATGGTTGTGGAGGCTGATATGATACTGGCATTTGAGGCTTTTAGTGATATGGATCATGAATCAAGAGTGTTTTATTGTCATGTGTCCCAGACAGAACAATGAAATTCTTACTTCCATTTTCAGGTAGGGAAGATGTTTATCTTGGCATCATGTTTGACACAAACATTATGGGCCGAAGGGCTGTTTCCTGTCCTGTCCTTTTCTATATTCTATGGTCATTATCTGAAGATCTTCTCATGAAATAAGTTATATTCACTTATGTAGCACTTGATTGTCAGAAGCAGAATGTAATTTTTTGTTTTTCGCCTTCCCTTCATTAACAATTATTTTGTGATGTAACTGGTAACTGGCTGGTACTTTCTGTATTATTAAATATGGTTCAAGTGGTTTGTTCAGGAAACTTGTCACTAGCCTATTTCATGCTGCTGCTTTATGGAAATGTTGTAATGCTTTCAATTCTGAATAAACAGGCTACTGAGAAGATGAATTATCTCGTCACTTATTCAGAAACTCTACATCGAACAAAGACAAACTTCAGAGATTCAATCACGTTAAGCATTAGAAACAGGAAAATTAAAAGTGCATATTAGCGCACTCATTATTGTCACTAGATGTAATGTACAATAGAGCCTTGGATCAAGAGGAGCTTTGAATAGTCAGTGATTGGAATTGCCTTCATTTAGCGGGTACTTATTACACAGAAAGACAACTTCAGAGGATGTTCCACCAGACATGCTAATGCTGTGAAAAGCTCAATAGTTGCAAATTTGCAATGATTTTAATGTCTGGAAGAAATTTTATAAACGATCCTATACGAATGCAAGATTCTAGCAAAAAAAAACCCACAATGATAGATTACTTAAACATGAAGGGCAAATTTGCACAGAGGATAGAGATTTATGATGTATTAAATTGTTACTGCAATGCATTTCTCCCATTTCTTAAAAAGTAGTTTTTATTTTATGTTTGAGTGTAAGAACCGAGGAAGTATTGTGAGCACCAAGTCAGACAGTTGTGGATTCAATTTTAATTCGAGAAACGAGAGCTCCTAGTTCGACATTCCAGTGAATTACTATTGTTTTGATAATTTTGCTATCTGCAAAAGAAAATATTATCGTCACATACATTCTTAATATTTTTAAAATTTACAATCAATCTTATTTGTACTTCTATAATTTTCTTTTTTATTTTATAGCAGTAGGAAATAAAAAAGGGAAAAAGAAGAGAAAAAAAAGAGAGATAAACTAATTGAGTGGAGTATTAAACAAGATATTCTTCAATGGAGATATATTTATGATCTATTGTCTATAATTCTTCATCCATTCATACATTCAGGCTTCTGTCATGGCTTCGAACCGGACCATCTTGACCCTTTAAATATTCAATAAATGGAGACCATATTCCTCTGAACTGGTCCAGCCTGTCCATCAGGGCAAGCCTTAATCGTTCCAAGTGTAACGTCTCCGACATTTCTGTAATCCACATTTTAGTTGTGGGGGAAGTAGGACCTTTCCAAAATCTTAGTATTAATTTTTTACCAATTATTAAACTATAACCGATAAAAAATTATTTGTTGTGTTGTTAATATCTGATTTGTTTTCTAGTATTCCCAATATAATTAGTTTTGAGTCTGGAGTCAACTTTGCATTAACTACAATTGAGATTATCTTAAAAATTTATATCCAAAAATTAGTGATTTTTATACATTTTGTGAATGAATGCGTTAAATTGGCTTCTAATTGTTGACACTTATCACATATTGCAGACACATTTGAGAAAATTCTATTTAATTTGGACTTTGAGAGATGTAATCTATGTAGAACTTTAAATTGTATCAAGGAGTGTCTAGCATTTAATGAACAATGATGTATATATTGTAAACTTTCATTCCATACTTCTCTACTGATTACATGACCTAGTTCATTTTCCCATGCTTGTATATATTTATCCGTATTTGGTAAGTCATTTTCCAATAAAATATTATAAATATATGATATTAATTTCTCTGTATTCGGATGTTTATTTAAACATTCGTCTAAAATTTCTGTCTTTCTATTCCTTAAATCCAGTGTATTTGATTTAACATAATCTCTAATTTGTAGATATCGAAAATATTCTTTAAAATGTAATCCATAATTTTGTTGTAATTCCTGAAATGAGAGAAATAAGTTTTCCCTGTAAAGATCACCGATCTTATTTATTCCATAGTTCTTCCATTTTAAGAAACCTTTGTCCATCAGTGAAGGTTTAAAAGAAATATTGTTTACTATTGGAAGAGCTAGTGGTACATTCTGTAATTTTAATGTTTTTTTTAATTGTTTCCAAATACGTATTCCACTTTCTATTATTGGGGTTTTCTTTATAAAGTTTTCTTATGTATTGGAGTATTAGCAAATAAAATCGAACTAATTTCAAAAGGGATACAGTCTTCTTTTTCCATTTTTTAACCAATTTCGTTGTTTATCTAGTTCACACCAACCAAAAATTCATATTTTTTATATTAACTGCCCAATAATAAAACATAAAATTAGGCAGTGCAAAGCCACCATTTATTTTTGATTTACATAGATGCTTTTTAATTATTCTATGATTCTTATAATCCCAAATAAAATTGGTAACCATGGAGTCCACTTTCTTAAATAAATTTTTAGGAAGATATATCGGGATCATTTGAAACAAATATAGTAATTGTGGAAGAAAAATCATTTTTATCGCGTTAATCTTACCTAGCATTGAAATAGGTAATGTTTTCCAATATTGAATATTCTTAAATAGTTTATTCAATAAGGGTAAAACATTAGATTTAAATAATGAATCATATCTTTTGTTACATAAATTCCAAGATATTTAATTTTTTCATTTGCAATCTTAAAAGGGTATTGTTGTAATATATGTAAAATATAAGTTCACTTTAATTCCAATTAATTCTATATCCTGAAAACGATCCAAATTGAGTTATTAAATCTAACAAGTTAGGAAGACTAATTTCTGGTTTTGTGATATAAAGTAATACATCATCTGCGTACAATGAGATTTTATTTTCAGTTTCCTTAGTTTCATACCCATATATTTCAGGGTTTGATCTCACAGATTTTGCTAATGGTTCTATTGCAAGTGCAAACAGTAGTGGAGATAAAGGGCAACCTTGTCTACAACCTCGGAATAAGTTAAATTTAGTTGTTAACACTTGGTTAATTAATATTCTAGCTGTTGGTCTAGTATATAGTAATTTAACCCGTTATAAACTTCTCTCCCAAATGAAAAAATTCCATAACCGAAAATAAGTAAGACCATTCAATCTGATCAAAAGCTTTCTCTGCGTCCAACGAGATAACTGATAAATCCTTATTCATATTTCTTTTCGAATATATAATATTAAATCTTCTCAGATTGTTTGAAGAGTATCGTTTTGGTATAAATCCAGTTTGATCTGAATGAATTAGTTTATTAATCACTTTGTTTAGTCTTTGTGCTAATATTTTTGTTAATATTTTTTGATCAGTATTTAAAAGAGATATAGCTCTATATGACCCTGGGTCATCGAGATTTTTATCTAATTTAGATAAAAATTGATAATTAATAATTAATTATAACCGACTAACCTAGAATTAAGTAAATAGTAAATATAAATATATATCTTATTTTAACTTTAGACTTTTTTTTCTCTTTATTATATGTTTATATTATTATAATTTTCTATTAAGTACTACGTATATATACCATTATACCTGACTATGAACTTTTTATATATCATAGTTTAATATCCCCGGTTTAAATAATAATCTCTTTTTTTTTGTAATATTAATTTACTGAATCATGGAGATGGATAACATTTAACATTCAACACGGAAGTCCTTAGACTGCTAGCCATGTTAGTATGGCTAACACTAACTACACACATACTAGATGTAGTTTTTTCTTTCTTTGAACACTTTACTAATCTCTTAATCTATCCCTTTTTTACTACTATTTCTGATTATTACTATTATTACTTTATATTTGAGTGGAATCATCAATTAATACAAAAGAGATATATACATATGAGAGAAAATCAAGAGTCTTGAAATTCGTCTGTTCAGGGTTCAGGTGTAGGGTCTGGTGTGTCGAGCTGTACCATTTGCTCTAGTATACATCCCTTTAGATAAATGATGCAAGACCTACATACAAATATGGGGAATGGAGGAATAACGTTTTGTAGCTGGAATGTTAAAGGTATTAACGAACCAATTAAGAGAGGTAAGGTATTAGCACATTTAAAAGCACTTAAAATAGATGTTGCGTTTATCCAAGAGACACACTTGAAAAAAGAGGCAGAACATTAAAAGCCAAATGGATTGATAAAGTATATCACTCTTCTTTTACACACAAGTCTAGAGGTGTAGCAATATTAATTCGTAAAGGTACTGCATTTAAACATACTTCAATAATAACAGATAGTGACGGTAGATATATTATTGTAATAGGAGAATTATATACACAAAAAGTGATTTTTGTTAATATATATGGCCCAAATTTTGATAGCCCGCGATTTAAAAAAAAAATTATTTAATACAATCGCTGAATTATCACAACATAATCTAATAATTGGAGGAGATTTAAATTGCACACTTGACCCTTATTTGGATAGATCATCAAAACAACGAAAACTTAAATCACACTCCAGTGAGTTAATAAATGCATATATAGGCACCAGTAATATTAAAGATGTATGGAGATTGCAAAATCCAACAGGACGAGAATACTCATTTTACTCAGCCGTGCATAAAACTTATTCAAGAATAGATTATTTTCTGGTAGATTTAAAACGTATTCCACTTAAGTATAATTCAAAATATCATAATATTATAATTTCAGATCACGCACCCTTAACTTTTAAGATGAAAATAACGGGTAAAATGGAAAAACAAGATCAATGGAGATTTAATCCACAAATTTTAAAGGACAAAATAACTCAAGAATATATTACAAAACAGATCAAGATCTTCTTTGAAACAAATGATACACCAGAAATATCATCATCCCTCTTATGGGAAACTTTTAAGGCCTATGTTCGAGGAATTATGATATCTTCTCAAGCATTTTATAATAAAGAGAATAGGAAGCTACAACAGGCATTGGAAAGAGAGATTAAACAATTAGATACAGAGAACGCCATTAACCCAACTACGACAAAACATAATAAAATCTTTGCATTGAAATATAAACTAAATAAAATACAGTCAGATCAAGTTGTAAAACTATACCAATATACCAAACAAATACAATTTGAATTCGGTGATAAACCACATAAACTATTGGCTCGTCAGTTAAGAAAATGGAAGGAGAAAAATTAATATATAGGATCAAATCAGATAAAGGAGAATTACTAATACAAACTAAAGATATAAACGAGAGATTTTTGCAATATTATAAAAATTTATACTCAGCTAAAACAAAAGAAAATCGAATAGGAGTAGAAACATTTTTTAAAAATTGTAATCTAAATGGACTAGATTTAGAAGATAGGGAAGTATTAATGTCGAAATAACTACTAAAAAAATTGAAGAAACTATTAGATCATTAAAAAATGGTAAAACTCCAGGACCAGATGGTATTGGAGCAGAATTTTATAAAATATTTTATGATATGATAGCCCCACGTTTGAAGACACTATATGAACACATTTATACACAACAGAAATTACCAGATACATTAAATGAATCTATTATAACCCTTATACCTAAATTTTGCTATCTTTTTGGAAAGGGATTAAACTAATATTCTGTCTGCTCTCTCAATTGAATGCAATAGGACCCACATCTAAACTAAACTAATTTAGTTCAAGGAGTTATCTATGATGTTCTGATTAATATTTATTCTCAAGCGACTTAATTTTAAAAAATAGATTTGTTGGTTATTAGTTGTTGCATGCCAATTCTGTGCTCTGTTTGCAAGATTACAACAGTGACCTAGCTTCTAACGTACTCTGCTGCTGTAAAAAAAATCTTCCCCTCTGTTATCAGGCTTCTGAATACTCCTTCCATAAGCTGGAGTACTGTCCGATTCTCCCTCTACCCCATTGAGGACATTGGACGTTGTCTATGGAACTAGAAGATAGACTCAAAATGCTGGAGTAACTCAGCGGGACAGGCAGCATCTCTGGAGAGAAGGAATGGGTTACGTTTCGAGACAAGACCCTTCTTACCTGAACTGTTTGGATAACATGCAAAGCAAAGCTTTTCACCATACATCCATACATGTGACAATAATATACTTAAACCATTAAGGAGGCCAGGCAAATTTAAGTCCTTCTTCTTGAGTTACATTACTGCCTCTTGGTTGGGAGGTACTTTGCAAGTGATATGAAATTGACAGTCCATTTAAGATTATTTAAAGAACAATATCTGTCAAATCTATGATTTTCATCTTGAGCGGGAAACAAGCAAATGCAAATAAAATTGGGTGGGCTTCACTGTGTGCATGCAATTGGCCACATAAAGTTACTGTTTAAGCCATAAAGGCTTGTTATTTGCATCTGCTAACACTGTTCATCACGGGACTACTTTAGCATCTATACAAAATTGTTCCCATCAATAATTTAGACTGAGAGCAGAAACAGGTCCTTCGGCCCACTGAGTCTGCCCGACCAGTAATTACCCCATACACTAACACTATCCTACACACGACGGATAAGTTACAATTTAACCAAAACCAATTAACTCACAAACAAGTACACTGTTGGAGTGTGGGGGGAAAACCCACACGGTTACAGGGAGAATGTACAAACAGCACCCCTAGTCAAGATTGCACCCGGGTCACTGGCGCAGTAAGGCAGCAGCTCTACAACTGCACCACTGTTCTGCTCTAATTCTCTGACTACCAGTTAATTATCTATATTAGAAATTGCTTTGCAAATCCATAAGATTTCAGTCTTATTGTTTCTCGCCTATCTTATGATTCCACAATAAAGTAAAATATTGAAATATCAACTGGACAAGTTGCATGTATTGAATATAAGAATTCATACAAATGACTGACCAAAGAATAGTTAACACTTAGGATTGAGCGCTTAAAGATTTCTGAAAACACTGTTCTGAACTTTCACTCATCCAATAATTTAGGAAACTTGTAAACATGGAAAGGATGTTTCTGGTAATGGGAGTGTCGAGAACCTGAATGCATAGCCTTAGAATAAAAGGACATAACTTTAGAAAGGAGATGAGGAGAAATGTATTTAGCCAGAAGGTGGTGAATCTGTGGAATTCATTGCCACAGATGGTGGTGGACCCTAATTCACTGGGTATTTTTAAAGCAGAGATTGACAGGTTCTTGATTAGTAAGGTGGTCAAAGGTTACAGGGAGAAGGCAGGAGAATAGAAAAAATAGATCAGCCATGATCGAATGATGAATTGAATGGTCTAATTCTATTCTTATGTCTTATGGTCCTATAAACGTAAGCGGGGAATGGCTCAGCTGGCATACAGAATAGTAAGATTAAACAAGAACTTACCAGTTTGAAGTTTGATCTTGATTTTATGAGGAGTTACGTTGGTGATTACATGAAGAACCCCGCCAATTCGCATGCGCGTCAATCTTCAAAGCAGCGGTATGAAATCACAGATAACAAAAATCGAAGTTAACACAGTAAGATTAGCAACCTGAGAACTACCAGATGACCTTTATGAGAGAGGGTTGGGCGTGGAGGGCACGTAATCACCAACGTAACTCCTCATAAAATCATGATCAAACTTCAAACTGGTAAGTTCTCGTTTAATCTTACTATCTCACTTCGGAATCACGTGAGTGATTCCGTGAAGAGTTCAAAGCCCTGTGATTTCATGCCGCAGATCCAAATCTCGGCATCTCACTGCATCAATTGACTCAGGATGAGTGAATAATCAAAAAATGCATTAAGCATGACATTGATTCAAATGTATTAATGGTTTACATTAATAAATAAATCAATAGCAACCCCTGTATCTCAAGGGAGGCTAAAGTGGACGCTAACCAGAATGGGCAACAAGCCCAGGTCAGTAACCGGCCTATGGTAAAAAAAAATTAAAAATCAATTCAGTTGACCATCCTACGGTCGCGAGGATAAGGTCGATGGGAACGTCCATTGCCCTGGTCGCTGACGTTGATGCTGCCCTGGTGGAATGAGATATACAATCGTCAGTGTTAATACCTGCATAAACCAGAACCTGCTGCAGCCACCTTGAAATAGTCTGAACCATCCTTTCCTTGTGTGGTTGTTTGTCACTTAATAAACAATGCTGATTCCACACTTCTTAGGATTCTGATGGCTTTGATATAATATAGCAACCTGCCCTCCCAGATAGACGTGAGACCGTGGGGTATCCGAAATATGATCTTAAATCCTGCCACCCTTGTTCTGCGCTGCTCGTGTAGATAAGAAATGTAAAATGTAATGGCACCTGCAGCCAATTCCATCCTATCTAGCCACAGCGTTTGCAATGTTTGCGTCGTTGTGCTGATACTAGTGTCATGACTAAGGATGTAGCTGGAACCCCCTGGTGAAGTATTGTTAACACATTTTCAATATCCAAACTGCATATTCTTGTAGTGGGAGAACTTGTGTCAAGATCTCTTTTACAACTCAATATCCGGGGTTGAACCCGACAGAGTGGTTCCCGTTTGTTGCAGCTGTAGTGGCTCTATAACTGAATTATTGTCAAAGACCATTTAAGAATGAACTGGAAGACGTCAGTAATCTGTACCATATTAAATGTAACATTAACATTTAAACAAAACCACTTCCGATCCCCTCAATAGGAATGTACTGCTATTTTGGTGCTATCCCTACACTCTGCAGTGAGCACATCCATGGTTTGGTGTGACAACCTGAGCCGTAAGGCAGTCCATTCAGAATGTGTAAGTCAATAATTGTTTTATTATGCAGAGGCCGGTTTCCTGAACCTCAGTTTGAACCAGCAAAGTTTTCATTTTTTAGAATAACCGTATACGATTGTATTATTATGCCTGACGAAAGCAAGCAACATGGCTGCTTAGCCAGTCAGACAGTACGAAAACCTAAAGCGAGGTCTTGCTTACTGTTTCAAGACCCGACTAATGAGGCAAAATGGAGGAAGACATAAAAGAACATTCCTCCTTTTTGTAGCGAGAATGTATTTCTCTGCACTGTTCTGCCACATATTTTTACAATCAGTGAATAAACATGAAACCAACATGTCGATATTCGATGTACCATTGAACCGTACTTTCATAATACTTTGAGATTCTGTGTCGTTATCAATCTGAACTTGATGATACACCAGTGGCAAAGGAGATTAGGTAAATTATTACAGGATACTTTTACTTGATTGCCATGTGACTAACATATGCCACCACCGTAGTGTAGCAACTTGAAGTTGAGCATGTAGATTATGTATATTCGCTCAATAGCCGTTTACCCATGGGGTGCATCTAGTGTATATATTTAGTTGATACCAACAACTGAAGAATTGGCAACTCATGCAAATCTCGGCTACCTCCAACTAGAGATGGTATTCGGAACTTCTCACCTTAGAGCTCTTAGCATCAGTTTGTAATAACTGAATTCGACTGACCAAACTACTGGAGCAATGCTGAATACTGTTTGTTCATCATTGTGACTGAGGTAGCTTCAGCTGATAATAGCATAAGGTTGTTAACAATGGTCTACATGTCCTTTGAGAGGTCGCTACTTTGCACGATATCAGTTCCTCGATTTGCACAGCTGAAGCACAGCTACTATATTGCCAATTACTCTTGATGAAATAGAAGTCAGTTTTATAACAGGTTGCTATTAACTCCAATCTCTTGCCACAGGGCAGAGTCATAGGCTAATTAATAGTTAAAGGTAAATCCCAATGACCAACAAACAGTTTATCCCATTTCGCAATGTTTTACTGTTATTAGTACAGTTATATTGTCTTTGATAACCTCTGTAATGGGAACTGCATAGAATGGATCTTTGAGACCCTTATGAATCTGTTGTTACTCAGGAAAATAGGTTTTCATATTCAGAAATTCATATGCCCGACACTCTCCATTTTTTATAATAAACAGGACACTCCTGCCAGTATTCCATGGGTGCTTTGCACGAGAACTCTGGCCCGATTTCCGAGCCTTATCTTAAAAGACAACCCTGTCCATAATCCCAAACTTGCTTGAAATGCTAGTACTGTGCCTCTAAGGAGATGTTTTTATCCTTTGTGTGTTGTACAAACAAGTGTAAATATTACAACTTGTGAGTGGTGCACTTACCCATGTTTCAGAAGTGCCAGACCTACCTTGTTGAGTAGGGTTGGTAGGGTGCATTGAACATCTGCCCAGCTGTCATGCTGCCCCAAGCTCCAGTGAACTGCCTACTGCCGATGAGCGCCTGGGGTGCGTTATGAAACTATGAACCTTTGCCCGCCGTTGGCCTTAATTGATCCATCTGCCAGGTTTTCTCCCCTGTTGAATAGGCCTTACCTGAATAACAGACTCGGCGGCTGGCTCTCACATCCCCCTGTTGGCGCTGTTCACTGCCAGCACATATGTGCTCCAGTATGTTCCATCGACCTCTTTAGAGCCTGGAATCAGTTATATCTTGACCTTTCGCACTCCCCTCCTCAGAGAGGGCGATTCGTAGGCAGCCCTAAACAGGCGCTGCCGCAGGCCGCAGGATACCTACGCTGATATGACCCCATTGGACCTGTACCCGAATTGAACATTCTGCTGGGATGGCAACTTTGTTGTCAGGAAAAGGTACCTCTGACACGTGCCCTTCATCCCTTGGGGTATGCCCCACGGCCATACCCTGAGACTCGGCGTCAGCAGGATACTGACCCGTCTTGGTCTCCGCCTCCAAGAGGGAGACCTGAAGCAGCTCTGTCAACTGGCGCTGCTGGTGCGGCCTGCAGAGATGGAACATCTGGCTCAACCTTACCATCAGAATCGGGGTCAGAGCTAAGACGACCCATGGCACGCGCCTCATCATCCATGAGGGTGCTATCAAGCTCTCTACTAGATGCTGCTGGCGCCTTTTGTTCAGGGTGGCGCTGACACTCCTCCTGCTGCACTGTGCCCGGCTGTAGCACTGTATGCAATAGTTGCTGCATTTGGGATAGTCGTTCAAGCGCACAATCCAGCCCCGGTGAGGAATCTTCCCCCGACGCCATGGCCTTGCTAACCAGTCCCGGTGGGGAATCATCCCCCGACTCCGTGGGCCTAGCAGACTTATGTGTTACCTTGAGCATCCCTGTCCCAGGCGTTGCCGGCACCGCCTCTCGTAGAGGCCTGCGCTTTTTCACATGAAACATCCCTGTCCCAGGCACTGCTGGCGCGGCTCTCCCGTAGGTCGGCGCTTTCACACATGAAGCAGCCCTGTCCCAAGCACTGTTGGCGCGGCTCTCCTGTAGGTCGGCGCTTTTACACATGAAGCAGCCCTATCCCAGGCGCTGCTGGCGTGACCTGTCCCATAGGCCCGACCTATTACAGTGTAGTCTCACTAATTACAATTTATAGTGTAGAGCTTCACCTGTGAAGGGTTAAAAAGCACTATAGCATACATGCAAACTCTACCCTTATTATTAGAGAAAAACCCTTGCAGCCCGACACACCCGAGTCCAATAGGGCTGAATGAGACTTCCCTTCCAGCAATTTTACTCCCTGCCTGGGGACCAACGTCTGTGAGCCGCTGACCGCACTGTCAGTGACTCTGGCGTTACTTACTTGCCACTCCACAGCATCCCTGCAGGCTGGAAGCCACTGACTGCCTTGTCAGCGGCTGCTTGTCTCAAAACCCAATCTTTTGCCGGTTATCCGCTCCTGCGGTCGGACCCGGGTTTCGCCATAGTCCATAGCCGGCTCACTCGTCGGGCTCTGAATCTGGCAGGAAACCTCTGTGAAGAGACGCTCCTGTTCAAACAAAACACCTGGTAAGTAAAAAGAAACTTACCTTCTAGGTTTAACTTACCGCCGGCAGGAGCGCTGCCCTGCCATTCCGGGGCTTGCGCCAATGCGGCTGACGTAACTGACACGCATGCGCACTGGCGGGGTTCTTCACACAATCACTCATGTGACTCCGAAGTAAAATTGAAAAGGATGACTGATAAGAACAGATTGCCGATATTATCTTTTGTTTCAAGAGACATTGCCCCGTGGACAACAGATTTAATCATTGCTTAAACTAAGCAACCTTCAGGAAGTCCACGCCTGCCATCTAGATATTCAATCTCATTTCCAATGCACATAAATAATATCACATGGGGAAGAAAATGTATAATGCCAAGTGAATTTGTAAATACATATAAATCAATGGGACACCATTCCAAATGCCAAGCATGCGGAATGGACGCAGCTTACAGCGTGGCGACTATTGTGTACTGACTCAGTGTGGGCTACTGTCTTACAATCTTGTGCCTTGTATGATTGTGCCTAATTGATGGGAGGATTGTCATTGAACTGTGCGCAAAAAGGAATTTCACTGTATTTAGGTGCACGTAATACAATACCATTGAGCCAATAAATAAAAAATACCATGATCAATAATTATCCATTTTTTCATTAAAAAATGCAATAATTGAGAATGTTTCTGGTGTCAGTCAATATATATGCCTTGCAGGAAAGGTGCATCGATGTGTTAATAAATAGCAAATAAGGGTACAAGAAAATTAATGGAGTAGAATAAGAAAAACTGCAAGTGACCTTATACAAGTATACATTTTTCTCCACTGTTGTGTTGAGTTAGGTTTGAAAATGCTTTTTCCAAGGCTGATTTCCCCAGTGGCTGAGGAAGGTCTAAACATATGATTTAAAGTAACAAGAACTAAGAACCAGGAAAACTGTTTTAATGCACAAGGACTTTAATCACTCAAACTAGGCAGCCATTTGTACCCTTTTATAAATTCATTGTGAGTACAGTATTTGCCAAAAATATATTAGCACTAAAGTATTACATCAGTTTATAATGCTGATATTAATAGGCTGGTCATGATGGGCATCAGAGAAGTATGAAGGAACATTATTAAATCATGATAGAGCAAGTCTACAGTTTTAATCAAGAAAGTGCAATGATGTTATGGGAAGTGAGTATTTGTAAGTATCAGCTTGCAATAATAATCATCACAAAATTCATAACTAAGAAAGAATAATAGTCATGTGAAAAAAATACTCATTATTTAATAATGTAATAAAGGGGAAAAAAATTGAAATGAAGGATATTCAGGATCTTATGCTCAACATTATTCTGGCAACTTTAGAGATGTTTTACTGAGATATTTTTACTGAAAATATTGATACATTTCTTTTCAGATTCACTTTTCAACTTAGTTATTCATTGTACTTTTTACTTCAATTGTTCACAAGTATAAAAAATTACATATATATATATATATATATACAACTAATCTTTAAATTATTGTAGGGAGACAAAAATGCTGGAGAAACTCAGCAGGTGAGGCAGCATCCATGGAGCGAAGGAATAGGCAACGTTTCGGGTCGAGACCCTTCTTTATTGTGATTTTTTTTTAATGCCTTTGAGCTAATTCAGTGATTGTGTTTTGTTCTACCTTAAAATTCAAAAAGGCAGGTGAAGCTTCTTGACTGTAAGAAGTGGAGCTCAAACCGATAACGGCAATGTCTTTGATGATGCTCAAATTGTGATCACGAGGTTTGACTATATTTTTTTAGTAATATCTAATTATTTCCTTCTGCTTGAATCCAGAGAAAGCATATGATGTGATTTAATAGCCATATCAGTGGTGAGCATATTGTGGATGAGCGAAGATAAGCATTTGTAAATACCACCGTTAGAACATTATGTCCAGTATTGGGAAAGCCATGTTTGAAAAGACCATTTTTGCTGGTATAAAAAGTCAAAGAGGAGAAAATTATAATTTTGAAGTTTTGTTCAGATGAAAATTTGCTGCAGTTAATGGAGAGGGCAGCAACTTAAAATCATTACTGACTGTACAAAGAAATGGGTTGGGAGAAATTTCTTTACACTGACAATCATTTAGTACATGAAAAGTACTGCAATCACAGTTGAGCAAAAAAATAATGGTCCTTTAGGAAGCTGTGGCATTGGATTCAAAAGTACTTAAAGAACTGTGTAGGAAGGAACTGCAGATGCTGGTTTGTACCGATGATAGACACAAAAAGCTGGAGTAACTCAGCGGGTCAGGCAGCATCTCTGGAGAAAAGGGATAGGTGATATTTTGGGTCGGAACACTTGTTCAGACTCTGAAGAAGGGTTCTGACCAAGAACGTCGCCTGTTCCTTTTCTCCAGAGATGCTGCCTGACCTGCTAAGTTACTCCAGCATTTTGTGTACCTTATTAAAAATAACTTGCTGACTTGATTGGTTTAATAAAGTAATTAAGACAGACGTTAATGTGCCTCCATCTGAACTATTTTGTCCTTCATTGCGGTAAAGGACATGGATTTATAGATGGTGTCAAAGAGTTAGATAGAGCTCTAGGGGCTAGTGGAATCAAGGGATATGGGGAGAAGGCAGGCACGGGTTATTGATTGGGGACGAGCAGCCATGGCAGAATGGCGGTGCTGGCTCGAAGGGCTGAATGGCCTCCTCCTGCACCTATTTTTTATGTTTGTATGTTTCTAAGACTGGGCAAGCTATTGTGACGTAATTTGTAAATGGTACACACGGTAACCTTGACATTAGGTGTAGTCACTCTCATCTCAATTCCTAAATTCACCTTCTTGGTCCATGAATGAACGTTCGATGAGGTCAGGAGAAGAGTAATCCTGGCAAAACCCAAAGTAGGCCGTGCTTACAGATTTCAACTTTGGTTGAAAGCCAAAATTTATATTGTAGGAATTTGGTGACACCTTTCAAGAAGGCTGCCAATTTGCTAGGTTCTGCCTGTTTGTTAGGTGCTATTGGCTCTTCATCTTCCCATCAACAATATTACCATTTCAATAGCTGACATATTGCCCCAGAGTAAGCAATTTGGCTGTGAATTAAATTTAAAGAAACAATGGCATAAGGCCTGGCAGAGAATAAAATTAGCGGGTAGAATGTGAGTTTGTAAGTAGGAAGGTTGCCAGGAACCTACAGAAGGTTGTTATAATGGTAATTAGGATCGCATATCTCTAAACTAATCAAAAATAAATGCAATACAGGATCATGGTTGGAAGTTGATTGAGTTATTAATTTGACAAAAATGTTCATGGAGGATTGATCATGGAGTATTCTGACCACAGGACTGATAACACTAAATCAATTAACTTCTGTAGAAATCAATACATTTCTCTCTAAAGATTATTGGTATTGGTAATCACTTAGTTATTATTATTGTCGCATACCGAAATACTGTAAAAAAATTTGTTTTACATGCTATCCAGGCAGATTATACAGACATGAGTACAATCAAGCCATACACAACAGGTAGTGCAAAAATAAAAATGACTGGAGTGCAGAACATCATGCACAGTGTTGCAGATGCAAAGAAAGTGCAGAGAAAGAGAAAAAGTGCAAGGACAGCAATGAGGTAGGTTGGGAGATTGGGATTACACCCATTGCTTATGAGAGCTTACATTGCTTATTAGACTACATTGCTCATCAGCAGTCTGACAACAGCGGGGAAGAAGCGGTTTCTGAATCTGGTGATACGTGCTTTCATGTTTTTTAATCTACTGTCCAATGGGAGAAGAGGGAATGGTCTTTTATTTGGTTTGCTGCAAAGTGTAGATAGAGTAAATGGGGAGGGGGGGCAGGTTTGTGTGATTGACTGGACTGCATCCACAATTTCTTGCAGTCTTGTTCTCAAACCAAGTTGTGATGCATCCCGATAGGATGCTTTCAAGAATGCTTCTATAGAAATTGGCAAGAGTCGTTGGAGACATGCCAAACTACCTTAGTCTTCTGATGATGTAGAAACATTGGCATGCTTTTGTAGTCATCTGCAGCAGTTGCTATTGTCTGTCAACTTGGAAAATCAAGAGGCGAAAACTATTCAGCTGAAATGAAATATAAGGAAAATAAGTGACCCCTATTTCAATCCAACTGATCTGTAGCAAATCCCCATTTCAGATCTGGCTTGCCATTTCAAAAACTATTTGGTACTTTCCAATTGCTCCCTGCATTGGTATCGAGTTGACATAATTCAGTAAAATGCTCACAGTGCTGGGGATTTGCTTCTGGGAGATAATAATAATAATAATAATAATAATAATAATAACTTTATTACGGACTCAAGGTCCAGACAAGGGGCAACATTACATTAAAAAATGCATTGCATCTCAAATATCATAAATATATATAAAATCAAGGTAAATCACATAAAAACATCATAATTTATATATTTTAAAATAAACCCACAATACTTAAGTTAAAAATCCAGAGTAAAAAAATGATCAATGTCATACAACGAGACAACGATACCAGTGTCTCCACAACTGGGATTCGTAGCGTGTAGTGCTAACCCTTATGTTTGTCAAGGCCATAATAAGCACATTTTTAGAGTCATTTATCCTGCAAATGAAATTATACATGTGGTGTCTTAGGATAGCTTCTAGAGTACTGACTCCTGCAGCCACAAACATATTACTGGCACTACACCATCTTGGTTGCCTTAGCAGTGTTCTCATGGCATCGTTATATGCCACCTTTAGTCTCTGCATACTTGTCCTTAGATAGAGAGGATTTGGCAAAAAGCAAACTTCTGGAGGAACTCGGTGTATCATTCTATCACAGCTGAGTACTGTGTGCAATTCTGGTGACCGTATTATGGGAAGAATATCATTGGACTGGAGATCGTACAGAGGACGTGTTGCCTTGTGTTGAGAGTTTTCATTGTGAGAGCTGGGTCTGTTTCTTTGGAATGGAAAAGCTTGCGTGGGAGCCCAGATTGAGGTATACAGAATTATTAAGGTTACGGTTGAGATGGATATGAGAAGCATTTCCCCTAAGCAGATGTGTCTATACCCGGGGAGCACAGTTTTTAAAGTTAAGGAGTTTAAGATTTAAAGGCTGTACTCTCACAACTTGATATACTATGGCATAGTATGGACCAAGTGCTGGAAACTGGGATTAGTATAAATAGGTATTTGATGTCTAACACAGACACAGTGGGCTAATTTCCATGCTCCATGCCTCTGTTTAATTAATGAACAGTAATCATACTAGCCATTGACCGTTCCTCTGGGCATATCGCCAGGAATATTTGAACCTGGAGATGTTAAAATACCCATACACTTTTAGTTATTAATGCCCGTGACACAATTTGTTTAATTAATAGCTTTGCTTAATAATAAACCATCATGAGACAACTCAAAACCTACTAAAATCAGCACCTGCAATATTAATTCTACGCCCAATTTAACAAAATATTTTAGTAATCTTCTTCAACTGTTCTTTGCTCTATGGAACAATCATGAGCGACAACTTATAAATTTATCAACACGTATAATGAGTCTTGCATTTATTTTTAAAGCAAGTACCTACAATTTGTACATCAATGAGCAGGATGTCACTTTAAAACAGAGATACCTGCCGAGTTGCTTTGCACCGAGTTATTTGTACAGAATATCATCACCTCATCTTGATGATATACCGCACAAGAATCTAAGAACCCCTCAAGGCAGTGACACATGTCGGTGAGGTCTATAGGAAAAGTTAATTGGAAGAGTCAGTAACAAAAAAAAAATCAACACTTTATAGGATTTATGTGTATTTCTACGACATAATTGGATACAAATTAATATGATGAACAAGAAGAAGTAATTATTGCTAATGTAAAATTGCTCCAGGACCAATTCAATTGCACATCAATGATTTGCATGGAGATATATCTTGGCTAATCACTATTGTATCAGCCTGTTCTCAATCATTAGTAAATGATGACAGACTAATTACTGGTGACCGTATTATGGGAAGAATATCATTGGACTGGAGATCGTTCAATCAACTGGATATTGCTATAAATCAACAACTAACATTCAAAAATTGCTTGATTACTTCACATTACTACAATACCACTTGTCTCCATATGACAAATGTTTAAGAAGGAGCTGCAGATGCTGAAAGATGCTAAAGGTAGACAAAAATGCTGGAGAAGCTCAGCGGGTGAGGCAGCATCTATGGAGTGAAGGAAATAGGCGACGTTTTGGGTCGAGACCCTTCTTCAGACTGATGTGAGGGCGGGAAGAAGAAAGGAAGAGGCGGAGACAATGGGGCTGAGGGAGAGCTCGGAAGGGGAGGAGAAAGCAGGGACTACCTGAAATTGGAGAAGTCAATGTTCATACCGCTGGGGTGTAAACTGCTCAAGCGAAATACAATTTATGGTGGTGTTCACTCTGGCCATGGAGAGGCCCAGGACAGAAAGGTCGGATTTGGAACGGGAGGAGCAGCTGAAGTGCTGAGCCACCGGGAGATCAGGTTGGTTATTGCGAACCGAGCGGAGGTGTTGGGTGAAGCGATCGCCAAGCCTACGCTTGGTCTCACCAAATGTAGAGCAGCTGACACCTAGAGCAGCGGATCCAATAGATGAGGTTGGAGGAGGTGCAGCTGAACCTCTGCCACACCTGGAAAGACTGCTTGGGTCCTTGAATGGTGTCAAGGGGGGAGGTAAAGCGACAAGTGTAGCATTTCCTTCAGTTGCAAGGGAAAGTGCCAGGAGAGGGGGTGGTTTGGGTGGGAAGGGACAAATTGACCAGGGAGTTACGGAGGGATCGGTCTCTGCGGAAAGCAGACAGGAGGAGATGGGAAAATGTGGCCAGTGGTGGGATCCCGTTGGAGGTGGCGAAAATGTCGGAAGATTATTTGTTGTATGTGACGGCTGGTAGGGTGGAAGGTGAGGACAAGGGGGACTCTGCCCTTGTTACGAGTGGGGGGGATGGGGAGTGAGAGCAGAGTTACGGGGTATAGAAGAAACCCTGGTGAGAGCCTCATGTATAGTAGAAGAGGGGAACCCCAGTTCCCTGAAGAATGAGGACATCTCCGGTGCCCTGGTGTGGAACACCTCATCCTGGGTGCAGATGCAGCATAGACGGGGGAATTGGGGGTTAGGGCTGGAGTCCTTACAAGAAGCAGGGTGGGAAGAAGAGTAGTCCAGATAGCCATGGGAGTCGGTATGTTTATATTAGATGTCGATCAGTAGTCTATCTCCTGCGATGGAGATAGTGAGGTCTAGAAATGGTAGGGAAATGTCGGAAATGGTCCAGGTGTTTTTGAGTGCCGGATGGAAGTTAGTGGTGAAATGGATGAAGTCAGTGAGTTGTGTATGGGTGCAGGAGGTGGCACCAATGCAGTCGTCGATGTAGCGGAGGTAGAGTTCGGGGATAGGGCCCTGGTACGCCTCGAACAAAGATTGTTTGACGTACCCTACAAAGAGGCAGGCATAGCTATGCGCGTGCCCACAGCTACGCCTTGCATTTGGAGAAAATGGGAGGAGTCAAACGAAAAGTTATTAAGGGTAAGGACCAGCTCCGCTAGGCGGAGGAGAGTATCAGTAGATGGGGATTGGTTGGTTCTGCGGTCGAGGAAGAAACAGAGGGTTTTAAGACCTTCCTGGTGGGGGATGGAGGTGTAAAGTGACTGGACGTCCATGGTGAAGATGAGAAAATGGGGGCCTGGAAAAAGGAAGTCATGGAGTAGACGAAGAGCGTGTGACGTGTCTTGAACATGGGTAGGGAGGGATTTAACCAGGGGGGGGGTAAGAAGGAGTCAAGGTATGTGGAAATAAGTTCGGTGGGACACGAACAGGCAGAAACAATGGGGGTACTGCTCAGCGGGTGCACAGTCAAGGAGCGAAGGAGATTTGGGTCGAGACCCTTCTTCAGAAACAATGGGTTTTTTGGGGTTTTGGGGAGAAGGTAAAATCGGGCCGTGCAGGGCTGGGAAACGATGAGGTTGGAGGCTTGGGGGGGCAGGGAGCCGGATGTGATGAAGTCAATGATAGTGTTAGAGATCATGGTCTGGTGCTCATCTGGGGGTCATGGTCCAAGGATAAGTAGGAGGAGGTGTCTGAGAGTTGGCGCGTGGCCTCAGCCTTGTAGAGATCAGCTCGCCAGACGACCACGGCACTTCCCTTGTCTGGGTTGTTGCAGAGTGAGTAGGGGGTGAGTAGGGGGGAGAGGCTAAAGTGAGACAGGGGAGTGGAGAAATTGAGGCGGTTGATGTCCCGCCGGCAATTTAAAATAAAAAGGTCTAAAGCAGGTAGATGGGGTCTGTTGGAGATGGGAGAAGGGGTGATCACTGGGGAGTGAGGACTCCTTCCCGTGGAAAAACGCTTTGAGGCGACAGAAGAACATATTGTGGCAGACGCGGAACTCATTGAGGTGGGGATGGAGGGGAACAAAGGTGAGGACAGACCATTCAGTATCCGAGAGTGGGTCAGGGGGGATGGTGAAGACATGGCAGAGATTGTTGGAGCCGGAGGGAGGCAGGTGAGTGGACGGAGGCCGAGGCGATGTCTGGTAGGGGGGTGGAGGGTGGTCAGGGAGGTGGGCGGTACGAGGACTATAGTGTGGGTGGGGAGGAGCTGGGGTCACATGGTTTTCAAGAACAACCACTGAGGTTCCCTGTGTTGGGGGGGAGAGCACTAGGACCCAGCGCAGTTAGGCCCCATGATGTCAGAGTCTGCAGCGTGGAGACGCTGAGCATAGGACTCAGGTAAGGCGACGGCTGCGACCTGCTGGAGGGCGGTGGAGTGGCGAGGATCGGTGGAGTCGATGGTGGAGGTCCGCTGGGAATGGAGTCCGGGTCAGCGGGCGAAGCGTCGGAGGATACGGTCAGCAGATGGCCGGTGAGGCAGCGAGGGTGGGGTAGGTGGCCCGGCAGGCGGCCCGTGAAGGTGAGACGATCGGCAGGTGAGGTGGCGAGGTGGGGTGAGGCCCGGTGAGGCGGCGGTGAGGTTCGGCGGGCCCGTTTTGGTGGCGATAGTCGGAGGAAGTGAGGAGGAAGCGAAGGTCGGCTTTATCGGTGAGGCGGTGACAGAAAGAGTTACCGGTGAGGCAGCGAGGATCGGCTTCATCGGTGGGTGGGCGAAGGTTGGCGGCAACGGCCACGTGGATGTCGGCGACAGCAACGGCGGTGTCTTCAGTGGTCCGGCCCTGAGGTCAGTCCGGGAGGCGGTGAGAGCTGGTGCTACTCCTTGTAGCAAAGATGGAGTCGCGAGACTCGGCCTGGTGGTGTCCGGGCAGGCGGAGCGGGCCAATGTTGCGGCCCGGGGCCTGCAGGCGGTGGGGTCGCGGAGTGTCGGTGGCAGGAGCTGCCTGGAAGCGGGCGAGTTTACGGTCTTTGGTGGAGTCACGAATCGTTTATTGAAGATGTGGGCCAGGAATCGGGAGTGTATTGAAGACGTGCATCTGCCGTAGGATGAAGAAGAGCTGGGGTCCGTTGCAGGACAGGGTGAGTGAGGCCTGAAGTTTCGCAAGATCCTGTTGGTGCCGGCACATCGCAGCCAGAGTCGACCGCAGGGCACGGAAGGAGAACTGCCGTGTATGGCGGCGGATAAACTGTCGGTATCTGTAGTCCGGGTTGAGTCCAAGCTGGGAGGTAGGGAACTGAAGCTGGAAACCATGAGGTACAAGATGGAGGCGCAGGCAAGTCACAAGAAAGCAAACGTGGCTGTGGTAACGAATGACTGTGGTTTCCAAACGACAGTGATAATGGTGCAGACTTTAGTTTAGTTTAGAGATACAGCGTGGAAACAGGCCTTCGGCCCACCTATTCCCGCTGACCAGAGATGCCCCGCTCACTAACACTATCCTGCACACACCAAGGGCAATTTACAATTTTACCAAAGCCAATTAACCTACTGTCAGAGGAAACAGCAGCTCCCGGGGAAAACCCACGCAGGTCATGGAGAGAACGTACAAACTCAGTACAGACAGCACCTGTGGTCAGGATCGAACCTGGGTTTATGGCACTGTCAGGCAGCAACTCTACCACTGCACCACTGTGCCATCCGATCTACTTGGACTGTAAATGGTGAGCATTTGAAAGCAGATGAGAGTGGTTGGCTTTGAATGAATGCAGCACAAAGATATCTTCGATGCAGCATTTGACCATGATGCACAGACGATGAATTCAAATTACAAAGAAGATTCATTGCATCCACCAAGAAACGGTTTTGGGAAGCCTAGCAAAACATCCACATTATGTTCTGAAGCATGGAAAAAGCCCAGCTCCAACTGAACTGAAGATTCTGCTCATAACCTGAAGTTGGAAGTCAACTCTATTCATAATAAAATGAAGAAACAATATACTGCAGATGCTGGCTTACACAAAAGGACACAAAGTGCTGGAGTAACTCAGCTGGTCAGGCAGCATCTCTGGAGAACATCGATAGGTGACGTTTTGGGACGAGACCCTTCTGCAGACTGAATGTGGGGGTGGGGGGGGTGGGTGAAGAAAGTTGGAAAAGAGGCCATGGCATCCATCAATCTGCTGATTTGTTCTGACAGCTCCCTCTGTATAGTTGCAGCTGGCTACTAGTTTGGTTTTGAGGGACAATGTCAACAGAGACCTCCAACGAATCAACCAATCTGTCCTCACAAAGAGCAGCCAAATAAAGTCACCTTGGACGCATGGGAAACCACTTCTTATCCTCTTTCAGAATGTCTTTCACCCATTGAAAGTGTTGGACAGTAATATACACTAGTTTGATCCAGCCCACATTAAAACATTGTAATTAACACTCAAAAACTGGTTGGAATTAATGAACTATTGCCATGTAATTTAATGAGTCATACAGCGTGGAAACAGGCCCTTCAGCCCAACCTGCCTACTGCAAACAACACATCCCATCTACATTGGTCCCACCTGCCTGTGTTTGGCCCATATTCCTCTAAACCTGTCTTATCCATGTACCGGTCTAAATGTTTCTTAAATGTTCAGATAGTATTGGCCTAAACTACCTCCTCTGGTAGCTCATTCCATACACACACCACCCTTTGTGTGAAAAAGCTACCCCTCAAGTTCCTATTAAATCTTCCCCCCCACCTCCACCCTCACCTTAAACCTAAGTCGCACGTTTCTCAATTTCCCTACTCTGGGCAAGAGATTCTGTATATCTACCCGATCGGTTCCTCTCATAATTGTGTACACCTCTCTAAGATCTCCCTTCATCTTTCTGCACTCCAAGCACTGGAGTCCTAGCCTGCTCAACCTCTCCCTGTAACTCAGGCCCACAAATCCTGGCAACGTCCTTGTAAATCTTCTCTGCACCCTTGATAGACACAAAAAGCTGGAGTCACTCAGCGGGACAGGCAGCATCTCTGGAGAGAAAGTCTCTTTGCACCCTTTCCAACTTGACAACATCTTTCCTATAACATTGTGCCTAGAATTGAACGATACTCCAAATGCTATTAGGAATTGTGCAGTTCTGTGACAGGGTAACATAACTATGAATGCACCAGTTACATTTCTATTGCTAGAGGCTCTTGTCCATGAGAACGCCAAAAATTAGTCCAATTTGGCTGTCTTCCATTCCGTCTGCAAAATATACAGACTGTGTAATGAGCCGCTAAAACATTCTAATGATAGAGGGAGTTTGTTGGGGCAAACTAAATGCAGAAACTACCAGCAGCAGTGTGGAGATGGAGATTACAAGAACCTCACACCAAAGTCTGAACAGATTGTGAGCCACACACAAAGTGCTGACTTGCTGGGTTACTCCAGGACTTTGTGTTAGGCTCACGATTCCTCGTTTCTCCTGTTCTGACCATTCAATGATCTTCAAAAGACCAAGATTAATTTTATTAAATTGTTCTATTTTCTGCTAATAACTAAAGTAGTCTACATGAAAACGCTATTTTCTCTGATACAACTGTCTCACTACCCATTAGAAATGTGCAAATAACCAAGCATTAGATATTGGAGGATTTACGAGCAAAATAGGGAACTATCTGATATAACTAGCTGTATAATAATTACAATATATTAAAACATTTATCATTAATATTATATCACTGCTCCTTTATCATTTGGAGATGTAATGGATTAAGTTCCCTTAAGAGCCTGTCCCACTTACACGATTTCTTTGAAACTGCTCTTTGTAACCTCAGGGAATCTCTGAAACGGTAGAAATGTTCTGCATTTTACCAGAATTGTTAAGGTGCGAAAAACCTTGTATCTGCATTCTTGGTCTTGCTAAATTTTTTATACAGAAAGAATGTTGAGAACAGCTATAATGATAAACTGCCTAAATAATTATTATTAATCTTAACCATATTCTCACAATATTTCAAGGAGGCAGTCTCGGATACTGCAGCAAGGACAGCGTACTTAATCACTTTAATTCTCCAACCCACACACACTTTATCTGTGGCCTCGTGCACTTTTGTAACAAGGCCCAACATTATCTCCCATCTGGGCGTGTCACAGCATTACAAACCCAATATCAAATTCAGCTATTTCAGCTGATTTAATTTCATTGTATGTAACAGAATTGGCTATTTCTGCTGTAGTTGTCCACAAACACTGTCTGATCTGCTGGACATTTTCCAATATCACCATATTTTGCAGCTTTTACCTGTTCCTTTTTATTTTCTCTCTCCTTCCAGCTACCCTCAACAACCTCTCAACCATCAACAACTTGCCACCAAGAGAAATATGGCATCTCTTTCTCAGAGATGGTATTTTTCTCCTCTGCTCCTCCCTCCCTCTTCTTCTTCTTGCGTATGGCGTGCACAGCCTAAAGTTGAAGGACAACTTGTTCCATGTGATCTTATTTGATTGTGCACGCCGGGTTGATTGCATTAGTCGAAACAGGGCGGACCACGTGAAGGTTGCAATCTTCCACCCCTCCCTGCAGCTTAAAACTAACTTGTTTTCTTTCTTTCCCAGTTGTAACAAAAACTCTTACAACCAAAGCATTAACTCTATTTATCTTTCCAGGGAGGCTCAGATTCAGTTTAGTTTATTGTCACGAGTACCGAGGTACAGTGAAAAGTTTTTGTTGCGTGCTATCCAGTCAGCAGAAAGGCAATATATGATCACAATTGAGCCATTACAGTGTATAGAAGCATAAGGGAATGACGTTTAGTGCAAGGTAAAGCCAGCAAAGTCCAATCAAGGATAGTACGAGGGTCACCTATGAGGCAGATAGTAGTTCAGCACTGCTCTCTGGTTGTGGGTGGATGATTCAGTTGCCTGCCTTAATTGCTGGGAGTTTCCAGCAATTTTTGCTTTTAATTACACCGTGTCTTGTATCATTTACAGTTGACAAGAAAGGCAGTGGAATAGAAGATGTGACAGAAGTTCAGTTTCTCTCTGTCAAGGCATTCCAAGTTAACTCTCGCAACTGTCAGAGAGCGAACAAACAATATAATAGTTTTACCGCTTGGGATTAAAATTCCTGAAAACTACCATCTGCTTTGCTCATTACATCAATCACAAAAATCACTTTGGGGGAAAAGCTTGAATCACATGGTACATCCTGGCTGGTTATTATGGATTGCAGCAATTTATGTGTTTATTAGAATGTTGAAAATTAGAACTCGGTGAAGAAATGAATCCCACATCTTTTTGCTTCAATACTCACCACAAATATGTGAATGCTAACTTGTGCAAGGAATGATACATGTGTAGGAAGGAACTGCAGATGCTAGTTTACACCGAAAATAGGCAGAGAATGCTGGAGTAACTCAGTGGGACAAGCAGCATCTTTGGAGAGAAGGAGTGGGTAATATCTCGGATCAAGACTCTTCTTCAGACGAAGTCTCGACCTGAAACGTCACCTATGCCTTCTCTCCAGAGATGCTGCATGTCCCGCTGAGTTACTCTAGCATTTTGTGTCTATCTTCAAGGAATGATATAATTGATACCATTCTCTTTTACACTTCCATTTATTTTTTTGAGACACATTAAATAACTTGTCTTCATGACCTCAAGATGTTTTGGCATGCTTGAGGACCAATAAAGTGCATGGATAAGGAGTTAAGAAATAAAAGTAAGAGTCGATCATTTTGTCTCGTCCACCATCCAGGAAGATTGTGTCTGATCTGATCTTAGCCTCAGCTGAACAATTCCCCATAATCTTTGGCATCCCTAAAGACCAAAACCTTGCTCTCTCTGTCTTGAACATATTCAATAGTTCAGCTCAGGTCTCTGGCATGCGAACATTTCAAAGGTGCACTATCCTCAGAAAGATACATCTTCCTCAGTTCTGTGTAAATGGGCAATGCCTTTTCTTGAAACTATGTCACTTATTTCTATAATTTCCCATCAGAAGAAATGTCCTTTTCAGCATCTACCTTGAAGAGTGAAGAGTAATCACTATTTTGTTTAGTTTAGTTTAGAGATACAGCACGGAAACAGGCCCTTTGGCTCACCAAATGCATGCCAGCCAGCGATCCCTGTACACTAGTACTATCGATCCTACACACTAGGGACAATTTACAATTTTCACCAAAGCCAAATTAACCAACAAACCTGTACGTCTTTGAAATGTGGGAGGAAACTGGAGCACCCGGGGAGAACGTACAAACTCCATACAGACAGCTCCTGTAGTCAGAATCTGGGTCTCTGGCGCTGTAAGGCAGCAACTCTACCGCTGCGCCATTGTGCCACCAGCGTTCTAATACAGGAAATGCCGAGCCACTGTGAACCTGGGAAGCTCCACAAACATCAGTGTGATGCATTCACAAATAAGCCGTTTTGATGATGGTGACTGAGGAAAATTAAAGAAAATTATGTCAAAGATCACATTGGCTTCTAACCAAAATAATGCCAAGGGATCTTTTGCATTCACTGAGAGAATATATCTTAAGGTTGGCCTAACCAAATAGTACCCCAAATAGTACAACCAGTGCAGTACCCCTTCTGTTTGCAAGAGATGCATGTTTCTAGTTGTGAGAAGCCACATTTGGCAGATGTACTCAGGGTGTTCATAGCTTTTACAACAAATTCTTATCATCATTCTTACAGGAACCACATAGTGAGTTCCTCCGAGATTCTGGAACAAACACTTTACCAATGAATCAATCTAAAGTCAGAAAAAAGAGAGGATATTTCTGGATAGGATTTACTCCCATTTGGAAGAAAATGGTATAATTAGGGACAGTGAACATGGCTTTCTACAAGGCAGGTCAATAGACAATAGACAATAGACAATAGGTGCAGGAGTAGGCCATTCGGCCCCTCGAGCCAGCACCGCCAATCAATGTGATCGTGGCTGATCATCCACAATCAGTACCCCGTTCCTGCCTTCTCCCCATATCCCTTCACTCCGTTGTCTTTAAGAGCTCTGTCTAGCTCTCTCTTGAAAGCATCCAGAGAACCAGCCTCCACCGCTCTCTGAGGCAGAGAATTCCACAAACTCAGAATTCTCTGTGAGAAAAAGTAAGAAAAAGGTCATGTCTCATTAACTTGATTTGTTTTTTTTTAGGAAGTGATGAAGGTGATCGATGAGTGGTTACTGCATGTTTTTAGTAAGGTATTTGATAAAGACCCCGATGGTAAGCTGATCCAGAAGATTAAGATGCACAGGATTAACAGTGACTTGGTCAAATGGATTCAGAACTGGCTTACGAATAGAAGACAGCAGATTGTGGTGGAAGGACAATATTCAGACTGGAGCTCTGTGACCAGTGGAGTTCAACAGGGTTCATTACTGGGACCTCTGTTATTTGTGATGTACATAAATAACTTGGACGTAAACATATATGGGTTGGTTAGTAAGTTTGTAGAAGACAGCAAGATTGCCAGGGTCACGGACTCTGAGGAAGGCTGTCAAAGCATACAGTGGGATATGGATCACAGAAATGGGTGGAGAAATGGCAGGCGGAGTTTCACCTGAGCAAGTGTGAGGTGTTGCACTTTGGGAAGTCGAACGCAAGGGAAAAATATACAATTTATGGCATGACCCATAACGGCATTAATGTACAGATGGATCTTGGGCTCCAAGTCCATAACCCCCCTAGAAAGTAGCCACACAATTAGAGAGAGTGCTAAAGAAGGCATATGGTATTCTTGATAATTACTTTATCAAAATAACTGTCAGTCATTATTAATGTTGATAGATTTTCCTGTAACTTTGCAAACCATTAATTACTTTAGCCTTTGAGCCTCAATGTTGTTTTCCCATTTCCTTTCTGATGATCAAAGGAAATATGCTTAGTTTCTGGAGATGCTGGAGTTAAAAACAAACTGATGGAGGAACTCGACCAGGCAACATCTATTAAGGGAAATGACCAGGCGATGTTTCATCAAACATGGAACATAGTGCAGTGCAGCACAGGAATAGGTCTTTCAGTCCTCCATGTCCGTGCTGCGCATTATGCCACGTAAATCTAATCTCTCCTTGCATGCGATTGATTTCCTTCATATCCATGTGCCTATTCCAAAGCCTTGCCGCCGTCATATCCTCTTCCACCACTACCCCTGCTAGCGTGTTCCAGGCACCCACCATTCTCCGTGTAAAAATAAAACTTGCCCCGTATATTTCCTTTCAATTTTCCCCTTCTTACCTTAAAGCTATGCCCCCTAGTCTTTAACATTTCCACCCTGGGAGATATATTCTGACTGTCTCTCATAATTTTGTACACTTCTATGAGCTCTGCCCTCGACCGCCGACACTCCAGAGAAAACAATTCAAGTCGTCCATACTCTATTTATAGCTGATACCCTCTAATCCGGGCTGCATTCTGGTAAACGTATTTTACATCCACTCCAAATGCTCCACATCCTTCCTGCAACCAGAACTGTGCGCAATACTCCAAACACGGCCTAACCAAAGTGCGACAAAGCTGCATCATGACTTCCTGACTCTTGTATTTAATATCCAAACCTATAAAAGGAAGAATACCATCTGCCTTCTTTACCACTGCCGAGTTCTTGGTTTCTACTTGACACACAGCTTTGGAAATGCTGTGTATTTTATTCTTTCATTTGTTCTTAGATTATTGCAATGTGGCACATGCCTCTTTCTGCACTCTGCATCATGAAGATAAAACCATAATCATCTAAATGACTACATTTTTGGCTCTGCATTGTCCATTAGCTACCTGCAAAAAATATACTTCTGCTGTCCACACAATAATGTCCGCGACAAAAATTGCTGAGGATTTATTGCTACAGCAAAATCCATTCTGCACACCACACTAGCTCATTAAAATTTCTGGAATGATAGACAACATCTATTCAAAATACTAATTACTGCACGAGTCCTCACTAATTGCCGCAACTTAGTTTCCTTCGTCCGATTTCCCTTTGATATCTTACACAAAGAGGCAGAAGCAAATTTCTGCAGGAGTTGTGTGCCTCACCACATTTATTGATTGGGTGTCGATATATTTCTTCATGAATAGCACATTAAGTTGGTGTGGTCCTTGAAAGAATGTCTAACCCCTTAAATCATTTTTTTTAAGTTATTAAAAAAAAAATCTTAACTTTCATCAGTTTTAATCCACTCCTGTCTTTATTAAGCTCCAATTGCCCCTGGTTTCCCATTCACAGGAGCCCAGCCTGTGAATGCGGAGCAGAACGACAGACAGCCAACCATGTCATCCCTGAGTGCCCGCTCTACCACCCACCAAATGGAGCTCAGGGGAGGAGGAGGAAGAAGAGGAAGAAGAGGAAGAGGAAGAGGAAGAGGAAGAGGAAGAGGAAGAGGAAGAGGAGGAGGAGGAAGAGGAGGAGGAGGAGGAGGAGGAAGAGGAGGAAGGAGGAGGAAGAAGAGGAGGAAGAAGAGGAGGAAGAAGAGGAGGAAGAAGAGGAGGAAGAAGAGGAGGAAGAGGAGGAGGAGGAGGAGGAAGAGGAGGAGGAGGAGGAGGAGGAGGAGGAGGAGGAGGAGAAGAGGAGGAAGAGAGGAGGAGGAGGAGGAGGAGGAGAGAGGAGGAGGAGGAGGAGGAGGAGAGGAGGAGGAGAAGAGGAGGAGGAAGAGGAGGAGGAGGAGGAGGAGGAGAAGAGGAGGAGGAGAAGAGGAGGAGGAGGAGAGGAGGAGGAGGAGGAGGAGGAGAGGAGGAGAGGAGGAGAAGAGAGGAGGAGGAAGAGAGGAGGAAGAGGAGAGGAGGAGGAAGAGGAAGAGGAGGAGAGGCGAAGAGGAGGAAGAAGAGGAGGGAGGAGAGGAGGAGAAGAGGAGAGAGGAGAGAAGAGGAAGAGGAAGGAGGAAGAGGAGGAGGAGGAGGAGAGGAGGAGAAGAAGGAGAGCTGGAGGAAAGAGGAGAAGAAGAGAGAAGAGAGGAAGAAGGGAGGAGAGAGAAGAGGGAGGAAGAGGAAGAGGAAGAGGAAGAGGAAGAGGAAGAGGAAGAGGAAGAAGAAGAAGCCCCTGATCTTTCAAAACCGCAGTTTTTTAATTTTCCTTCTTGTCCTCAACTTATTCCATTGCCAGGCCGCTCCTTCCGATCAAGTTTAGTTTACTTTATTGTCATGTGTGTTGAGGTACAGTGTAAACCTTTTTTGTTACGTGCTATCCAATCAGTGGAAAGACTATACGCGATTACAATCGAGCCATCCACAGTGTACAGATACAGGATAAAGGGAATAACCTTTAATGCCACATAAATTCTTCAAAGATAATCTGAGGGTCTCCAATGAGGAAGATGGGTGGTGAGGAATGCTCTCGAGTTGGTGATAGGACAGTTCAGTTGCCTGATAACAGTTGCTGGGTAGAAAATGTCCCCGAAACTGCATTTTCAACAAGCTCATCCAACCCACTAAGATCTTTGTGTCCCTTCAACAGAACAACACAGCACAGCAACAGGCCATTCAGCCCACAATGTATGTTCCAGACATGATGCCAGAACCAACTCTCACCGGCTGCACATAATTCACATCCTTCCATTCCCTACATATCCATACCCCTATCCAAAAGTCGCTTAAATGCCACTGTCGTATCAGCCTCCACCACCACTCCTGGCAGCATGTTCCAGGCATTCACCACCCTCTGTGTAAAAGAACCTTTACCCGCACATCTCCTTTAAACTTTGCCCCTCTCACCCTCACCTCGTGTCCTCTGCCATTTGATTTTTCCTTCTTGGGAAAAAGGTTCTGACCGTCTACCCCATCTATGCCTCGCATAAAATTATACACTTCAATCAGATCTCCCCGCAACCTCTCGTGTTTCAGAGAAAATAATACAAGTCTGTCCAACCTCTCCCTGTAGCTCATACCCCTTAATCCAGGCACCATTCCGGTAAACTACATCTGCATCCTTTCCAAAGCTTCTACATCCTTCCTATAATGAGTCAATCAGAACTGCATGCAATACTCCAAATGTGGCCTAACTAAAGTGCTCTAACACTGCATCACGACTTCCTGGCTCTTATACGCAATGCCCCGACTAATGGACGCAAGCACACCATATAAATCTCTTTCCCTTATACTTATTGGTTCTCCTTTAAGTCTATATCATATCTAAATGGTGGAAGCCAAAGAAAATAAAAAATATAGATACACAAATGAGTCTGAAGAAGGGTCTTGACCCATAAGGTCATCTGTCTGCTTCGTCCCATGGACACTGCCTGATCTGCTGATTTTCTCCAGCAGCTTGTTTTTTTGCAAAAGGCAAATCATGTTGGAAATGCTCAGAAGATCAAGCCAAGTAAGAAGATAAACAGAGTTCATGATTCAGGTCAAAGACCCTTCATCAGCAGAACTGGAAATGGGACAAAAGAACCTTGTTCAACTGCAAACAGAGAGGGGGTGAGGAGGGGGAGATGAATATCTCTGGGAGGGTGAATTGAAGCTTGGCCCTGGGGATAAACTCTAAGCAAGATTATCTGGTCAAAGAGCGAGTGGGATGAGGTAGTGAGTGAGAACACATATGGAACCAAGGCAAAATAATGTATTTGTGAAATGCAGAGCGGGATCTCCAATCCCAGGGGGAAAAAAGAGAAATAAGAAACACAATGAACAACCTGATTCAATATCACAGACGGATGACACAAGCAGCCAGAAAACAATTTACCTGAAATTGTGGAATTGAATGTGGAGTCCTAGAACAGTATCAAGCCCACACAGGAGATGAGATGCTGTCGGCTACAAGAGGTCAAAGGCTGGGAGTGGGAGGGAACTGAGAAATCAGGGCTGCTGAACACAGTTGTTCTGAAAAGCAGTAATTTAATCGGCATTAGGGTTTCTCCAATATCGAGGAGACAGCATCGTGAATTTTCAATGCCAATAAAACACTTTAAAATAACTATTTTTGCCAAACAACCTTGCACATGATGGTGGAGATTAAAAGTTGGATAATATGCTAAATGAAAACAGGCTAACGGTGTACACATAAAATAAAATATTTCATTATCTATTTGCATTTGTTACATTTATAATGATGGAAAAATCAAATAGCAGAAGGCAACATTTTAAGGTAAGACTAAACTAAGTGGGACCCGTTGGGTCCCGTCCCTTCATTGTGGGATTGCGGGATTGTGGAGGGGGGGGGCTGCGGCGTCACACACACACTAACCACCCTCAACACATACACACCAACCACCCCCCTTGATATTATATTAATATTATGCATTTGCTCCTTTTAACCCACCCCCTGCCCTATCCACTCGCGCATACCCCCTACTCGCAGGCGCGGCGGGAGAGGGAGAGGGAGGGGGCCAGAGAGAGGGAGGGGGCAGAGAGAGAGAGGCAGAGAGAGAGAGGCAATGCAAAGAAGAAAGGCACGCAGACCCATTGTGATGTCATCAGCGAAAGACAGTCATTTTTAAATTCAAAGTTTTGCCAAACGTTTGAACATTTTCAGTACTAATTAGAGAAATGAAGCATGACGTTTTCAGATAAGGCGTTTTTGGACTCCACGGGAAAAATCTCTACCGGAATATGTTAAAGTTTTACCGTTGGCGCATCGTTTTTTCGAGAAGATGTGATTATACACAAACAAACACACAAACACATCCACATACAAGATCAGACTTGTAAGTATATGGATGAGCAATGTTTAAAGGAGACTAGACCACGTGCAGACCCGTTGGGTCTGTTCCCCCAATGTGCGTTTGCGGGGGGGGGGGGGCAGCATATCCCTAAGGTGGGAGAGGGGTGGGGGAAGGGGAGGGGAGAGGAGAGGGGAATATGAGAGGAGAGGGGTTAGGGAGGGGAGAGGAGAGGGGGAGGAAGAGGGGTAGGGGAGAGGTGGAGAGAGAGTGGAGGGGGAGAGAGAGGAGGATGAGAGGGAGAGAGGTGGGGAGAGAGAAAAAGGGGAGGGCGAGGGGAAGAGTGGGGGGAGAGGGGGAGGGGATAGCAGGGAGTGGTGCAAGAGCGAGGTGAAGGAGGTGGGGGGGAGATGGGGGTGAAGGGGTGGGGAGAGAGGGGGTGGGAGGGGTGAGGAGAGAGGTAGATGGAGAGGGAGGAGGAGAGGGGGGTGGGGGAGGGTGTGAGAGGGTTCAGGGAGGGGTGAGAGGGGTGGGGGAGGGGAGGAGAGAGGGAGGAGGGGGAGGAGGGGGAAGGGGAGGGGAGGGGGAGAGGGGTAGGGAGAGGGGTAGGGGAGAAAGAGGGAAGAGTGTGGAGGGAGGGGGAGAGTGGTAGGGGGAGGGGGAAGAGTGGGGAGGGAGGGGGGAGCGGAAGAGGGGGAAGAGTGGGGAAGGAGAGGGAAGAGGGGGGGGAGGGAGGGAGATGGGGAAGTGGGGGATGGTGTGAGAGAATTGGAAGTGGGGAGGGAGGGAGGTGAGAGGTTTAGGGGAGAGTGGTGGAAGTGGGAGAGAGAGGGGGGTGGGGGAGTGGTGAAAGAGGGAGAGAGGGGTAGGGAAAAAGGGGTGCGGTAAGGGAGGGGGAGGAAGTGGAAAAGTGGGGGGAGAGGGTAGGGGGAGTGGTGGAAGAGGGACAGAGGGGTAGGGGGAAGGGGGTGGGAGGGAGTGGTGGAAGAGGGACGGGTAGGGGGAAGGGAGCGGGGGGAGAGAGGGAAGGGGCAGGGGGAGAGAAGGAAGGGGGTGGGGGAAGAGAGGGAATAGGGGTGGAGGAGGAGGGGGTGAGGGGTAGAGAGTGGGGGGAAGGGGAGGGGAGAGGGGGAGGTGAGAGGAGAGGGGTGGTGGAGAAGAGGGGAGAAAAGGGAGAGGTGGCGGGGAGAGGAGAGGGGGAGGAAGAGGGGGAGGGGAGAGGTGGAGAGAGAGGTGGAGAGAGGAGAGGGAGAGAGAGTGAAGGGGAGAGAGAGGAGGGGAGAGAGAGAAAAAGGGAGGGAGAGAGGTGGGGAGGGGGAGGGGGGGGGAGGGAGAGGGGAAGAGTGGGGAGCGGTGGGGAGCAGGGAATGGTGCAAGAGAGAGGGGAAGGGGTGGGGGGAGATGGGGGTGAAGAGGGGTGGGGGATAGGGTTGGGAGGGGAGGAGGGAGGGGTGAGGAGAGAGGGAGATGGAGGGGGAGAGGGGAAGGGGGAGGGGTGGGAGGGAGAGAGGGTTCGGGGAGGGGGTGAGAGAGGGGTGGGGAGGTAGAGGGGAGGAGGGGGGAGGAGGGAGGAGAGGGGGAAGAGGGGAAGAGGAGGGGGGAAGAGTGTGGAGAGGGGTAGGGAGAGCGATAAGGGAAAGAGAGGGAAGAGTGTGGAGGGAGGGTGTGGTAGGGGAGGGGGGGGGGAAGTGTGGGGAGGGAGGGGGAACGGAGGGGGAGAGAGAGGGGTGGGGTGGTGGGGGGGAGAAGATGGAAGAGTGGGGATGGAGGGGGAGAGGGGTAGGGGGAGTGGTGGAAATGGGGAGAGAGGGAAGGGGAGGGGTTAGGGGGTGGTAGAAGAGTAGGGCCAAAAGGGGTGGGGAGAGGGAAGGGGGGTGGGGAGGAGGGATGGGGTGGGTGGAGGGGGGGGAGAGAGGGAGGAGAGGGAGATGGAGAGGGGGAGGAGAGAGGCGTGAGAGGAGGGAGAGAGGTGGGATAGGGGAGGAGAGAGGAGGAAGAGTGGGGGAGGGGAGGAAGAGTGGGAGGAGGGGGGGTGGGGAGGTGGGATGGGCAGGGAGATGGGGTAGGGGAGGGAGGGGGAAGAGTGTGGAGGGAGGGGGAGAGGGGTGAGGGGGGAGAGAGGGGAAAGAGTGGGGAGGTAGAGAGGGAGGGGGAGGGGTAGGGGCAGTCCAATCTATTCCCCACTCCCTATCACCCCAATCCTCTCTCTATTCCCACACAGGTGATCAAGCGCTTCGACACAGGCTTGCAGGGGGGGGGGGGGGGGGGCGGGGCGGGGGAGGGGGGGTGGGGGCTAGTGCAAGGGCAGATGTAAATGAGATCCATTCCGATTGGACATCCATGAGCATTGGGCATTGTGACATCACACGATGGAATGTTTACCAATATTCTATGGGTGAGAGCAGTTTGATTTTTTTATGATTTTGAAATATTGGGGGGGGGGAAGGATTTTATTAAAAATTGTGTACGTAAAAACGTCCAAACGTAACGAGGAGCGCATTTGTGAATGTACAAGCGTAACGTCTGGCGAAAATGGAAAAAACGGCGGCGTCTGAGGGTCCGGTTTTGGCGGAGCAGGGAATCAAAGGGCGAAAATCTTCTCTGAAAAAAAAACGGAATGTGACAGCCAGCCGGCAGCGGGCGGCGGTCGGCAGACAGTCACCGGCAGCCGGACAGCACAGAGTTTTAAAGATAGATAGATAGATAGATAGATAGATAGATAGATAGATAGATAGATAGATAGATAGATAGATAGATAGATAGATAGATAGATAGATAGATAGATAGATAGATAGATAGATAGATAGATAGATAGATAGATAGATAGATAGATAGATAAGATGGTCAAGCTTTTTTTTTACACAAAGGGTGGCGAGTACCTACAACATGCTTCTGGGGTCGATGGTTGAGCCAGATACGATAGTGGTGTTTAAGAAACTTTTGAATAGGCAATATGTATATGCAGGGAATGGAGGGATATGGATTATGTGCAGGCAGATAAGATTTGGCACAGATAATGAAGGCCAAAGGCCTGTTCCTGTGCTGTACGGTTCTATGCTCTTGTTCTAATCAATTCAATTACATGATTTGAACATGTTGAGGTTATAGAGTCTGCAGATTCCAGTACACTGTTACTCCAGCACTGCTTAGATCGTACACTGAGACACTAAAAAATGCATTCATATTTTTCCGCCTTAATAGTCTGCAATCCAAGGGCATCGATGTTTTATTGAATTGTCTAAATTGGGTCGCCCAGCTGCTCTCCTGATGCATTGTTCTCTCAAGTCTGATTCTCTGTCAGCAGAGCCCATACGGATGGCCATCCGGTCTAACTAATTGAGCCCACTGCCATTCATTGTATTTTGGCCATCATCCACAATCAGTATCTTCCTGCCTTCTCTCACCCCTTGAGCTCCACAAGTAAGCATGGCTCGCTTTTAAAGATAATACCAATGTGAAGGCTTCACTGCCTTCCAGAGAACACATAATTCACAACTCTCTGAGAGAAAAGGTTTCTCAACTCAGTTTTAAATGGCCTCTACTTTATTCTTAGACTGTGGCCCCTGGTTCTGGACTCCCCCAACATTGGGAACATTTTTCCTGCATTTAGCTTGTTCAGTCCTTTTATAATGTTATATGTTTCTAAAAGATTGCCTCTCATCCTTCTAAATTCCAGTGAATACTAGCCCAGGCTTTCCAATCTTTCCTCATATGACAGTCCCGCCTTCCCAGGGATTAGCCTCAATAGCAAGGACGTCCTTCCTCAAATTAGGAGACCACAACTGCACACTATACTCCAGATGTGGTCTCACCAGTGCCCTGTACAACTACAGAAGAACCTCTTTACTCCTATACTCAAATCCTCTCGTTATGAAGGCCAACATGCCATTAGCTTTCTTCACTGCCTGCTGCACCTGCATGTTTACTTTCAGTGACTGGTGTACAAGTGTGAGGGATAAAATGATTAAACCCCACTATAGTAAGGGTTCAGGAGAGGATTCTAACCGAAAGAGGCCAGGGAGAGGATTCTGACACAGCTGTGGATGAAGTTAACGTGAGGGGGAACAGAGGGTGGTGGCTGTGTGGACTTCCTGAGTAAGATTATATGGACGTGGCATTGTATAGCGGTGTTTCCGTGCTGTAGAATGATATGAGTGATGGATGTGACCCTTATCAGTAGAGACTAGCTTTTAAGTCAGATACAAGAGAACTGAGAGAGGTTAGTTGGAGGTGAGCAAACTGGGGCAAGTCATTTACAACTGAGCATGCTTAATAAAATAAATGAATATTACTAAAACACCCCTGGTCAAGAAACTGCTCATTACCATGCACATGTGTGGACATGCGATGTATGATGTGGGAGGTACTGGGGGATGTACCTATAGACTGTGCACCTCAGTGCTCTGATTGGAGAGGGCCAGAAGGGGAGGTTACATGTAGAATTGTGTGTACAAAGGGGCTTTACTTTCCTGACTTTGGTGTGTCTCAAGTTGGAGAGGCACCCGACTCTGCAGACTCGCAAATAAAGCATTTCTTGTTTCCATGATTTAGTCTCTGAGTAGTGATTGTGAGCACAACCTATATCTCACACCAGGACATCCAGGTCTCGTTGCACTTCCCTTTTTCCTAATCTGGCACCATTGAAATAATAAACTGTCTCCTTGTTCTTGCCGCCAAAGTGAATAACCTCACATTTATCTACATTATATTGCATTTGCCACGCATCTGCCCACTCACTCAACCTGCCAAGTCACCCTGCAACCTCCAAGCATCCTCTTCACAGTTCACACTGCCACCCAGCTTTGTGCCATCTGCAAATTTGCTAGTGTTACTTTTAATTCCATCATCTAAATCATTAATATATATTGCAAATAGTTGCGGCCCCAGCACCGAGCCTTGCGGCACTCCACTCGCCACTGCCTGCCATTCTGACAGGGACCCGTTTATTCCTACTCTTTGTTTCCTGTAGGTTACCTCAATTCAACCCATCCCAAATGATCGGAGAATTCTAAATTATACTATGCACTGTGTATTTGAAAAATCCTTGAGTGTTCAAATCGATTTACCAGAATCAGAACCAACCTACAAAACAGGCCAAGTAATTGTGAGATTCCACCGATTGTACAGATTTCACTCACTCTTAGGTGAACCAACCCTAGTTGGCATATTTTTAGAAGCAACTAGACCAAGGGGGACCCGTTGGGTCCCAACCCGTCAATGCGCGGTTGACTCTTCAGAAGAGTCTCGACCCTACTTTCCAGAGATGCTACCTGGCTGCCTGGCCTGGCCTGAGTTATTCCAGCATTTTTTGTCTGTCTTCGGCCAAGGATATTTGTGTATTTTACTGACAACTCCCATTTGGAAATGTTCTCAATAATTGCACTGAACATATACTCTTAAATACATGCACATTTAACTGAAATGTTTGAGCATAATTTCCAGCTGTGTGGATTAATGGAGTACTTTTTTTCATTTATTATGCAAACCTAGACCACCAGTGGAATTTTCAAATTTCAAAGTGTAAACTTGAGGCTGTGATCTAAAATAACATTCTAAAACAGGACCAAGACAGTACCTCTGTGATAAGATGGAAACTAAAGTTGCATCTACTCTAACAAATTTAGTTTTGTTTCATTTAGAGATATAGCATGGAAACAGGCCCTTCGGCCCACTGAGTCTGCGCCAACCAGCGATCCCCACACACTTGCACTATCCTACGCACACTAGGGACAATTTTCAATTATACCAAGCATATTAGCCTACAAACCTGTGTCTTTAGAATGTGGGAGGAAACTGGAGATCCCAGAGAAAACCCATGCAGTTCATGGGGAGAACCTGCAAACTCCGTACAGACAAATACCCGAGGTCAGGATCGAACCCAGGTTTCTGAAGCTGAAAGGCAGCAACTCTACCGCTCTAATGTTTGGAAAGATTCAATGATCATAAGTGATAGGAGCAGAAATAGGCCATTCGGCCCATCAAGTCTCCTCTGCCATTCAATCATGGCTGATCTATCCCTCCCTCCTAATCCCATTCTCCTGCCTTCTCCCCATAATTTTTGACACCTCAGTGAAGATATGTGAAAATTGTGTCCTGACTAATATTTTTTCTACAGCAACAGGTCACAACCATTTCATTACTTACATATGTTGTAGGACCAACTTGGTATGTGCAAGTTGCTATCATATTTTTCTACATTTTAACAATGATTAGTATTTAATTAAAGTAATTTATTCAAGTGTCTGGAATGTCAAGAGTGTGTAAGATTAATTGTACAATTATGGGATTTCCTTTACTTTGTTGGTGCCAATGGTGGTCTTTAACCTTATGAAATATTCATGCCTAGATGCATCTCAGTATCACATACACACATCTATCTATCCATGCAGATGCCTTGAAATTCGTCCATTAGGCAGTGCGAAATGTGCCATTCAGCTGCATCATCTACAACTCTGAAATTCTCTCCATTGAAGTAAAAAGTTCAGAAACAGCGTGCATTTAAAGTTTCTTCTTACCCTGCTTGTCACTAGGAATGATTTTCTAGGCACGAATTTATGTTAATCAGGGTAAAATTTCAAAATGAAACAAAATTGTTAAATAAAAATGATATGATGCAACACCAAAAAAACCCACAATTAATCCTAATACTATGTTGGACTAACTGAAGATGAAGTAGTAAAACAAACATGATAAATGTAGATGAAGGAACTGCAGATTCTGGTTTAAACCAAAGATAGACAAAATGTTAGAGTAACTCAGCGGGACACGCAGCATCTCTGAAGAGAAGGAATGGGTGACATTTTGGGTGAAGACCCTTCTTCAGGCTGACTGATTCAGACTGACCTATAAGCGATAGACATGTATAATGAAGGACATTCAGATGAACCAAAGGTCAGGTACAGCATGAGTTAACCATTGGCCCTTCGAGTTTTGTTTAGTTTAGAGATGCAACGTGGAAACAGGCCATTTGGCCAACCTAGTCTGCGCTGACCAACGATCACGTGTACACTAGTTCTATCTTACAGAAGCCAATTAACCTACAAGCCTGCACGTCTCTGGAATGTGGGATGAAACCGGAGCACGTGGAGAAAACCCATGCGGTCACAGGGAGAACGTGCAAACTCCACACAGACAGCACCCGTGGTCAGGATCAAACTCGGGTGTTTGGCACTGTAAGGCAACAACTCCACCACTATGCCACTGTTAGCTTCTGGTGGAGGGCGAGGTGAGGGAAAGGAGGGGATTGCTGATTCCCATCACGGTGCCGCCTTTCTCCCACTACCAGAATGCGCAAAACCCACACCTTTGACATCAAGAAATTCATTTATCTCTATTTTTTTAATGAATTCATTGACTTTATGAGAAACTTCTCATCTCTGTATAAAAAAACCTTTGAGATTGTGACCCCTTGTTCTGGGAACAACATCTCCCTGC
Source organism: Okamejei kenojei (assembly GCA_035221665.1). Lineage (NCBI taxonomy): Eukaryota > Metazoa > Chordata > Chondrichthyes > Rajiformes > Rajidae > Okamejei > Okamejei kenojei. The sequence goes on along the minus strand of CM069141.1, from coordinate 15,507,706 downwards.
AACTCCCCTGTTCAAAGTAAACCATTCAGCACAAAGGAATAGCAACGTGGAGTACGTAAAAGGAAATATGGTTTGCAATAAGTCTCATTTGATGTCACAATTAATGTTTACGTTGCACATCGATGTCATTCGTTTCAAGCAGTCTGGTGGTGGGTAACCTGACAGTGGTTCCCTATGTAACTACTATTTAGCTCAAAGGAAACTGACTAATGCAAGGCACACTGGTTTCCTCAGTGTAACCTCGACCAATCTATCAGCTTTAGTAACACTAGAGCCTACAAATCAATGACAATCAGGTGGCAGCGCACTTCCATTTACTCGAATCAAGGGAGTGCTTTGAACAGATTGATATGGCTGCCATAATCAGAGTGCCCATGGAGAGATAATGCTCAGTAGTAATGTGCTTTTGCATCCTATGACAATAGACAATAGACAATAGGTGCAGGAGTAGGCCATTTGGCCTTTCAAGCCAGCACCGCCATTCAATGTGATCATAGCTGATCATCCCCAATCAGTACCCCGTTCCTGCCTTCTCCCCATATCCCCTGACTCTGCTATCTTTAAGTGCCCTATCTAGTTCTCCCTTGAACGTATCCAGTGAACCGGGCCTCTACCGCCCTCTGGGGCAGAGAATTCCACAGACTCACAACTCTCTGTGTGAAAAGGTGTTTCCTCATCTCCGTTCTAAATGGCTTACCCCTTATTCTTAAACAGTGGCCTGCCTCTAGCGTGTCCAAACCCTTAATAATCTTATATGTTTCAATAAAGTTCCCACTCATCCTTCTAAACTCCAGAGTATACAAGCCCAGCCGCTCCATTCTCTCAGCATATGACAGTCCCACCATCCCAGGAATTAACCTTGTAAACCTACGCTGCACTCCCTCAATAGCAATAATGACGTTGCCATGCCACACTTTCCGAAGAAGTCTGAAGAAGGATCCAGAGTCAAAACATCCCCTATCCATTTTCTCCAGAGATGCTGCCTGACCCGCTGAGTTACTCCAGCATTTTGCGTCTATCTCTACTCTTATTAGATGTAGATATTCAACCTCTCCTTACACACCAATAGAGTTTCCTTGTAATAGGACAGTTTCTTCCCAGCTGTTATCAGGCAATTGAACCATCCTATCAGCAACTAGAATATCCCTGAGGTACTGTCTACCTCACTGGGGACCCTCGGACTAGTTTTAATCGGACTTTACCTTGCACTAAACATTATTCACAGGTTCACGTTATAGGAGTAGAATAAGGCCATTCGGCCCATTGAGTCTACTCTGCCATTCAATCATGGCTGTCTGCCTCCTAATCCCATTTTCCTGTCTTCTCCTCATAACCCTTGACACACATTCTAATCAAGAATTTGTCTATCTCTGCCTTGAAAATATCCACTGACGACCTCCACAGATTAACTACCCTCTGACTATAGAAGTTCTTCCTCACATCCTTTCTAAAAGAGCGTCCTTTAATTCTGAGGCTATGACCTCTGGTCCTAGACTCTACCAACAGCGGAAACATCCTTTCCACATCCACTCTATCATTGCCTTTTATACTTCTGTGTTTCAATGAGGTCCCCCCTCAACCTTCTAAACTCCAGCAAGACGAGGCTCAGTGCTGCCAAACGCTCATCATATGCTATTCCCTTCACCCCTTCATCATGTATCTGTACACTGTAGATGAGTCGATTGTAATCATGTACGGCCTTTCCGCAGACTGGTTAGCACGCAACTAAAGCTTTTCACTGTACCTCGTGCACTTGACAATTAATTAAACTAAAAATGTTCTTTTAGTGATGTGTATAAACTTTGTATATAAATTGTGTAAATTGTATAAATTGTGTATAATTGTGAATACGATAAAATGATTGGTTGAGACCAACTCCTAAGACGTTAGGTAAAGAGACTCCATTGCTAAACATGTTGCTGAAGAAAATATAAACATAAAGGTCAAAAGAGCTAACATGGGGAGATTACCGTCAAATAAAGAAACAATGACAATTTCTTTTGCCAAATTCTGTTTTCAATTTATCCAAGGGAATTGCATGAATATCAATCTAAAGGAATAACATGAAACATCAGATTTTTTCATTTCCACATTAACCAAAACATTTATTTTTATGATCCATCAAAGATAATGGGATAGATTTTGACTTGTGAAAGATGCCTAATAGGGGATATTGCAAGGACAAGAATATTTGAATGGTTTACAGTTTTCATTTCCATTGAAGAAGTTTGTCATATTAATTTCTACAATTTATATTTAATTAATGTATATTTATTCCATCTAAGAAAATCCTTCTATGTTAAACTTCTTAGAAAAAGTATTCAAATGTAAATGGAAATAAAATATTAAAGCCAATATAATAAAAAAATTAACATCTCTTTTATTTCTAAATCAATACCTTCAATTTAACAAAAAAAACCTTTACGGGCAAACTTCCCCGCATGCAAATGTGCTTTTCTAAAGACTTCCTCATTAGTGCAGTTGTGGAAATCTTTCCCATTTCCAGCTGCAATTTGAATTCCTTTAGCAATCGTTGCTATGGTAAAATTCAGAGGCAAGGTTAAAAAAAATTAACAGTGAGATGTGAACTTTCTTTTTAAATGTCAATATTGCTATTTGTAAGTGTTGTAATTAATATTTTCTGTGTCAAATACTGCATGCTATACATCTCCTCTTAATATGTCACTAAAATCTGCAAGATGCTTCATTCACATAAAGTAAGTTTACATTGCGATCAGAAAACACATCTTTTGCCTGAAGTTGTTGATTTTTTCCCATTAAGTCACTTGAAGGTTAAATCCCAAATTTATATTCCCATGATGAAAATATTATATATTTTCGGAGGGTGGGCGAATTACTCAGTTTAAATACGAACATCATTCATGGCGTGTTCCAATAGTTTGTCAATTAGTATTTTTTATATTTATTGAAACTATTCTGTTGATCAAAGGTAAATTGCCTATTTTTTTCTTTGAGACAACCCTTCTTAATGCCGCTGAAGAATGTTAGTGAAATCAGATGCATCAAATGCATCAAAATTGCTAGTAAATAAGTTTGCTTGTATTTGAACTTTGGTCGGATACGGCATCTCTGAAGAAGGGAACCCCAGAAAAACAACAAATCAGGCCAAACGTGCTGATAAACCAAGGAAGGTTTCTGCTCATTTCCCTGGAATGCCACACAGATGGTGAGATATCAGGATAAACACAAAATGCTGGAGTAACTCTGAGGGACAGGAAGCATCTCTGGAGAGAAGGAATGAGTGACGTTTCAGAAACATCACCCATTCCTTCTCTCCAGAGGGACTGCCTGCCCCGCTGAGATACTCCAGAATTTTGTGCCTATCTTCGTGAGATATCAATGAGGGGAGAGGCCATTTCCCAAGGCAATCCTAAAAATGAAACATAAAATATCAACATTTTCAGTAAAGAATGAAATTAATCATTCAAAAGGTTTTTATGGCAATACTTGACAGTCACATCCTACACTTCCTGGAGGGACAATTGCAAGTTGCAAGGAAACACCGTCTCCTCTACATCCATCACCAAATCACAAACTCTCCCTACTTGTGTAGACATCATCATTCTATAAAGGTCATTGGAAAATGCTATGCCTAATGCATTTTATTGTGTACTTTGAAATAATTCCAGAGGAAGGCTGGCACAGTAGAGTTGCTGCCTTACAACACCAGAGACCTGGGTTCAACCCTGACTGCGGGTGCTGGCTGCATGGGACTGTACGTTCTCCCTGTGATGCGTGGGTTTTCTCCGGGTGCTCAGGTTTCCTCCCACACTCCAAAGACGTACAGGTTTTTCGGTTAATTGGCTTCAGCAAAAAATTGTAAATTGTCACGAGAGTGTAGGATCCCTTTAGTGTACGGGGTAATCGCTGGTCAGCGCGGACTTGGTGGGCCAAAGGGCCTGTTTCTGCACTGTATTTCTAAAAATTAAATTAAAGTCTAAAAGGCTTGTTACCGCCTTTTCAGTAGCAGCCTGAAGGCAATAATTCATGGGGACGCAAGAAACTGCAGTCGGTGGAATCGTGATGCTAATAATTCATGTTAACGGTCCACACAACCAACAAATCCCAAGATCACATTATGTATTATTAATTTCAATGCATCAGGACTAAAGCACCTTGCAACCAATGATGTATTTTTGAGGTGTGGTAAAGTAGTAAACTTGGTAGCCTATGTGCCCGGTGTAAGGTCCAACATACAGCATTTAAATAGATGATTTGATTATGTATTTAACGTTAGTTAAGGGTTAAACGTTGATTGGCAAAATGAGAAAACTAAATGAAGTTCCCTGGAAATTACCAGTCGTTCACTCAAGTTCTATTTTTTAATAAAACCAGATCACATTAGCATTCACTTCCATCGGGGCAAGGTAGATTTTACAGACTTGGCTAATGGATGGAAAATCTTGCACAGGTCCCCTGACCTCTGACCTCCTCCCATCTGCAGTCCCAGTGCACATTATTTATGCACTTTGCTCTCTGCTGAAAGTGCAGTCTTACAAAATCTATCTTGTTATGTGTACAAGTCTAACCTCCTTCACACCAACATTAATTGAACAACTAAAATATTTTTAAAATCCAGTTGCATTGTTCTCTCATTAGCTTGGTTTGAAGGGGAATCAAGCCTGAATTCTAATTATTTAGGTTGACAGATCATCGATAGTAACAAATATTTTCTGCTTCAGAGAATAATGTTTTAGATAAGATGCGCTGTGTTTAATCATTGTGGTGACATTGCATGTTATCATTTTAATTAAGATAAGTAATTTAGTATGGATTCCACTGGTTACTCATAATGAAGGTGTTGTCAATGGTGAGAGCAAATATATATTCACTTTGGCAACCAGTGGGAAATGTATCACAGAGACATACAGCATGGAAACAGACCCTACAACCCAACTTGCCCACACCAACGTACATGTCGCACCTACCTACGCTTGGTCCATATCCCTCTAACCCTATCCTATCCATGTATCTGCCTAAATGTTTCTTAAACATTGCGATAGTACCTGCCTCAGTTTGCTCCTCCGTCAGCTTGTTCCATACACCCACCACCCTCTGTGTGGAAAAAGTTAACACTCAAGTTCCTGTTAAATCTTTCCCCCCTACCTTTAAACCTATGTTCTCTGGTTCTCGATTCCCCCGCTCTGGGCAAGAGACTCTGTGCTTTTATCTGATCTATTCCTCTTAATATTAATATTTAAGGTATTCATTGAACGTAAACATACAATGCATTAAAAAATAATTTAAATAGAGATCATTAAATACTTAATGCAATTAATGAACAAGGTTTAAATGTGATTAATTTAATGTGATTATACTAGTGTGTTTCACAGAGCTAGAAAACTGCATGTTGAGGTAAAGGACCAGATAAATTGGTACCAATATGGCCATTGCACTGCACTGTGATATAACATATAATGAGCATTTGACAGCACTGGGCCTCAACTCACTGGTGTTTAGTTGGATGAGGGGAGACCTCATTGAAACTTACCAAATAGTGAAAGGCCTGAATAGAGTAGATGTGGAGAGGATGTTTCCACCAGTGGGTGAGTCTAGGACCAGAAGCCATAGCCTCTAGGATATTCCTTTAGGAAGGAGATGAGGAGGAATTTCTGTGGAATTCATTGCCACAGAAGGCTGTGGAAGCCAAGTCAATGGATATATTTAAGGCATAGATAGATATGAGTGCCAGGGGTAATGGAGAGAAGGCAGGAGAATGGGGTTAAGAGGGAAAGATAGATCAGCCATGATTGAGTGACAGAGTAGAATTAATGGGCTGAATGGCCTACTTCTGCTCCTATCACTTATGTACTTAGATTCTGCATGGCATATTACTTTCAATCTGCCCTATTCCAAGACTGGTAGCTTATCATTTCAGAATCAGAATCAAATCGGAATCAGAATGCCGTTTATTGTCATATAAACATAGGTTCAAACGTCATTGGGGTTATCAAGTGGGCATCTACTTTCATCGACGTTTCGCTGATTGAACCCACGACGTCTCCAGTAGGCTCAGCGGTGCATTCTGGCGTCCCAGAACCACCCCCCTCTGCATCTGTCTAGTCGGTTATTTGGGAGACCAAATGGGGTCTTTCCTCTTCAGCCAGAGCCACTGGCTACTCTGCTCTGCCACCCGTGACGTTTCTTTGATGGCCTGGCGTAGGGCTTGTCCACTGATCCCCAGGTCCTTCATAAATAACATAACTTAATATATAACATAAATTACAAATAAATCAGATTTTAATAAATGCACCAAAATAAATATGGATCATTTCAGAAAACATTAATTCTTCAGAGACTCTATTTCTCTCCAACTAATCTCTGCAAAGGACCAATGAAACGGATGTAACCTAAATTACTAACAATTGCCGTAAATTCAAATTGCAACTATTTGATCTGTGGACGATTCAGAAGACTGATTATAATGTAAATTACGCCTTTCATGGTTTCATTTCGCAATGATAATGATTTACCTCTTTATGCTTCACAGCTACATGACATCTTAAAAAAAACTGCATCATTCAAAGTTAATATTCAGCATAAAAGAATTCAAAATAAGGTGTCCTTCATAGATATTATTGCAAATTAGAATATTAAAGTTTTTAAAGATAGTAGTCAATGGCACTGTGATCTACAGAGAGACTGTGGCCACTCAAAGTGATCTATTGGAGTCAGTAGATGTTCAAGGACTCAGCAACGGACCTGAACGAAGAAGCCACAGTTGTTACCGACTTCATAAGGAAATGTGTAGAGTAGTGTGTTCCCACCAAAACCATCTGCGTGTTCAACAACCAGAAAACTTAGATGAACCAAGTCTGCAATTTTCTGAAGATCAGATCTTGAGCAATCAAGTCTGGCAACAGAGATTCATACTAGAAGTCCAGGGACAACCTTGCCATCAGAAAGGCTAAAAGGGACTATCCTTCTAAATTGAAGAATGAGACAGGCTTTTGGCAACTGTGGCAGGGCTTGCATACCATCACTTCATACAAGGTGAAAGCAAGTGACAATTTAATGACAGTGAGACATCTGAACCAGATGGTGTACCTGGTCGCTTTCTCAAAACCTGCATTGACCAACTGTCTGGAGTTCTTGCAGACATCAACTTTACAAAGGTCATTCAGTGCTGCATGTTATCTTTAGAAGAGAAAGGCAGATGATCCACAAACCTGTTTTCATCAACGGGTCGAAGGAGAGAGTCCACAACTTCAGGTTCCTGGGCATATATATCTTCAAAATTCTGTCCTGGTCCCAGCACATTGATGGAAGTCAAGACGAGTCAAGTCACTTTTATTTCTATAGCACATTTAAAAAACAACTCTCATTGACCAAAGTGCTTTAAATTGGTGGAGATACTAACGTTATACAACATTTGTTCATAGATTAAGTACATAGATAAATACATACATATAGCCCTCCTTCAGAGGATGTCAAGAAAGACTTGAGAGTAAAGATGAGTTTTAAGTCTCAACTTAAAAGAATCGATGGAGGGGGCAGTTCTGATGGGAAGAGGGATGCTGTTCCAGTCTCGGAGCTGCAACCGCAAAGGCGCGGTCTCCCCTGAGCTTATGCCTAGACCGCGGGATGTTCAGTAACCCCAAGTCGGCCGATCTGAGGGGCCTAGAGGTGGTGTGGTGGGCAAGCAGACTTTTGGTGTAGGTGGGGGCAAGCCCGTTAAGGGCTTTGTAAATTTAAAGAAGGATCTTGAAATTTATTCGGAACCGCACAGGGAGCCAGTGGAGAGAGGCCAGGATCGGGGTTGATGTGGTCCCTTTTTCGGGTGCCCGTCAGGAGTCTCGCTGCGGCGTTTTGGACCAGTTGCAGGCGGGACAGGGAAGATTTGCTGATGCCAGTGCAGAGGGAGTTGCAGTAATCGAGGCGGGAGGAGATAAATGTGTGGATAACCTTTTCGAGGTCATCAAACTGGAGGAATTGCAATCATAAAGAATGCCTATCAATGCCTGTAGAAGATTGAGGAGATTCAGTATGTCAATGAATATTCTTGAACTTCTATAAGTGTGCGGTAGAGAGCAAATTGACTGGTTGCATCACAGCCTGGTTCAGCAACTCAAATCCCCAAGTATGAAGGAGATAACAAAAAGTGGTGAACACTGCCCGGTCCATCAGGGTGCAGACTTCCCCAGCATCAACGAGATCTATAGGAGGCGCTGCAACAAAAAGGCAGCCAGCACCATCAAGGACCCACACCACCCTGGTCACGTTCTCATTTCACTTCTGCCATCGGGAAGAAGGTGTAGTAGTCTGAAAACCTCCAGATTCAGGGACACCTTCTTCCCAACAACCATCAGGCGATTGGACATTACAAGCATCAACTAATCTTCCAACTACGTACCGTCTTCATTGCACTAGGGCTTTTGTTTGTTTCGCACTTCTGTTGGGATTTTTTTGTTTACTGAACATTTTTTTGATTGGTTATTATGCTATCCATTGAGTACTGTGTTGACCAACCTGTTATGCTGCTGCAAGTAAGAATTTTGTTGTTCCATTTTGGTGCGTATGACAATTAAACAATCTTGACCCTTCAGACAACGGAGTGACCAGTGAGAAGAGTGAAAAACTGTGTAGGTTTGTCGAATCAGATAGTTCCAATGTATGCTTATCCATTAATTAAAAAAAAAAATAATTGGCAATTTTAAATGGTAACCTATCCATCTGTAAAATTTGTGATGTGTGCAACTCTCACACATCAAAAAAGGTCAACTTTTGATTCAGATTTATTTTTCTTGAAGACAGCCAAACTTAGTGTTTGGGTAAAACACAAAGTTCTAGAGGAACCCAGCTTTCTTAATTTTTTTAACATGCTTTTTCTGATGGTGTTACACAGGCAGCTGTTTATGTTCTTTACATTGAGTGTTTTATCATTAATATTGTAAACCTGTGGCCAACAGAATATTCACTCATTTAAAAAAATATCGGCAAATTCCAACAGAATTTTACCACCAATATTTCAAAGTAAAAACTCAGTAACTCAGTGGGTCAGGCAGCATCACTGAAGAACATGGATAGGTGATGTTGCGTATCTTTTTTTTCTCTTCACGTCCCTACCCAATTCCTTTTTTGTTGTAATTATACCATCTGCTTCTAGTGACTTTCAGACGATATGGAACCTTTGAACTAAATAATTCTTCTCATCTCCATTTTATACCCATTGTTTTAAATGCAACTTTCCCACCAGCAAAAGCCTTGCATCTCTAACTACTGCTGATAACTTTGAATTTCACTATTAAATTTCCATTTGACCTCCTCTAACCCAGGGGGACGAATCCCATTTTCTCTAGTTTCTCTGTGTTATTGTAATTATTCATCTCTGGTACCATCCTTTCTCCTTTGCATCCTGTCCAGGGCTTTGACCTTGTTCCTTAAGTGTGTTTCCTAGAATTACATACTCTGCTGTACTTGTGGCCTAATCTGTAATTCATAAAAAGTTCATTATAATTTCCTTGCTATTGCACTCCATGGAGTTGATATCCATCCTTGGTAATTTGCACTACATTCAGATGTGTGGTATCAGGCAACTGATACCTCTAATCAGCTAAAGTGCGGTTCTGAACTCCCACATAACTCATTAGAACTATATAGAACTATATTTAATCAGACTTTATCTGACTTCAATATTATATCTTTTCACTAAACATTGCATCCTTTATCCTTTATCTGTGCACTGTGGACGGCCTGACCTGTATTCATGTTTGGTCTTTTCTTTGACTGGATATGCATACAAAAACTTTTCACTGTACCTCAATACATGTGACAATAATAAACTAAACTAAACTGTACGATGCCTCTGAAATTTAGTTCCTTTGATTTGCAATGGAACAACATTTTGGGAGTGGAGTACAACATGCATCTGCCATTATGTTTCTGTTTAAGGAGGATCATTTCTGGCCCCATGTTTTGATAGATATATCCTGGAATTATCCTTTATTTCCAACCTTTACATCTCCATCTGTCACCAGAAGGTCCTGTCACATTCAGAGTTTACTATTACTTAAAGTTTATTTGGTAGAAGGAGTCAGAGAATGGTAGTGGAGGCTTGTTTTTCTGATCACAGGCCTGTGACCAGTGATGTGCCACAAGGATTATTGGTCAGTGCAGGTCCACTGTTGTTTGAATTCTAATATTAACAGTTTGGATGACAATGCAGTTAACGTGGTGGTAAATTTGCCAATGACACCAAAATTAGACTCATACAAGTAGGTACAGGCTCTTCGACCCAATTGGCCCAAGCCGATCAAGATGTCCCATCTATGCTAGTCACCTGCCCGCATATGGCTCATATCCCTCTAAACCTTTACTATCCATGTACCTGTCCAAATATCTTTTAAATGTTGTTTATAGTTGTTAGGTATTTCCCCCCCCCCCCCCCCCTCTGGTGAATGCTATGTACTTATCTCTTTTGTTTCTCTCCTGAGTGCAGGCCCCGTGGCTGGGAGTCAGGAATCAAGGGGTTAAGGGCTCCTGCACCCGATTGGCCAAGCTGCGTCAGGTGACGGGTGACACATCAGAAGCTTAAATACCAGAATCTCCCAGAATTCTCTCTCTCTTCGTCGACCCCGACTCATGAACAGACGGTGGTTTGAACTGCAGGAGGCCTGGCCACATGGCATAGAACTTTGTGTATTATTACCTACCTTTGTTAATTAATACTGAATTGGGACAGATAAGGGCTGACCTGAGGGTTTTTGTCTATTTTGTGTCAGGGTTATTTCCATTTAGGCAGGTTAGAGACTCTAGTTCGATGGCCCATTGCGAGGCTGGCTGGAGCACTGTTATCTTTGTTTATTAGTTTATTCTTGTCCTTGTCAGGGTTGTTTGAATCAGGTTTGAATTTTAATTAAATAAAAGACTATTTTCTTGAACTTGAGCCTGGTTTTTGACTATGTTACGCGGCTCTGAAGTCCTTGCTTTCGGGAGTCGTAACAATAGTGCCTACCTCAACCATCTCCTCTGGCAGCTTGTTCCATATACACACCACCCTGGGTGTGAAAATGTTGCTCCCCAGATTCCTATTAAATCTGTTCTCTCTCTCCTTAAATCCATATTCTCTGGTTCTTGATTCCCCTACTCTAGGGGAATTTTTATTCCACTCATGATTTTACACACCTCCATAAGATCACCCATCAGCCTCCTGTGCTCTAAGGAATAAGGCCCTAGCCTGCCTAACCTCTACCTTTAGCTCAGGCCCTTGATCCTGGCAATGCCCTTGTATATCTTCCCTGCATTATTTTCAGCTTAACAACATCTTTCCGATAGCACGGGGGCCAAAATTGAACACAATACTCCAAATTGTGGCCTCTTGTGTCCATTCTTGTACAACATTAACATGACCATTAACATTAACACGACCTCCCTAGTTCTATACTCAATACCCTGACTGATGAAGGTCTATGTACCACCACCTTATCTACCTGTGGCACCATGTTCAAGGAACTATGTACCTTGATCCTTCTACTCCACAACACTCCCAGGGCACTGTTGGCATGACCACAGCACTAATGTGGGGAGTGCAATAGGTAGCAGGTACCCACAGGGCTATCATTGGGACCAATCAAAAAAATACATGGATGCAAGAGGGTTAGAGGGATATGGACCAAATGCAGGCAAATGGGACTGGCTTAGATGGAGCAACTTGGTAGGCATGGACGATTTTGGCGCAAGGGCCTGTGTCCATGGTGTGTGACTATGACCTTGTCAGGTGTAACCTGATCTCATTCAAAGAGCACAATTTGAAGAGCCTCATTTTACAGGCATGGTAGAAGTGCAATTCCTATCAATATGCTTGGCACATGTGAGTTCAAGGCCTGCTCTGGGCAAATTAAAACTTGAAGTAGCAAAGAAATTCAAGGGAAATGTAAACCCAGATCATTGAGTATAACTCACTTACAGTTAAATGAACAAAAACCTCTACTTTTTTATTGAGCGAGTCCATTTTATGCTTTGGGCTTCGGTCTGATCCTGCTGCAAACATGCTATTCGGGGGTTTAAATAAATGTGAAAAAAAAGATATTTGGCAGAATAAAATTTCAAGTCATACTTATCCGTAGTACCAGCCTTATGTTGAATTTTCTATACGTTATCACTGCCTAGGCACGCAGAAAACAAAAGTGGAGAATGAAGCTCTGATTCACTAATAAATGTTTTGCAGATTTCAGGAAAATATTTAAAAGATAAATTGAAACACAAATAGAAGAGGGCAAAAGAAACTAAGGTGCACAAGCTGAAACCATAAAACGCATCTAGAGACACCAATATGATTGGCTGCAGCTGTGACGATGTGTAAATGGTCGAAGAATTCCGATTAATTTATTGCACCTCAAGATCCTGTGATCTGGATACCAATTTTACAAATCGTAAAAATACTCACAATATCATAAAAACACCTTTTTAAAAGCTTGAAAGCAATTCTCTTCCTGATTAGTGCTCTATAGAGGTAATTAAAAAAACTAGCTCTTAAATATACACGTCTTAAAGTTGAATCATTTAAATCTACAACCAATAAGAATTTAAATTAATTTGTGTAGCTGCCAATTAATTATTTCAAACACCTAATATTAGATGCGACTGCAGTATCGTCTGGTACCATCTCATTCACTGTTTATTAATTACATGCTCCTGAGCCCACATTGCATCTCCCATCTAATAACACATCTGCCATTTCGTGCCCTTGAAAATGCATCTGTTTTCTCAGTCCATATCTCTGTCTCACTGTCGAAACTTGCGGGACAGTACAAGTAGGGCACTGCTCGTCAATAGATCGCCCTTAGCTAGATAAATACCAAATTCTACTGTTGCACAATTAATATCCTTTCTTACAAGAAGATTTATAACCAACTTTACAACTGAAAGCAGTTCTCATTTGTCAAATTAATACGTTTTTTTTAAATTCCTTAGCATGAGTGCGACTCCCCAACTTTCAAATCGGCATTATCAGATGTTGCTACGACTATAGTAATGACCTTGCAGTCACCTTCATGAGGTAGATTAAAATAAGTCACATGGCCAGGACTCCAGAGATTTGGCCAATTTTCCCATCTACGAGAACCCAAGATTAAAGTGAAAAAAAAAAATCAGCTTTCAATTTTAGTTAAAATACATGTATTACTGGTTTTGGTAGTAATCAGACAGCTGGTGTGTTTAGCAGTGAATCACATTATCCACCCTCTACAATAAAATGAGCATCAATTCTAGCCACCATCAAATCTGCAGCCAAATTAAATATTATTCCAGAGGCAGTCGTGCAGTAAAGACAACACCCTTCTAATTTCCTCTAATCACAGCAATTTTAAGACCATTAGAACAGGTTCAAATTCATTGGAAGTGTGGTCTGGTTTACAGAGAACTGGTAGAAGAAATGTTCAAAACATAAGACAGAAACTCCTCCTGTCATTTCACTTTATTTCTTCTCACTGGCAGTAAGCAGAGGACTCAGATATAGGATAATTGCCAAAAACATCAGAAATGAGACAAGGATTTTCGATTTGGTTTGATCTGGAATACACGCGGGTGAAATGTTAGTGGAAGCAGATTCTTCAGCAAATTCAATGGTAGTGAATTTCAAAGCCAAGGGAAAGACCAGGGGAATGGTGTTGGTTTGATGATTCACTCGAAAAGACAGCAAAGTCAAACAGCCTGCTTCTGTGCAGTTAAAATCTACGGAATAAAAATGTGCTTGTGCTGCAAACTATGCGATTGAGAAATTGAAGATATGATTTCACCTCTCCAAAGGAGGGTGGGAATGGGGTGGGGGGTTGCATGCTGCCTAATAATGAAACTTAACGCAGAGCTTGGGGAACTCTTAAAACAAACAGAAGCTCAATGACTTCATGAACTGACAAATAGGAGACGACACTGGCAGATCCATGCAGTCAAGTGAACCACAACATCAATCAATCATCATTCCTACCTGATGCGCATGTGCTTCAACACGCAAACCCTGTCCATGAATCTAGGATTTGCTCGCACATCCCACACATCTTGCCCTGACAGGTAAATCACTCAAACATGGAGCACGGCACTTACTAACTTATTCCACTGGAGTTTCAGTTGGGTCAGTAACTAAGTACGCACGTGCAGCAGAAGATTGCGGGAATGTGCAGGAAGGAAGTGCAGATGCTGGTTTGCACCGAAGATAAAAGGCTGGTGTAACTCAGCGGGTCAGGCAGCATTTCTGGGAGAAGGAATATCACCCATGATCACATTGAACGGCGGTGCTGGCTCGAAGGGCCGAATAGCCTACTCCTGCACCTATTGGATATGCATCTATATATGAATAGGCGATGTTTCAGGTCGAGACCGTTCGTCAGACTGTTACACTATACTGTGCCAAGAGATTAAGTTGTGCAGAGGAGAAAGTGCTGGCAATCACAGATCTCTGAAGTAGATGGCATTATTGAACTTGGCTGTTCATATCCCTCTGTCCCCACATCCCACAATTTTTTTTTTCGTTTTTATTGTTAATTTGTGAAAATAATTAGGGTTTATGGGGTTTTATATTTCACTTATTAATTAAAAATTATTTTAGTATTTTTTTTTACACTTTACCCCAACTTAATAGTTTTAGCTTTCTAAAAAAACATTCAATTCCCATCACAACCAGCAAACGTGTGGGCAGCCGATCTGGTCTCTCTATAATTGAAAAGCTCCATTCCAGGCAATATCCTGGTGAATCTCCTTTGCATCCCCCAGTATAATCACTGACAGTGATTGTACTGGAGAAGATGCAGAGATTTACCAGGACATTGCCTGGAAGGGACAGACTATTCCGCTGATGAATACGTACAGCCTTAAGTTCTGTACGAGTCCAGTCAATCACTACTTAAATCTTTAGGGAGTGTTCAGTACAAAGCCTCTGCCACATTGAGCATGCAGGACTGGGCTGCAAAACTACAAGAAGGGTACGATACCTGCGATGTGTGCCCTCACAGCAAGACCAGTCCAGACAAAGATAGTAAGTCCAGTCAGTCTGAAGGGTTCCGACCCGAAACGTCACCTATTCCATTTCTCCAGAGATGCTGCCAGACCCGCCAAGTTACTCAAGCATTTTGTGTCTATAACCAGACAAGGGTATTTGCCTTCGCCTGTAGCAGGGGGTGGAACTCAGTGACCATTTAGTTTGAAAATCTTAGTCTCTGGCCGCACTGTTCCCTGCATGTGGGTTGGGAGCACGGCTCCGGCTCCCGTGTGACATGTTGGGGTGGGGAATAGGGCAGGATCCCTTTTGGCCTCCTCTGCAAAGAAGAGCTTGTCTTTTATGCTTCTCCTCTACCTCGTGAATCTGGAGGTTTGATGAGGCCACCATCCATGTATCTTAACTTCAGCCTTCACCGTATTAATTGGAAGAGATGGAATGAGTGACCATGGTTGCTCCACATTGCTGTCCTGTAGAACACAATGAGCTCTTCTGCAAATCTTCTGCCCAACAAGCCTGCAAATAATTAAGATTGTCTCCAAATATGGTAGGTGTGCAGCTTTTGTTCTTCTGACCTGTATATCATATGATAGGAGCAGAATAAGACCATTCAGCCCATCAAATCTACTCCACCATTCAAACATGGCTGATCTATCTTTCTTAACCCCATTCTCCTGCCTTCTCCCTACAACCCCCAACACCCATACTAATCAAGAATCTATCTCTGCCTTAAGAATATCCATTGACGGCCTCGACAGCCTTCTGTGGCAATGAATTCCACAGATTCACCACCCTCTGACTTAGAATTTCAAACATCTATGATTTCATTTAATTTAACATTTACCCTTTCAATAAAATGTAACTCAAAGTCTTTCCCAAAAAGTAACACAAGGTCTCTGGTGACCACTACTTTCAGTTATACCATTAGAAAAATTATGTTGAGAACAGATAGATAAGAAAATTAATAAAATTAGGAAGTACTTTTACCAGTTTTTGTCTAATGTTTCAAAGGGATGATTACAAATCCCACAATGATAGCTGAATAATTTTAAAGTTTTTAATTATATGATCTAAATGGTAGAAAAATCAGGTTACATTAATGGTAACCATGTAACTACCAGAATGTTATGAAAACCCATTTGGTTCATTACTATCCATGACAAAGGAAATCTGATGACTTTTCACATTCTTGCCCGCACGAGACTACTGAACTGAAGCAAACTGTTGATTGCTCATTGTCTCTGAACCAGCCAAGCAAGCCTTGTACTAAACAGTCAATAAATCTGGATAGACAACCTAGTATTGACCTCAGCATCGGATTCGGATGTGATGAAAGTACATCCATTGCAATCAACCCCGAAACCTTCTCCTCGGGTGCGTCACGACTTGGGAGAGAATTATCCCACAAACAAGTCAAGCAACAGGCTCACAAAGTCATGAGAACGTAACACTATCTATTGTCAAAGGATCTAGACTCTTCAATTACTACCAGTTGTGGAACTGTATGTCTTGTTCTTCAGGATAAATCTTTCATAGGCAGAAGTGAGTCTCGTACATATTAACATCTTGAATTAAGATCTCATCTGATCTTAAAACATCAGATCAAGTATGGGCAGGGAATGTGCCGCCTGTTACCACCTACTGTTCTCTTTGAGGTGATCATTTTGGGGACATATGAAGGGTTCCAACCTAAAACATTATCTATTCCTTTTCTCCAGAGATGCTGCCTGACCCGCTGAGTTACTCCAGCATTTTATGTCTATCTTCAACATAATTCAGATCCTGAGTTTGTGATGATGGGTAAAAGTATTTTTGATGCCAGATCACGGAAGAATATGTTACCAAAATGACAGCATTGTAAGCACTACACCATGTAGGACTAGGTACTCCATTTGATCACCACCACATCAAACACCGTAAACATTCATTGTTGGCCACCACCAGTGTGCAGCATCTACAAAATGCATATGTAAACCTAAGATATTCTATCAGCACCTCCCAATCCCATGACATCTATTATCAATAAGGTCAAGGATAACAGATGCTTTAAATCACCATTGGGTTCTCTTCCAAGTCACGCACTATTCGGATTTGCCCCATACATCATCAGTGAATATAGAACACAGAACAGTACCAGACAGGAATGGGCCATTCGATCTATAATGTTGGTGCCTGCATTATATATGATGCCAAGTTAAAGATAGACACAAAATGCAGTAGTAACGCAGTGGGTCGTGTAGCATCTCTGGAGACCATGGATAGGCAACCCTAAGCATCACATTTCCATGTCCCCCAGAGATGCCGCCTGACCCACTGAGTTACTCCAGCACTCCGGCAGCATCTCTGGGGGATGAAGGATGGGTGACGTTTTTGAACCTCATTGTTCTCTTGGGAACAGACCTCCTGAGGTGAGTGTCACATTCAAACAGAATCTGACTGGAAGGTTGTATTGATGAGGCTCATGAACGTTTGTAGGTAACTGATGTTGAGCTGAATGGCGGAATCTATATCCTTACCACTCACAGAAACATCCAATGCTGTGGTGATATTCAGACATCTGTAAAATATCCAAAATTGGATATAAGCTGCTGTTTTTGAGCTCCTCTTCGAGTTCATTAGAAGATTCAATAGTGTTTTATTGTCGCATGTCCCAAACAAAACAATGGCATTCCTAGAAGGACGCAAAGTGCTGGAGAACTCAGTGAGTCGTGTAGCATCTCTGGAGAACACAGATATGGGCCTGTTCCACTTAGGCGATTTTTCAGGCGACCGCCAGCGACCGTCAAGTTGCCGGCAGTCGTCTGAAAAACCGGCAACTGGAACGGCGACTGTCAGAGTGGAACACACACACACAAACACACACATTGCTTCCTTCACCAGCCCGTTATGCAGGCGTGGGACAGGGCAAGCATGGAGAGCGCTGTCTGAGTGAAATTCACACGGTGCAAAGCCAAGGTGATACCGCGATGAACAGGAAGGTTGGTGCTGTAATTAAGACAGCTAAAGCACAGTGTACGGTATGTCCTTTAATAGAAGGGGGGAGGGAGGGGGGAGGGGGGGAGAAGGGGGGGAGAAGGGTGGTGAAGGGGGGAGAAGGGGGGAGAAGGGGGGAGAAGGGGGGAGAAGGGGGTAGAAGGGTTGAGATAACTTTTAAGAAGCCAGAGATACACGGCTGTGAAGCTCAGCGAACATTGGTTCTGAAAACTACTGCTTACATTTGTTCTTCCCAATGAGCCAATGAAATTCACCAGTCAGCACCGGCTACAACCTACGAGAACCTACAGGAACCTTCGACAGGCAATAGGCAACCCTTCCCATTTAGGCAACTGCGGGAGACTATGCAGTCGCCACATGGTTGCCAGGGAGTCACCTTCATGGTCGTGAGGAGTTCCCGCATTCTGAGAACTAGTTGCGGCCTCATTATGCTCACTGCAAATTTTTCAACATGTTGAAAAATTAGCGGCGACCAGAACAAAGCTGCCATGGATAGTAGTGAGACTTCTCGTGCCGTAGATGCAGTGGTAGTGGGTTGCCAGGAGGTTGAAGGTTCTCATAGGTTCTCATAGGTTGTAGCCGGTGCTGATCAGTGAATTTCATTGACTAATTGGGAAAAAAAAATCGTAAGCAGTAGTTTTCAGAACCAAGGATAACCGACCGGTAATGTTAATGTCCACCGAGCTTCGCAGCCGTGTATCTCTGGCTTCTTAAAAGTTGTCTCCTCTCCTTCTCCCCCCTTCTTTTAAAGGACTTACCGTACACTGTGCTTTAGCTGTCTTACTTACAGCGCCAACCTTCCTGTTCATCGTGGTATCATCTTGGCTTTGTATAGGTATTTTACAAAACTTACCTTCAGCGGCGCTGCAGTTCTGTCACTGCCCGTGTGCGCGACTTTGGCGCCTTTGAGAGGGGGGCAGGTTTAAAATGCCATTTTCTAAAGACTATTCAAATCGATGTTTGTCAGGCTGTTTAGTTGCTGAAGAAGAATCGCTCCGACATTCGTTCTCTGAAGTTTTTTTTAAACTGCGCTGGATAATTTAATTGCTAGAGTAAATTAAAAAACATCTTCTAAAGCCGTGAACGCCGACAACGGGACGGATCTCACGTACGGGACACAGCAAGGTTCGCCATTTATTTTTACATTAGAAAGTGCTTCTCAGGATGCCTTTAATCAAAATTTCATGTTGCGAAAAGGTGACTTAGAAAAGATACGAACCGGCAGTATTTTTCCTGCCGATATGGAGTTTAAATTCACCGCAACCGCAATGTTCCAAACGATCGCGTTCCACAAAATCCCACTCGCAAGATCATTTAAATGACCCATTAATTTACGGGAATTAAACACTAAATTCCTTCCATCTGGCCTATAAATTCATGACAATGAGATTTAAAAATCATGTTATATTGTGAATTCTTGTGTGAATGTTATTTGGACACTTAGGCTATTTAAAAATGTTAACCTTTTCTTAAGAAATGGATAGGTTTAGATCTAGTAATTGAATTTTGTAATTAGCTACAATTAGGTAACTAACTAACTATATGCTTTAATTTCAGGTCATCCAAGTAAGTTTGTTTCATATTTGTTTCAGAATGCTTCAATCTATAATAACTGAAAATTTCATTCAGTTCTCTTAATTTGTAAGAAAGTTATGGGCTTTTGACTGTCCTTGATCACAACTTTTGAGCTAAGTCAATGGAAAAGCAATAGGGAACAAGATGCTAATTTCCGATTATGAAAATGGCCATAACTTTTTTAATACTGAAGATATGAAAGTTAATTAGGTGTCGAATTAAACTTATTTTTATGCTTTATCTGATGGGATAAATTGCAGGCTTGATTTTTTTAAACTCAAAATGTTGTAACATTGCTACTTTGCACCGTGTGAATTTCAAGCAGACAGCGCTCCCCCCGCTTGCCCTGTCCCCCGCCTGCATAACGGGCTGGTGAAAGAAGCGACTTGATGAGACAGGCCCATAAACATCACCTATCCATGTCCCCCAGAGATGTTGCCTGACCCGCTGAGTTACACCAGCACATTGAGTCCTTCGTTTCTGTCGATCATTTTGTTCGTCCCAACGGTCCTTGTGACTTTTTAATGCATGTCGCAAGAATCAAGTCCGAAGGAAACAAGAATTATTTAAAAGTATGGCCATGCAGCAGAGCGCCAGCGATCATTGAACAATCTTTTCGGGCCCTATAAAGGAAATAAAGGTAGTGGGAACCTGCAGACAAAATGATGGCAAGTGTTCCCAACGTGGGAATCAGCCGGCGGCTCGATGCCCGATAGAGCTGCAAAAATCGAGCAAGCTGCCAGAGGGGCCACAGTGAATGTTTCATGCATGAAGCCAGGGTGGCAGTAACAGGCGAGGCTACACACAACGCTGCCAGATCCAGCCCGGGGGGGGGGGGGGGGACGCTGAATTTAATCTTCTCAAATTTTATTTACGACACATCACATTCGATTCAATTTGACGCAAGTACCAGTTGGTTGTTCAAAAAGATAATTATACCGGATCAACTCGAAGCACATTTCCTTGACTGTGATTTGAAGTACTTTGCAGATGGTATTATTTGATGGAGAAGCAGCACTCCGGTGAGCAACATGGTAACAAGCAGCAAACGCAACTAATCACGTTTAATATCGACCATCTTAGCTTTAAAACTTGCACAGATGCACTCACTGTAACCCGTGTGGGGAAATATCGGCGCCCAGAAGATGCAGTTGTTCATCGTTATGATGGGAACGCATTGAAATTAAAAGTGTGATTGAATAATGCATTTTTCTAGTAGGGGAGGGGGGGGGAGAGGATATTTTGGCTTCAAAATAGAAAATAATAGGAAAGTTCAGACTGGATATACAAGTTCTAGGAGCAGAATTAGTCCTTTCTGCCCATCAAGTCTACACCACCATTCAATCGTGGCTGATCTATCTTTCCCTCTCAACCCCATTCTCCTGCCTTCACCCCATAACCCCTGACTTCCTTGCTAATCTAAAATCTGTCAATCTCCGCCTTAACAATATCATTGACTTGGCCTCCACAGCCGTCTGTGGCAATCTGCTAATATATCTGCTTGATGTGCGGTAACTCACCACGCTGAAGTGAAAGGCTTCCTAATGCTTTCCATTTTAAAAAAAATACTGTGTCTGGCGTCAAAGTAGGTTTGGTGACAGACATTTACATCTCCTTTCTGATCGTATTCCGGACACAATCTAATTACATTCAAATCCTGATTCACAAATTCAAGGAACTTTTAATCCCTCTGAGTTCACTTCTCAAAGCAGGTTTTGAATGGGATTCTCTATTGAATCTAGAGAGTGTAGAAATAACCCAAAACATTTGTCAGGAATATTTAATACACAATTAGATTCATTTAATTCTTGACACTCTTGGCTCTTGAAGAGGAGCTCAAAAACAGCAGCTTATATCCATCGGGATATTTTGCAGATTTCTGAATATCACCACATCATTCGATGTTTATGTGAGTGGCAAGGATATAGAGTCCACCATTCAGTCCACAAACGTTTATGAGCCTCACCAGTGTAACCTTCCAGTCAGATCCTGTTTGAATGTGACACTCACCACAGTCTGTTCCCAAGAGAACAATGAGGTTCAAAAACCACACTGAAAACAAATCCCAGATTGTAAAGCAGGAAGCAGAAAACACAGAAAAATATACATTTAAATTATATATATTAAATAATGTGTGTTATAGAATTATATATGTAAATAAAAAAATAATGAGCTTAAGTTTGGTTTATTGTTACGTGTACCAAGGTACAGTGAAAAGCTGTTGTTGCGTGCTAACCAGTCAGCGGAAAGACAATACATGATTACAATTGAGCCATCCGTAGTGTACAGGTAGATGATAAAGGGAATAACGTGAATAATGTTCAGCGCAAGGTAAAGTCCAGTAATGTCCGATCTAAGATAGTCCAAGGGTCCCCAGTGAGGTAGATAGTTGTTCAGGAGTGCTCGCTAGTTGTTGGTAGGATAGTTCAGTTGCCTGATAGCAGCGAGGAAGAAACGATCTCTGTATCTGGAGGCATGAGTCTTCGCACTATACCGCTTGCCTGATGTGAGGGGAGAGAAGGAGTGGCCAGGGTGCGACTAATCTTTAATTATGCTGGTGGCCGTGCCAATGTAGCGTGAGGTGTAAATGGAGTCATTGGAAAGGAGTAGGAAAGAACTGTAAATGCTGGTTTAACTCGAAGGTAGACACAAAAAGCTGGAGTAACTCAGCGGGACAGGCAGCATCTCTGGAGAGAAGGAATGGGCGACGTTTCGGTTCGAGACCCTTCTTCAGACTCATTGGAAAGGAGGTTGGTTTGTGTGGCGGTCTGGGCTGCATTAACCATTCTCTACAATTTCTTGCGGCCTTGGATGGAGCTGTTGCCAAGCCACGCTGTGATACACCCCAATAACATTATTTCTACAGCCCATTGCTAGAAGTTGCTGAGAGTTGTTGGGGACATACCAAACTTCTTAAGCCTTCTACCAATATGCAATTGGTGCCTACACATGCGATTAAGCAAAAGACAACTTCAAATGTCATCTCACAAACACACAATCTCTACCATCAGTATGGAGAGCAGGTTCCTCTTCTAATTATACACTATCGTGTCTTGAATATATATAGTCATTATCTCTGGATATATGATTGATTGAAAGTTTCAACATGGAAGCAGGCCTTTTGGCCCAACGAGTCCATGGTGCCCAGCGATCACCCTTTCACACTAGTTCCGTGTTATCTCACTTTCTCATCCATTCCCTGCACTCGGGGAAGTTCACAGAGGCTAATTAACCTACAAACCAGCCCGCCTGTGGGATGTGGGAGGACACTGGAGCACCCAGAAAGTGCTCATGCCGTCATAGGGAGAATGTGCAAATTCCACCCAGATAGCACCTGAGATCAGGATCAAATATGGGTCTCTAGCACTGGAAGGCAGCAGCTCTACCAACTGTGCCGCCCTATGCACTCTGACCTGAAAAATATAGGAAAACCTCGAACTTCATCCTCATTTTTAATTTTCCTTGCAGATACAGACCTTTGTAAGGTCAGAAAAGGTCATTCGGTGATAATCACCACTTCCTATGTTGTCATAAACTTAGGTTATTCCTGATTCTATCACACCTAATTTTACAACGTGCTTAAAGGAAGTCACAAGAACTATTGCAGCAAATGAAATATTCAAAGTGTATCGTAGGAAAAACAGTGAATATTTTATCAATAAATTCAAGACAGGATTTGTATGAAAATGTTGTTTGTCCTTGTATGTGAATACTTGGCCAATAAACTTACTTACTCACTTACCTACTCACTTTTGTAGCAGGTTATCAGAAACTTTTTTCTCAAGCAAAGATTAGATGGATTTCGCAGTTAGGAACATTGTGAGATCAGGGAGTCTTCATTACAGTGAGAATATTGAGAAATCTGGTTAATTATGCAGCCACACGTTGTGGCCCCATTGGAGGCAGACAAAATGTGCAGGAAGGAACTGCAGATGCCGGTTTATACTGAAGATAGAGTCTGAAGAAGGATTCCGACCCGAAACATCACCTATTCCTTTTCTCCAGAGATCCTGCCTGACCTGCCGAGTTACTCCGGCACTTAGTGTCTATTTCCCATTGGAGCCGGTACAGGTATTAAAGCAAAAATAAAATAACCTCTACACTGGCTCCAGTGGGGGGAACTTCAACAGCACCCTCCATTGCCAGGAACTTGTGATTTCTGCATTTATCTACATATGAACAGGTATCATCCAATCCATAACTTCAGAACACTATCACTGCTACGATTTCTGTTGAAAACAGCTGTTGATAAAGCCCAAAAAGGACACAAAGTACTGGAGTAACTCAACTGGTCACGCAGCATCACTGGAGAACATGGATAGGTGATGTTTTAGGTCACGATCCTTCCTCAATATCACCTATCCATGTTTTCTAGAGATGCTGCCTAGCCCAGAGTTATCCAGCACTTTGTGTATTTTTTTGTAATCCAGCACCTGCATTTCTTTGAGTCTGCTCTGTTGATCACATCATCTTTATTGCAGTTTTCACCTCATCACGAGCCATCTTTGGTTTTATTTCTGGCTCCATTGACTTGCCTCGCACTATCATGTCTTTTATTACACAATCTCATCTTCCTTTCATTCTATCACAGATTTTATCTTTCCTCCCTTCTCCCTGCCTTTGTACTTGCAAAATTAAGCATTAACTGTTTACCTCTTCACAAATGTTACTCGCATGCTAAATAATACCAACATTTTTCTGTTTCATTTCAGATTCATAGCATCAGTCTTTTTTAAATCATTTGCTGTAATTTCATCTTGCATTTCCCCACAAACGTTACCCTGGGAAGAGCTGAGACATGCAAGGGAGAAGGCATCCCCAGTACTGGAGTGCTGGAGTAACTCAGTGGGTCAGGCAGCATCTCTAGAGAAAAGGGGTGGGTGACATTTTGGGTTGGGACCCTCCTTCAGACTCACTTTTCGGGTCAGGACACTTCTTCAGATTGAAGTAACTGTAATAACTCAGTGGGTCAGACAGCATCTTTGAAAGATGGGCAACAGGATGGGTCAGGAGGACCCTTCTTCAGACTGAAGTTGACGTTTCAGGTCAGGAACCCTTCTTTAGATTGAAGGGACCTGACCCCAAAATGTTGCCCATCCATTTTCCCCCAGAGATGCTGCGTGGCCCACTGAGTTACCCCAGCATTTTGTGTCTATCGTTGATATAAACCAGCATCTGCAGTTCCTTTCTACACGTCCCTGGTACTGGAACAGGTTCATCTCCATGTATAATATTGCAATTAAACCTCCCTGACATTCATTTCCCTGGATCCATACAAAGCTAAATTGAACAAAACGGACGTGTCAGATGCAATGAACTACAGATTTTTTTTGTCAGGCCTGTATTTTATGTTCATATAATTCACATCAATAATTTGACCACTCTTTTGATGTCTTTCTAACTCTATTCCTTGCAATTGCATTAACCAAAAATGGTATTAGCAACATGCTCTAATTCAATGACGACTCCCTGATCTCCAGAAGTATTGTCAGTGTGTGGTTAATATCACAAACAGCTTGATTCATCTAATCACTGGTTCAGGTTCTGATAATCTGCTGCAAACAAGTTCATTTTAAGCACCCTAAACTGGAACTTATTTGTGCAAAAGTTATTAGTTAAACAGAGCAATGGCACATAATACAATCTTGAATGCTGTGTTTCTGACAATGCTTGCAGTGTTAGTCAAGATAAGATTCGGCAGTGATATGCATCAATTCAGCAGTGGAGAACAGTCAAATGGTGCTGACAGTCTTGGCTTAAATCCTATTTGCTGCCAATGGTGGCCGCATGGTCGGCACCTGGAATAATAACACACAAATAATCTTGAAACAACTGGTCTACAATTTAACATAGAAACATAGAAATTAGGTGCAGGAGTAGCATTCGGCCCTTCGAGCCTGCACCGCCATTCAATATGATCATGGCTGATCATCCAACTCAGTATCCCGTACCTGCCTTCTCTCCATACCTTCTGATCCCCTTAGCCACAAGGGCCACATCTAACTCCCTCTTAAATATAGCCAATGAACTGGCCTCAACTACCCACTGTGGCAGAGAGTTCCAGAGACTCACCACTCTCTGTGTGAAAAAAGTCTTTCTCATCTCGGTCTTAAAGGATTTCCCCCTTATCCTTAAGCTGTGACCCCTTGTCCTGGACTTCCCCAACATCAGGAACAATCTTCCTGCATCTAGCCTGTCCAACCCCTTAAGAATTTTGTAAGTTTCTATAAGACCCCCTCTCAATCTTCTAAATTCTAGAGTAAGTTTAACGTGGCTATCAGATGAACACACTAAAAAGAACAATCATACAATACATAGACACAAAATGCTGGAGTAACTCAGCAGGTCAGGCAGGATCTCTGAAGAAAATAAATAGTTGGCGTTTCGGGTCGAGACCCTTCATCAGACCAAGAGTCAGAGAGGGGGACACTGGCGGTGTGGGGAGGTACAGAAAATACTTCTGTTGTTCTGTACCGTCTCACACCCTCTGCGTTGTTCTGTATCTTCCCGTATCTCCAGTGTCATCCTCCCTGACTCAGTCTGATGAAGGGTCTCTACCTGAAATGTCACCTATTCCTTTACTTCAGAGATGCTGCCTGATCCACTGCCAAATTACTCCAGCATTTTGTGTCCATCTTCGGTGTAAACCAGTTCCTTCATACAAATCACACAATACAACCAAGTTAAGTTTATCAACATCAACACTAATCAATTTCAGTAAATGAGCAAGTTGAGAGGGAGACGGGGCGTGGGTAGTGGCTGAGGATGAGACATCAGTCTGCGGAAGATGCTCGTCAGATAACCTTGTTAGGTGCATGTGAAACTTGGAGGACATTGGCATTACAAATAAAAAAACGGAATTACTTTCACAAAGTTCTCTGAAAAGGCCCGTAATGACCAATAAAAGATTCCTGACACTAAAGTCCTAAAAATGCTATGAAGCAGTCATGCTTTGGTCATGCAGTTGCAGCTGTCTGATAAGGTAATTGCATTGGCTCTTGTGGCACATTAATGACTGTGAAGTGGTCTCTTTATGGTTAACAGAAAACGATACAGAAGAATACAACAAATAAATCATTCAAAATAAAATGATACGCATGGGGAGGAGGGTGAGGGTGTCGGCAGCAGCGAACGCAAGAACAAAGGGGCCGGTAAGAAGAACCGGGGTCTTTCCTCCGCACCCTCAAGGTCAGCTGTGGGTGGTGCCCCTGGGACACAAGGCAGAATGGTAGCCGGGCAAGGAGAGGGACGACGGTTTGCTGGACGATCTAGATCGAGGCGACAGCTGCAATGGACCTGTATGGCCAGTTATGACTTGGAAAATGGCGGCAAAACCTGCCGACTCTTGTAAATGGTCTCTGTGGGCGATTTCCATACACTTTGGACTTAATCTGGGATAGTGTTTATGTATGGTAATAATCTACTGTACTGTATGCAAAAAAGTATAGTGTTCTGTTCTGGTCGCCACACAATAGTGAGGATGTGGTGCGCTGGACAGAGTGCAGAGAAAATGGATGATGTTTGCACTGGAGAACGTCAGTTATGGGCAGAGGTTGGATAGGCTGAGTGTTTTCTCTGGAGCTAAGGGAGCTAACGGGGTGACTTCATAAAATTGTAAGAGGCATTGATAGGGAAGATAGTCAGAATCCTTCCCATGATAGGGGTCTCAAAACCAAGAGGTCATAGGTTTCAGGTGAGAGGAAGGAGATTTGAAGGTAATTTTTGATTTTTCAGAGTGTGGTTCTTATCTGGGTTACGTTGCCAGAGGATGTGATGGAGTCACCTACAATAACAACCTTCCAGAGACATTAGATAGCACTTTAATGGACATACTCAGCATAAGCATAGAAAGATACAAACTTAATGTGGGTAAATAGGATTACAGATGCCTTGCGTTTTACACACGTTTGATTTGTGCATTTTTGACATAACGCACTTGTTCCTTTAATACCAAACCTTGTTTTACGCACTTACATTTTCGGAATAACACGGTAAAATGTACCGCTAACACCATAGTCACGTATGTATTATTTACGCGTTTTTGAATTAGGAACCGCTTTTCAAGCATGTAACCGCTGCATAAAACACAAGGTGCCTGTACTGTGTAGAAAGGAACTGCAGATGCTGGGGATATGCAACACAAAATGCTGGTGTAACTCAGCGGGTCAGGCTGCATCTCTGGAGAAAAGGAATAGGTGAGAGGTCTGAAGAAAGATTCCGTGCCTACTGTAGATGGGCAATAAGATAAGCATTACTCAGCGGGCCAAAGGGGTCATTCCTGTGCTGTGCAACTGTATGACCAAAATATCTGTGGAAACACCCATTATAATGAGATCTTTGCCATTGCTGGTGTTCAATGTTAATGAAGATTTGTCTGTTAAATCAACCTGATTCTGTAAATTTGGTTCTGTTCACTTTACGATTATTTACAACCAGTATATACACATTTTATCAGATACATAGTATAGGCAGAAAGTTAGATGATCATTTTTGACTGTTTACTTCAATGTTGAACAAACAAGCAATGCATTGATACAACATACCAGCACCTATAAAAAGTTAAACATGATTATTTCATTTTCTGCCTACATGTAATATATGTTTATTAAAGGTATGTACTGGCACCTTTTTATCTACAAATAAAGAAATGTTTTAGCTTTTAGTTTCAAAACTACAGAGTGTAAACAGGCCCTTCGGCCCACTGAGCCTGTGCCAACCAGCGATCACCCATCAACCCACCTATCCTATACATTAGACAGAACCCAATTAACCTACAAACCTCTCAGTCTTTGGAGTGTGGGAGGAAACCAGAGCACCTGCAGAAAGCCCACATGGTCACAGGGAGAACTTAAAAACTCCATTCAGACAGCACCTGTAGTCAGGATCAAACCAGAATCTCTGGCGCTGTGAGGCAGCAACCCTACCGCTACACCACTGCGCTGCCCTAAATATTGGGTACAAGACACTGATATAAAGCGAAACAAAAACTAATTGTAAATATGATTTTGCCCTTTGTTTTTAACATTCTTATTTCAGTATATTGATAGATTTGCGCATTTAACCACTAATGAATTGTAAAAGGACACTTTTGTATCCTGACATCACCCCATTCCTGGCATAAATACATAGGAAACACCTGCAAGAGGTTATGGAAACATGGCATCCAGTTGGCAGCATTATAGTAACTGTCAATTGGTATCTCCATGCAGCTTTCACACCTCATTACTGTATCATAAACGTTCAAGTTAACATTACAACCGGTCCCGGATGACACCACTATATAACGGTTCCAACAAAGCTAAATTCTAAAGTCAAGAATGATAACGTTGTACGCAACAAGCCGAAACAATGCAATTCTTACTTGCTGCAGCCTTACAGGCACATTCATGCAATTCCGCAACAAATAAATATGCAATAAACAATAATAGTCAAGTTTGATTTGAAAAGTTAAAAATGAAGCAACAACTTGGTAAATCTGTCTCGCTGTCTGGTCAGCAAACACGCATG
Organism: Okamejei kenojei; assembly: GCA_035221665.1. NCBI lineage: Eukaryota > Metazoa > Chordata > Chondrichthyes > Rajiformes > Rajidae > Okamejei > Okamejei kenojei. The sequence goes on along the minus strand of CM069141.1, from coordinate 15,478,680 downwards.
CTTATAGGTAATTCAGAGACTCATGAGGCTGTAGTTGCTGGAACCTCGAGCAAAATACAAGCTGTTGGAAGCTCAATGGGACAAGGAACATTTATGGAGGCATAAGAAATAGGACGCCATGTAGAAGTGAGAACGAGGGGCGAGTCAGGGGCTAGATGGTGATAGGAACCAGACGGACAGATGCAATGGACAGATGGAAAAAGGACACAAAATGCTGGAGTAACTCCGCAGGTCAGGCAGCATCTCTGGAGAACATGAATGGGTGTTGAGGCCCTTCATCAGTCTGAATCTGCAGTTCCTTATTTCTACAATGGGCAGATGGAGCCATGTTGTGGATGGGGAGGGGAGAGACACAGGGTTACCTTCCCTCCGATCTCAGAGCTGATTGAGGGTATCTGTCCAAAATGTTGACCATCCTTTTGCCTTCAGAAGAATTTGAATCACCGGGTTCTTCAGGTGGTGACATGATATTTCAGCTCGCTTTCCGAATTATGCTTCTACTATCTCTTAATAGGTCCTGGACCCGTAGTAGTACGTAATCATACAGTTGGGATCCTGAGAATTCATACCAGTGACTCAAAGGACAAAGGACAAAGGACAAAAGACATTTATTGTCACAGACACCAATTGGTGTAGTGAAATTTGATTTACCATGCAGCACACAAATAAAGATAAGACACTACATCATAGAATTAACAGTAGACATAAAAACATCCCCTCACAATGGTTCTCAGCATATACAACAAAGAAACCTTATGCTGATTAACAGCCATTGCTTTCCCTCAGCTGAGAGATTAGACCCATTTCTTGTTAAACTTATTTTAGAAGATGCACTGATACCAACATCGGTCATACTAGGCTGACTAGGCCTAAGGCAGCTGATGAGAGAATCAACACAGGGGAAGTGCTGCTTGACCTCATCCTCATCAGTGCATTTGTCCACTAGAATGGAACTGACCAGAGTGATGACTACGTCCCATCTTCACACTCTCCATTGTGTGTTGTGACACCACCATCATGTTTAATGGAATAAATTCAGAACGCATATAGCAGTGGGCCTGCACCTGTCAGTGTTGGCTTCCAGAGCTGTATTCCATCCACCACCACATAGAGACTCATTGTCTACCTCATCCCTCACTCTGCCACAGCCATCAATCTAGGAGGCCTACACTTGTTCAGTAAGACATGCAGAAGAGCAACACCAATAACTAAGGTGCTAACCTGATGCCGGCACCAATGAGAACTACATGTGTGCTAAACAGCAGAAGCAGAGGGTTTAGTTTAATTTATTGTCATGTGTATTGAGGTGCAGTGAAAAGCTTTTGTTGCGTGCCAACCAGTCAGCGGAAAGACAGTACACGATTACAATCAAGCGGGTTTGCAATCAAATGCAATAGACAATGTTAAATGGTCTCGTTACCAATACACCAAACAAAGCCCTGAGATCATGCCATGAATGCTCATACACATTTGAACAACAACAGGAGCAGACACAAAGTGTGGAGTAAAACTCAGCAACTCAGGCAGCAACTATAGAGAACATGGTCCAGGTCCCGAAACATCACCTATCGATGTTCTCTAGAGATGCTGCCTGACCTACTGAGTTACTCTAGTTACCCTAGTACTTGACATTTTTGGTAAACCAATAGCAGCAGTTCCTCATTTCTACAACAACAGATGTGAGTTCTGGGATTATCTCCATTCCTACTGATGTGGATTCAAACAGGTAATGGCGCAGTGTTGGCAGCCATCCTTAGCTAGAAATGCCAAGGGAATCATCAATTTCTACCCTTTTCCTGTGGTCCACACAGTTACTGAAGCCAGACTCCAGCCAATTTGAATCGCTCTGTATGAAATCAAATAATTTAAAATACATTTAACATCTCTGGCATGAACAGAATATCAACTATAATTTGAATTGTATTTCATTTGTGGAAGAGTTGAAATAGTTCAATAGTACCTGTCATGATTGGAAATAGTTCAGTGCACTTACTAACTGGAATCCATTCCATGTTGAATAGTTTACATTTCATTTTACCACAACTACACAAGATGACCAAATTATCGTTGGACAGGAATGTGAGTTAAAATGGGAGATTGACAGATTTTTGTTTAGTAAGGTGTCAGGGGTTATGGGGAGAAGGCAGGAGAATGGGATTAAGAGGAAAAGATAGATCAGCCATGATAAAATGACATGAAGAAGTGTCTCAACCCGAAAGCTCTCCAGAGATGCTGCCTGTCCTGCTGAATTACTCCAGCTTTTTGTGCCTATCTTCGGTTTAAACCAGCGTCTGCATTTCCTTCCTACACATTAAATGATAGTTGACTTGATGGGACGAATGGCATAATTCTGCTCCTAGAACTCATGAACTTACACATATCCCTGTATACTGTAGTTAACAGTTAGAAGATATTGACAAACCAGAAGTTTGTAACAAGTAATCAGATTCAGTCCAAAGAATAGGAATAGGAGTACTTTATTGTCACATGTGACTAGGCACAGTGAAATTCTTTGCTTGCTTACACATTGCGTACAAATAGCAGCCACCTACGATGCTGTGGGTTTGTAAGAAAGGTTTGTAGATCAGAAAGTCAAAAAGTAGGATCAGTTTGGATGGAGGTAAGAAACTTAAAAGACAGGAATGATCAATGGGAATTTTTAACAGTTGTGGCAAGGGGTATGATAGAGATGCATGTAACAAGTATCATACAATTATCATGAAAAACTAATCTGCATGTGGACCAGGAAAGCCAGATAGATTGGAGGTTGAATTAATGTAATAACTGAGGAATAGCTTCTTAGATCACAATGCTGAAGAACCAATTAATAGTCAGGATATTTTAAATAACATATTGATGGGAATGTGTTAGGTAATAATCATATGGTTGGGGGGCCTGTCAGGAAGAGTGCTCACAATATATGATTTAATATAAAGATTAAAAGGAATCTGGTTTAATCTGGGACCAGGATCTGAAATTGAAACAATGTGAATTACAAAGAAATAATATAAATCGAGACATTAAAGATGCGCATAACAAAGGTAATGCAATAATGACGGACGATTGTTATCTGCTTATTGACTGGGTGGCAAAATAATCCATATAACATAAATATATAACAGTAAATAAGCAATGGCTATTTTTTAAAGAATACATATTTACAATAAATATTTCAACCAAGTGGAAAAGTAGTTCATACATGGCTAACATGGGAATTTAACTATGGTATTAGATGAAAGGAAAAAGGCTTATAACATTGCCAAAACCCGCAATCAGCCTGAAGATTTGGAAACATTTCAAAATTCAGTAAAGTGGAACCATGCATTGTTAAGAAATATAAAAATACCCAGCAAAAGCTTCTAAATATATGTGAAAGGGGGGAAAAAAAGGCTAATAAGGGTCTCTTGTGCTCAGTTGGAAGAAAGTTATATTGGGTAAGTAGGGAGGTGGCAGATAATTGTAACACCACTTTTGTGAAAGTATTCATGGAGGAAGCCATGAAAACCTCCTGGAATTTGTGAAGAACAATGTGTATAGAAAGAACAAGGAACTTAGAATACAATAAATTAGTATTGTTACAGGAATTATAAATGTTACATGAACATTAATGAGATTGAAGTCTATAAATCCTCAGGACATGGTGACCTGCATCCAGAGGTGCTGAAGGAGATGGCTATTGGGATAATGGATGTGCTGGTTATCATCTTCCAAAATTCCAGACTTTAGAAGGGTTACCAATAAAAGTGGTATGAATGGAAGCCAATAAAAGTAACCCCATTGTTCAAGAAAAAAATAAAAATGACAAGTTTCCTCTGACATCATTAATTGGGAAAATTAAGAACATAGTAAATGGGTACTCAGAATAGCAAATCATGTTTGACAAAGCTGTTGGAGTTTGGAGGTTGTAACCCGCAGAACTATTAAAACACAGACCAATGGATGCAATTGTAATTTGACTTTCAGAAGGTCCTCAACAAAGTGCTGTGACATAAGCTATTAAACAGAATTAGAGCATTTTAACTAAAGCTAGATTAATGGAAGGAAATGGAGAAGAAAAATACACTGTTTTTTCCCCAATGGTAAGTTGTGCATTGGTGTGCCACTGAGATCAGTGGGGGCTCCCAGCTCTTTACAATCCTCTATGTGTTAGGTGACCTGGATGTACAATATATCCAGGTTTGCCAGTTAAAGCTGGGTGGAAGCAAGGGGTGAGATAAAGATGCGGAGAGATATAGACAAGCCCAGTGAGTGAGTGAGGACTTGACAAATTGAATATAATGTAGAAACTGTAAATTTGTCCACTTTGGGAGGAAAAATGCAAGAAAATATTTTAAGTGGTGAGAGATTTAAAGGTGTTGGTGTTCACAGGGACCTTGGTGTCCTTGTAGATGAACAGATGATGCAACAGGGAACAGCAAGCAATTAGGAAAGTAAATGATATGTCAGCATTGTCATTGAGTTCAGTTCAGCTTTCAACACCATAGTCCCCACCAGACTTGCTGAGAAGCTGCTGGAACTGGGACTGAACAGTCCCCTGTGTGCCTGGGTCCTGGACTTTCTCACTACCAGGCCCCAGGTGGTCAAGATGGGGAGACATACCTCCAACCCCCCTCACCCTGAGCACAGGATCCCCCCAGGGTTGCATCTTCAGCCCCCTACTGTACTCCCTGTACACACATGACTGTGTGGCTAGGTTCAGCTACAACTCCATCATCAAACATAGAAACGTAGAAAATAGGTGCAGGAGGAGGCCATTCGGCCCTTCGAGCCAGCACCGCCATTCATTGTGTTCATGGCTGATCGTCCCCAATCAATAACCCGTGCCTGCCTTCTCCCCACATCCCTTGATTCCACTAGCCCCTAGAGCTCTGTCTAACTCTCTCTTAAATCCATCCAGTGACTAGGCCAAACTCAAGTTTGCTGATGACACTGTGGTGGTGGGCCTGATCTCCGATAACGATGAGAAAGGTCTGCCTGGAGGAGGTGGCTGACCTGGCACTCTGGTATCAGAACGACAGCCTCCTCTTGAACGTCACTAAAGCTAAGGAGCTGATTGTGGACTTTAGAAGGGCACAGCAACCGAGGACGTACACGACACTGGGGATAAATGGGAACACAGTGGATAGGGTGAATAGCTTTAAATACCTGGGAGTCCACATCACAGAGGATCTGACATGGACAGCACACACTGCCGCACTGGTGAGTAAGGCAAGGCTGCGCCTTTACCACCTCAGGCAGCTGAGGAAATTCAGTCTCTCTGAGGATCCTTCTACTCTGGTGCAGTAGAAAGCATCCTGACCAGAAACATCTCGATCTGGTTTGGCAACAGCTCTGCCCAGAACAGGAAGACTCTGCAGAAAGTAGTGCGTTCGGCCGAATGCACCATGGGAACTACACTCTCCCCCCTGCAGGACCTGTACACCAGGAGGGGCAGATCCAGAGCCAACAAGATCATGAAGGACCCCTACCACCCCAGCAACGGACTGTTCCAGCTGCTACGGTCAGGCAAGCGCCTCCGCTGTCAACACTGCGAAAACAGAGAGGATGAGACAGAGTTTCTTCCCACAGGCCATCAGGACTGTAAACTCTGATCTCACCGGGGCGTAATTACTGTTGTGTCTTTTTTATAAATGTAAATACTGGTTCTGTTATTCTGTTGTTTTGCACAATCCCGCAGGCATTGCCACTTTCATTTCACTGTACATCTTGTATGTGTATGTGACAAATAAAGTTGACTTGACTTGTTAGAAGTAATTTGAGTTTATAGGTAAAGGTGCATTCTACTGCATCTTCATGACTATGCCGTAAATAGTGTGTATACATAGAAACATAGAAAATAGGTGCAGGAGGAGGCCATTCGGCCCTTCGAGCCAGCACCACCATTCATTGTGTCCATGGCTGATCGTCCCCAATCAATAACCCGTGCCTGCCTTCTCCCCATATCCCTTGATTCTATCAGCCCCTAGAGCTCTATCTAACTCTATCTTAAATCCATCCAGTGATTTGGCCTCCACTGCCCTCTGTGACAGGGAATTCCACAAATTCACAACTCTCTGGGTGAAAAAGTTTTTTCTCATCTCAGTCCTAAATAGCCTCCCCTTTATTCTAAGACTGTGGCCCCTGGTTCTGGACTCGCCCAACATTGGGAACATTTTTTCCTGCATCTAGCCTGTCCAGTCCTTTTATAATTGTGTATGTTTCTATAAGATCCCCCCTCATCCTTCTAAACTCCAGTGAATTCAAGCCTAGTCTTTTCAATCTTTCCTCATATGACAGTCCTGCCAACCCAGGGATCAATCTCGTGAACCTACGTTGCACTGCCTCAATCACAAGGATGTCCTTCCTCAAATTAGGAGAACAAAACTGTACGCAATACTCCAGACGTGGTCTTACCAGAGCCCTATACAACTGCAGAAGAACCTCTCTACTCCTAAACTCCTCCTGTTATGAAGACCAACATTCCATTAGCTTTCTTCACTGCCTGCTGAACCTGCACGCCAACTTTCAGTGACCGGTGTACGAGGAAACAGATTGGGTCTTTGCTTGCATTAGTTTTGAAGAGAAGCCATTTTCCATATACCTTGCAAGGTGACATTTCCCAGACAGGGGTGCCCAGAACCAAAGGTCAAAGTTGCAAATAAGGGGTTAGCCATTCAAGACTGAGATGAGACATTCCTTCAAGCAAAAGGCAGAGGAGGGCTACAGAGGCACATTCACTGGACTGCGTGAATGGGAGATATATAGACTTTGAACAAATTTTGGATGGCAAGGGACTCAAGGCATGCAGGTTAAGTGCAGGAAATAGGCAAGGAAGTGACAGGTCATACAGGACCTAGGTTTTCAGTGAGAGGTGAGAAGAGTTAATAGGAACCTCAGAGGTAACTTTTTCACGCAAAGGGTGGTAGGTGTATGGAACGAGCTGCCGGGTGAGGTAGTTGAGGCAGGGACTATTGTTTGAGAAACATTTAGACAGGTACATGGGTAGGGCAGGTTTAGAGGGAGATGGGTCAAATGCAGGCAGGTGGGACTAGTGTACATGGGACATGTTGGTCGGTGTGGACAAGTTGTGCTGAAGGGCCGAGTCTCCACACTGTCCGACTCTGAGAATGATGGAACAGGCGCAAGGGGACAAATGCCCTTTCCCGCTTCTATTTCTCGTTCCTAAATAAGTCTACAATCAGTGACTTGTCATTTTGTACACGGCAGCCTGCGGTGTAGACGTGCCCCTTAATCTTACACCACACAGATTCTCATCTATCCCAATTTTCCGATACATTTCAGCGCACACGAAATCGTTTTATCGCGGCGTTCGTTCCTCCCTGACGAATCAAGGATTTCTTCCGAGTCAGAACTCGCAGCTGAGCCAATGTAGAAAATGTCTCGCATGTCGCCAGCAACACGGGGCTCAGGTCACTCAATTAAATCCCAACTGATCCGAACCTGAGGGCAGCCTGCAGCTTGCTCTTGGACGCCCTCTGAACGCTCTGGCTAATAGTAGGAGATTTAAAGCTGTTGTTACTGACAGGCACCTGTGAATTTTGCATTTATTACGAACAACCAGATTGCTTTTCTGCTGCAGTTGTCAATATAATGATCATTGCATCGATTATTATATTTGACTTATTATGTGTCAGAAGTGCAACCAGGTTGGGTGTTGTCAATACAAACGTCCCCTCTCTCTCTCTGCTTTGACGCGCTCGCTGCTCGCTGGGTCACGGAGCTGAATTAGGCTTCTTTGGAGATTAATTTGACTATTTAAAATGTCATCTGATCAGAAACTCCGGAGGTTTCAGTGGTTCGGCTGGGTGACGTCAGGAGCCCCGGCAGAAGCTCCTCGGAACTTGTCCACGATGCCATGAGATGGTGGTGCGGGGAACCTGTTACCGCCGGCGAGAGGGAGAGGGAGAGGGAAGGAGGAGAGAGGGGAGAGGAGAAGACAAGCTGCAGCAGCCAAGTTGCTCCAGACGGCACTGCAGTCCGGGACATGTGAAAGCGACCAGATGTCCATGTCGGTGAAAGCGGCGAGGAACAATGTGGTGCGGAGAAGCCAACTCCACCTGTCCGGACAGCAACCCAGCGAAGAGGCGCACACGCCGGCTGACAGGGGCGGCGGGTCCCTGGGGATGGAGCAGGGAGACGGCGGCGGCGGCGGCGGCGGCTCCAACTCGGGGCAGCGGCAGCAGCAGCAACACAGGTGAGTGAGTGTCCGAGCCCCCCACAGCCGCACTCTCCCCACTCACCAAACTTTCCTCTATTCTCCCCGCTATTTCAATCCCGTTACCGGATTAGTGAGAGACGCGGAACAACATCGTAGACCATTCGTGAACTTCCACTTTTGAAAGACAATGATTTTTTAAGTGTTTTTTTAAAAAAAAAACTTATTCGATGGGTCTCTTTGGCATTTGAGGGGGGGGGGGGACAAATCGAATTAAGATACCAAGGATAGATACAAAACGCTGAAGTAGCTCAGCGGGTCAGACGGCATCTCTGGAGGAGAGGAAAGGAACAGGTGACGAATCGGGTTGAGACCCTTCTTCAGACTAAGATAAAGGACATTTATATCTTAACCCGAACGTGGAGAGAAACCATCACAATCAAAATCACTGACCTGTCTCAACTGCTGAAGAAAACAACTTGTGTTTCATTTTCATCCTATCTAAATACACAGGCAGTGCCTTTTTTTTTTTTCGCCAAAATGTGTTTGAATGAAAATAATCTGGTTCAGGCGGTATTGGAAGGGTATCCTTCAGATTCAGTGAGTGTTGGGGCGGGTGGGAGAGGCAGCGAGAGCTGCCACCTGCCGGCCACCAGCCGTTCGATCAACTTGATCAGGAGCCGATCGGCTTCCTTTGTCCCCCTCCCATCATCGATAGTGCAGCAGGAGATTTGAGCTACGTTGCCGCTGACCACACACACGTATCTGTAACTCGGAGATTTAATGGGAACTTCCCCCGTTCACGTTGACTGTAGGAAGGAACTGCAGATGCAGGTTTAAATCGAAGATAGACACAAAATGCTAGAGTAACTCAGCGGGACAGGCAGCATCTCTGGAGAGAAGGCATGGGTGACGTTTCGCCTGGTGCTGAGGCTGGAACTCGGTCTGAAGAAGGGTCTCAACACGAAATGGGACCCATTCCTTTTCTGCAGACATAATGCTGCCTGCCCCTCTGAATTACTCCAGCATTTTGTGTCTATTCCCATTCCTGTTAAATTGGGTTAATATCTTTACTTGTGGAAACTAGGGGCAGCAGATGCTCGTTTGACAAAGTACTGGAATAATTTGTGTAGAAGGGAACTGCAGATGCTGATATATACCAAAGCTAGGCACAAAGTGCTGAAGTAACTCTGAGTGATGCAGCATCTCTGGAGAGAAATGATGGGTGACCTTTCAGGTCAGGACCCTTCTTCAGATTCAGTCTGATGTTGGGTGCCATTTTGGGTCAAGACCTTCAGAGCCAGTCTGAAGGAGGGTCCCGACCTAAAACTTCACCCATTGTTTTTCTCCAGAGGTGTTGCCTGACCAGCTGAGAACATGGAGAACATGGATAGGAAGGCCCCCAACCTGAAATGTCACCTATCCATGTTCTCCTGAGATGCTGCCTGGCCTGCTAAGTTACTCCAGCACTTTGTCTGCATGAGATACTTACAGGTTGGACAGTGTAGACTTAAAGTTAAGGAAGTAAAATATAGAGTGTGTAGGGAGGAACTGCAGATTCTGGTTTAAACCAAAGGAAGACACAAAAAGCTGGAGTAACTCAGCGGGTTAGGCAGCATCTCTAGAGAAAATAAATAGGTGATGTTTGATAGAGTCTGAAGAAGGTCCTCAACCTGAAACGTCACCTATTCTTTTTCTCCAAAGATGCTGCCTGACCCACTGAGTTACTCCAGCTTTTTGTGTCTGACTTCAAATATAGAGTTGTATGGGAGAACTTTGCTGCACTAAAATCCCAAATTAAAACTCCCGATGTGTGAAAGATAGATTTACCAAGATTTTATCCAACCAGGCAAGTGGTTTGGTGAACATTTCAGGAGATACAATGAACTGCAGATGCTGGCTTACAAAAAGGCACAAAATGCTGGAGTAACTCAGTGGGTCAGGCAGCATCTCTGGAGAACATGGCAAGATGACGTCTTGGGCCAGGGCCCAACATCAAGCATCACTACCTCCATGTTCTCCAAAGATGCTGCCTGACCCACTGAGTTACTCCAACACTTTGTCTAATTTTTGGTGAATAATTCGGTATGCTATCTTGTATTGGCCAAGTCCAGTAGGTGCACATCCCAATAAATCCACCACCCACAGACAACATTGACCTATCGCATACTGATCTGTTATTAACATCTATAATGAACTGGCCTCTACACTTAATAAGATAACATGTCAAAAATAACTTTGTTGTTGCCACTGGATATCACCATGGATTGATAGCAAACGCATGTCGGTTAAAACTTATACTTCACTCCCTTATACTTCATATACTTCACTCCAATCTCAAAAATAAAATCCTTCTGCATTGGTTGACATTTTCATTTACCCGACTTGTCTTCCTGGGGTGAAAACTGAAATAAGAAAGTCAACAAGTCTCAAATGTATTAATTTTCTCATGTGTTTTCATATAGAATCTGGCTGTTGAGAACAGCATTTGCCCCAAGATACTAATTTCTCTCATGCAGCTTTCAGTGAAAATCTGGAACAGCTTGGCAATTACTCAAATGTTTGAAGATAAATGAAAAGTCCCCAAACAGTAACGTGCTAGAGTTATATTTCAATTGAACTTCATGCCAAACATTTGCTTTTCATCTCTCTTTCCCTGTAAGATTTTCTTGCCTCTGGAAAAAAAATAATTCGGGTACCACAATCTGAATCAAGGAAAACCCCAATTGTATTTTCCATTAGTCCTGTGACCATATCTCAACAAATGTACCTGAAGTTAAAGGAGCAATATAGCATCCTCCTCGAGATCTAGAATGTAATTTTTTTAGGAATCAGGATCACGATTCATTTTTAGCCGTGACAAAGGTTAAAGGATGGAATTTCTGAATAACAACTATCATATTTAAAGATAGATGTATCTCTCTAATTGACGTGAAAAATAATGGCAAAATGTGCAAGTCAGTGAATGCTGTCTTTGTAAAAGCATTGAGACAAAATACAATAAAGACTTTCAGCATCACTTCATGATCTCAGTGATCTGAGATAAACTACTGTCTATGTTGATTTTCATTCTGCAAAAGAAGCCAGGGTTGTGGGGTATATTTTATTTAAGGTGCGGGTAATGAGTGAGCCAAGCATTTAGTTTGAGATATAGTTTGATAAATAGATTCTCACTCCGCAAAACGCAAATTACTTATGTCACAAATATTGGAAAGGTATTAATTAGACAAAGGCCATTTGTGCAAGTGTAGAATTTGTAAAACGTGTCCCATTTGGTCAGACAATTCTTTAATCAAACACATCATCATAATGTAGACACAAAATGCTGGAGCAACTCAGCAGGTCAGGCTGCATCTATCAGGCAGAAAAGGAATAGGTGACGTTTCAGGGTGAAACCCTTGACTCTGTTGCAGTGAAGCAAGTGGCTTCAGTTGAAATACTGCACTTCAAATTGGTTGAACTGTTATTTGATTGGGATATTGTCTGCATGCATATTATGAGAAGCTTGCAACATATTTCATGGTGAGCTGTGCTACTTGCTAGTTTGTTCATGAAATTCCGGATGCTGGCTGACTACTGAATCCAGGATCAAAGTGCTGTTGTCAAATAACCAATTATTGGACATGGGATCTACTGTCCTTCAAGGTGACATGGGTGATGGAGATTGGGCCAGTTCTTACTCAGAGAAGATTGACAATTTATAGTCCAAGTTAGACCTCTTCTCCTCTAGGCCCCTGTTGACGTTTAACCATGTAAATCTCATTGTGAGCTAAAAAGATTGACTCATTATTTAGGAATAACATTTATCCCATTTGGTCAGACAATTCTTCAATCGAACACATCATCCTAATGTTAACACAATGCTGGAGTAACTCAGCAGGTCAGGCAGCATCTCTCAGGCAGAAAAGGAATAGGTGATGTTTCGGGTTGAGACCCTTCCTCAAACCTATTCCTTTTCTCCAGAGATGCTGCAATCCAGAGACCCAGAGTTACTCCAGCATTTTATGTCTATCTTCGGTGTAAACCAGCATCTGCACTTTTTCACACAGAGAGTTGTGAGTCTGTGGAATTCTCTGCCTCAGAGGGCGGTGGAGGCCAGTTCTCTGGATACTTTCAAGAGAGAGCTAGATAAGGCTCTTAAAGACAGGGGATATTAAGTCAGGGGATATGGGGAGAAGGCAGGAACGGGGTACTGATTGGGGGCAGGAACAGGGTACTGATTGGGATGATCAGCCTTGATCACATTGAATGACGGTGCTGGCTCGAAGGGCTGAATGGCCTACTCCTGCGTCTATTATCTATTGCAGTTCCTTCATACACATGTCTTCCTAATAATCAAGTCGATGAATAGACAGTGAGAAGCGTTCTAAAGTGCCAGACTGTAAATTGTGGTGTTTTAATTAGTTTATCTTTAGCAATGACCTGCCTACATTTGTAAGTCTTCAAAAATTCATCTAAAATTCTGTGCTTGAATAGATGAGGTCTTCTGCTCCAGTCGGTGTTAGAAAATACACACAGATCTTTTAGTTGCTTTGTTTTGAGACGTGCATGGCGGTGGATTTCCAAAGTCTCTGAATTACCTGATGATCTAAAAGGAATAGCATCTTAAATTCCTTCTTAAAGCACCGAAACAATTGTTTAGATCAAACTGTCCGCCTGGCCACACGTGCAAGATGAAACAGTTGAGAATGCCATCTCAATATGCACATTCCTCCGTGGAAAGGGTGGTGAGAACAGTAAAGGCTCCGAGGGGCTGCTGTGATTTAAAAACTAGAAGCTGCCCTCGCTATTAACCCTAGTTTTGTTTGAACTAGTTTATAAATTCAGGAGTCACAGTTTAAGAATAAGGGGGAAGTCTTTTAGGACCGAGATGAGAAGATCATTTTTCACACAGAGAGTGGTGAGTCTGTGGAATTCTCTGCCACAGAAGGTAGTTGAGGCCAGTTCATTGGCTATATTTAAGAGGGAGTTAGATGTGGCCCTTGTGGCTAAAGGGATCAGGGGGTATGGAGAGAAGGCAGGTACAGGATACTGAGTTGGATGATCAGCCATGATCATATTGAATGGCGGTGCAGGCTCAAAGGGCCGAATGGCCTGCTCCTGCACCTATTTTCTATGATTCGATGATTCTATGATAATTCTAGCAAAAAATGAAGATTTGTGCAGGATATTCGGTACAACATTCACTGAATCAGACGTCCCTTCAATACCTTGAGGTCTGATCAGCAGCGATCTTTTTTATAATGTAGATTAGCTTTGAGAAACTGTGGCCATCTCCTATTTCTTGTGCTCTTATCTCCTAGATCTGTGCTGCAGAAACTGGTATAAATCTAACAGTCTCTCCAAGTCACATTTGTGGCTTGTAGCAATTTAATATCAACTAGAAATTTATTTAATGGTGACCCAAAACTTTGATGTTGAAGTTTAATTAAGTTCCAAGTAGGAACATTACTATAAATAATTAATATGCTTAACCAGAAGCAACTTTTATGACGGCATAATTGCTAATTAATATTGCAGTGAAATAGATAGTCCAAAAGTAAAACAGCTTAAAATGATTTACAATTGTAGAATTTATTATTAAGTACCGGTAATACAACTCCAGAATATCTTTGTCACAAGATTAGATTCTGCCATTAAACCTTACTTCGGTTTCTCATTATTATGCTAATTAAACTTCATAACTTGTGACCCATTTTTAGAGTAAGTAAGTATACAGTGGATGATTTATTTGGGGTGAATTCATTTGTAAAATGGCACTTAGTTTTCGGTATGAAGTTCACGGTTATATTCCATCTGTAGTGTAAACTAAACTTGAGACGTGCATTTCCAACAAAAATTATAGTCAGTGGTGCCTAGAGAAGCTAAACACTCCCACAAGGAATGCAATATTTCCAAGGAAATACGAAGACTAGGTTGTTACAATTCTGTTAAAATATATATAACTGGCTGTCTACTCGTTAAGTGTGCCGCTGGAATGCTGCAGAGTAACAGGACTTTGCAGAGTGGGACAAGAAACCTCATCTGCCACGATAAGAGCGCCTTGTGTCTTTGCATGTCTACTATGTGGTTCTCCCCCTGGGCTAGGTAGGATATCAGAATCGATCTGGCATGGATTCCTTGGATGAAATAGTCTGTTTCTGTGGCATTTCTCCCGCATAATCCAGAGAGTGCCATAATGATAGAATTGCATCATTCATCCCTATACCTTGCTATGTCCTATTCCGCCATAAGAACAGTTTCTCAGTGGTGGCTTCTTGGTCCCAGTTGAGGTGTGGGACCCTTGGTTCAAGCAAGAGAGCAAAACAAAGGAGGAAATGCTGAAAACTAATGGGCATGTCCCACTTGGGTGACTTTGTAGGCGACTGCTGGAGACTCTGGCGTCGCCACATGGGCGCCACATGTTTGCGGGTGGTTGGTTGCCGGGGAGTTGCCTTCATGGTCGCGAGGAGTTTCCGCATTCTGGGAACTAGTCGCGGCCTCATTATGGTCACCGCAAATTTTTCAACATATTGAAAAATCAGCGGCGACTAGAATGAAGCCGCCATGGAGAGCAGCGAGAATTCTCGTGCTGTAGGTGGGTCGCAGGGGGTCCTAGCGGGTTGTCAGGAGGTCGAAGGTTCTCGTAGGTTGTAGCCGGTGCTGACCGGTGAATTTCATTGGCTCATTGGGAAAAAACCCCATAAGCAGTAGTTTTCGGAACCAAGGATAACCGACCGGTAATGTTAAATGTCCGCCGAGCTTCTCTGGGTTCTTAAAAGTTGTCTCCTCTCCTTCTCCCTCCTTCTTCGCCCTCTTTTAAAGGACTTACTGTACACTGTGCTTTAGCCATCTTAATTACAGCACCAACTTTCCTGTCCATCGCGGTATCACCTTGGTTTTGCACCGTGTGAATTGCACGCCCCCTGCTTGCCCTGTCCCCGCCTGCATAACGGGCTGGCGAAGGAGTGTGTGTTCCACTCTGACAGTCGCTGTTCCTGTTGCTGGTTTTTCAGGCAGCTGCCAGCAGCTTGACTGTCGCCGGCAGTCACCTGAAAAATCACCTACGTGGGACAGGCCCATTAGTTTAACATCTAGCAGAGAAAAAAGTTTGAGGACATTGTTAAGATGTTGTAACAAAACGATTGAAAAAGTGCATAATTTTGGATAAAGAGCCCCGATCCATCACAATTTATATAATTGCCTTGGATGGAAGGTGCAGTTGTTAAATTTGCTAATATCACAAAGATGAATAGAAAAAGCAAGTTGTGATAAGGAGGAAAGATCTGGCATAGACACAAAATGCTTGAGTAACTCAACGGGTCAGGCAGCATCTCAGAAGAAAAGGAGTATACTTCTTACACTCTTTTTCTCTATCTTTTCCTACCTTTAAAAAAAATTTAGAAAAATGTATAGAAACATATAATCTTAAATTTTTAATACTAATAAGAATATAAACAGTACTAATATCATGAAGGTATTATTAATATCATGTATTTTCAAATATATAAAATATATAGTCTTAAATTTTAAAATCAATGATAATACAAATATTATTAAGAGTATGAATATATCATTAATATCATGTATTTTCAGCAATGCAAAATAATGTACTTTGTTATTATTATGTTTCTATAATAAAAATACTTAACAAAAAAGAAGAAAAGGAATTGGAGAACCTCCTTTAGACTGCGAGTCGGGGAGAGGGAAACTAGAGGTATGAAAACCTAGAGGTATGTTCATAACAAGAGGATTTCAGTATGGGAGTAGAGAGGTTCTTCTGCAGTTGTATAGGGCTCTGGTAAGACCACATCTGGAGTATTGCGTAGAGTTTTGGTCTCCTAATTTGATGAAGAACATCCTTGTGATTGAGGCAGTGCAACAAAGGTTCACAAGATTGATCCCTGGGATGGCGGGACTGTCATATGAGGAAAGATTGAAAAGACTAGGCTTGTATTCACTGGAGTTTAGAAGGATGAGGGGGGATTTTATAGAAACATATGAACTTATAAAAGCACTGGACAAGCTAGATGCAGGAAAAATGTTCCCAATGTGGGCGAATCCAGAACCAGGGGCCAGAATAAAGTCTTAGAATAAAGGGAAAGCCATTTAAGACTGAGGTGAGAAAAAAACGTTTTCACCCAGAGTGCTGTGAATTTATGGAATTCCCTGCCACAGAGCACAGTGGAGGCCAAATCACTGGATGGATTTAAGAGAGAGTTAGATAGAGCTCTAGGGGCTAGTGGAATCAAGGGATATTGATTCCACTAGCTGGCCTCAACTACCTTCAACTGGCCTCAATTACTTTCTGTGGAATTATCTGCCACAGAAGGTAGTTGAGGCCAGTTCATTGGCTATATTTAAGAGGGAGTTAGATGTGGCCCTTGTGGCTAAAGGGATCAGGGGGTATGGAGAGAAGGCAGGTACAGGATACTGAGTTGGATGATCAGCCATGATCATATTGAATGGCGGTGCAGGCTCGAGGGGCCGAATGGCCTACTCCTGCACCTATTTTCTATGTTTCTATGATATGGTTAGAAGGCAGGCATGAGTTATTGATTGGGGACGATCAGCCATGATCACAATGAATGGCGGTGCTGGCTCGAAGGGCCGAATGGCCTCCTCCTGCACCTATTTTCTACGTTTCTATGTTTCAAAATGGTGCAGAACAAATCAAAGCCAGCACAGATGATAAATGAAAGATGGAGCCCACAATGGTCCATTGTTGGCTGTGGAAGAGGTGATAATGAAGGAATACGAACAGTGAAACTAGCAGGACAACTAGTGTGGGGAAGTGACAGAGAGAGAGGGGGAGAGGGAGAGAATGCAAGGTTTACTTGTAATTAGAGCTAACAATATTCATACCACTGGATTGTCAG
Source organism: Okamejei kenojei (assembly GCA_035221665.1). Lineage (NCBI taxonomy): Eukaryota > Metazoa > Chordata > Chondrichthyes > Rajiformes > Rajidae > Okamejei > Okamejei kenojei. The sequence goes on along the minus strand of CM069141.1, from coordinate 15,461,667 downwards.
CTGCGCAAGCGAAATATGAGGTGCTATTCCTCCAATGTGCATGTGGCCTCTGACCCTGGAGGAGGCTCAGGACAGAAAAGTCAGTACGGGAATGGGAAGGGAGTCAAAATGTTTGTCAACCGGGAGATCGCGTAAGCCAAGGTGGATGTGCGCAGAAATTCAGGTGATACCCCTACCCCTGAATCTCAGTCTGAAGACGGGTCTCGACCCGGAATGTCACCTATTCCTTTTCTACATGCAGTCATATGAGTATGAACAAACTCCAAATAGACAGTACGAGGTCGAGAGTGAACCCAGATTGCTGGTGCTATGAGATAGCAACGTCACCAGCTGCTCCATTGCATCATCCCTTTCTTTGGTGCATCAGAAAGGGCAAAATCAGAGGATGTTTGAATCAAGTGAGTTTGCAGATGATAAATACCCTGGATTCCAAATCTAGCATGGTAAATATATCGCTAGATAATGCGCTCCAAAAAACGAGCCAGACAATCATACAAAAATGGTTAAATTAAGTTTAGTTATAAGCTATGTCACTAGAATAGTAGGCACTCCCTAGATTACACGAGAGCTCTGTTCCTGCGGTATACATTGAAAGACATAAAGGAAAATGCATCTCCCCAATTAATTCAAGATGGGTCAGCTGGGAATAAACTCTTACAATAACTATAACATTTAATAGTTTCCATTTTTATCTCATAAATTGAACATTGTACGAACAAATATTACAAGAATTTAGAATCCGAATATGTGCCCTGATATGAAACATCGCCTAACCATTGTCTCCACAGATGTTGTGGAAAGGAACTGCAGCTGCTGGTATACACCGACGATAGACACAAAGTGCTGGAGTCACTCAGTGGATGAGGTAGCGCCTCAGGAGAAAATGGATGGGTGATGTTTCGGGTCTGAAGGGTCCTGACCTAAAATGTCACCCATTCCTTTTCTCCAGGGATGCTGTCTGACCTGTTAAGTTAAGGGCCTGTCCCACTTGCATGCGATTGCGTGCGTTTGGCGTGACCAAACGGAAGCGGAGTTCACGCGAAGTACGCGCTAAGTACGCGCTAAGTTCGTGCGTGACGTCATTTGCGTCATGCTTACCAATCAGCTGGGCAGGAGGCGGGCCAACTGAATTTGGGCGTCGCACGGCGTCGGGCGGTGACGTCATCACGCAACGTCACGCCGGGCGGTGACGTCTTCACGCAACGTCATGCCGGGCGGTGACGTCATCACACAACGCCACGCGCTAGGCGTACGCCTTCAAGACGCTGCGTACGACATCAAGACGCTGCGTACGACCGCAATGCGCCGCGTGCCGACAGGCCGTTGCCGCGCGAAGATTTCAGCCACTGCCAGAATTGGGACCATACACTCTAACTTGTGCATATGATTCTTCTTGATCCTGAAAGCCTATTTGAAGATATATGTGACATATCTTCAATATCCTTGGGATAAAATATAAAATTGAAGTCTGGCCTTTTGAAATGGATTCTGAAGTTATTTTGTACTATATTTTCTTTGATCTAAATATTGTCCAGCCTTGCCCATTCAACAAAGATTGAATTATCATTCAGAATTGGGCTTGGACATCAATTATGATGATGTGGTTGATGCATATCCAAAATCAATATGAAAGTTAACTTGTTGGGAAACGTACTTTGTGTCAAATACATTGATGCAGCTTTGATATTTCTTTGTGAGTAAGAAATAGTTATTCTGATAGCTGTACACGGTTGATAGCAAAGCAAACAAACTTGGTCAGTTAAAATTTCAGATTACTTTTGTGCATTTTATTCAACGTGAATTATACTCATTTTAGTCAGGTTAATTTTAATTGTGCGTGATTCTTTTTAAGCTACTGCTAAAAGTAAGCCGTACATTGAATAGAAAACGTGCATGCATTTAAACAGCAAGGTTTCACTTTGGGATAAATGGAAAGGATCGAGCTAAGAATATAAAAATACTTGATGGGAAGACAATGAATTTGCATAAATATAACTGGAGTTGGAAGTCTGTTGTGTAGTCAGTAAGAATATACAGTCTGAAGAAGGGTCGCGACCTGAAACAACACTTACCGTTTTCCTCCAGAGTCATAGAGTCAGAATGATACAGTGTGGACACTGGCCCTTTGGCCCAACTTGCCCACACCGGCCAACAATGTCCCAGCTACACTGGTCCCACTTGTCTACGCTTGGTCCATATTCCTCCAAACCTGTCCTATCCATGTACCTGTCTAACTGTTTCTTAAACAATGGGATAGTCCCAGCCTCAACTACCTCCTCTGGCAGCTTGTTCCATATACCCACCACCCTTTGTGAGAAAAAAGTTAGCCCTCAGATTCCTATTAAATCTTTTCCCATTCACCTTGAACCTTTGTCATCTGGTCCTCGATTCCCCTACTGTGGGCAAGAGACTCTTTGCATCTATCCGATCTATCCTACTCATGATTTTGTACACCTCTACAAGATCCCCCCTCATCCTCCTGTGCTCCATGGAATAGAGACCCAGCTTATTCAACCCCTCCCTGTAGTTCACACCCTCTAGTCCTGGCAACACCCTCGTAAATCTTTTCTGAACCCTGTCAAGCTTGACAATATCTTTCCAGTAACCATATAACCATATAACCATATAACAATTACAGCACGGAAACAGGCCCTCTCGGCACTTCAAGTCCATGCCTACCATTTGTTTTCCCCTAGTCCCATCTACCTGCTCCATTCCCTCCATACCCCTCCATTCCCTTCACGTCCATATACCTATCCACTTTACTTTTAAATGTTAAAATCGATCCTGCCTCCACCACTTCTGCTGGAAGCTCATTCCACACAGCCACCACCCTCTGAGTAAAGAAGTTCCCCCTCACGTTACCCCTAAACCTCTGTCCCTTAATTCTCATGTCATGCCCTCTTGTCTGAATCTTCCCTACCCTCAATGGGAAAAACGTATCCACGTCAACTCTGTCTATCCCTTTCATCATTTTAAAGACCTCAATTAAGTCCCCCCTTAACCTTCTGTGCTCCAAAGAATAAAGACCTAACTTGTTCAACCTTTCTCTGTAACATAGTTGCTGGAACCCTGGCAACATTCTAGTAAATCTCCTCTGTACTCTCTCTATTTTGTTGACATCCTTCCTATAACTAGGCGACCAAAATTGTACACCATACTCCAGAATTGGTCTTACCAATGCCTTGTACAATTTTAACATTACTTCCCTACTCTTATATTCAATGCTCTGATTCATAAAGGCCAGCGCATCAAAGGCTTTCTTTATCACCCTATCTACATGCGATTCCACCTTCAGGGAACTATGCACAGTTATTCCTAGATCCCTCTGTTCCACAGCATTCCTCAATTCTCTACCATTTACCATGGTAGGGAACATGGTGACCAGAACGGAACACAATATTCTAAATGCGGTCTCACCAACATCTTATACAAATGAAACATGTCCTACTCTGACTGATGAAGGCCAAAGTGCCAAAAGCCTTTTTGACCACCTTATCTACCTGCAATTCAACTTTCAAGGAACCATGCACCAGTACTAGATCTCTCTGCTCTACAATACTACCCAGAGGCCTACCATTTACTGTGCAGGTCCTGCCCTTGTTCGACGTCCCAAAATGTAACACCTCACACTTCTCTGTATTAAATTCCATCAACCATTTCCCCCGCCCACCTGGCCAATCAATCCAGATCCTGCTCCAATCTTTCAAGTCGTCAAGTCAAGAGAGTTTATTGTCATGTGTCCCAGATGTTACAGTGAAATTCTTGCTTGCTGCAGCACAACAGAATATTGTAAGCAAAAATACAGAACAGTTCAGTTCAAAATACACATAAATAAGCAGATAAAGTGCCATAGGCTGTAACAGTTCAGAGTCTGTTTGTTGGCGAGTTTAATGGCTGTGGGGAAGAAGCTGTTCCTGAACCTGAATGTAACAGATCTCATGCTCCTGTACCTTCTGCCCGATGGTGGCGGAGAGATGAGTACGTGGCCAGGATGGTGTGGGTCCTTGTTGATGTTGGCTGCCTTTTTGAGGCAGCGACTGAGATAGATCCCTTCGGTGGTGGGGAGGTCAGAGCCGATGATGGACTGGGCAGTGGTCACAACTTTCTGCATCCTTTTCTGCTCCTGGACGCTCAAGTTGCCGAACCAAGCCACGATGCAACCTGTCAGCATGCTCATCTACCTGTAGATGTTCGAGAGAGTCCTCTTTGACATAACGACTCTCCGTAGTCTTCTCAGGAAGTAGAGGCGCTGATGTGCTTTCTTCATGATTGCATCAGTGTGCTGGGACTAGGAAAGATCTTCGGAAATATGCACGCCCAGGAATCTGATGTTCCTGACCCTTTCCACCATCGTCCCGTTGACATTCACAACCATCTTCACTATCTGCAAAGCCACTCACTTTTGTATCATCAGCAAACTTGCTAATCTTGCCCTGTATGTTCTCATCCAAAACATTGATGTAGATGACAAACAGTAATGGGCCCAGCACCGAACCCTGAGGCACACTATTAGTCACAGGCCTCCAGTCCGAGAAGCAACCTTCCACCATCACCCTCTGCTTCATTCCATGGAGCCAATTTGCTATCAATTCAGCTATCTCTCCTTGGATCCCATGCGATCTAACCTTCCAAAGCAGCCTACCATGCGGAACCTTGTCGAATGCCTTACTGAAATCCATGTACAACATCTACAGCTCTGCCCTCACAAACCCTTTTGGTCACATCTTCAAAATAATCAATAAAATTTGGAGACATGACTTCCCACGTACAAAACCATGCTGACTATCCCTAATCAGCCCTTGACCATCCAAATGCCTGCATATCCTATCGCTCAGAATACTCTCTGATAACTTTCCACTACAGATGTTAAGCTCACTCGCCTATAGCACCCAGCATTTTCCCTGCAGCCCTTCTTGAAAAGAGGCACAACATTTGCCGCCCTCCAGTCTTCCGGCACCTCTCCTGTATTTAAGGACCACTCGTAAATTTCAATCAGGACGTCAGCAATCTCCTCTAGTTTCCCGCAATGTCCTTGGATATATCTGATCAGGCCCTGGAGATTTGTCTACATTCACACACGACAGTACCTTCAGTACTTCTTCGAACGTAACACTGACTGCTCTCAAGACACTTCCATTGACTGCCCCATGTTCCTCCATCCTATTATCTTTCTCCTCGAAAAATACAGAGGAGAAATACTCATCGTGGCCCTTGCCCATCTGCGGCTCCACACAGAGGTGACTGGCTTGATTCCCGAGAGATCCCACTCTCTCTAGTTACACTTTTCCCCTTATGTATTTATAAAATATTGTCCTTAATGCTACCCGCCAGAGCTACAGTGGCTTGCAAATGTTTTCATACCCCTTGAACTTTTCCACATTTTGTCACGTTACAACTACAAACGTAAATGTATTTTTTTGGGATTTTATGTGATAGACCAACACAAAGTGGTGCATAATTGTGAAGTGGAAGGAAAATGATACATGGTTTCCAAAGTTTATTACAAATAAAAAACTGAAAAGTGTGGCGTGCAAAAGTATTCAGCCCCCCTGAGTCAATACTTTGTAGAACCACCTTTTGCTGCAATTACAGCTGCAAGTCTTTAGGGGTATGTCTCTACCAGCTTTGCGCATCTAGAGACTGACATTTTTGCCCATTCTTCTTTGCAAAATAGCTCAAGCTCAGTCAGATTGGATGGAGAGCTTCTGTGAACAGCAATTTTCAAGTCTTGCCAGAGATTCTCAATTGGATTTAGGTCTGGACTTTGACTGGGCCATTCTAACACATGAATATGCTTTGATCTAAACCATCCCATTGTAGCTCTGGCTGTATGTTTAGGGTCATTGTCCTGCTGGAAGGTGAACCACCACCCCAGTCTCAAGTCTTTTGCAGACTCTAACAGGTTTTCTTCCAAGATTGCCCTGTATTTGGCTCCATCCATCTTCCCATCAACTCTGACCAGCTTCCCTGTCCCTGCTGAAGAAAGGCTTCCCATAGCATGATGCTGCCACCACCATGTTTCACAGTGGGGATGGTGTGTTCAGGGTGATGTGCAGTGTTAGTTTTAGGCCAAAAACTTCAATTTTGGTCTCATCAGACCAGAGCACCTCCCCCACATGTTTGCTGTGTCCCCCACATGGCTTGTGGCAAGCTGCAAACGAGACTTCTTATAGCTTTGTTTCAACAATGGCTTTCTTCTTGCCACTCTTCCATAAAGGCCTGATTTGTGGAGTGCACGACTAATAGTTGTCCTGTGGACAGATTCTCCCACCTGAACTGTGGATCTCTGCAGCTCCTCCAGAGTTACCATGGGCCTCTTGGCTGCTTATCTGATCAATGCTCTCCTTGCCTGGCCTGTCAGTTTAGGTGGACGGGCATGACTTGGTAGTTTGCAGTTGTGCCATACTCTTTCCATTTTCGGATGATGGATTGAACAGTGCTCCGTGAGATGTTCAAAGCTTGGGATATTTTTTTACAACCTAACCCTGCTTTAAACTTCTCCACAACTTTATCCCTGACCTGTCTGGTGTGTTCCTTGGGCTTCATGATGCTGTTTGTTCACTAATGTTCTCTAACAAACCTCTGAGGCCTTCACAGAACAGCTGTATTTATACTGAGATTAGATTACACACAAGTGGACTCTATTTACTAATTAGGTGACTTTTGAAGGCAATTGGTTGCACTGGATTTTATTTAGGGGTATCAGAGTAAAGGGGGCTGAATACTTTTGCACGCCACACTTTTCAGTTTTTTATTTGTAAAAAAATTTGAAAACCATGTATCATTTTCCTTCCACTTCACAATTATGCGCCACTTTGTGTTGGTCTATCACATAAAATCCCAATAAAATACATTTACGTTTGTGTTTGTAACGTGACAAAATGTGGAAAAGTTCAAGGGGTATGAAAACTTTTGCAAGCCACTGTATCTCCTGGCCCCTTTTTGACCTTCTGATATCCTTTTTCAGTTTACCCCTTAGTTCCCAAAACTCCTCCAGGGATGCACTTGATCCCAGCTGCCCATACCTGTCTCATGCATCCTTCTTGTTTTTGACCAACGCCTCATTTTCCCTCGTTAGCCAAGCTTCCTTACTTTTGCCTGCTTTGCCCTTCACTCTAATGGGGATGTACATATTTTGAGCTTTCATCAGCACATTTTTTAAAACATCCCACTTGGCCAATATTCCTTTCCCCTCAAATGACCTGCTCCAGTCCAGAGATGCTACCTGACCCACTAAGTTACTCCAGTGTCCATTTGAAGAGGTTTGGAAACCATTCTCCGGGCTCTCAGGTTTCAGGAATTGGCAAAATCCAATAGCTTAACTGGGAGCAAGTTTTAGTGCTGTGAAAAGTATCAACACCATAATCATCAGCCCATACTCCACTACAGTTCTGGTAGGTAATCTGACGTTATCCTCCAGGGCTATGGTTTTGACCCTTACTCCACCCAGTTAATTCACTCAGGTGTTGTCCCAATAATTTGGCCATGTTTGAATCGAACACTTAAGTTTCTTTAGCCACTGCAAAACTATGAGATAGGACTGTTCGGTACTCAACCTTTTTGTTGCTAACACGTGGCGAGACTTGTGTACTGCCCAGGTTGAATGCAAACCAAGGCTTTTCATTGAACCGCGATACAAGTGACAATAAAGTATCAACCATTCAACTATTTTTTTGAACAACAAAATATTAAATGATGGTTTGGCATTTTATTTGCATATTGCTCATCCCATTGCAGTGCCTGGTTTCTAATGTGCCCTTTCTCTCGTTGTAGTTTGGAAAGTAGTGACCTTCAGGCCATGCACCGGAGACACACTACCCTTCGTGAGAAAGGGAGAAGACAGGCCATCCGAGGTCCAGCCTATATGTTCAATGAGAGGGGTAAAAGCTTGACGCCTGAAGAAGAACGCTTCCTGGATGCAGCAGAATATGGGAATATACCAGTGGTACGTAAAATGCTGGAGGAGTCAAAGACTTTGAATTTCAACTGTGTTGATTACATGGGGCAGAATGCTTTGCAACTTGCGGTGGGAAACGAACATTTAGAAGTGACAGAGCTTCTATTAAAAAAAGAAAACCTTGCGCGGATTGGTGATGGACTGCTTCTGGCAATTAGCAAAGGTTACGTGAGGATAGTAGAAGCAATTTTAAATCATCCGGCTTTTGCACAGGGACATCGACTGGCCATCAGCCCCCTTGAACAGGAACTTCGTGACGACGATTTCTACGCTTACGACGAAGACGGCACGCGTTTCTCCCAAGACATCACACCCGTTATTCTCGCTTCTCATTGCCAGGAATACGAGATTGTACATATACTGCTACTGAAGGGCGCACGGATTGAGAAGCCGCACGACTATTTTTGCAAGTGTAGTGAATGTGTCGAGAAACAGAAACAAGATTCTTTTAGCCATTCCAGGTCCAGGATGAATGCATACAAGGGATTAGCAAGCGCCGCCCATTTGTCTCTGTCCAGTGAAGACCCAGTCCATACGTCTTTGGAGCTAAGTAATGAACTGGCTCGGTTAGCCAATATAGAAACGGAGTTTAAGGTAAACAGCTTTTATTCTTTTACTATAATTTTGCTGCTTGATGCAAAGACAGAACATGTTCATTGAAATGTGCACCTTTCTTAACAAGTAGCCTTGCTGAGCTCCATGGTGAAATCTGGTGTAAGAAAAATGAAAGGGTTAATTCTTGATATGGATTTGCAGCATTAGGCAGGCAAACTGTGAATCCATAATTACTGTGCAAAAATGTTGCCATTCAGACTCCCAAGAAATTGCAGTCCATAATAAAGTGTAAAACTAATTCACAACATTTACCATGCTTTGGCTTTACGCATTTATAAGTGTAAAGGGCCTGTCCTACCAGCATCCGACTCCTTGCGGTGAGCGCGACCAAACCGGCAGCGGGGGACGCGCGGAGGTCGGGTGATCCCTGTACAGGGCCGTTCCCAACAGCATGCGCCTGCGTGCGAAGAGCGCGACCAAACCGGCAGCGGAGGCTGCGCGGAGGTGGGGTGAGCGGCGCAACGCGGCGGGAAGTGAGGCGAACTTGGAGCGAAGTCTGAAAGGTAAGTTTGCCAGGACAGAGAGGGACACACAGAGAGGGGCACAGAGGCACACACACAGAGGGCCATGGAGCCACACACAGAGAGGGTCACGGAGGCACGACGTCGAGGCGGTGTGTAATGAGTCGAGGCGACTGCGAGCCGACAAGCCGTTGCCGCGCAGAATTTTTGAACATGGTCAGTTTTTCAGAGCCCCGCGCGATGTCAGGACGAACTCCGCACAATTCCGCACGGCTCCGGCGATCGAAGTGGGACCGGCCCCGCGACGCCGGACGGCTCAAGCGACCACGTTAGGTCGCGCTCATTGCATGGAATTGCATGCTGGTCGGACAGGCCCTTAAGGCTATAGTATTTAATTGAACCCATCTTAAGATCTCATTTGTAAATAGAATGAGGTTTTAAATCCCACAGCCCTGTTAGCTTGCTGTATATATTAGCTTGTTTAGAGGGCAAACGGAATGTGGTCCAGTTACCACAAGGCTTTGATCCCCTTTGAAGGTTTTTAAATGTCCCTGTGCATGGGTTTAAAAGCTTTTGCACTTTGGGTATTAAATACAGATGTCTGTAAACATTATTGCAATCACATCACTCATTCCCTCTGACCACCTGTTTCTCCCTATCACGATCTATATTTGTAGATCTAATTACTTGGCTGGGTCTGGTTGTGGAAGAGATCCAAACTGCAATTTACAAAGGCCACTTTCCTAAAATGCTGTGAATTTAAATAGAGGACTTTAGAAAGTAATATTCTGCTGGTACAATAGCCCCACTGTGAGAGCAGTGGGTGCCTGGAACATATGCCAGGGAAGGTGGATACGAAGGCAACTTTTAAGAAAAGCTCTGACAGGTATGTGAACAGGTATAAGAATGCAGGGGTATGGGCTATGTCCACGCTGGTGGGCTTGGTCCAAACAAACAGCCTGAGCAGTTAGGCCTGTTTCCGTGCTGCACTGTTCTTCTCTCTGTTAAAGGTAACGGTCCATATTGGTAATAAAGACAGGGATGACATTCTACAAGGTAAATGCAAGGTGCGACATAGCAGATTAAAGAACAGGACCTTCAAGCTGGTAATCTCTGCATTACTCACTGACATGTGTTATCAAGTGGAAATTTAGTGTGGTTAGTTTATTATTATCATCACGTGTACCAAGATATGTGCTATCCAGTCAGTGGAAGAACGATATATGATCAACTCTACAAAACCAAGCCATCCACAGTGTACAGATAGATAAATAGTAAAGCGAATAATGTTTAATGCAAATGAAGAACGGTTTTCTTGAAAATGGGATATGGGTAGACAGCAGTGAGTATTGCATGTTCTCCATCAACAGATGTATTCTGAATAAAAGTTGGGATGCCATGTTACATTTGTACAAAACACTAGTTAGGCCTCACTTGGAGCATTCTCGTCACTACATTATATACTGGATATAATTAAGCTGGAGAGGATGCAAAAGGATATTATCTGGATTGGAAGACTTGAATTATCAGGATTGGATAAGTTACATCTTAGATAGTCAATGACTGTTTCCCCATGGGAGGGGTCTCTTAAACTAGAGAGCAAAGGTTTGTGTGAAAGAGTAACAATGATCAAAAGGTTGTTATTTTCATAAATGAGCTGCCAGAGGTGGAGGCAGGAACCATAACAACATTTAAGAGATGTAGAGGGGAATTTTGTGTTATACCGTACCCCAAATTTGACTTTATTTGGGGCCCTGTTCAGATAGGAACAGACACAAAATAAAACATCTTGTAGATCAGTGGCAAGTCTCTTGTGCAAGTCGGTTATTGAAGGCCCCAACAGTGCGCATTGCTAAACACGCTGAGAAAACCCAAAGTGTTTCAAAGATTCACAGCACACCGTGCATTTTATATTCTCACAACACAATGGTTATGTGGATTCTACACTTTTGAAATAATTCATCATTGATCCAGGTCTCTAAATTTTTCTGTCTTTCCCCAGAGTAATCTTTAACCTTGCAGTTCCTGTTATTTTGAAAACCTCTTTTCCATATCTAACAAATGGGGAAAAGACCCATTTCATAGACAGTTTTCAGCTTAGTTTTAACCTAAATACCATGACAAATGTATGTATTACCTCACTAACATCCTTATGTGGACTACTTTACCCATCATGCTTCCCCAGTAATGTAAACTCTTGGGTTAAAACAATCACAAAACTACTCATCTTCCCTACCATTTTCTAAATTTACGTCAACAAGAGGTTAACATTGAATGAAATAGTGAAAGGCCTGGATAGAGTCAATCAGGAGAGATGTTTCCACTAGTGGGAGAAGCTAAGACCAGGGGCCATAGCCTCAGAATAAAAGGACATACCCTTAGATAGGAGATGAGGAGGAATTTCTTTAGTGAGAGGATGGTGAATATGTGGAATTCATTGCCACAGATGGCTAAAGTGGCCAAGTCAATGGACATTAAGGTGGACATTGACAGATTCTTGATTAGTAAGGGTGTCAGGGGTTATGGGGAGAAGGCAGGAGAATAGAGTTGAGGGGAAGGATACTTCAGCCATGATACTTCAGCCATGATTGAATGGCAGAGTTGACTTGATGTGCCAAATGGCCTAATTCTGCTCCTAGAACAAGAATGTGGAAATAATGCAGGTAAATGGGATTAGTATACATAGACATGATGGGCACAGACGTGGTGGGGAAGGGCCACTTTCTTACAAGCTTAGAAACCCAGTGCAATTGAAAGCATGAAAATAACCATTGCCTTCATGGGTCTGCCACTGGTAGGTTCGACATCAACTTTTGGATGCTTTATTTTCTTTTACGCACTAAGTAGCACACCAAGGAAAGTTGATGAGTGTGAGAACAGCTCAGCAGGAAAAGGTACTAGCATGTAGAGTGCCGATGAGATTCAGAATCTGGGCTACTCAGGACTGGGGGGGTGGAGCAGGATCTGAAGATCGGAGCTTGGAAACATGGATTAGAGCCTTTGGAATGGGATCAAGCCAGGAGAGTGTGTGGGACAAGGAGAGTGTTCAAGATTTGAAACTGAGATGGGACATTGTATAATGGGTGCTTTGGGGTGGGGAGAATTTGGTGCACAAGCTTGTGTTGAGAACCAAATCATTGAGCAAATAGTGGAGAATATGAAGATGAACACAAACCAAGTTTGAAATCAAGGTGTGGCTTTAAAAAAAAAAGTTAGACCTGTGTGTATAGGTTTAGCTACCACACTACATGATGTAGAAACACTTGAAAGAGCTTAGAAGAGATTCACTAGGATGTTGCCTGGAATAGATGGCTTTGGTTACAAGATAAGGTTGACTGGGGTTGTCCTCATTGGAGAGTAGTAAGTTGAGGAGTGACCTCTTAGAGATTCATAACATTAGGGGGCACAGATCAGGTATATAGTTTGTTTCCACAGATTAAGAGAGTCTAAAACTAAAGGGCAAACTTTAGTTGAGAGGGGAGAAATTTAAAGGAGATTTGAGGGGACAGGTTTTTCCACACAGAATGGTACACAGTTGGACAGAACAGGCTGTCTCCAGAGATGTTGGTAGAACCGAAATAAAAATACAATGTTTAAAAGGAATTTGGACAGGTGCTTGTGTGGGAAGGGAGTGGATAGATGCAGGCAATTGGGACTGGTGTGGGCAGGCATCATGGACAGCTTAGGCTGAAAGGCCTACATCTGTGTTATACAGCACTTTCCATGTGGGTCAGATTCAGCACATTGTGCTATGACTATCTTCACGAATGAGCAGCAGCATTATTTAGTTTAGTTTAACGTCATGTGTACTGATGTTCAGTGAAAAGCGTTTTGTTGCATGCTAACCAGTCAGCGGAAAGACTGTACATGACGACAGTCAAGCTGCCCACAGTGTAGAGATACAGGATAATGGGAATAACCTAATGAGGTAGATAGCAGCTCAGGACCGCTCTCTGGTTAATAGGATGATTTATTTGCCTGGTAACAGCTGGGAAGACACTATCCCTGAATATGGAGGTGTGAGTTTTCACACTTCTGTACCTCTTCCCTTCACGCAAAGGGTGGTGGGTGCATGGAATAAGCTGCCAGAGGAGATATCCCAACATTTAAGAAACAGTTAGACAGGCTAGGACAGCTTGGGAGGGATATGGACCAAACGCAGGCAGGTGGGTCTAATGTAACTAGGACATGTTGGCTGGTGTGGGCAAGTTGGGCCGGAGGGCTTGTTTCTACCTTGTATCACTATGACTCTATGATGGGAGAGGGGAGAGGGAATTTGAAAACTTGGTCAATCGCAGAACAATGAGAATCAACTTTGGTCAATAAAATCTAATTTCCCAGGCGATATGTTTCCCATCTCAGAGGCTTCGTGGAAATGGTGAACCACTTAACTGCCATGTCGGCCAACATGTCCCATCTACACTAGTCCCATTTGCCAGCGTTTGGCCCATATCCTTCCAAACCTGCCCTATCCATGCACCTGTACATTTCTTAACAATTTGCGATAGTCCCTGCCTCTGGCAGCTTGGTCCAAACACCTACCAACCTTTGTGTGAAAAAGTTACTGCACAGTTTCCTCTTAAATCTTTTCCCCTTCACCTCAAACCTATGTCCTCTGGCCCTAGATTCACCTGCTCTGGGAAAGAGACTCTGTGCATCTACCCGATCTGTTGTAAAAATATATTATAACAGGCTCTGTTTAAATATGCTGCCTGTTCAAAAATAAAATCTCAACAATCCAACGTTGTTGTCATTCCCAGACATCATCTCCCAAGGATGCAGCTGATGCATGTTAATCAATTGCCATCTATCGATTACAGGTTTATGGCTGTGGAATATTAAGCTCTGCATGTCACTGGGCAGTCTTGCCTGGCATGCCGTCTGTTTTTTAACTTTAAACAAACCTGTAACTCTAAAATAAATGTTGATAAATTGCAATTTGATGTATTTTGAAAGCAACTTCTGTATGTTGTCTGTTGCTGCAAAAGCCTGAGATGGCGGCGCGCTCAGACGCAGCGGCTTTGCGCTCCTCAGTCAGCGTGAATTCGGAGCAGCCCGGGACCGAAAGCGGCTGTGAAAATAAAGTATTTAAAAACCTTAGAACCCCTAGAACCCATAGAAATCCCAGTACCTCCCAGAAAACACAGGAAGGGACTCACCTCCAGGACGGGGAAATCCAGTACCCGCACCGTGATCCCGACAGGTCGCACGTGGAGCCGAACGGAACTGCTCAACATCGGACGTGGCTGCGAGAAACTGGCTGGTGAGTGCTACAGTACCCTCACCAAAATCCCGATGGAGCTTGGCAGAACAGCCTCCTGGATCACCACCCCGGAGGGTAGGAGACGGAGCAAGCGTCGGGAGAGATAGCAGAAACGTGGAAGGCGAGCGGGGGTGCAAGACAGGCTATGGAGGGCTCCACAAAGACCATCCCTACCAAGCGTCTTTCTCGCGAATGTCCGGTCACTCACCAACAAGCTGGATGAGGTGAGGCTCTGGATCAACACCCAGCAATCACTGAAAGACTGCTGTGTGCTGAACTTCACAGAGACCTGGCTTAGCTCGTTGGTTCCCGACGGAGCTGTGGAACCGGTCACTGCATCGTGCTGATAGAACAAAGGACTCCGGTAAGAGCAAGGGCAGTGGGCTCTGCATTTATATTAACAATGACTGGTGCACCAACCACACTGCAGTAGAGAGCTACTGCTCCCCAGACCTGGAATGCCTACTGCTTAAATGTAGGCCATTTTACTTCGGAGTCACGTGAGTGACTACGTGAAGAAGCCCCGCCTGGCGCTTGCGTGTCATTACGTCGACGCATGTCGCTTGGAAGGAGCTGGAGAGCGCAGCTCCACCAGTGGTGAGTAGAAACCTCGCAGGTAAGTGTTTTTAAACTACTTTACAGCGAGTATTTCAGCTCTGTAACACTGGCTTGCGAGTCAGGAGGAGCTTGTGGCAATGGAGAGCGGTGCAAAAAAGTCGGTTCGGAGCAGGCGAGGGTTGCGCAGCGATGCGGTCCCGTCGCAGCGATCGGGAGTAAAGATAAGTGCGGTGCCGGTTCCGATACCGGTGGCCGTTATTCCCGTGATTAACGAGCCTTCAGCTGCTCCAGTGTCACAGGGCACTGAGGCCACAACTTTAGGAAAGAAACATAAAAGAAAGTCAGTCGGGCCCGTTTTGTCTGACGGGTCTGATGAAGAGGACTCTCCTCCAGACCGGAAAAGAATGTGGGGGAGGATGGAACGAATGGAGAAAATGCTCCAAACTTTAATCAGTCAAGGGTCCAAAGACCCAGGGGATTCTAAGGCAGCCTCCGAAGGAGTTCCATACACTGAGTATGGTGCCTACGAAGAATGGGAATCTCATTCGCCCGTGCCTTGCATAGGTCTGGATGAAGTCTCCCTAGAGCAAGACTCGGGAGTACCAGGGCAGGAGGAGACTGACCCTGAAGCTGGTGTCCCTACTTATGTGTATACACCAGAGCACAAGAGCCCCGCTCCGAGTGTTCCCGATGTAGTAAGGAGTTTTGCTATACCGGAAGGGACTGGTGAGGCCATGGATGAGAACCTGGCTGCCAACATTAATTATTTGGTTTCTCACCAGCTCCAAGACACTGTTATGACTCAAACAGCTGAATTATATAAAACACCAGTCAATTGTGCCTCGCTCAGGGTACCAGCAGTAAATTCTTCAATTTGGGCACCCATGAGTGCAACGATGCGAGGGCAGGAAATGCGTTTGCAGCGTGTCCTCAAGCTGATATCAGCAGGCATTACTGCATTTGGGAAACAAATACAAGGGTCAACAATGTCCAAAACTCAAAAGGATATGCTTGCGTTGTTTTGCAATGCCTATTTTGAACTTAATTGCATGAGGAAAATCGCCATTCGGCCAACATTGCACCCTACGTTTGCAGGACTGTGTAGGGCAAGCAATATACAGGCACCAGATTATTTATTTGGTGAAAATCTGCCAAAACAAATAAAAGATATCGATGAAGAATCGAAAACGATAGGCCTTATAAAACCTTTTATCCCTGCTCCGAGAAAACAAGCAGGTTGGATATGAAGGGGGTTTGATTCCAGGGCAGGGACCAGCAGAGGCAGGGCGATGGGTAGAAAGTGCTATTACCCAGTGCAGCCCAACATCAACCCTTATATTGGGAGAAGACCTTCTAGGTTGTTTACTGAGGTACAGGAACTTCATTCCATCACAGATAAAACTTCTGGGGTACAACCTCCGGTTGGGGGTAGACTACAATTGTTTTATGATGAATGGTGCTGCATAATATCTGATCAGTTTATACTAGATACTGTATCAGGCTCTACAATAGAATTTATGCCCGGGGTTGATCCACCTGTACAGAATAGGCCTAATAGAGTCTTGGTGTTTGCTGCAACAGAAATTCATCAGGAATTAAACATTTATTCCAGAAAGGGGTAATTGAAAGAACTGTGAATCATCCTCAACAATTTGTGTTCAATGTATTCCCCAGACCGAAGAAAGATGGGGGTTGTAGAGTCATTCTGGACCTCACACACTTAAATTCTTATGTTCAGTATAGGCATTTTAAAATGGACACCTTCAACACTGCAAAGCAGTTGTTGTCACAAGGCTGTTATATGGCTACTATAGATCTAAAAGATGCTTATTATTCAGTACCAAATCATCATCATTATCGCAGGTACTTGAAATTCAATTGGATGGGTCAGCTGTGGCAATTTAAAACATTATCTAATGGGTTAACTTCAGCTCCCAGGCTGTTCACAAAATTATTGAAACCAGCACTGGCTTTACTGAGGGCTCAAAATCACATTGTAATGGCTTATATAGATGATATTTTAATTGTAAACGCCACTCAGGAGACAGCTGAAGAATTGGTTTCAGCAACCACAAGCCTATTTGAAAGGCTAATGTTTCTGGTCCATCCAACAAAATCTAAGTTAAAGCCATCCCAAACAATTGATTATTTGGAGTTTGTCATTAACTGAGTTGATGTCTGTAACTTTGCCAACAGCTAAGGTTGTGGATATTACAAATGCCTGTACTTGCCTCGCTGAGAAACCTTATCCCTCCATCCGAGAGGTAGCCAGGGTTATTGGTAAATTGGTAGCAGCGTTTCCTGCTGTAGAGTTTGGACCTCTGCACTATCAAAGTCTGCAACGAGCCAGAGAACAAGCACTAAAAAAGCGTGCAGGTCATTTTGATAGGTCCATGCAGTTACCAACTACAGCCTTAGCTGAATTGTAATGGTGGATTATCAATGTTGCACAAGCTACTAAAAGGAATTTGGTTCAGCATCCTTCAGTGGTTTTACAGACTGATGTGAGCGCTCTCGGATGGGGACCTACGGACAGCGAATCTAGCTATGGTGGTAGATGGAGTGTCCAAGAGGATTTAATTCTCCAAACACATGGTATAAATTATCTGGAGTTATTGGGGGGCATTTTATAGATTGAAAGCTTATTGTTCTACAATGAATGATTCACGTGTTCAACTCCAGGTGGACAATACCACAGCTGTGGCATATATCAATCACATGGGAGGAGGAAGATCAGTATCATGTGATAATCTGGCCAAACTCATGTGGCACTGGTGTATCTCCTGAAATATCTGGCTCTCAGCTATCTACCTACCAGGGAAAGACAATGTGGTGGCAGACAACAAACAGGTCATGAAAGTTCAATG
This sequence comes from Okamejei kenojei, assembly GCA_035221665.1. NCBI lineage: Eukaryota > Metazoa > Chordata > Chondrichthyes > Rajiformes > Rajidae > Okamejei > Okamejei kenojei. Next base: position 15,443,943 of record CM069141.1, on the reverse strand, counting down.
ACAATACAGAATGGATGTTAAATCCAGAAGTTTTTTAAAAAGATTGTCAGCCGCTATGGGTTACCAGATATTGATCTGTTCGCATCCAAATTAAATCACCAGTTGCCTAATATGTTTCATGGGAGCCAGATTCAGGAGCAGTAGCGGTGGATGCATTCTCGCTACATTGGGGACGTACATTCTTCTATGCTTTTCCACCATTCTGCCTGATTAGGCAATGTCTCAGCAAAATAGAGCAAGACTCTGCCACAGGCATTTTGGTGGTCCCAGACTGGCCTACACAGCCATGGTTCCCATTGGTGCTCAGAATGATGACTTAGCCATTCATGATGATCCCCAACTGCAGTAATTTGTTGGGACATCCAGTAACAGGAGAAAGTCATCCGTCACATGACCGTATTAATTTGTTAATCTGCAGGTTTTGACCAGACCGTTACAAGGGCTTGGACTGTCGGATGGGACCATGGATGTCATAACTGCAGCTTGGAGAGATAGCACTAAGAAACAATATATAAAGAAATGGGAAATGTTTTGTGTACAGTCAGATATATCTTATCATACTACGAGCATACCGGATGTATTGGAGTTCCTTGCTATGTTGCATTTTGATCAGCACCTGTGTTATAGTGCCATTAGTAGTGCTCGGAGTGCTTTGTCCTCTTACTTCGGACATTTTTCAGAACGACAATCTATTGGGTCTCATCCGTTAGTATCCCGATTTATGCGAGGAATTTTTAATAAAAATCCTCCCAAGTCTAGATATACAGAAATCTGGGATGTCAGTATAGTTCTCATACTGCTTCGGCAATGGGCTCCAATTATGTCACTATCTTTTCAGAAGTTAACACCTAAAGTGGTTATGCTTATGGCAATAGTATCAGCACAACGAGTACAAACATTGCAAATGTTACGGATAGATTGTATGCATTTGTCCGTAGATGAAATTACTCTTTATGTCTATGATCTAATCAAGCAAAGCAGGCCAGGAATGGCTGGAACCAAGGTAATTTTTAAAGCATACCCTGTGGACCAAGAGTTATGTGTGGTTAAACATCCGAGTCAATATATTGAAGTAACTAAGAGGTTCTGAGAAAGCAATGCTCATTACCCACAAAAAAACATATAAAAAAGTGTCAGCACAATCAATTTCTAGATGGTTAAAATAGGTTCTGGATTATGCTGGAGTGGACACTCATGTGTTTAAATCTCACTCCACCAGGGCGGCATCAATATCCGCGGTGAAGGCGCAGGACTTGCCACTCGACCAAATCCTCGAGGCCACAGAATGGTCTAAAGAAGCAACTTTTTCTAAGTTTTATGATAAACCTGTTATTACAGTGCCAGGGTTTGGGCTTGCTGTGTTGGGTGCAGTTTAATTTATGGTTGCTTTGTTTTATATCATTTCTTTGTAATTTCTCCCTGGGAAAGAGGGGTTATTACTTACTTTTGTTATCGTTGTTATTATTATTAAAATAGTTGAATAATTGAAACAATGTTCAACATATTATATATTTACTACTGTGTCAGCTGAAGCAGTGTGTCGTATGGACTGCATCTACGGCATGAAATCACAGAGCTTTGAAATCTTCACATAGTCACTCGCGTGACTCCGAAGTAAAATAGTAAGATTAAACGAGAACTTACCAGTTCGAAGTTTGATCCTTATTTTATGAGGAGTTACGATGAGGGATTACGTGCCCTCTGTTCCCGGCCCTCATAATCGAAAGGATCATCTATATAACAATATAACCATATAACAATTACAGCACGGAAACAGGCCCTCTCGGCCCTTCCAGTCCATGCCGACCATTTGTTTTCCGCTAGTCCCATCTACCTGCACTCAGACCATACCCCTCCATTCCCTTCCCATCCATATACCTATTCACTTTACTTTTAAATGTTAGAATCGATCCTGCCTCCACCACTTCTGCTGGAAGCTCATTCCACACAGCCACCACCCTCTGAGTAAAGAAGTTCCCCTTCACGTTACCCCTAAACTTCCGTCCCTTAATTCGCATGTCATGCCCTCTTGTTTGAATCTTCCCTACCCTCAATGGGAAAAGCTTATCCACGTCAACTCTGTCTATCCCTTTCATCATTTTGAAGACCTCAATCAAGTCCCCCCTTAACCTTCTGCGCTCCAAAAAATAAAGACCTAACTTGTTCAACCTTTCTCTGTAACATAGTTGCTGGAACCCAGGCAACATTCTAGTAAATCTCCTCCATACTCTCTCTATTTTGTTGACATCTTTCCTATAATTGTACACCATACTCCAGAATTGGTCTTACCAATGCCTTGTACAATTTTAACATTACTTCCCTACTCCTATATTCAATGCTCTGATTTATAAAGGCCAGCACACCAAAGGCTTTCTTTACCACCCTATCTACATGCGATTCCACCTTCAGGGAACTATGCACAGTTATTCCTAGATCTCTCTGTTCCACAGCATTCCTCAATTCCCTACCATTTACCATATATGTCCTATTTTGATTTGTCCTGCCAAGATGTAGCACTTCACACTTATCAGCATTAAACTCCATCTGCCATCTTTCAGCCCACTTTTCCAAATGGCCCAAATCTCTCTGTAGACTTTGAAAATCTACTTCATTATCCACAACACCACCTATCTTAGTATCATCTGCATACTTACTTATCCAATTTTCCACCCCATCATCCAGATCATTGAAGTACATGACAAACAACAGTGGACCTAACACAGATCCCTGAGGCACCCCACTGGTCACCGGCTTCCAACCAGACAAACAGCCATCCACCATTACTCTCTGACATCTCCCATTCAGCTACTGTTGAATCCATCTTGCTACTCTGCCATTAACACCCAAAGATTGAACCTTCTTAACCAACCTTCCATGGGGAACCTTGTCAAAGGCCTTACTGAAATCTATATAGACAACATCCACTGCTTTACCCTCATCAATTTCCCTAGTAACCGCTTCAAAAAATTCAAGAAAGTTTGTCAAACATGACCTTCCAGGCACAAATCCATGTTGACTGTTCCTGATCAGACCCTGTTTATCCAGATGCTTTCCATTAATTTGCCCACCACTGACTTCAAACTAACAGGTCTATAATTGCTAGGTTTATTCTTTGAACCCTTTTTAAACAATGGAACAACATGCGCAGTACGCCAATCCTCCGGCACTATTCCCGTTTCTAATGACATTTGAAATATTTCTGTCATAGCTACTGCTATTTCTACACTAACTTCCCCCAATGCCCTAGGGAATATCCTGTCAGGACCTGGAGACTTATCCACTTTTATATTTTTCAAAAGTGTCAGTACTTCCTCCTCTTTGAATCTCATAGTTTCCGAAGCTACTCTCCTTTTTTCCCTTACCTCACAGAGTTCAATATCCTTCTCCTTGGTGAATACCGAAGAAAACCATGGCTCTTTCCAAGTTTTACTATTTCCTTTCAACCTAACAGGGACATAAAGATTCTGTACTCTTACAATTTCCCCTTTAAAGGTCCTCCATTTCTCTTCTGCATCCTTCCCATAAATCAAAGTGTCCCAATTCACTCCTTTTAAATCCTTACGCATTCCCTCAAAGTTAGCCTTTCTCCAATCAAAAATCTCCACCCTAGTCCAGTTCTGACTCTCTCCATAATTATATTGAAACTAATGGTATTGTGATCACTGGTCCTGAAGTGCTCACCAACGCATACCTCCGTTACCTGACCTACCTTATTTCCTAACAGGAGGTCCAGCACTGCCCCTTCTCTGGTCGATACCTCTATGTACTGCTGCAAAAAACTATCCTGCACACATTTTACAAACTCCAAACCATCGAGCCCATTTACAGAATGTGTTTCCCAGTCTATTTTTGGAAAATTGAAATCTCCCACAATCACTACCTTCTGCTTACTAGTAATATCTGCTATCTCCTTGCATATTTGCTCTTCCAATTCTCGCTCCCCATTTGGCGGTCTATAATACACCCCTAAAAGTGTTGCTACACCGTTCCCACTTCTCAGTTCCACCCAAATAGCCTCCCTAGACGAGCCCTCTAATCTATCCTGCCAAAGCACTGCTGTAATATCCTCTCTGACAAGCAATGCAACACCTCCACCTCTGGTCCCTCCAATTCTATCACACCTGAAGCAACGAAATCCTGGAATATTTAGTTTCCAATCACAGCCCTCCTGCAACCATGTTTCACTGATTGCCACTACCTCATATTTCCAGGTGTCAATCCAGGCTCTAAGTTCATCCACCTTTCTTACAATGCTCCTAGCATTAAAATATACACATTTTATAAACCCACCATCCCTTATTCTCTGTCTATTATCTTTTTCCTGGTAGTCCTGGTATCATCTGGTAGTTCAAGTCTTCTCAAATCCTTAATACGTTACTTCGGCTATCGGTTTCTGTGTTTTCATGCCGCTGCTTTGAAGTATGACGCGCATGCGCCAGGCGGGGCTTCTTCACGTAATCCCTCATCGCCTCATAAAATAAGGATCAAACTTCAAACTGGGAAGTTCTCATTTAATCTTACTATTTTACCTGCCTCGGGAGTTTACTGTGGTTATACATCCCACCACAGGCTAATGCTAACCTAGCGCTAGCACAGCTGCACTGTGCCATCAGCAAGCAGCAGAATGCTCACCCCAACGATGCCAACCAAACCTGCAATAAAGACGGTCAAAATATGGCCCGAGGACGCCACCCTACAACTCCAGGACTGCTTTGATCGCCCCGACTGGGACCTGTTTGCACAACAGGCTACCAGTGGTACAGAGGTAGACTTGGAGGAGTACACATCCACTGTGCTCTCCCACATCAACTGCTGTGTGGAGACTGTCACAGTGGACACGCAAATAAAGATGTTCCCAAACCGGAAACCGTGGATGAACAAGGAGGTTCAGAATCTGCTAATGGCACGCAACATTACCTTTAAATCCAGGGACACTTCTGCCTGCAGTGCTGCCAGGTCGAACCTGAACAAAGGCATAAAAAAGGCCAAAGACATCCACAGGCAAAGGGTGGAAGACCACATCAACACCGCGGACACCAGAAGCATGTGGCAGGGTGTCAGGGACATCACTGACTACAAGAGCAGCCCCGCCTGCCCCCACAGTGATATCACACTGGCCAATGAATGAAACACCTTCTTCGCACGCTTCGAAACTGGCAACACCACCAGGAGAGGAATAACTCCGGCCATGGCGGAGGGACAGGCCTTAACACAGAGCACTCAGGAGGTACAGTGCGCTCTGCGTAGGATCAATCCATGCAAGGCTGCAGGCCCAATGGAGTCCAGGGTAGGGTACTAAAGGACTGTGTTGTACAGCTGGTGGAGGTATTTACAAGGATCTTTAACCTGTCTCTATCTCTGGCAACGGTCCCCATGTGCCTGAAGACAGCTACCATAGTGCCGGTGCCGCAAAAGTCAAAAGTCACCAACCTGAATGACTACCGCCCGGTTGCCCTAACTCCAATACCAATGAAGTGCTTTGAAAGGCTGGTCCTCTCCCACATCAAATCAAGCATCCCTGCATCATTGGATTCTCATCAATTTTCATACAGGACAAATAGATCCACAGAGGGTGCCATCTCTGTGGCTCTTCACACTGCCCTGACTCACCTGGAAAGACAGGGCACATACGTGAGGATGCTCTTCATAAACTATAGCTCTGCCTTCAACACGGTCATCCCCACCAAGCTCACCACCAAACTCCACCAGCTAGGCCTCAGCTCACTGATATGTGACTGGATCCTGAATTTCCTGATGGAGCATCAGCAGGCAGTGAGACTGGGGCCGCACCTGTCCTCCACTCTCACCCTGAGCACCGGCACACCACAGGGCTGTGTACTGAGCCCCATGCTCTACTCCCTCTTCACTCACGACTGTGACTGCATTCGACACCAACACCATTGTCAAGTTTGCAGACGACACAACGGTGATCGGGCTGATCACCAACGGTGATGAAACAAAATACAGAGCGGAGGTGCAGAACCTGGCGGATTGGTGCTCACGCAACAACTTGTCCCTAAACACCTCCAAGACCAAGGAGCTGATTATGGACTTCAGGAGGACACATAATGGGGACAGTGTGGAGAGAGTGTTTCATTCCCAGAGCTATAGCGGCTCTGAACCGGCCCTGCTGTGTGCCCCCCACCCCCATGGACTGTCTCCCTCGGATGGTCACGTCGCACAGACAGATCTGCACTTTAGTCTGTTTTGACTTTTACGGTTCTAATGTTCTTTTTACAAACCTTGTTCTCGGGGTATCTAAACCTTAATTTTATTAGTCGTTTATGTTATGACATCGGATGGAAGTTGCGAACCAAATCTCGTTGCGCTTATGTGTACTGACAATAAAATATATTATTATTATTATTATTATTATTATTATTATTATTTCATGGCTTTGTGTGTACTTTCATCATGAAAAATAACAGTTGACATGGTTTTGCGTTTCCTATCGACTCTCTAGTGACATGTTTTATTCATTTTCTTACCTTTAAACATTGCCTCCCAAAACTCATTGGGTTCTCCGTGCACCTTCTATGCTAGCTGGATGGTGTTTGTGTATGCAGTGTGCACAGCAAAATAAAATTATATTAATATTGAAGATTTAGTGTATTGTTTTGTGAAATCAAGTTGCCACAGTCCTTGATGCTTTAGGAAAACATATGGAGTCTGAAATTCTGAACCAAACTTTCAGTTTAGTTTATTACTATTGTTATTCATACCAAGCTGCAGTGAAAAGCTTTGTTGCGTGCTATCCAGTCAGCAAGAAAACTATACATGATTACAATCAAGCCGTCTGAGTACAGACACAGGATAAAGGGAATAAAGTTTAGTGCAAAATACAGTCCGATTAAAATTAGTTTGAATGTCTCCGATGACCTTCACAGATGGTAGGGCAGGACCATCTCTAGTTGGTGACAGGATGGTTCAGTTGCCTGATAGCAGCTGGGAAAAGATAGTCGCTGAATCTGGAGGCATGTGTTTTCAAATTATTGTACTTCATGCCTGATGGGAGAGGGGTGAAGAGGGAATGACTTCTCAATATCCTGTCTCTTTCAAAGATTTAGTTATGTCTTTTTCCATTTGAAAGTATTTCACCTCAATCATGGGGAGGTCTAGTTGTGGACTAGCTGAGCAGCCAGGACCAATGGATAAAGTCAAAAGAAGATGACTTCATATAGGAAACATAGGTGAACCAGAACCTCTACTTTCTTAGAAGTGTAAATAGATTCAGCATGCCACCAAATACTCTTGAAACGTCTACTGATGTAATCTAGAAGTTTGTTAACTGTTCGCATCATGGCTATCCCATGCAAAGGAAAACATGAGGCTACAGAGGTTTTTACTCAGCCCAGTTGGTTGGTCAGCCTGGGCAAGTTGGGCCGATGTTTCTGTGCTATATGACCATCTTTATAAAATGACGAGCAGGAGCCTGATGTCAAGTGCTGCTGGAAGGTCATCAACTTGGTGAAAGACGGTCTTTGGTCAGCCCGGACCTTGTTGACATCCCAGCAGGGCGAGATGTCCATCAGGGAATGTTGCCGACGGGCCTGCTCCAGACTGTAGGAGTACGTGTGGAGGGACGCACTGAAGCTCGGTGCAGCCAACGCCAAGGCTCTGTGGGGGAGGACCACAGTCTAGGGTCCTTCCATTGCTGGACTTTGCAGGTTAGAGTGTGGTGGAGTCGCCCCTCATACGAGGGAGGAGATATCACACCAGGGGGCCACTTGAGTGGCAAGGGTGCCGGGTATAATTATGGTTTTTGGGAACACTACCAAATACAACACTAAATAATGGATGTACAGCCATGGATAATAAAAGGAATTTTTTGTACAGTTCTTGTTTTGTACGTATTTTTAATCCTGAATAAAGTTTATCATTTTTAATTTAAATGACAAGCAGAAGCCACCAGTGGCTCTCACTGCATCAACGTTTGTAGGGTAATTATACCTCCCCTCCCACCTGCTACACATAAGCAACCTCTCAACAATCTTCAAACTTTCTTTATCTTCATATTTCAGTCATGCATTGTGCATACCAGTAGGCATATAAATTGAATCTAGTTATGTTTAGAGAAGTCAATTGGAGGAGAGCCAATTTCAATGGGACTGGAGCAGATGTGATTCTGGGAAATCATTGCACAGATTTGCTTGCCAAACTTTGATTTGAGCATTGCTAGCCTTTTCAAAAGGAGATGGTCCAGGTGCAGCCTAGTTATTTTGCATGAGGGAGAGAGAGAAGGCCAAAGGCAGAATATCCTGGATGACCAGAGAATATAAAAATAAAGCAGAAAAAAAAATCAGCATTCGAACAGTCCATTACAAGGGTGAGAGGAGTCTTTATGTATGCTGACGGCCTTCCTGAGGCACCGTGTGTGGTTAGATGGATAACCAAGATGATTTTACAAATTTTACAAAGGGGGAAGTAAAAATGGAAATAAGGGGTGAGAAGAGAATATGAGAAGTTGCCTGAAGATGTTAAAAAGAAACAAAAAATCTACTGTAGGAACGTAAATGGATAAAAAGAATAGAATAGGAACCAAAACGGAGATCTATGGGGCAGCATGGTGGCGCAGCGACAGAGCTACTGCCATACAGCGTCAGAAACTCGGGTTTGATCATGACTACGAGTGCTGTCTGTATGGAGTTTGTACGTTCTCTCTTATGACTGCATAGTTTCACCCATGGGCGAAAGGGCCTGCTTCCACGCTGTATCTCTAAACTAATCTTCTTTGAGGCAGGGAAGCCAGCTAAAGTGCCAGCTGAGCATTTCACATCAGGTGTAACATATGACAATGCTGAACCCTTGACAAAGAGATCAGAGATACTGTTCAATAGTCCTTTATTGTAATGTGTACCATTTAAGGTACAGTGAAATTTGATTTACCATAGTCACGCCAGACAAAAGCACCAAGACACACACAACCACATAAAAGTTAACATAAACATCCACCACAACGGCTTCCCACATTAGTCACTATGGAAAGTCTGTGTTAATAACTGTGTGAGCTATGTCAGAAAAGGGTGAATAAATTACTGTCCAGGTGAGGAAGAAATTGCAGTGGTAGTGACAGTAATCTTTCAAATATCTGTAAACTGAGAGTCGTATCTGACAACTGAAGAATTGTACATGTATTCATTAGGTTTAATAATAATAATAATAATAATAATAATAATAATAATAATAAAAATAATAATATATTTTATTGTCATTACACATAAGTGCAACGAGATTTGGTTTGCAACTTCCATACGATGTCATAACATAATCGACAAATAAAATTTAGGTTTAAATACCCCGAGAACAAGGTTTGTAAAAACGAACATTAGACCAGTAAAATCAACACAGACTAAAGTGCGAGGCCGGGGGAGACAGTCCATGGGGGTGTGGGCTACTCAGCAGGGCCGGTTCAGAGCCGCTATAGCTCTGGGAATGAAGCAGTTCCTGAGTCTGGTGGTGCAGGTGTAGAAGTCCTTGTAGCGTCTGCCGGAAGGGAGTAGTTCGAACAGTCCATTACAAGGCGAGAGGAGTCTTTATGGATGCTGACAGCCTTCCTGAGGCACCGTGTGTGGTAGATGCCCTCCAAGGCTGGTAGCGATGTCCCAATAATCTGTTGCGCTCTGTGGACAACGTGCTGAAGAGCTCTTCTCACATCTGCCGAGGTATAGTGAAAAGCTTTGTTTTGCATGCTTTCCAAACAGATTTGAAATACCATAGATACAATCAAGTTAAAGTCAAGTATAGTTGGTAGAACAAAGGGGAAAGACAGATTTATTTTAATCTAAATTAAAAAAACGTATTTTAACTAAAAATATAAACCTGCAAGTTTAACCTTGGTAGTGGGGAATCTTGTTGAAATGATAAACCTGAACATTTAATTGCTTTTATAAATGTGGATTGATTAAGCAAAACTAACATGAATTTGTTAAAGGCCAATTGTCCAAGACATAGTGGTACAGCACAAAGGGCCCTTCAGCAAGCAAGCCCATGCTGAACATGCTGCAGATGTGTCATTTGTCTACATTGGGATTCTCCATGCTATTACTACGTCTAAATACCTCAAATGTAGTAAATTTATCTAGCACCCCCTCTGGCAGAGAGTTCTTAATATCAACCGCTCGCTGTGCAATTAAAAAATAAACCTCAATTCACCTTTAAAACTCAACACGCTCATCTTAAACCAAATGTACTCTTGTTTATGGTACCCCTGTTAGTCTTGAGTGACAGAGTTATATAGCATGGAAACAGGCCTTTTAGCCCAACTCAACTAAACCTGAGCTCGTTCCATCTTCCTCTAAATCATTTATATCCATGAACATCCAAATGTCTTAAATATTGTAATTATACACACTTATACCACTTCCTCTGGCACTCATTCCATATAGCCACCACCTTCTCTGGAAAAACCTGCCCCTTTAAATCTTTCCCCTCCCACCTTAAATCTATGCCCTCTAGTTTTAGACTCCTACCATAGAAAAACACTGACTATTCACCTCACCTATATGCCGCATGATATTATATACCTCTATAAAGGCCACCTCTCAGCCTCCTACATTCCAGGAAAAAGGCCCCAGTGTGGCGCCACCTGGTGGTCAAGCCACTTACTGATCGAACCCTCGTCATCAGAACTGGAACGGTCACGTGACTGCGTTTGGCGGGAAGAGAACGTCATCAGTTAAGGGGTGTGTCCTACAACAACGGTAGAAACTTAGCTCGAGATCGCGAGTCAACAACTTCGCTCAACAGCAGCAAGAATGACTTTATGTTGGAGTGTACCAAACTCACATGTATGCCAAACCTGTAATGTCTTAATAAAAACATCATTTGTACACGACCTTTGGGCTCTCTAATCCAGCCTCTCTTGCCTCTCCTTGTAACTCAACCTGTCCAGTCCTAACATTCCTGCCAATCTTTTCTGCATCCTTTCCCAGCTTAATGACAAGCTTACTAAAGCTGGGCATCAGAAGTACACTACATCAAATGCTGTCTCACCAACTGCACACAATATTCAAAGCATCGTCTCTCTGCGAGGAAAATTGTTTTGATTTTCAGCGCTATCTATACTTCCCCTCAATCTTATACACTTCTATCAAGTCAGCACTCAGCCTCCTTTGCTCCAGGGAAAATAAACACTGTCTATCCTAATTGTCTGCAACAAACCCAGAAAAAGGTGTATTGATGTGTGACAGAGAGGGTTTCTGTACTATATATACAAAGACTAAATTATGTTTGATTTTAAAAAGTACTGCATAATATGCTTGTCACTGGACTGAAGCCGAGGGAATAAGAATAATAATGACAGTACGGATAAGAAAATTGGTTAAATGACTGGGAACTAAGGACAATGGTGAGGGATTGTTTGTTAGACTGGTGAATTTTATAAGAAACGTACTCCTGAAATGTTATTGACTTGTGTGAATAGGGCATAGCTTTCAAAAATGTAAATGATAACATTTGAAAATATTGGGAAGTATGAGGAGATGAATACCATGCGCCACTAGGGGCGCTGGACTTCCAGAATCCTCTGCCTGCAGCCCGATTGTTTTTCCATCTTTTTTTTATTTTTAGTCAGTTTAAAGTTTGTTTTTGGGGGAGACTTTAACTTTTATATGTGGGGGAGTAGGGCAGGGTAAGGGGGAAACTGTTTCCCAGTCACTTCCTGGCGGGAGCGCGACTATTTCTCCGAGTCGCGTCCTCGCCCCCCACCTCGCGGCCTACCTCGTGGATCGGAGCGGCCTTTCCTGCCGGGGACCGGGAACCGGACCAGAGCTGCAACAGCGGCGGCGCGGTGCTGGAGTCACCGCGGAGCGGGCGATGCCTACCTGGGTCGCCGTTGGAGCTCCGGAGCGTTGGGCCGCTGCTCCAACATCGTGGAGCTCTGGTTTGGAGAGCTTCCAACGCGGGCGGCGCTGAACAACTTCGTGGAGTCCTGGGGCCCTTTGCCGAGGGCCTCCAGCGTTGCATCTACACCCGGCGCGGCCTGCGGACTTTGGGAGCCGCGGACTCCGGTAGGAGGGGGCCGACTCGAGGTCCAGGCCGCTGAGGACATCCCCCAGCCCCGATGTCGGACTTACATCACTCCGGCGAGGGGGCCGGAACATCGGGCCGCCCGTAACGACGACTGCGGAGGCCCCGACCACGGGTGAACAGTGGAGAACATCAGGGGAAGAGATGTTGAATTCTATCTACTCCATGTTGTGTTCTTTATTTTGACAAATAAAATGTATCTGTATCTGTATCAGAGTTCAAGACGATTTGAACAGGCTAGAATGATTGAATTTGAATGTGTAATTGGCTTCAGTAAAAACTGTTAAATTGTCCCTTGTAGATGTAATAGTGTTAGTCTAAGAGGTGATTTGATGAATTAAAATATTAATTTCAATGCCCAATACAGATTTTTTTTAAACTGAAATCTCAATACCATTTTGTGCCTATTTGTCTAGTTTTCCTGTTATGTGTAACCCAGCTGGTTTCAGCCTTGTAACATTGAAGATTACAGAGTTCAGAAGACCGACAGCAGTCAGAGTACTTATGGGTATTGAGAACATGGTTTTAGCCTTCTACTTCATATTTATGGCATAAATGAGGAAAGCAGTGAAGTGAATGGTTGGGGAGGAAAATGTCACCACATCATCCTCAGAGTGCCTGTACCCAATATCTCCACAATCCTCTCACACTGCATGAGATTAGAATGCAAATGTGAAGAAACCTTTGTCAGCACTGGCTCACAACAAGTTACAGCATTCATGTGACTTGCAGCACCAAGCCTAGACAGAATGGTCTGCAAAGCCCATGTGAAATCCTGATACAAGGTGGAGCTGTATCACTCCCCTACTCCCAAACCCTGAATTCTGAACTATACCAGACACAAATCTATTACGTTGCCATTTACTCGGTGTATTTCAGAACCTCAATTCCCTTGGTTCAGCGCCCAAGATCACTTTTCATACATAGTTTCTCACCCCAATCTGGAAGGGTTTTGACCCAAAACGTCACCTATTCCTTTTCTCCTGGGATGCTGCCTGACCTGTCGTGTTACTCCAGCATTTTGTGTCTATGTTTACTTAAACAATGCTAGTTGTCATGTATTCCTTAGCATTCCGATATCAGTTCATTCTGTTCCCTCCCAAGCTAAATCCTACTGTCTTTAGTCCATTGAGTCGCATGTACAGCGACGAGCTTTTGCTGTGTACAATCCAGTCAGCAGAAAGACAGTACATGATTACAGTCGAGCCATTTACAGTGTGTAGATACATTTAAGGGAATATTGTTTACTGCAAAGTTAAGCCAGCAAAGTCAGGGGGTCACTGAAGAGGTAGACCGTAGTTCAGGACTGCTCGCTGGTTGTGGTAGGACGATCAGTTGCCTGATAACAGCTGGGAAGAAACTGTCCTGAATATGGAGGTGTGCTTTTCACACTTTATCCCTTTTGCCTGATGGGTGAGGGAAGCCATCTTCTCCAGCCGATCCTCTACATTTTGCATGTCACCAACCTGGAGATAACAGTCAAGGATTAGCTTTTGGTTTGACGGGAGAGAAGCAAGAGAAATTTGTAATGTTCACGCCCAAGTAGGATAACAGAAATATTGTCATCGGGTGATCAATGGTTGGTGTGGACTCATTGGGCAGAATTTTCTTTGTTGCATCTTTACAAAAATCCTAATTCTTTGGACAATTAATTTTGATCTGTGGAGATTTAGTAAATTATAGAAATCTAAAGTATAAGCTCACAATGAGACTAATGCGAAATTGCAATGCTAGCCAGTCAGCAGAAAACCAATACACGACCACAATCGAGCCATCCACAGTGTACAGTAATGTTGGAGTAGAGATTTTAACAAGTGGTGCGATTGTAATAAGTGATTACAGATCCACTTCTGTGTGGAGCACACAAAGAGTCCTCTGGCTTGGGCACCATCTTGGATCTAATGTCAACACCTTGCTTTTCACCACCTGTGGTTCAGAGTGACCTGCCTTATAAAAAGTCCACTGGGGAAAGGCCAATAGTGCATTGGAGGCCATGGTCATAAGTGATAAGAGTAGAAGTAGGCCACTCAGCCCATCGAGTCTACTCCGCCATTCAATCATGGCTGATCTCTCCCTCCTAACTCAATTCTCCTGCCTTCACCCCATAACCTCCGACACCTGTACTAATCTATCTAACTGCCTTAAATATATCTGCTGACAGCCTCCACAGCCTTATGGCAAACCATTCCACAGATTCACCACCCTCTGACTAAAGAAATCTCTCTTCATTTCCTTTCTAAAAGATAGTCCTTTAATTCCATGGCTGACCTCTAGTCCTTGACTCTCTCACTAGTTGAAGCATCCTCTCCACATCCACTCTATCCAAGCCTTTCATTATTCTGTATGTTTCAATGCAGTCCCCCTCATTCTTCGAAATGCCAACTCGAGTACAGGCCCAGTGCCAACAAATTCTCATTTTAGGTTAGCCTACTCATTCCTGGGATCATTCCCTGGGAACAGGTTCTGTTCTGCAATTCTCAGCTAATGCTGTTAAGCCTTATGAAGCATTCATTGCAATAATATAGATGAAAATCATATATTTAAGGGGCCATTGTGATAGGCCTTGAGCTTATCCACAATGGGCATTTGTTCAACAGCTTCTTTTCCCCCCTCATATCTCCACAGATAATATGTTCACCCTTGGAGACAACATAATAAGAGTCCATATCTTGGAATGTCAGGTAACCTGAAACATGTGATCATACCTAAAATCAAGAGCAAAATACACACATGCAGAGAAGTGGTCTTGAACAATGTAGTTACATAGTCCGTGCCCATCTAACATGTGGAAAGATTTTAAACATAACTCACTCATTAGAGGGCACTTGGCTGAAATGCACACGTCCTTTTCTTTTCTAATACAACTCAAAGCATCATCTTAAAAACAGGCTCAAACTGCTAGAATAACTCAACAACATCTCTGCAGAAAAAGGGTGGGTGTTCATCAGTTCATAAGGTATAGGAGCAGAAATAGGCCACTCGGCCCACTCCACCATTCAAACATGGCTGATTTATCACTCCCTCCGGAACCCATTCTCCTGCCTTCTCCCCATTACCCCTGATATCCAGCAGATGTTATTTTTGGTCAGGACCCTTCTTCAGCTTTGGAAGGGCCCCGACCCGAAATGTCACCCATCCTTTTTCTCCAGAGATGCTGCCTGACCCGCTGAGTTATTCCAATGCATTGTGTCTATCATTGGTATAAAAAAAGTAGCATCTGCAGTTCTTTATTTCTACAAAGTATCATCTTGTTAGGTGTATGGAGCTGTGCATGTGGCATTTTTCTGTAAAGACTTCCCTGTGATATTAAAGACTTCAATGTTTTAATATCACAAAGCTCTACCATGATGTCTCTCTGCATCCAAATTGCTACACACATTTGTGCAGAGCAGGCTGTAGCTAATGATATTCCAGCTGATGTACAGTGGCACATCCACTGATGAAATCATGATCACCACAGGTCTTTGCAGTTAATTCCGTTAACTATTAATAAGAATCATTATGTACAAATTATGGATATATTAGTTTTGAATCGTCATAGATGAAGATTTGACACTTGATGTACCAGAGTGAAACGGAGGAACAGTGAGGGTTGTTGACAGAAGTGGGAAACAGTTCCAAGTCCTTCAATATTTGCATTAGAAAGTTAGTAGACTGAGCTAAAATAACTTTCCAAGTCCTCTTTGCATAACCACAGTTAATGTTGATAGATAGTTTGATTGTACACTTGTGTATTAACGGAAACTATAGCATTCTAATATGATCAGTCTGAAGAAGGGTCTCGACTCAAAATGTCGTTTGTCCATTGCCTTTCGCAGATGCTGCCTGGTCCACTGACTTCCTCCAGCAGTTTGTTTTTTTTTTACTCAAGCTTTCAGCACCGTGCAGTCTCCAAATCAATTCACACTGGCAGATTTAAGTTTTATTTTCTTGTTTTTGACAATCAATGTCAGATATCTTACCATTGTGGGCACATTGTAAAGCTTGCAGATTGACCTTAACACAAATATGCAAGGCCTGGATCAATGGCAGAACTAAAGCAGCATGTTCTGCTGTAAAAAAAACCTGTTGAAGGAACTTTCTGCTTCTTGCCGTAAGCTCAGGCCTGATTTATTTAATCACATCCTCGTTTCACCATGAAGACTTTTGACCAGCTGATTTGGATACCAAGACATTAGGCTTCCAGATGGTCTATTTCACGTCTGCCTCCACTGACTGCTCTCAAAACAGTTATGGCTTGCACACACAAGTTTCAGCAGTGTGCTAGCCATAGCCATTCATGGTGATCATAGTGGTGGCAATGACTACCCAAGTTTTCGGGAAGGGAGATTCTGCATGACTGAAGCGGCGTGACCATTTAGAGAGTGCTTGGCATTCTCTGCAGTTTCCCCGTGGAGTCACAAAGCAACAATGGAAGTTCTAGGCTGGGGAAGTGCGCCTACATCTCCCTGCCATTTTGAATTCAAGTTTCCAAATGCCATTGTTTTGAGCACTGATTTGTTCATTATCTTCTCAATGCAACTGTGTGAGAGGGAGTGTGTGTGTGTGTGCGCACGCATGCGTGGATTGG
Organism: Okamejei kenojei; assembly: GCA_035221665.1. Classification (NCBI taxonomy): domain Eukaryota; kingdom Metazoa; phylum Chordata; class Chondrichthyes; order Rajiformes; family Rajidae; genus Okamejei; species Okamejei kenojei. Next base: position 15,427,346 of record CM069141.1, on the reverse strand, counting down.
GATCACTTCAAAGACATGTGCATTTCTGTGAGTGAGATGGGCACCATTAGTTGATTTGCTTGTTTAGATTAGAGATACAGCATGGAAACAGGCCCATCGGCCCACCGATTCTGCACCAACCAGTGATTCCCACACATTTACACTATCCTACACACACTAGGGACAATTTTATATTGATACCAAGCCAATGAACTTACAAACCTGTACATGTTTGGAGTGTGGGAGGAAACCAAAGATTTGAGAAATCCCACAGGTCCCGGGGAGAACATACAAAAAGGCACCCTTAGTCTTGATCGACTCCGGGTCTTTGGTCCTTTAGGGCAGTAACCATATAACCATGTAACCATATAACAATTACAGCACGGGAACAGGCCCTCTCGGCCCTTCCAGTCCGTGCCGACCATTTGTTTTCCCCTAGTCCCATCTACCTGCACTCAGACCATACCCCTCCATTCCCTTCACGTCCATATACCTATCCACTTTACTCTTAAATGTTAAAACCGATCCTGCCTCCACCACTTCTGCTGGAAGCTGATTCCACACAGCCACCACCCTCTGAGTAAAGAAGTTCCCCCTCACGTTACCCCGAAACCTCTGTCCCTTAATTCTCATGTCATGCCCTCTTGTTTGAATCTTCCCTACCCTCAATGGGAAAAACGTATCCACGTCAACTCTGTCTATCCCTTTCATCATTTTAAAGACCTCAATCAAGTCCCCCCTTAACCTTCTGCGCTCCAAAGAATAAAGACCTAACTTGTTCAACCTTTCTCTGTAACATAGTTGCTGGAACCCTGGCAACATTCTAGTAAATCACCTCTGTACTCTCTCTATTTTGTTGACATCCTTCCTATAACTAGGCGACCAAAATTGTACACCATACTCTAGAATTGGTCTTACCAATGCCTTGTACAATTTTAACATTACTTCCTTACTCCTATATTCAATGCTCTGATTTATAAAGGCCAGCACACCAAAGGCTTTCTTTACCACCCTATCTACATGCGATTCCACCTTCAGGGAACTATGCACAGTTATTCCTAGATCCCTCTGTTCCACAGCATTCCTCAATTCCCCACCATTTACCATGTACGTCCTATTTTGATTTGTCCTGCCAAGATGTAGCACTTCACACATATCAGCATTAAACTCCATCTGCCATCTTTCAGCCCACTTTTCCAAATGGCCCAAATCTCTCTGTAGACTTTGAAAATCTACTTCATTATCCACAACACCACCTATCTTAGTATCATCTGCATACTTACTTATCCAATTTTCCACCCCATCATCCAGATCATTGATGTACATGACAAACAACAGTGGACCCAACACAGATCCCTGAGGCACCCCACTGGTCACCGGCTTCCAACCTGATAAACAGCCATCCACCATTACTCTCTGACATCTCCCATTCAGCCACTGTTGAATCCATCTTGCTACTCCGCCATTAACACCCAAAGATTGAACCTTCTTAACCAACCTTCCATGGGGAACCTTGTCAAAGGCCTTACTGAAATCCATATAGACAACATCCACTGCTTTACCCTCATCAATTTCCCTAGTTACCGCTTCAAAAAATTCAAGAAGGTTTGTCAAACATGACCTTCCAGGCACAAATCCATGTTGACTGTTCCTGATCAGACCCTGTTTATCCAGATGCTTATATATATCCCAGGAATCAGTCTGGTGAACCTTCTCTGCACTCCCTCTATGGCAATAATGTCCTTCCTCAGATTTGGAGACCAAAACTGTACGCAATACTCCAGGTGTGGTCTCACCAAGACCCTGTACAACTGAAGTAGAACCTCCCTGCTCCTGTACTCAAATCCTTTTGCTATGAAAGCTAACATACCATTCGCAACTGTGGGCAGGTGGGGGACTAGTGTAGATGGGGCATGTTCGTCAGCATGGACAAGTTTAACTGAAGGACCAGCCCAACAGTCTAATGCAGTATAATGTGGATAAATGTGAGGTTATCCACTTTGGTGGTAAAAACAGGAAAGCAGACTATTATCTAAATAGTGGCCGATTAGGAAAAGGGGAGATGCAGTGAGACCTGGGTGTCATGTACACCAGTCATTGAAAGTAGGCATGCAGGTGCAGCAGGCTGTGAAGAAAGCGAATGGTATGTTAGCTTTCATAGCAAAAGGATTTGAGTATAGGAGCAGGGAGGTTCTACTTCAGTTGTATAGGGTCTTGGTGAGACCACACCTGGAGTATTGCGTACAGTTCTGGTCTCCAAATCTGAGGAAGGACATTATTGCCAGAGAGGGAGTGCAGAGAAGGTTCACCAGACTGATTCATGGGATGTCAGGAATGTCTTATGAAGAAAGACTGGATAGACTTGGTTTATACTCTCTAGAATTTAGGAGATTGAGAGGGGATTTTATAGAAACTTACAAAATTCTTAAGGCGTTGGACAGGCTAGATGCAGGAAGATTGTTCCTGATGTTGATAAATCTTGTTCCTGATGTTAATAAATCTTCATTTACATTGAACACCAGCAATGGCAAAGATCTCATTATAATGGGTGTTTCCACAGATATTTTATTCATACAGTTGCACAGCACAGGAATGACCCCTTTGGCCCGCTGAGTAATGCTAATCTTATTGTCCATCTACAGTAGGCACGGAATCTTTCTTCAGACCTCTCACCTATTCCTTTTCTCCAGAGATGCAGCCTGACCCGCTGAGTTACACCAGCATTTTGTGTTGCATATCCCCAGCATCTGCAGTTCCTTTCTACACAGTACAGGCACCTTGTGTTTTATGCAGCGGTTACATGCTTGAAAAGCGGTTCCTAAATTCAAAAGCGCGTAAATAATACATACGTGACTATGGTGTTAGCGGTACATTTTACCGTGTTATTCCGAAAATGTAAGTGCGTAAAACAAGGTTTGGTATTAAAGGAACAAGTGCGTTATGTCAAAAATGCACAAATCAAACGTGTGTAAAACGCAAGGCATCTGTAATCCTATTTACCCACATTAAGTTTGTATCTTTCTATGCCTATGCCGAGTATGTCCATTAAAGTGCTATCTAATGTCTCTGGAAGGTTGTTATTGTAGGTGATTCCATCACATCCCCTGGCAACGTGTCCCAGATAAGAACCACACTCTGAAAAATCAAAAATTACCTGAAACCTATGACCTCTTGGTTTTGAGACCCCTATCATGGGAAGGATTCTGACTATCTTCCCTATTAATGCCTCTTACAATTTTATGAAGTCACCCCGTTAGCTCCCTTAGCTCCAGAGAAAACACTCAGCCTATCCAACCTCTGCCCATAACTGACGTTCTCCAGTGCAAACATCATCCATCTTCTCTGCACTCTGTCCAGCGCACCACATCCTCACTATTGTGTGGCGACCAGAACAGAACACTATACTTTTTTGCATACAGTTCACTAGATTATTACCATACATAAACACTATCCCAGATTAAGTCCAAAGTGTATGGAAATCGCCCACAGAGACCATTTACAAGAGTCGCAGGTTTTGCCGCCATTTTCCAAGTCATAACTGGCCATACAGGTCCATTGCAGCTGTCGCCTCGATCTAGATCGTCCAGCAAACCGTCGTCCCTCTCCTTGCCCGGCCACCATTCTGCCTTTGTGTCCCAGGGGCACCACCCACCGCTGACCTTGAGGGCGCGGAGGAAAGACCCCGGTTCTTCTTACCGGCCCCTTTGTTCTTGCGTTCGCTGCTGCCGACTCCCTCACCCTCCTCCCCATGCGTATCATTTTATTTTGAAAGATTTATTTGTTGTATTCTTCTGTGTCGTTTTCTGTTAACCATAAAGAGACCACTTCACAGTCATTAATGTGCCACAAGAGCCAATGCAATTACCTTATCAGACAGCTGCAACTGCATGACCAAAGCATGACTGCTTCATAGCATTTTTAGGACTTTAGTGTCAGGAATCTTTTATTGGTCATTACGGGCCTTTTCAGAGAACTTTGTGAAAGTAATTCCGTTTTTTTATTTGTAATGCCAATGTCCTCCAAGTTTCACATGCACCTAACAAGGTTATCTGACGAGCATCTTCCGCAGACTGATGTCTCATCCTCAGCCACTACCCACGCCCCGTCTCCCTCTCAACTTGCTCATTTACTGAAATTGATTAGTGTTGATGTTGATAAACTTAACTTGGTTGTATTGTGTGATTTGTATGAAGGAACTGGTTTACACCGAAGATGGACACAAAATGCTGGAGTAATTTGGCAGTGGGTCAGGCAGCATCTGTGAAGTAAAGGAATAGGTGACATTTCAGGTAGAGACCCTTCATCAGACTGAGTCAGGGAGGATGACACTGGAGATATGGGAAAGTACAGAACAACGCAGAGGGTATGAGATGGTACAGAACAACAGAAGAATTTTCTGTACCTCCCCACACCGCCAGTGTCCCCCTCTCTGACTCTTGGTCTGATGAAGGGTCTCGACCCGAAACGCCACCTATTTATTTTCTTCAGAGATCCTGCCTGACCTGCTGAGTTACTCCAGCATTTTGTGTCTATGTATTGTATGATTGTTTTTTTTAGTGTGTAGATCTGATAGCCACGTTAAACTTAGACTCGGTTTATACTCTCTAGAATTTAGGAGATTGAGAGGGGATCTTATAGAAAGTTACAAAATTCTTAAGGAGTTGGACAGGCTAGATGCAGGAAGATTGTTCCCGATGTTGGGGAAGTCCAGGACAAGGGGTCACAGCTTAAGGATAAGGAGGAAATCCTTTAAGACCTAGATGAGAAAGACTTTTTTCACACAGAGAGTGGTGAGTCTCTGGAACTCTCTGCCACAGAGAGTAGTTGAGGCCAGTTCATTGGCTATATTTAAGAGGGAGTTAGATGTGGCCCTTGTGGCTAGGGGGATCAGAGGGTATGGAGAGAAGGCAGGTACGGGATACTGAGTTGGATGATCAGTCATGATCATATTGAATGGCGGTGCAGGCTCGAAGGGCCGAATGGCCTACTCCTGCACCTAATTTCTATGTTTCTATCTTTCTATGACCAGAAAACATGGAACTACAGATGCTGGTTTACAAAAAAAGGACACAATGTGCTGTTGTAAGGCAGCAGGTCAGGCAGCATCCCTGGAGAACATGGATAGGCGACATTTTGGGGTGGGACCATTCTTCAAACCAAGCATAGTGAGGCGATGCTAAAGACCGAACTTGCATGTTCTATAACATGGGTTTACTTTTGAATGGGATAAAGATCATGACAGGTTAATTAAAACAATATAAATGTTAATTCTTCATGCAAATAATAGCAACGTCTAATGAAAAACGTATTGGCAAAATATTTCCGTTATCTGGTGAATTATAGTTTACCGTCATGCGAATCTTACTGCTAATCTCACTGGTTATTTGTGAGTCTTGACAAATGCTGATGCACGATTTCTAACAAACACAAAATGGTCTTAAGTAACTGCATTAACAGTTAGTTGATTAGCGTGTAATCTTGTATAATCTTTGCTGTGCAGATTTATAATTGATATTTGTCTCAAATATCAGCTTCTGTAATAAAAACGCATTATCCTGATAATCCATATGAGTGAATTACATAATACTTTATTTACTATTTTACTTTCCTCATAACACATTAGCTTTGAATTTCCTTCATTTTCTCACCAGGTTTGTTCCAGAGCTATTTTTTCATTCAATTATTTTCATTGCTATTTAGCCCACAATTGTTTTTTCCCAATCTTCCTGTGCTGGAACTCTTCAAGTCACCAAATGAACTATTCCCAGTTGAGCATTTAATATTTTGTGATCTCGTTCCATAATTCAACTGAATGATACAAGTGGATCTCCCATTGCATAACAACCCACTAAAAGCCTTTTAATTTCCTAGAATCAGACTCTACACAACCTCCATATTTATTGGATTAAAAATATGTTGATTAAAAAAGTTCCCCTTATACACAAATCAGAATTATCTCCCCTTCTCCACCATTAGCACAATATTTTTGTCATCTCTTTTCAGATAACTAGCATTGTAACTCTTATTTGTGTTTCTCACTTTTAAAGTTTACCGAAGTTTTCTATATCCTTCTTGTTGGGTTTTTTTTTAACTCAATCTCTGTTCCTCATATGAAGTCAAATGGTTATCCTATTCCACATATGTTTTAGCAGCAACCTGCTTTATGCATCCATGTGTCCGTTTTCTCTTTTCTACCGCTCCTGAATGCTCGGAGGCCACAAACATTGCTGGCCAGACTTCAGCCACATTTCTATTTTTAATTAGTGTAGCTAGGACATATTGGTCAGGGTGGGCAAATTGGGCCCCAAGGGCCTGTTTCCACACTGTATCAACTTAATCAAAATCAATTTAACATCCTTTCTCCAGTCCACCAAGCTTATTATCTTCCCACATCTATACTATTACTAAAACTCTCATTTTGACCGTCTGCATTGTAATTAAAAATGCGCAAAAACATTACCCTATATCACTAGTTTTTTTCCGCCACATTACTCACCGTTCTCCTCTGCTCCAAGCGCACCAAGTTTTGTTCCGATCAGTGAAATAATGGAAATGTTTTGAAGGTTTAAAAAATCGTGAGATCAGCAGATTGGTCTTCTCGCCTGTCCGTCACCATGAAGGTAACATCCCTTCCGGGGGTTAGGAGAATAAAGCCCTGGAGGCCAAGCTTGAGTCAGTCAGCCCGGAAGCCGTGAGTAAGAGTTGAGTCCAGGACTGTGAGTCTACAAGCAGTGCTGAGTGAACAGTGAGTCTACAAGCCATGTTGAGTGAACTGTGAGTCTACAAACCGCTAGTGACTGAACTGTGAGTCCGCCAGCCGTGAGTGACTGAACTGTGAGTCCACCAGCCGTGAGTGACTGAACTGTGAGTCCACCAGCCGTGAATGACTGAACCTGAGTCCACCAGCCGCGAGTGAACTGTGAGTCCACCAGCCATGATTGACAGAACTGTGAGTCCACCAGCCATGAGTGACTGAACTATGAGTCCACCAGCCGTGAATGACTGAACTGTGAGTCCACCAGCAGTGACTGAACTGTGGGTCCACCAGCTGTGAGTGACTCAACTGTGAGTCCACCAGCCGTGAGTGAGTGAACGGTTTGTCCAAGAATCCATTCAGCCCACAATGTCCACACTAGCCCTCTGGAAATCCGTCCCTTCGGCCCACAACACCCACCCCCACTGACCACCAATATTAGAATTGGTAGAGAGATGGAATATTGCATTGTGGGACCAGTCCTCCTGTGTGAAAATGGGACTCAACGGGTCCCACTGTCTAGTATACAAATAAAAAGCTTCTTGGTCACTCATTCTTAATTTGTTTCCTACAATTTAAAAAAATATTTTGAACTTTTTTTGCTATTTATAGGTTGTTGTCCTCAGATTTAATTTCTACTTCCATGTAGTTTTTTCACACTTCCCCTTACCTGGATAAATTAGTATAATGGGCCTGTCCCACTTAGGCGACTTTTTAGGCGACTACAGGAGACTATGGGGTCACCACATGGTGGCCGGTGGTTGCCGGGGTGTTGCCTGTATGGTCGTGAGTAGTCTCCTCAGTCGCCCAAAGAGTCATAGCGTCTTTCTGGTCGCCGAAAATATTTCAACATGTTGAAATAATGTTGGCAGCAGTGGCGACCTTGGGTTTGATGCCAAATGAGCGTAGTTTGACATAGGTGCTGTCGTAGGTTGTAGCCAGGTTAATGTAGGCAGTCGCCAGAATGTCGTAGGGTGTCGGCAGGATATCATCGGTTGTCGACAGGTGACGTAGCTTGTCTCCGGTGCTGACTTTGGTGAATTTCAATCTCGTGTTCGCCGGCAGCCGCCTAAAAAATTGCCTAAGTGGGACAGGCCCATTAGTCCTGTCGCCGTTTTTTCGGCGACCTGCTACGACTATGACAGTCGCTGGAAAAATTGCCTAATTGGGACAGGCCCATAATCCTCCCCTATACTATTACTTAATCCGTCAGTGAGTATATTGGATTATATGGCAGAATGTAGCTGGCACCTCCATCATTCCACACATTTTGCCCTTAACATAAGATCACTTTGACCGCATGGAATTAACAACATACATTTACTAGGTACATTAATAACAATAGTGTAGGATGATTGAATTCTCAATGATTTGCCGAGTGCAGCGGTAACATTTAAACTTTAAATTCAGGCACAATGGTTATACGACATCTGAGCAAAGCATTAAAATATTTGTAGACCTTAACTAATAACTGAACATTTCATAACTAACAAACCAAAAACTTATGAATTACAACTAAGAGACTAAACACAACTTAGAGACACTGGATATTCAACTGATAGAGCTCTAGGGGCTAGTGGAGTCAAGGGATATGGGGAGAAGGCAGGCACGGGTTATTGATAGTGGACGATCAGCCATGATCACAATGAATGGCGGTGCTGGCTCAAAGGGCCGAATGGCCTCCTCCTGCACCTATTTTCTATGTTTCTATGTTTCTATGTAACAACTTCCGCATAGAACACACTGCTGATTCTGTCAGCCCTAAGAGCTATATCTAACTCTCTCTTGAAAACATCCAGTGAATTGGCCTCCACTGCCTTATGCGGCACAATGTTCCTCAGATTTACAACTCCCTGGGTGAAAAACCTTTTCTTCATTCAATAGTCAATGGTTCCTTATGCTCATGTATGCACAGCACAGTGAAATTATTTTACTAAAATAAAGCCACGGGGTTTACATACATGACAAGGACAGAGCTATCAATGTTCACCGTCAGAGTAGACTCAACCACGCTGTCCACATGCATAGTTAATCTGGATGTTGCTTTCCTTTGAAAATTGTATTACAGCAGTATCGCACCCAGCAGCTCGTTGTTGAAATTACTGTAAGATTGCAATTTCAAGGTTATTCTTAATAATTTCAGAAAAATTAAGCCAGATAATTTAGGGGTTGGTGAATTTTTAATTACCATCCAGCACTTCCACCAGCACTATTTAATTTTACAAATATGGAATATCATTCCTTCAACATTTTAAAAATGGAAGTAAATGTTTTAATATGTTTCTGTCTTATATTACTCACTTTCTTAAACCCGTCATTATATTGGTTTCTGTACTTGATTTTATAGTTAATTAAATATTTTGATGGGCCTGTCCCACGTAGGTGATTTTTTAGGCGACTGCCGGCGACTGTCGGCGTAGCAGAATTGTGACGCCATGGAAAGTAACGGCTACTGGATTGGTGACTGTCAGAGTGTGTGTGTTCCACTCCGACAGTCGCCGTTCCAGTCGCTCGCTACTCTCGAGCACAACATGTTGAAAAATGAGCGACAACCGGAATGAAGCCACGACTAGTTTTGAGAATGCGGGAAAAACTCACCGCCATGCAGGCAACACCCCGGGAACCTCCGTAGAACATGTGGCGACCTTGTGGCGACCTCATAGTCTCCTGTAGTCGCCTAAAAAGTCACGTAAAGGGCCTGTCTCTCTTGGGTGCCATATGCGTGTCATTCACGCGACATCATTTACGTGCCACGACGCACGACGCGCATGCCGTGCATTACACGCGCATGGTGCGTGGTGACGTAGGCAGTGACGCGCGGTCGCGCACGGCGCCCCAGGATTTTGGGATTCTCAAAATATTTGCGTGCCACCTGCGTGACGCGCAAATAACGCCCAAGTGGGACAGGCCCTTAAGTGGGACAGGCCCATGAGTTTACTTTCTAGTGAGACCCAGACTATTATTGATTGTGGAAAGTAGACAAATAATGCTGGAGAAACTCAGCGGGTGAGGCAGCATCTATGGAGCGCAGGAAATGGGCGACGTTTCAGTCTGAAACCCTTCTTCATTTGTTTGCCCCATTTCTTCACCACTGACCACAAAACCCTGGCCAGTAAATTATCAGCCATTATCAGTCCATCTTTATTTCCCTTGTCATCTCAGCAACTCTTCAAATATGTGAACCTATCGTTACCTTGTGCCTCATTCGAAATTAACTGAATTAAAGATGACAATACAATTATTTAGTTTAGCTTAGTGTAGAGATACAGCACGGAAACAGACCCTTCGGCCCACCGAGTCTGTGCCGACCAGTGATCCTCGCACACTTACACTGTCCTACACACATTAGGGACCATTGACAATTATACCAAGCCAATTAGCCTACAAACCTCCACGTCTTTGGACTGTGGGAGGAAACTGGAGCTCCCGGAGGAAACCCATGCAGGCCACGGGGAGAACATACAAACTCCATACAGACAAGCACCCGTAGTCAGGATTGAACCCGGGTCTCGGGCACTGTAAGGCAGCAACTCTACCGCTGCGCCACTGTGCTGCCCTATGGATACACTTTGATGCTGTTTGCTGTTGGTGGACCTTTCAATAGTTTACAGGAGGAAGGGGCTGTAGGCACATCCCATCCTCACTGACACTAGAGCCCAGCATAGGCATGGTAAGGACAAGCCTGAAATATTGACAACCGAGTGTCAGCTGGAAATGCTAGGTATTTGATGTATCTCTGCTTTCCACCCATTCAGAAGCCCATCTTCAGCCAACTTCAGACTTCAGGAATACAGCGCGGAAACAGGCCCTTCTGCCCACCGAATCCACAACGACCAGCGATCACCCCGAACACTAGCACTACTTGCACACTAGGGACAATTTACATTTTATACAGGAGCCAGTTAACCGACAAACTTGTACGCCATTGCAGTGTGGGAGGGAACCAGAGCACCCGGAGAAAACCCACGCTGTCACAGGGAGAAAGTAAAAACTCCGGACAGACGGCACCCACAGTCAGGATCGAACCTGGGTCTCTGGCGCTGTAAGGCAGCAACACTAAGGCTGTGCCACCGTGACGCCCTGACACGATTCACTTCAAATGAAATAAAGAGATGGACTAGAGCACCGGTTACTGCAAAGGCCATGGAACCAGACATCATCTCAGCTGTCGCGCGGGTCTACCCTTCAAAACCAGCAGTACCCCTGGTGTTCAGTCAGAATTTCCAAGTGATTGTGAGCACCGAGTGTTAGTGGCTTGTAACTAATTCCCCATTAGCTGTATACAATTACAAGGGGGATAGATATGGTAAATGCACAGAGTCTTTTCCCCAGAGAAGGCAAAAGAAGAATCAGATGACATCAGTTAAGGTGAGAGGGGAAAGATTTAACGGGAACCAGGGGTTAAACCTTTTTCACACAGAGGGTGGTGGGTATGTGGAACGAGCTACCAGATAGTTGAGGCAGGCACTATAATGATATTTAAAAGACATTTGGACGGGAACATGGATATGGTTTAGAAGGCAATGGACCAGATGGGAGTAGCATTAATGCGGCATCTTGGTCGGCATGGGAGGTTGGGCTGAAGGGCCTGTATCCATGTTGTCTGACTCTACGACCTGGTATCTCATTTTATATTTCACATTCAACCACTCATATATAATCCCACATCCTTAAGAAGGAGGGTGGAATGTTGCAGACTGATGAATTGCACAGAAAAGCTAATGAGCATTCAGTTTCTGGTATTTGCCTTCACATTAGCAGTGTGATGTAAAATATGTATGAATCTCATCCACTGATGTCCAACATTATGAAGGAAGCCAGTGCTATTAATCCAGCGATACGGAGTTGAATACTGAAAACATGATCACATTCGGTCTCAGCATAAACCAAGCTATTCTCAAGGCACATTTACTAAAAATTCATTGGTCATACACATCAATATAAAGTTCAGTATAAAATATGATGTTAATGTTTGAACATTATTCATTGTCTCGATAACCGAAGCTCCAGGAAGGAGATTAGTAATATTTGTTATTTACTTAATATTAACTGATTAGTGTGATTAACGATTTGCAGTTATGAAGAACCTGTCTGTTGGATATTCAGATTTGTCAGCAAATCGTTGGGAATAAAAATGTAGTGCGCATAGTTTAATTAAATTTAAGTCACTCTGATGCACTACGGATTGTGTTACTTTGTTGAGGGTCCCATCTTTCAGTGAAGTCATCGCACTTGAGGTTCCATCTACCCTCTGAAGGTGGTCACAAAGTGATCAACAGGTTTAGTTTAGTTTCGAGATACAGCGGCGAAACAGGCCCTTCAGCCCACCGAGTCCTCGCCGACCGGCATTCCCCGCACACCAACACTATCCTACTCACACGAAGGACAATTGCACTATTATACCTACAAACCTGTACTTGTTTGCTCCATTTCTGCAAATCACACCAGAGGAAACCGGAGCACCTGGAGAAAACCCACGCAGTCGTAGTCAGGATCGAACCCGGGTCTCTGGCGCTGTAAGGCAGCGACTCTACCACTGCGCCACCATGTGCATGAGGTCCTATTCAAAGAAAAGTCAAAGAGATATCCACAGCACCCTGAACAATAGTTTTCTCACAACCAACATTACCGACGCAGATGATATCAAATGATGCATTGCCACTTGTGAGATCTTGCGCATAAATTCCAGCTAGTTCTTGTATTACAGCAACAACTACACCTAAAAAGTACTTGATTGAATGTAGAATTTGGGGATATTCTGTGGTCATGAAAAGCACAATATATATGCTAATCTTTCCACTTTTATTTCCCATTACACTGTCTCATCAAACGTTATAACTGAATCATCATTCATCACTCCCTATGCAGGCATTTCGATAGTTCGGACTGCTTTTATAAAGTTTGATGTGGAGAAAACGCAGGTCCCGGCAAGCAGGCCCTGCTCGCCCACCGCAGACTGTCAACGGAGGACCTGCCCGGTAGGCCTGGCCCACCTGCCCGTGGACAAAGACGGAGGACCCGCCAGTTAGGCCTGATTAGCCCACTGCGGAGTCCGAACTCAGCCCCGAGCCGAAGGTGTCGACGAGACCCACGCTGCCAAGAGCAAAGTGGGACCCGCAAGAGAGGTGGACACGTCGAGAGCGAGGGGGACCATCGTGAGCGCAGGGGGACCGACGCCACCGAGAGCAAGGGGGCCGCTGAGAGCTACCTGGTGTGGGGGCCGGCGAAAACGAAGGGGGACCCTGTGGGGGTCACCTGCGGCCGCATACAACGGCAGGCCTGGTTCACCGCTGCAAGCAGAAGATATAACTCTTTGATGAAGATGGAGTAGCTCAGAGGGGCAGGCAGCATCTCTGGAGAGAAGGGATAGGTGATGTTTCTGGTCGGGTCTCGACCCAAAACGTGATCCATTCCTTCTCTCCAGAGATGCTGCCTGTCCCGCTGAGTTACTCCAGCTTTTTGTGTCTATCTTCGGTTTAAACCAGCATCTGCAGTTCCTTCTACACATGAGCTCTTTGATGAGTTTTTTGCTACTTTGTCGGTGCCAGGAACGTGGTGCTGCCTAGCTGAGGCCTCCTGTACGAATTAACCAGGTTGAATGTTGAGCAAAGCATTTCACTGTACCTCAGTACATGTGGCAATAAAGTATCGTTGAATCATTGAATTGAATTGTGTTTTTTTCCCCATGTGGCTTTAGCGTCTCGAGCTTCCTTAAAAGTTAAGGTGAAAATAAGCTTCAGTCTAAACAAAGAGCAAAAATATGTCTAGTTTCATCAAGTCACAAGTTTATAATTGTCATATGTACTTGCAACAGAACTATAACATTGTTACTTGCTACAGCTCTACTGGCCCATAGCCCAGTTAAATATGTACACAGTAAACAATTATACAATAAATGAATAATTATACAATAAATGAACCGGAGCATAACAGTGTCAACATTGAGGTTCATAATGCAACCAAAATAAAGTCCAGAGTAGATCCTAGTTACTGAGGTAGGGTTGTGGTTAGTGCTGTGTAGTGTTCGAGCCTGATGGTTGATGAGAAGAAGCTGATTTTGAACCTGGATTTATTGTTCTCAGGCTCCTGTACCTCCTTCCTGATGGTAGTAGCGAGATGAGAGGCCATGGCAGTGTGGGTCTTTGATACAATTATCTGCCTTTTTGACACAGGGCCTCCTGTCGATCCTCCTTTGACAGTAGCTTAGTTTAGATACAGAATAGAATAGAATAGAACCGAATGCCTTTTATTGTCATTCAAACAGCTTGGTTTGAATGAAATTGCATTTCTACAATCTTAACATTACAAAAAAACCCAAGACCCACACGTAACACAATTTACACAATCATCCACCACAGTGAATCCTCAACACCTCCTCACTGTGATGGACGGCAAAAGTCTTATCTCTTCCCTTTGTTCTTCTCCCGCGGTCAGCGCAGAAACAAGCCCTTCGGCGCACTGAGTCCATGCCAACCAGCGATCTCCCCGTACACTAGCACTATTTGACGCACTAGGATCGATGTACAATTTTTTCCAAAGCCAATTAACCTACAAACCTGTACGTCTTTGGAGAGTGGGAGGAATCCGGAGCACCCGGTGAAAACCCACGCGGTCACAGGGAGAACGTGCAAACTCTATTCAGACAGCACCCAGGATCGAACCCAGGTCTCTGGCACTGTAACGCTCCGCCAACAAAGACCAGAGCCTGACGGTTAATGAGAAGAAGCTGTTCTTGAACCTGGAGTTACTTTTCTCAGGCTCCTGTACGTCCTTCCTGATGGTAGTAGCGATTTGAGAGTGTGGCCAGGGCGGTGTGGGTCTATGATGATATTAGCTGCCTTTTTGATGCAGCTTTTTCTGTCGGTTGATCGCTGACAGAAAACCAACAAGCTATTGTTAATCTAAGGGACTGTTGAATTAACACAAAAAAATGAGTGATCCTGAAAATGTTAATTCATTATCTGAACTCCGACAGCACCGTCAAAGTTTTTACTTGTTCTACGGCTGCATTTGTAGGTTTTGCCCCACTTCTTAGTTTTAAATAAGATGCATTATTGTTGCAATAATTCTCATCTGCTGTTGCTTTCTTCCGTTTAGAACGACTACAGGAAGTTATCTATGCAATGCAAGGACTTTGCTGTCGGTGTACTGGACCTATGCCGGGACACAGAGGAGGTGGAGGCCATTCTAAACGGAGATGTGGATTCTCAGCCTCAGGGAGATCATCACAGGCCTTCTCTCAGCAGAGTGAAACTTGCCATTAAGTATGAAGTTAAGAAGGTAACGTCTTTACTGTTTGAAATTGTTCAGGGATGATATGATCAACTGCACACTGAAGTTGAATTCTGAAACGCAATTCACTTAGCCTTCTAATACTATTTTGAATGATGCTTTATTGATGTAGGTTGTTTGAGGTTTACCTTAGTTTAGAGATACATCACGGAAACAGGCCCTGCAGCCCACTGAGCCCGCGCCGACCAGCGATCCCCGCGCACTAGCACTATCCTACACTCACTAGGGACAATTAACAATTTTACCAAGCAAATTAGCTGACAATTGTACGTCTATGGAGTTTGGGAGGAAACCGGAGCTCCAGGAGAAAACCCACGCAGATCACGGGTAGAATGTACATGCTCCGGACAGACAAGCACCTGTAGTCAGGATCGAACACAGGTCTATGACGCGGCAAGGCAGCAACTCTCCCGCTCTGCCACCCTGCTGCCTTAGTCCTCAATGCACAAAATGTAATTAAAAGAATGAGGTGCCTGTGGTGCAGTTGGCCTGCCTGAAGTGCTCTATTAGTTGGGATGTAGGATTGCTGCACTGTCTTTTGTGATGGCAAGCATTTGCTCGCGTTGGAAGGGGTGGGAGAGCTGCCTCATTTATTATTTTTAACTCTGGTTGCCTTTCTGCTGCGGTCTTTGAACCAGTTGGTTCTCTTGAAAACTGGATATTGGGGCCGTCCCCCCCAGTCGAAATTTTAAATCCTCCTTACAGCGCTTGTTGCCTGCCCGCTTTGCGATTAGTCCCAGCTCTGTGCAGATGCAACTTGACAGTCCCTTCTTTGTTGGAGCATAGAGCAGTACAGAACAAGAACAGGGCCCTTCGGTCCACAAAACTGTACCAAACATGATGCCATACCAACTCTTATCTGCCAGCTCATAATCCAAATCCCTCCATTCCCTGCATGTCCATATGACTATCATATCCAAATGAATGAAAAGATTCAAATAATCTGTAAGAAAATGTCAGGCTCAAAGAACATGATCATGTTCTCATGATTGGATATTTCTAGCCCAAAATACATCATTATTCATTATATTCATATTTGATAAATAATGGAAGGCTCACCCAACAAAGGAATTATAGTCTGTCAATAAAATCGGGAAGGCTTTCCAATATAACCCCAAGAACATTTTTAATAAAATGATACTCATTTAATAACAGGGTACTCAGCCCCGCAGGCTAGCCCTGCTGTTCAGCATGATCATGGCTGATCTTTTCCAGGCTTCATCTCTTCTTTCCCAGTTCCCATCCCCCTTAAACTCGTGATCTTCCAAAAATGTATCTAATTCCTCTGTTAAATTCCTACAAAGATCTAGACTCTGTAACACTCTGGAGTAGAGACCTCCTGAGGTTCATGCCTTCTGAGGAGTTTCTACGCAACTCACATTTCAGGGTGGCAAAGTGGCGCAGCTGGTAGAGCTGCTGCCTCACAGCGCCGGAGACCCATGTTTGATCCTGATCTCGGCTGCTGCCTGTGTGGAGTTTGCACACTCTCCCTGTGGCCATGTGAGTTTTCTCCGGGTGCAATGGTTTCCTCCCATGTCCCAAAGACGTGTGAGTTTGCGGTTTAATTGGCATCTGAAAAGTTTCCCCTAACATTTAGGGAGTGGATGAGAAAGTACGATAGCGTAGAACTATTGTAAATGGGTGATCGATGATCGGCATGGACTCTGTAGGCCGAAGGGCCTGTGTCCATGTTGTACCTCTAAACTAAACTAAATGCTCTTAATCTTGTGGATATATTCTCTGATTCAAGACTCTCCCAAAAATAGAAACATCTCAACATCTTATATGAGTTCGCGCCGACCAGCGATCCCCGCACACTAATTATCCTACACACACTAGGGACAATTTACATTTATACCAAGCCAATTAGCCTACAAACATGTATGTCTTTGGAGTGTAGGACAAAACCGGAGCACCCAGAGAAAACCCACGCAGGTCAGGGGGAGAACATAGAAACTCTGTACAAACAAGCACCCGTGGTCAAGATCAAACCCGGATCTGTGGCGCTGTAAGGCAGGAAGTGTACCGCTGCACTGCCGTGTCACCCTCTATATACCTCTACTTTTCTAAACCCCAGCCCTCTTGCAATAAATACTATTTATGCCATTTGCTATTCAAACCACTAGTTTTACTGCATGATAACCTTTTATGATTTGTATCCAAGGACACCTAAATCTCTCTAAAATGCCACTCATTTGCTACCTTTAGCAAAGAATGATGAGCTATAAAAGTGAAACATTTTCAATTCACAAGCATATCATGACCAATGACTTCAGCCTCAATGACAAAGTCCCAGAAAAGATTGCATTATTACGTGTTGTGAACTTGCTCTTTTGGTCACCAGCAGAAATAAATTTTGTTCTTCATAAATGTATAACCTGTCCAGAATCTTAATTAAGATAGACACAAAACGCTGGAGTAATTCAGCAGATCAGGCAACATCTCTGAAGAAAATGAATAGGTGACGTATTGGGTTGGAACCCTTCCTCTGACAAAGATAGAGGTGGGGGTGGATGGGGGGGGGGGGGGAATGGGGGGAGGGGTACTGGAGGCGAGAAAAGGCCAGAACAAATCAGGCTGGCAACAGATGACCTCAAGAAGGGTAGAGTCCATAATGACCGATTGTTGGCTGGGGAAGATGTACTAATGACAGGTATACAAGGATGCGAATCGTGGAACTGTAGGACGACCAGGGTGGGGCAGGGTGGAGAGGGGGGGAGGGAATGGGGGGGGGGGGATGAGAGAAACCAATGTTCATACCACTGGGGTGTAAGCTGCCCAAGCGAAATATGAGGTACTTAATCAGTTCTTATTGCTTGATTTAAAACAGGAAGGGTAGGATTCAACTTTGTGATGTGCACAGAGCACAGTGTGTCTAGAATTCACCAAAGGGCAGGAGACCCAGTTAATTTGATAACACATTTTGAGCAGCTTTAATTCAAATATTCTTCTATATTAGTTGGCAACGTCAATTGTCACCTGGGGTTAAATTAGCAGCTGTTCTGAAGAAACAATTTTGTATGATTGCTGTGGGAAGGTTACATGGAAAAGGTTTTTTTCCCCCCCCAAGAACTAGTTTTTCCTCAGACTGTATTTTTTCTGCCTGTTAATTTTCAAAGTACCTTTTAAGTGGTTCTCTATAGCCTGACCAAAATTGTGTTATAAATAATATGGCCGCAGTATTCCTTAATTCATCACTTGTTATTGTAGTACCTTCTGTTATTTTATTGTGGCTATCAATGCTTTTACTGTGCCCGCTGACGGATAATTATTACACTAAAACATTTCCCACAGCAGTTAGCAGAGATAATGGGACTTTTCACTGGGAGAAATAAAGAACTTTACGAGGATGTTGCCAGGACTTTTACGAGGATGTTGCCACGACCCGAGGGTCTGAGCTATTGGAAGAAAGCTGAGCGCAGGAGAATGACGGGTGATCTTATAAAGGTGTATAAAATCATGAGAGGAGCAGATCGGGTAGATGCACAGTCTCTTGCCCAGGGTAGGGGAAGCAAGGACCAGAGGATATAGGCTTAAGGTGAAGGGGAAAAGATTTAATAGCAATCTGAGGAGTAACTTTTTCACACAAAGGGTGGTGGATGTATGTAACAAGCTGCCAGAGGAGGCAGTTGAGGCAGTGACTATCCTAACATTTACGAAACAGTTAGACAGGTACATGGATAGGACAGTTTTGTAGGGATATGGGCCAAATGCAGGCAGGTGGGAATAATGTAGCTTGGATAAGTTGGCCGGTGTGGGCAAGTTGGGCCATAGGGCCTGTTTCCACGTTGTATGACCCTATAACTATAATTAGTTCCTCCTGTTTTTTCAAGTTCAGCTAATGTGTAAAACCATCCCATTGGAAGCATTAATTGTGTTAAAGTTATCCATGATCATATTTCACTTCCAGAATTTGGCTCAGTCAAAGCCAAATTTCATTAACTTCAGTCAAGCCAAATTTCAAAATGGAGCCAAATGTGCAACTGCTGCAAGGTAGAGTTTTAGTTAATACCCGTGGAGATAAATCTCCAGGCAATTGTATGAGATCAACCATTGGTTATTTTACCTTTCCAATGACGGCACTGAAATGGAAAGTCACACAATCTAGCCTTGAAACTCAACCTTATGCAATGGTGGTGCAAGGGAGGAGCTACTGCCTTACAGCGCCAGAAACCCCTGGGTCGATCCTGTCTGTGTAGAGTTTGTACGTTCTCCCAGTGACCTGAGTGGGGTTTCTCCGAGATCCTCCCACACTCCAAAGTAGAGGTTTGTCGGTTAATGGTGCTGGCTCAAAGAGCTGCATAGCCTACTCCTACACCTATTGTCTAAATGGCTTTGTATAAATGTAAAACTTGTCCCCAGTGTGTGTAGGGCAGTGTTGGTGTGCAGGGATCGCTGGTTGGTGCAGACGCGGTGTTTCCATGTTGTATCTCTAAACTAAATTAAACTAAACTTATCTCAAAACCTACGCAGGAATGGAGTTGCGTTCAAGACTTGACACCAGGTTGGCCAAGGCATTGTGCACATAAGTGGCATCTTTCACGGTCTTTTTCATGATTGTCCTCATCCATCTATACACAAACTGCAAACTAATTTGGGTGATGTCTCAGCTCTTAAGCAGTAAAAGTCAACAAGACCTGATGCAGGGAAAGTTAGGGCAGGTTTGGTGAACCATAGTGAGGGATCCCCTAGGAGGCTGTGGAGACCAAGTCAATTGATATATTTAAGGCAGAGATAGATACATTCTTAATTAGTACGTCTCAGTACTAATGAGGAGAAGGCAGGAGAATGGGGTTAAGAGGGGAAGATAGATCAAACATGATTGAATGATGGGCTGAATGGCCTAATTCTGCTCCTTTCACTTATGAACCCATGAACTTATCAGGGGTGACAGAATGTCATGCTGGGATAGAGATCAGGACAACAGGGATGAACACTGGGAGAGGATTGGATTTCTCAGGGCAATCCAAAACTTGTGAAGCCCGTAACTTAATAATGCTCAGAAATTCAGCCTGTTATTGCATCTGAGCCAAATCCTTAAATGTTCTCTGTAAAGAATTATCTTGACAGGATGTAAAGAAATGTAGAGCTAGGCCAGTTTATTTTTACATTGCCTGGTTTCCTGTTTATGATGTTTACTGCTTATTCATATAATGTACAACACTGACATCCAACATGTATTGATTGAGGATTGGCATCATTATTCATGCCCAGTATCATGTGTGCACTGGCTCTGTGCACGGAAGAACACAATCAAAAGTTATAGGTAACTTTTCATGGTCGAGACCCTTCTTCAGGCTGCAAGTCAGGGGAGAGGGGAACTAAAGGGATTCTATTTACTTCTCGTTTCCCTCCCCCCCCGACTTTCAGTCTGAAGAAGGACCTCGTCCCGAAACGTCATCTATTCCTTTTCTCCAGAGATGCTGCTGACATTTTGGGTCGAGACCCTTCTTGTCCAAAGTAGTATTTCGACGTACTGAAATGTCACCTATTCCTTTCCTCCAGAGATGCTGCTTGACCCGCTGAGTTACTCCAGCATTTTGTGTCTATCTTCAGTGTAAACCAGTATCAGCAGCTCCCTCCTAAGTTAGATTATCCAGAAGAAGGTCACACCTCAATTTAATCACAAAGTACAGATAAAATATGCAGCACAGAATTGAATTTTTGATCATTGTTTTTTTTGTGTTTGCTTTACCTCACTTTGCTATTGACATTGAATTAAACAACCAAATCTTACTTTTCCATTTGAACCTTTTTTCCTCCTCTGTTACCAAATTGTGTTCTAACCTTTGCTGTTGCAAAATCCACAAATTTCCCTCACAGCAGCTACCAATTCTCTGCTGGAACTTCACTTCCAACACTCTGGCCATCTTGCTTACACACAATAAAGGAAAGGAACCCTTAATGGAAAGGTTCTGAAGAAAAGTGTTAAAGGAGGAACTGCAGATGCTGGAAAATCGAGGGTACACAAAATGCTGGAAAAAACTCAGCGGGTGCAGCAGCATCTATGGAGCGAAGGAGATAGGCGACGTTTCGGGCCGAAACCCTTCTTCAGACTCTGGAGAAACGTCACCCATCTTTTTTATCCAGAGATGCTGCCTAACCCGCTGAGTTACTCCAGCACTTTGAGTCCATCTCGATAAGAAAATAGTTCAGGTAAGATTGACACAAAAAGTTGGAGTAACCCAGCGGGCCAGCATCTCTGGAGAAAAGAAATGGGTGACGCTTCTGGGCAGGGTTAAGTAGGGCTTCGACCCACTAAAATGTCACCTGCCTTATATGTCACCTATTCCTTTTCTCCAGCGATGCTGCTTGGCCCGCTGAGCTTTTTGTATCTATATTCAAAGTAAACCCCAGCATCTGCAGTTCCTTTCGACACAAATAATTTGGTTAGTTTGGTTTATTATTGCCATGTGTGAAAGCAGCGAAATTGGGTTTTTTTGCGTGCTGTGCAATCAGAGAAAAGTCTATACATGAATACAATCAAGCTATCCACAGTGCACAGATAAAGGGATAAAGGGTACAGTTAGTGGTCAAAATAGTGAAATGATCTTATTCACATAATTTGAAAAGTTGGTTTTATTAAAAAGGCCTGTTGCATGATTGGAAACACCTACATTTTCAAGAGAGAGTTAGATTTATCTCTTTGGACTAACGGAATCAAGGGATAAGGGGAAAAAGCAGGAACGAGGTACAGATTTTGGATGATCAGCCATGATCATATTGAATGGCGGTGTTGGCTCGAAGGGACGAATGGCCGACTCCTGCACCTATTTTCTATGTTTCTATGTTACGTGTAGCTAACTGTAATATTCCTTTCGTCCACACTAGTTTGTTGCTCATCCGAACTGCCAGCAGCAATTGCTTACAATTTGGTATGAAAATCTCTCAGGCTTACGTCAACAGTCAATCGGAATGAAGTGCCTGGCTGTATTTGGTGTCACCCTAGGACTTCCATTTCTTGCCATTGGATACTGGTTTGCTCCATGCAGCAAGGTAAGATTTCTCTTACAGGTGCTTTACTTGAATACATGTTTAGATTATATGCGCATTCAATATCTGCACAGATTCAATATCTGCACAGTGGCACAGTGACCCAGTGGTAGAGCTGCTGCCTTACATCACTAGACATAGGGTTCGATCCTGACTATGGGTGCTGTCTGTATGGACTTTGTACGTTCTCCCAGTGATCGCATGGGTTTTTTTCAGGTGCTCGGGTTTCGTCCCATATTCCAAAGATGTACAGGTTTGCACGTTAATTGACTTCTGTAAATTGTCCCTTGTGTGTAGGATAGATTGGGCGATTTTTGGTTGGTAGACACAAAATGCTGGAGTAACTCAGAGGAACAGGCAGCATCTCTGGAGAGGAGGAATGCGTGATGTTTCGGGTTGAGATCATTCTTCCGACATGGATGAATATGAAAGGTTTAGACAGATATAGTCCAAACGCAGGCCAATGGGACTAGCTTAGACAGGGTATCTCGATCAGCATGAACGAGTTGAACAGAAGAGCCGCTTCTTCTACTTTATGACTCCTCCTGGTGCCTCGTGCATTTATACTTAGCTTGGGGTATACAAAATCATGAGAGGAAAAGATCGGGTAAATGCACAGAGACCTATGCCCAGAGTGGATGAATCAAGAACCAGAGGACATAGGTTTGAGGTGAGGGGGGAAAGATTTAATAGGAACCCGAGTGATAACTTATTTCCACAAAGGGTGCTAGGTGTATAGAACGAGCTGCCGGATGAGGTAGTTGAGGCAGGTACTATCACAACGTTTAAGAAACATTTAGACAGTACATGGATAGGATAGTTTTAAAGGGATATGGGCCAAATGCAGGCGGGTGGGACTAGTGTTGATGGGACATATTGGTCGGCATGGAAGTTGGGCCGAAAGGGCCTGTATGACTCTATGACTCCAATACTGTTCCACTTGCAACTGAGCTGAGTTTCTCAAATGCTCCACATTCCGGCATCTGCAGTATTGTGTGCAGTTTGGGTCTCCAAATTTGAGGAAGGACATTCTTGCTATTGAGGGAGTGCAGCATAGGTTCACAAGGTTAATTCCCGGGATGGCGGGACTGTCTTATGCTGAGAGAATGGAGCGGCTGGGCTTGTATACTCTGGAATTTAGGATGAGAGGGGATCTTATTGAAACATATAAGATTACTAAGGGTTTGGACACACTAGAGGCAGGAAACATGTTCCCAATTTTGGTGGAGTCCAGAACCAGGGGCGACCAAGAATAAGGGGTAAGCCATTTAGAACGGAGATGAGGAAACACAGAGAGTTGTGAGTATGTTAAATTCTCCGCCTCAGAGGGCGATTCTCTAGATACTTTCAAGAGAGAGCTAGATAGGGCTCTTAAAGATAGCAGAGTCAGGGGATTTGGGGAGAAGGCAGGAACGGGTTTCTGATTGCGCATTGAATGGTGAAGCTGGCTCGAAGGGCTGAGTGGCCTACTCCTGCACCTATTGTCTATTGTCTATTGTCTCTTGTGTCTTGTGATCGCAGGAACATCTTTGTTAAATAGAATCATCGAAACTAACTAATAATCGATTTCACTATTTATTCAACTTAATCTAAAATTACCAAGATACTAATGCAAAAAGCCTAAATGTTGATACTTGGATTCCTTAGCTAGGTGGCTCCATTCCGTGACTTGGTGGTGAGAAGCTGTTTCTAGGTTGCAGCTTGTTTCAGGTATATCTCCAGGCTGCAGACCCAGGCTTTGCTTTCTCACCTCCTCCCTTTATTTTTCTTGCAGGATTGGCTTGCTCCATTATTGCTAATGTTCAGTGCAGTGGCACAAGATATCTTTTGACTTTCAATTGCCTGTTACCAAAAGAAAAGACAATCAGTGGGTCTGATGTGTATTCTACTCACTTACATGAGAGAGCCCAAGAGAGATCTTATGGCCCATTACATCTATCTCATGTCTTCTCCCTCAGATTACTCTCTCTACCCAAGCCTGATATGCTTGGGGGAATGCTAGAAACCAATTCAGTGTTGCTTTCCTATGGAACTGTTTTCATACTTGTGCAGTCCTCTGTCGGTTTCCATAATGGTGATGAAAAAGTTAAAAACATGTTGTAAATGTACAGAAGCACAGCGTCTCTTGCCCAGAGTAGGTGAATCAAGGACTAGAGGACATAGGTTTAAGGTGAAGGGGAAAAGATTTAACAGGAATCTGAGGGGTTCACACACAGAGTGGTGGGTGTATGGAACAAGCTGCCAGAAGAGGTAGTTGAGGCTGGGACTATCCCAACATTTAAGAATCAGTTTGACAGGTACATGGTTAGGACAGGTTTGGAGTGATATGGACCAAACCAGGCAAGTGGGACTAGTGTAGCTGGGACATGTTGGTCGGTGTGGGCAAGTTGGGCCGAAGGGCCTGTTTCCACTGTATCACTCTATGACTCTATGAAATCACTTTTTGCATAAAGCAAACCGTTGGAGGTACTCGGTGGGTCAGGCAGCATCCATGGAGCGAAATGAACAGTCAACCTTGTGGTTTGTGACCTTTCTTCAAACCTTCTCTGTCCATTTCACTGCTCAGATGCTTCCTGAGCCACTCAATTCCTCCAGCAAAAAAAGACACAAAGTGCTGGAGTAATTCAGGGGGTCAGGCAGCATCTTTTTACTTTGGTTTAGTTTAGAACTACAGTACGGAAACAGGTCCTTCGGCCCACCGAGTCCGCACTGACCAGCCAGCTAACACTATCCTACACACACTATGACAATTTACAATTTTTCCAAGCCTGCATATCTGTACGTCTTTGGAGTGTGTGGGAGCAAAGCCAGAGCTCCCGGAGTAAACCCACGCAGTTTACGGGGAGAACGTACAAACTCCGTACAGACAGCACCCGTAGTCAGGAGCGAACCCGGGTCTCAGGCGCTGTCAGGCAGCAACTCTACCACTGCACCACCATGCCACATAAATCCCTGAAGAACATAGATAGGTGACATTTCTATAGACTCCATCCAGTCTGAATTTGTTCACCAGAGTCTGAAGAAGGGTCTTGACCCGAAACATCACCTATTCATGTTCTCCAGATATGCTGCCTGACCTGCTGAATTACTCCAGCACTTTGTGTTTTCTCTTGTAAACCAGTTCCCTTGTTTCCCCACTTCCTCCAGCGGGTACTGTTTGCTCGGATTACAGCATCTGCAGTTCCTTGTGTCTCCAAGAATCATCTTGCTCTTTAATTTACTCGTCCACACATCCTTTTGTGCTGTGTAGAACAAGTGTAGAATAACACCTATGACTGAAATCACAGCCACATATACAAATAGTGAAAAGAATTTAATCTTCTAAGCGTTGCTTATCATAATATATTTCTTGCTGCTTCTTTGTTTTCAGCTGGGACAAATTTTAAGAAGTCCTTTTATGAAGTTTGTAGCACATGCAGTATCATTCACCATCTTTCTAGGACTTCTGGTGTTAAATGCATCGGACAGATTTGAAGGTGTAAAGAATTTGCCCAATGAAACTGACACGGACAACCCGAGACAGGTCTTCAGGGTGAAAACGACGAGATTTACCTGGACTGAATTGTTAATAATGAAGTGGATTCTAGGTAAAGTATAATCATATCTAAATGAAAACCATTTGAAATATTTTCATTTGTCCTTTACAATTAATTTTGCCGTTGTGTGTACATAGGAGCAAAAGGAACAGAAATGGAAGTAGATTATTTGGTTGCTTATGCCCCATTCTAAAAGATCATTGTTAATCATTTACCTCAGTTCTAGTTTACAGCACTTTTCTTGATATCCCGCGTATCCAAAATTCTACCAACCTCTGCCTTAAATCTACTCAGAGACTGAGCTACTGGGTATTTTTAAGGCAGAGATTGACAGATTCTTCATTAGTGAGGGCGCCAAGGGTTATGGGGAGATGGCAGAGAATGGGGTTGAGAAGCGAAGATAGATCAGCCATGATTGAATGGCAGAGTAGACTCGATGGCCTAATTCTGCTCCTATGACTTTAGTTTTTAGAGATAAAGCACGGAAACAGGCCCTTCGGCTCACCGATCCCCGCACACTAACACTATCCTACATTGCTAGGGACAATTTACATTTATACCAAGCCAATTAACCTACAAACCTGTACATCTTTGGAGTGTGGAAGGAAACCGAAGATCTAGGAGAAAACCCACGCGGTCACAGGGAGAACGTACAAACTCCGTACAGACAGCACCCGTAGTCGGGAGCACACGCGGGTCTCTGGTGCTTAAACGCTGTAAGGCAGCAACTCTACCGCTGCACCACCTGGCTACCCCTGCACGGACTGGCATGTACCAGGAGTCAACGGCCTGAGCTCTAGGGACATGCATTTCCAGATCTCTCTTGGATGGAGGATCCCTCTGCGTGAAGAAATTTGATCTTATATCAGTCCTGTATAGAAAACCACATATTTTGATACTGTGACTATTGGCTCTCGGCACCCTGGCTTGGGGGAGGATATTGAGCCCTGTAAGAATTGTGTATATTTCATTGTGTTCGCTGATCATTCTTCCATACTTCAGGGAGTGTAGGTCCCATCTACTGAATGTCTGCTCAATTGATATTCCAGGTGATCGATCTGGTGAATCTTCATTGCACTCGCTCAATTTCATCTGTACCAGATCTGTAGATAATACTCCAACTATGGTCTTAACAGAGTCCTATAAAATTGGAGTCTGACATCTCTTATACTAAAATTATTTTGCCTTTTTAATTGATTGGTGTATCTGCATATTAATTTTCAATAATTCTTATGGAGTGTACATTTCCAGCTCTCACTATTTAAAGAATGGTTGTAAGATTACTATATTCATATACATGCTATATACATTTTTACAAGGATGTTGCCCGGACTAGATGGCCTCAGCTATAGGGAGAGGTTGAGCAGGCTGGGACTTTATTCCTTGGAGCACAGGAGGATGAGGGGTGATCTTTTTCGAGGTGTACAAAATCATGCGAGGAATCATAGAATATAGGTGCAGGAGTAGGCCACTCGGCCCTTCGAGCCTGCACCGCCATTAAATATGATCATGGCTGATCATCCAACTCAGTATCCTGTATCTGCCTTCTCTCCATACCCCCCGATCCCTTTAGCCACAAGGGCCACATCTAACTCCATCTTAAATATAGCCAATGAACTAGCCTCAACTACCTTCTGTGGCAGAGAACTCCACAGATTCACATTATACTGCATCTGCCATGCATTTGCCTACTCACCCAACCTATCCAAGTCACCTTGCAGCCTCCTAGCATCCTCCTCACAGCTAATAATGCCCCCCAGCTTCGTGTCATCCGCAAACTTGGAGATGTTGCATTCAATTCCCTCATCCAGATCATTAATATATATTGTAAATAGCTGGGGTCCCAGCACTGAGCCTTGCGGTACCCCACTAGTCACTGTCTGCCATCCTGAAAAGGACCCGTTTACTCCTACTCTTTGCTTCCTGTCTGCCAGCCAGTTCTCTATCTACATCAATACTGAACCCCCAATACCGTGTGCTTTAAGTTTGTATACTAATAAATTGGGTAAATGCACAGAATCTTTTGCCCAGAGTAGGGGAACTGAGGACATAGGTTTCAGGTGAGAGGGGAAACAGTTAATAGGAACCTGAGGGTAACATTTTTACACAAAGGGTGGTGGGTATGTGAAACGAGCTGCCAGAGGAGGTAGTTGAGGCAAGTACTATTGCAACTTATAAGAAACATTTAGACCGGTACATGGATAGGACAGGTTTAGAGAGATATGGGCCAAACGCAGGCAGATGGGAATAGTGTAGATGAGACATGTTGGTTGGCGTGGGCAAGTTGGGTCGAAGGGCCTGTTTCCACGCGGTGTGACTCTATGACATTGTTAGTATAGTTTAAAGGAGACGTGCAAGGCTATTTTGTTTTTACGTAGAGGGTGGTGAGTGCCTGGAACACACTGCCAGGGTTGGTGGTTGAGGCAGATGCGATGGCGGCATTTAAGATGCTTTTCACTGGCACATGGATATGCAGGGAATGGACGTATATGGATTACATGCAGGGTGAAAATATTAAAAACAGAGGGCAGAGCTTTGAGTGAGAGGGGCAAAGTTTAAAGCTGATGTGCTGAGCAACCTCTTTATACAGTGGGTGGTGAGTGCCTGGAACACGCTGCCAGGGCTGGTGGTTGAGGCAGATACGATAGTGCCATTCAAGAGGCTTTTGCATAGACATTTGAATATGTAAGGAATGGATGGGCACGTTATAATGTTCTAATTGGCATGGCCACCATTGATTCCAATCTGAGTTCCATTTGAAGTCTCAGAGCAAGCAAGAGTGGTGGGTGAGCATGCTGCTTCCGCTGCTGAAGAATTCATCTGCTTTCCAGGGCAGCACCTGACACAGTTGTTGATTTCCTTCTTCATGTGTAGTAGTGAATCACCATTTGCTTCAATCAGTCTTCACGAAAACCTGCGAAACAACCCAATAGATTTCTAGTCTAGTATTTTTCAGGTAACTTTGGTCAAAGAGCAATTATACACACAATATGCTTTGACAATCGCCACTATCCTGTTATTCCCCCCACAATTGGAACAAACCACTGGAATGTTTATTTAAACATGTACACACTAACTTCTATTTTTCGAACTAAGCATTCGAGGTTAATTTAGATTGAGTTATTCACATTTTTTGTTAGACCTCTTAATACAGATATATTTCTTGTACTCAGGGATGATATGGACAGAATGCAAAGAAATATGGGCAGAAGGACCCAAAGAGTACGTCATGCATCTGTGGAACATTTTAGACTTTGGGATGTTGTCCATCTTTGTTGCCTCGTTCACTGCAAGGTTTATGGCATTTCTGAAGGCCACTGAGGCTCAACGCTACGTGGATCTGCGCATAAACGCCAGCGATCTCTCCAAGGTATTGCTGCCTCCAGAAATTGCGTACTTCACTTATGGTAAGTTCAACTTCAGTGTTTCAGTTTCAGTTTTTGAGATACAGCATGGAAACAGGTCCTTCAGCCCGAGTCTGAAGAAGGGTCCTGACCTGAAATATCACCCATCCTTTTTCTCCAGAGATGCTGCCTGAACCGCTGAGTTACTCCAGCACTTTGTGTCTACCGTCAGCCTATCGAGGTCCATGCCAACCTTCGATCAGCCGTTCACACTAGTTCGAGTCAAGTCAAGAGAGTTTATTGTCATGTGTCCCAAATAGGACAATGAAATTCTTGCTTACATTATCCCACCTTCTCATCCACTCCCTCCGCACGCAAGTTTACATTAGGCAATTAATCTACACACCCACACATCTTTGGAATATGGGAGGTAACTGATGTAGTCACAGGGAGAAGTTATAAATTCCAGACAGACAGCACCCGAGGTCAGCATCGAACCAGGGTCTCTGGCACTGTGCCCGCTCTACTGACGGGCCACCTTCTGGTTATTATTTACTGCACTACATCGGCAGGAGGTGTAATAAAATGCTCCGCTTCAAACATTTTAATTATTCATGAAATTGAAAGTTGTGCAAAGTAATGTTTTCTTTGATTTGGGTTGAATTAATTTAATAGTAAACAGTTTGGTGTCATAATAGTAACCAAGTCCAACTGTTCCCTTACAATAGTGCTTAGGTCGCCACCCTATGGTAGAATCCATCATTGCAATAAAACATTAAACTAATGTCCAATGAAGTTCATACGTTATCGGAGCAGAATTAGGCCATTCGGCCCATCTAGTCAATGGAGAAGTCTTGAATATAACATGTTTAGTTTAGAGATACGGAATGGAAACAGGCCCTTCGGTCCATCAAGTCCATGCCGACCATCGACCACCCATTCACACATGTTCTATAATATCTCCCTTTTCCTCTCACATCCTCTGGTCTTCGGGGGACAAGCAGTTTGGCGGGCTCCCCTCTTGCAGGCCGCAGTAGCCAGGTCCTCCAAGCTTGGGCCGGCTGGGTACCATACACATACAGTAATGTACATACGCTGCCCTTTCAAGGCAGAAGGGAGACTTCAGCAGGTGAATTATACAATGGGCTGGAATAGTAAATGGAGTGGCATTGTAATTCTGAAATTACTACTTTCAATCAAGAGGTGGGGACAACTAGTAAAGAGGGGGAATGTAATGATAAGGAACTGCAGATGCTGGTTTATATCAAAGATAGGCACAAATTGCTGGAGTAACCGTGTCAGGCAGCATCTTTGGAGAGAGAGAGAGTTAGATAGAGCTCTAGTGGAATCATGGGATATGGGGAGAAGGCAGGCACGGGTGATAGCGGACGATCAGCCATGATCGCAATGAATGGCGGTGCTGGCTCAAAGGACCGAATGGCCGCCTCCTGCACCTATTTTCTATGTTTCTATGAGGACATTGGTAGGAGATTTTTCACGCACTCCACAGTTCACAAGGAGGGTTGATAGCATTGCGGCCCTGTTACCAGACTCGCATTCATGAAGCCAGGCCTAAATTTTTGGTTTAGTTTAGAGATACAGCGCAGAAACAGGCCCTTCAGCCCACTGAGTCCGCGCTGGCCAATGATCCCCGCACGCTTACTGTATTCTACACACACTAGGGACAATTTACAATTATAGAAAAGCCAATTAACCCGCAAATCTGTACGTGTTTGTAGTGTGGGAGGAAACCGCAGATCCCGGAGAAAAGTGTAGGAAGGAACGGCAGATGCTGGTTTAAATCGAAGATAGACCCAAAATGCTGGAGTAACTCAGCAGGACAGGCAGCCTCTCTGGAGAGAAGGAATGGGTGACGTTACGGGTCGAGACCCTTCATCCCAGAGAAAACCCAAGTCTCTGGCACTGTCAGGCAGCAACTCTACCGCTGAACCACCAGGGTACCGCCCTTAAATGTGCAGATATCATCTGTCTCCCACCATTCAAAATATATTCTGCTTTTTCCTTTTATGCACCAAAATGATGCCCTCCTTTCAAAAATAAGAACATCTTCCTCAAACCTGGTGTAAAGATATTGCTCCAGGTTCAATGTAACTTTACAAAATTGCAAAATAAGTGAAAAGGTACACTTATGTTGCTGTCAGAGTTATGATATTTTCCACATTAAATATGAAAATGAAAAACAATATACAAAGTAGTATTGCTTTACTAACCTTGCGCTAAATGCTATTCCATTATCATCTATCTAAAAACTGTAAATGGCTCGATGGTAATCATGTATTGTCTTTCCGCTGACTGGTTAGCACGCAACAAAAGCTATTCACTGTACCTCGGTACACGTGACAATAAACTAAACTGAACTCGAATATCTCTTTCTTTCTCAGTAGCCAGTATGTCTCATCAGAAATGTGTTTTCTCTTTCACTTTTCCCAGCTAGGAATAAATGGGTTCCATCTGATCCACAAATCATATCAGAAGGACTTTATGCAATTGCTGTGGTGTTAAGTTTCTCCCGGATTGCTTACATTCTACCAGCGAATGAAAGCTTTGGTCCTCTGCAGATCTCCCTGGGAAGGACAGTGAAAGACATTTTCAAGTTCATGGTTATATTCATCATGGTCTTTGTTGCTTTCATGATTGGAATGTTCAACCTTTATTCCTACTATTTAGGCGCAAAGTATAACCCAGCCTTCACAACGTAAGTAAATGCATAGTTTCCAATTCGTGATACAGAAAATAATATCTAATTTTGAACAATAGGAAAATACTTTATGCAATGTCATAAAGGTATATGGCTGAATTCTATTTAATTCTTTTTCTTTAAATATGTGGCATATATTTGGAAATGAAAAGTCCAATTTTCCTCATTAAAAAATAAAAATATGGGCATTTTTGTCACTTATTGAATGTGCCACATATTTTGTTTGTTACGTGGGGTATGAATAACTATGTGTGAACAGTACTTGTCCACAGCCAAAGTTAATAAATGCAGAGTGTTCCCTGCACTGTAACATCATGGTGGAGCAGCGATAGAGTTTCTACCTTAGATCGCCAGAGACCCAGGTTAGATCCTGACCATGGATGCTGTCTGTATAGAGTTTGAAAGTTTTCCCCGTGACCACGTGGGACTTCTCCAGGTACTCCGGTTTCTTCCCACACCCCAGACATGCAGATTTGTAGGTTAATTGTCTGCTGTATGTTGTCCCTGTTGTATAGGATAGAAATAGTCTACAGGTGATCATTTGTCTGCACAGACTCTGGGGGACAAAGTTCCTGTCTCCTTGCTGTATCTCGAAACTAAACTAAAACTAAAATAATGACCCTAAAAGATTAATTGCTGTTTATTTAAAGCACTGCCTTGAAGACAAAATGACTCGAAAGCCGTTAAGATCAGAGTCCAGCGTACATTCAACATTTCTTGTTCGAAAAAAATATGGCTGGAGTATCTATTGGGAATAGAAAAACGTAGAGCAAGAAAATGTTAATCAGTTCATCGAGGTTTAGTTTGGAGAGAGATACAGTATGAAAACAGGCCCTTTGGCCCACCGAGTCCGCACCGACCATTGATCACCCATTCACACTAGTTCTATGTTATCCCCCCCTTCACATCCACCCTACACACGAGGGTAATTTTTACAGAGGCTAATGAACCAACAACCCCACAAGTCTTTGGGATGAAGGAGGAAAACGGAGCAGCTGGAGGAAACCCACGTGGTCACAGGGAAAATGTGCAAACTCCATATGGCAGCACCTGTGGTCAGAATCGAACCGGGGTCCCTGGCGTTGTGAGGCAGCAGCTCTACCACTGCGTCACCGTGCTGCTTCAGTTCCTTATAAACTGAATAGCTCAGGGTGACATAACTGTGCATTATTATATATCATTCATTTTCTATGTATTGCCTCTGTGACTTTTCTCCATAGTTACTGCAGGCGATGGGCCATCAAGATCTACACAAGATTCAATTTTCTCCACCCCGAACGATCTTTCCCACCTTCAGTCTCATTTGTAACTAGATTTTCAGGGGGTTTTCCTGCATATCAATTATAGGAAAACAGTCTTATAATTTAATAGGGTCTCCCAGTCTTGTATTCAGAAATTACTGTTATCAATATTTGCAACACTTCTCAATCTTGTTCCTTCTTCTTAGATAGTAAATTCAATTGTGTGAATTTATCTTCACAGGGTTCAAAAACCCGAAAGCTTTCTCAGAAATAATTTCAATTGATCATTAGACTTTTAAAGATGTAAAGCTAAATTAGACATATAGTATTCAAATTATATGAACAAATGATATACACAATGTTATAATACTAATTAATAATTGTCATGAAATGTTATTCACTCATAAGAAATCACATTATTGAATATATTAATTTGAACAAAAATGGAAATTAATATTTTTTCCACTGTTCCCGGGCTCCAGAATAGTTAAATGTTCCCTGTCCAATTATTTTAACAATTTATCTTGTAACATCAACTGAAATTCTGCATTTAATTCACGTTATAATCTCTGAAGTCTGCTAAAATTTGATTACAAATTCTGTACTTTTTCAGTAATGGAATTAAATTCTTCCCAATTGGGAAAGTGCAGTGATATGTTTTGCCTGACTTTGGGTTTGTTGAAAGTTAGTAAAAGCCTCTTCCCTCAGCTAAACAAAATAACTCAGTAAGATTGATTAAACGCAGGTGGTTGAGGGTATGGAGTTGTTACGATGAAAAATACGGACATCCAGATAGAAGCAAGGTCATATACTGTATATAAGAAATATATTTCAGTTTCCTCATTCTGGAAGCTTTGAAACTCTGTATGTTGTAGTTAATGGGTCATGTGGAAATCCAGATCTTCTCATTCTTCTCAAACCCCTGACTTTCCACTGCATGTGGAACAATAAGACCCACCTCCACTTTAGGTGGACAAGGTAGTATTTAAGGGACTTTTCACATTATCCCAAGGTATTGATAGAGTAAATGGCAAAAGCCCTGAATAAGCGCATCCCAGAACTTCCAGTGAATTTGTTTTAATGCAAGGTTTCAATCCCACTTAAATATCATCAATTGGATTTCTAATACTGGACTGATGTTACTTAACAGCTCCATTTCAATAAGGTACAATGGTATTTTATTGTCACCTGTATCTAAGTACAGTGATT
Source organism: Okamejei kenojei (assembly GCA_035221665.1). Taxonomy (NCBI): domain Eukaryota; kingdom Metazoa; phylum Chordata; class Chondrichthyes; order Rajiformes; family Rajidae; genus Okamejei; species Okamejei kenojei. Next base: position 15,393,279 of record CM069141.1, on the reverse strand, counting down.
TTTATTTTTCATACAGTTCAGTAACAATCTTATATATTAGCCACAAACATACTAAATCCAGGAGTGTAAGATCATAGACCACACTTAATCAATATACAAGGGTCGCCACACTTTATGACCTTCAAGGTCAAAGTTTTTAAAAATATTAGTCATAAAGGCCTGTTGCCCTGGCAGTGGAGTAGCAGGGGTTGGCTTGGCCAGGCGATGTGGTGATGTTCACTACTGTTACTCCGCTGTTCCAAATGAGTGCCAATTTTGTTCAAATGTCCAATTCTGTGTTATATTCGTGCTTTCAATCATGCTTTTTAAAGATAGAGATATATGGAAAGTTGTTTTTTCAGTCTTTGAAATGATTGAAATTATTATTATTTTATCGTGTGTTCAGTGTGCTTTTCTATTGTTTTAGTGTTGAGGAGAGTTTCAAAACGTTATTCTGGTCAATATTTGGCTTGTCAGAGGTGATATCCGTTGTCCTCAAATACGACCACAAGTTCATTGAGAACATAGGGTACATTCTCTATGGAGTGTACAATGTTACGATGGTGGTGGTGTTACTCAATATGCTGATAGCTATGATCAATAGCTCATATCAAGAAATTGAGGTATGTTTAATGTTTCTCTTTAGAAAATAAACTCAAGTAAAATACTTAACTTGAGCGAGTGACTGGATGCTCTTTAGTCTGTTCTGCACTTTAGTCTGTTTTGACTTTTACTGGTCTAATGTTCGTTTTACAAACCTTGTTCTCGGGGTATCTAAACCTAAATTTTATTAGTCGTTAAGTTATGACATTGGATGGAAGTTGCAAACCAAATCTCGTTGCATTTATGTGTAATGACAATAAAATGTATTATTATTATTATTATTATTATTATTATTATTATTATTATTATTATTATTATTATTATTATTATTATGCACATGCTCAAAATTAGTAGTGTGTATACAACTCATTGTGATTGGCATAACGGTGGTAAAATTGGAAACGTTTAATTATAAAAGGTTGTGTCAACCACTCTATGCCTGCACTCCTAGATCCCTTTGCTCTACAATACTCCCCAGAACCCTATCATTCAGTGTAGGTCCAGCCCATGTCAGACTTCCCAAAACCAACACCTAACATTTCTCTGTATTTAATTCCTTCAACCATTCCCCTGTTATATTGTGATATACAAAATTAGGAGAGGCTTTACATGGTGAAGAGTATTATGCAGCAATCCTGAAGAAGTGTCCCGACCCGAGACATCACTTATCCATGTTCTCCAGGGATTCTGTTTGAACCACTAAGTTTCTCCAGCATTTTGTGTCTTTCTTTGGTAAACCAGCATCTGCAGTTCCTTGTTTCTACATGTAGCAATCTCCCTCTTTTGATACATAAGACACCAATGACCTAGGTATTTGATGGAAGATGTAGAAGGGATTTAAGGAAAAATAAATTCTCTGGCTGAAAGACAAGTTCAGGGAAACACACAATCACATTGGGAAGGCACTGAGAAGAGTGATTGAGAGGCAGTAACATACCATGCTGCAGACCAAGAGTTGGAAAGTGGGAAGACACTGCATAGCTCAATTTGGCCACCCTGACCAAAGTGTGTACGAAGATGCTGGGTTCATACCAAAGATAGACACATAGTTATAGAGCAACTCAGCAGGCCAGGCAACATCTCTGTTGAAAAGGAACGGGTGACGTTTCAGGTTAGAAACATAGAAACATAGCAAATAGGTGCAGGAGGGGGCCATTTGGCCCTTCGAGCCTGCACCTATCCACAATCAGTAACCCGTGCCGGCCATCTCCCCATATCCCTTGATTCCACTAGCCCCTTGAGCTCTAATCCTCTTTCAAATTAATCCAGTGAATTGGCCTCCACTGCCTTCTGTGGCAGAGAATTCCACAAATTTACAACTCTCTGGGTGAAAAGGTTTTTTCTCGTCTCAGTTTTAAATGGCCTCCCCATTATTCTTAGACTGTGGCCTGTGGTTCTGGACTCCCCCAACATTGGGAACATTTTTCCTTGTCCATCTAGCGTGTCCAGTCCTATTATAATTTTATACGTTTCTATAAGATCTCCTCTCATCCTTCTAAATTTCAGTGAATACAAGTCCAGTCTTTCCAATCTTTCCTCATATGACTGTCCGGCCATCCCGGGGATTAACCTCGTAAACCTATGCTGCACTGCCTCAATAGCAAGGATGTCCTTCCTCAAATTAGGAGACCAAAGCTGCACACAATACTCCAGATGTGGTCTCACCAGGGCTGTACAACTGCACAAGGATCTCTTTACTCCTATACTCAAATCATCTTGCTATGAAGGCCAACATGCCATTAGCTTTCTTCACTGCCTTTTAGTGACTGGTGTACAAGGACACCCAGGTCTCGTTACACTTCCCTTTTTCCTAATCTGACACCATTGAGATCATAATCTGCCTCCTTGTTCTTGCCGCCAAATTGGATAACCTCACATTTATCTACATTATACTGCACCTGCCATGCATCTGCCCACTCACTCAACCTGTCCTAGGCACCCTGCAACCTCCTAGCATCCTCTTCGCAGTTCACACTGCTACCCAGCTTTGTGTCATCTGCAAATTTGCTAGTGTTACTTTTAATCCCAGCATCTAAATATTCATTATATATGGTAAACAGTTGTGGCCCCAGCACCGAGCCTTGCGGCACTTCACTCGCTACTGCCTGCCATTCTGACAGGGACCCATTTTTCTTACTCTGTTTCCCATCTGCCAACCAATTTTCTATCCATGTCAGTACCCTACCCCCAATACCATGTGCTCTAATTTTGCCCATTAATCTCCTGTGTGGGACCTTATCAAAGGCTTTCGGAAAGTCCAGATACACTACATCCACTGCCTCTCCTTCATCCATTTTACTTGTCACACCCTCAAAAAATTCCAGAAGATTAGTCATGCAGTATTTCCCCTTCATAAATCCATGCTGACTTGGACCAATCCTTTAACTGCTATCCAAATGCGCCGTTATTACTTATTTAATAATTGACTCCAGCATCTTCCCCACCACCGATGTCAGGCTAACTGGTCTATAATTCCCCGTTTTCTCTCTCACTCCTTTCTTAAAAAGTGGGATAACATTAGCTACCCGCCAATCCACAGGAACTGATCTTGAATCTATAGAACATTGGAAAATGATCATCAATGCATCCACGATTCCTAGAGTCGCCTACTTGAATACCCTGGAATGCAGACCATCAGGCCCCAGGGGATTTATCAGCCTTCAGTCCCATCAGTCTACCCAATACAATTTCTAGCCTAATGCAAATTTCTTTCAGTTCTTCTGTCTCCCTAGATCCTCTGTCCTCTAGTACATCTGGGAGATTGTTTGTGTCTTCCTTAGTGAAGGCAGAACCAAAGTACCTGTTCAACTCTTCTGCCATTTCCTTGTTCCCCATAATAATTGAACCTGTTTCTGCCTTCAAGGGACCCACATTTGTCTTTACCAAGTTTTTCTCTTAACATACCTAAAGAAGCTTTTACTATCCTTCTTTATATTCTTGGCCAGTTTACCCTCGTACTTCATCTTTTCAGCCCGTATTGCCCTTTTTGTTACCTTCTGTTGTCCTTTGAAAGTTTCCCAATCCTCTGGCTTCCCGCTACTCTTTGCTGTGTTATACACCTTTTCTTTTAGTTTTATTCCATCTCTAACTTCCTTTGTCAGAGACGGTTGCCTCTTACTCCCCTTAGAATCTTTCTTCCACTTTGGAATGAAATGATCCTGCATCTTCTGGATTATGCCCAGAAATTCTGCCATTGCTGTTCCACCGTCATTCCTGCCAGGATCCTTTTCCAGTCGATCTTGGCCAGCACCCCTCTCATGCCTTCATAGTCCCCTTTGTTCAACTGCAACACTGACACTTCTGATTTAACCTTCTCCCTCTCAAATTGGAACCATTCCTACAACATGGCTGCCCGGCAATCGTTGAGGTGGGGGCGGAGGGACAGACCATTCTGTATCGGAAAGGGGGATGGTCAAAACACATCAAGGGTGGGATTTGGGGTCAGAGCGGGCAAGGGGAGTGGACAGAGGTTTAGGCGAGGTAGCATGTGGGGGAGTGGTGGTGTGAGCAGTAGTGTATGGTTTTGTCTCGTTCCAAAGTGGATCTGATGAAATAAAATGATCCACCTCTTTATATTCACACAGGAGGACGCAGATGTTGAGTGGAAATTTGCTCGCGCTAAACTCTGGCTTTCTTACTTTGATGAAGGAAGAACTCTGCCCGCTCCATTTAACCTTGTGCCAAGCCCAAAGTCAGTTTACTACTTTATGTTAAAAATTAAAATCTGCCTTATTCATTTGTGCAAAACCAATGTGCAAAAATCAGAAGCCGACCTTGAAATGGGTATGCTGAATTCCAAGGTAAATTACACAATTATGCATTTGCTATATGGAACCATGATCACAAATTCAAAATAGTTTTAACATATTTTAATTCTAACTACTCGCGGTGTTAATAATTTAAAGTCCTTTATTGATCCTTTTCATACCATGAAACAAACCTCACACGTTTTCACATCCGCCTAGTTTTTTGAAGACAGACACAAAATGCTGGAGTAACTCAGCAGGACAGACAGCATCTCTGGAGAAAAGGAATAGGTGACGTTTCGGGTCGGGGCCTTCAGACTGAGAGTCAGGGGAAAGGGAAATCGGAGATATAGATGGTGATAGAGAGAGATATAGAACAAATCAGCTGTCAGGGTTTAGGGGGAGAAGGCAGGGGAATGGGGTTAGGAAGGGTTAGGTCAGCCATGATTGAATGGTGGAGTAGGCTTGATGGGCCGAATGGCCTCATTCTGCTTCTATCTCTTATGACCCAAATGAATAATGGTAGTTCCGAGTGGTGGCGCCATCGAGTGTGGCAGCCTCGCCAACAGCTGTTCGTCCTTTCATCCTTTTAAAAAATTTTAGTTTGTCAAAAGTTTTTGTTTTGGTGTTCTTTTAGTCTTTTTATGTGGGGGGGGGTGGGGAAACTGTTTTTCTCAGTCACTACCTGGTCGAGGGTGCGTTTTTCCTCTGAGCCGCATCTTCGCCCCCTCCTCGCGGCTGACCATTTAGACTGGCGAGGCCTTTCCCGCCGGTGACCGGCCAGAGCTTCAGCTTCGACGGCGGCGCAGCACTGAGGTACCATCGCGGAGCGGGCGATGCCTTACTAGAGTCGCCGTGTTGGAGCTCCGGAGTGCTCCAGCACCGTGGAGCTGCGGTTTGCGGAGCTTCCAGCCACGGGCGGCGCTGACTATAAACACCGCGGAGGCCTGGGGTCTTTCGCCCAGGTCGCCAGTGTTGGAGCTCCGTCCAGCTCGGCCTGTGGTCTCCGGTAGGAAGCGGCCGATTCGGAACTCCAAGCCGTTGAGAGTGTTCTTCCAACGCCGGAGTTCCATCATTCCGGCGAGAGGGCCTGAAACATCGGGCCGCCGTTTGCGGCGACTGCATAGGCCTCAATAGGCTCCGACCACGGGTGAATATAGAGGAAGTGGACTGAAGTTTGTTTCCTTCCCTCACAATTGGAAACGGTGATTCCGCCGTGGGGGATGTTTTTTATGTTTAATGTTAAATTCTAAAGTGTTGTGTTTATCTTATTTGTGTGCTCCATGGTAATTCAAATTTCACTGCACCAATTGGTGTATGTGACAATAAATGTCCTTTGTCCTAAAAGATATGCCAAAAAGTAACATTAATTTTTTGAAGAGCCATGTTGGTTTTGTAATCAGGGTGTCTTATTACAAGATCAATCTACATTTGATTTTATTCCAGCCAGGTCAACATTATCAATCGAACCCTGGACGTGGTCTGAAAAAGCCAATTAGCAATCCAACAAGATATCAGGTTAGTTAACTGAGTAAATTGCATTGTAGTCTCAAAGTCATAATCATACGATGTGGAAACAGGCTCTTTGGCCCAACTTGCCCACACCCACCAGCATGTCCCATCTACACTAGTCCCACCTGCCTGCGTTTGACCCAAATCCCTCCAAACCTGTCCTGTCCAGGTATCTGTCTAATTGTTTCTTAAACATTGCAGTCCCTGCCACCACTACCTCCTCTGGCAGCTCGTTCCATAGACCCACCGACTCCGTCAGTTATGTTCAGTTGCTTGTACATACCTCAAGAGGGAGACGTTTGGTTGGCTTTCATATAATTCAATGTGCAAGATGTAGTGATTGCAAAATATAAAAATCAATCATATTGAATTAATTAAACACAACCAATGCATGGTCATTGACATTTCAAACAAAAAAAAAGAATAATTAAATACAATGATCTTGCATGAATATTTCTATAATCAGTTTACCCTGGTATTTTACAAGAAGCTTGCATTTATTTAATCCATATTATATTAACACATTGCCCCAAAAGGGTTTCATAAACACGATTACTTTTGAGTAATTGTTTGCAGAGACAAAATCCTACGGCAAAATAAGATTCTACAAATTGTACTCAGTTGAATGACGGATTAATTAATTTTGTTATGATCTTGAGGAATATTGGCTAAGGTAAAGGGAAAGAAAAGTTCTCACTGTAGGATCTTTACCATCCCGCTGAGGTTGGTTAAGTGTTTCATTAAAAGTACAGCAGTCCTGACAAGAGGGCACACTTTCAGTATGGCGCTAAAATGTCTGGGTGGCGCCCATAATGGCCGCCTTGCCAGCAGTCTGTCTCATCCCTTCTCTGTTTTTATTATTTTAGGTATGTCTTGAATGTTTGTTTTAATGTCTCTTGGTATGTTTCATGTGGGGGATGCGGGGGCGGGATCGGGGGAAACTTTTTCCAGTCACTTTCCTCGACGGAGATGCGATTTTTCTATGTGTCGCATCTCCATCCACACTGTGGCCTACAACGTGGAGTGGTGTGGCCTTTCCTGGAGACCGGCCCGGAACGTCAAGCCGCAGGCGCGGACTTACCATTGCAGAGCGTGGGATCCTTTGCTGACGATCGCCAGTGTAGGAGCTATGACGGCGGGGCCCGTGGACTTTTAACATCGTGAAGCAACGGTCTCCGGTAACAAACATCCCACTCGGGAACTCCGAGTGTTCCGATCCCTCCCGACGTCGGAGTTTCGATCATCCCGACGAGAGGGCTTGAACAGCGGACCGGCAAGTGTGGAGGGTTCAGCCCCCACCACGGGCGAACAAAAGAGGAAGATGACTGAACTTTATTGCCTTCCGTCACAGTGAGGATTGTGGATTCCGCTGTGGTGGATGTTTATGTAAAATTTTATTTTATGTGGCTGTGTGCTGTTTTTCTCACTTACTATGGCTGTATGGTAACTCATATTTCACTGTACCTTAATTGGAACATGTGACAATTAAATTGAATCTTAAATTGAATCTTGAATCTAATATTGTATGATTAAGCGTGGCAGTGAAGCATGAATTCGCCACTTTGACTCACAAAAGACGAGAGTGCTTTCATCTGCATCTTACAATGACATTATTTGATTACTGCACTGACATAGGCTCTGCAGTTATGTGAGGATACCACCAATGTCTCCTCTATGCCTAGCCAGTGACTCCCAACAAAATTCAGGACATTGAGGTCAGCTTAAAAAGACGAGCATTCTCAATTTTGTTGATTCGGCAGGTCGCCAAATGCTTGAAAAATAAATATTGTAGGAAGTATTCTCCAGGGCATTCTCCTATCATAATATAGGATAGAGAAGTCTCTCCTTGGTCTGCCACAGAATCAATGATAATAAAATGAAAATATTTAATGTGACCAAATACACCCATGGAAATAATTATCTTCAGGTCTGTTTCTCCCCCAAAATGCGATGTGATCTTTTCACTAAATTGCTTATTACAGTTGGAAAATACTTGATTCGGAAGATTGTTACTCATTGTGGCAGGGGGTATCGTGGGTGGGAAATGGGAGAGATTTTTTTCCCATTTTCGCTGCTTACTTAAACAGTAAAAAAGCACCCTCATATCTGCTCCAACAGGTCAGTTTCTCCAGAAACTTCAATTTTCTTTGCCCAAATTCAAAAGATACTTCCCATTACATTATTATTTTACAAAAATAAATATTTAATATATATTTTTAATCATTAATATACGTTTTCCAACTGTGTTTTAATAGTAATCTGAGGGGTAACTTTTTCCACACAAAGGCGGTGGGTGTATGGAACAAGCTGCCAGAGCAGGTAGTTGACGCTGGGACTATCCCAACGTTTAAGAAACAGTTAGACAGGTACATGGATAGGACAGGTTTGGAGGGATATGGACCAAATGCGGGCAGGTGGGACTAGTGTAGCTGGAACATGTTGGCCAGTGTGGGCAAGTTGGGCCGAAGAGCCCGTTTCCACACTATATCACTCTATGACTATGTGTGTATTTTTTAAATTGATTTAAGTTACCAGGATAGACATTAAGTGTTGGAGTAACTCATGGGTTAGGCAGCATCTCTGGAGAAAAAGGATGGGTAACATTTTGGATGTGTGGGTGCATAGACGGTGAAGTTACCAGGACTCTTTGGTTAATCAACTGTGTTTGGCAGGAACGTTGTACAGATGGTCTGAAATTATTTTCATATTCTCAGTTTGGCTGGAATCAAACCTGGGCCTTAAAGACAAAAACTCATTCTGAGTTACTGTATCAGACAGAGTTCAAAAATGGTGCTTTGAACTTTATTTTATGAAGGGCCTTGTTGGTGAATGATATGATATTTGCAGAGAGGATCTTGTCTAGGGTTTGGAATAAGTTGTCTTGTCTAAGATTCTCTGAGAGTGATAAAGCAAGCAAATAACCCAGCTTTAAATTGTCAACAAGGAATGTAGATTAGCATTACAGGAGTATACATCAAGAATAACATATCTTTGTGTTCAAAATGTCATAAACTTTCATTGATCTATGGACCCCTTTCCATGTGATGTGGGACATAAAACTGTACAGCATAAGAAATTAACTACATTTTGTTTTAATGCTTTTCAGAGAATTATGAAGCGGTTAATAAAGCGATATGTGCTGAAAGCACAGGTTGATAGAGAAAATGATGAAGTTAATGAAGGCAAGTATGCCATGGTGGTTAGTGTATTGGACTAGTAGTCAGATGTCATGACTGCTGATGTAAAGATGTTATAGCCACTTAGGGAATTGGTTCACAGCAGTCTTTACCCAATCTGATGCAAATCCAGACCCAGAGAGTAATACGTGGTTGCCTCTGCACCCAGTTCAATCAACTCTGCCATTGAAGCTCACATCCACAAATTAATTTTAATTTAAAAATGAATCATGCATCATAGTAAGTGCAGAACGTGCTTCCGGGGTAGCTGTTCAGGCAGGCAGGATAGTGGCATTTAAGTGACTCGTGGATAGGCATATGAATATACAGGGAAAGTAGGATATGGATTATGTAGGTAGATAAGACATGGTCTTGGCATCATGGCAGCACAGATCATTGTGGGCTGAAAGGCCTGTTCTCCTGCTGTACCTTCTATAAGGCAGGTTAGCACAACTAAAGCTCAAAATTTGATGACAGTAATGATGATGGAAGAAGTTTCAATTAGGACATTTGAAAGAGTATTGGCCACACACTAGAGCACATATAATATGCAGGGCCACAGCATGAGCGGAACTAACTGGATTACTCCATAACGAGCTGACATGATGGGCTGAATATAGACACAAAAATAACTCAGCGGGACAGGCAGCATCTCTGGGGAGAAGGGTCTCGACCCGAAACGTTGCACATTCCTTCTCTCCAGAGATGCTGCCTGTCCTGCTGAGTTACTCCAGCTTTTTGCATCTATCTTCGGTTTAAACCAGCATCTGCAGTTCATTCCTACACATGATGGGCTGCATGGTTTCCTTTTGCGACTCTAGGCTTAACGGGAGTTATAAATGGGCACCTGAATGTTTGGACTTGGACAATTGGCGAGCTTCAATTCTGTTCAAATAGCTACCCCCTGAAGAAAGCAATTGCAAAAATATAACAATTTACTATTTTGGTGAACGTCAAGCTCTATAGGATAATTATTTGTCTCTTGAGTGCAACTGTTACTGCCACTTGCACATCCTTCTTGGAATAAATGGAGCCCAAATGCTCAAATTCATACTTCATATATCTACTCTAAGTTTCCTTTTAAGATTATGCAAGTAAAAAAGAGCACGGTAAATAGAGATGTGCAGGGCAACCATCATGGTTCAGCTACCAGATGGAGATGCTGGGGTTGTTGGAGCAAAGGTGATTTGAGGACAAATATAATAATGTGTACATGGTAGAGATAAAATAGCTGTTGTATTTAACAAATTTTACATGGACAGGGAGATGCCAGTTTAGGATTTTTGGTCAGGATCTGAAGGAGAATATGACAGAGAATGGTCTTTTTAATACATAAAGAGGTCATGATCTTGCTCCACATAGGAGTGATAGAAACGACTTGGACAGTCACACAGGAAAAAACAAAACAGGACTACAGGGTTACAGCCAGACATTGAGACTAAATGGATTGCACATCAAACGATTGACATGGACAGTGGGATAAATGACCTATTTTTGTGCCATAATGAAACATAGGGCTTTCCAGCCTTTGAAAATTGAACAGAACAAGAAGAGGCCCTTAGGTTCATGATATCTGTGCGAATCATAATGCCAAATTAACCTAACCCTATCTGTCTACAAATGATTCATTTCTCTCTATTCCTTCCTTGCCTATTCGTGTACTGTACCTGTCTAAATGCCTATTAAATGTCAATATTTTGTCTGCTTTCACACGGCAGTACATTTAAACAATACTAGAATGGTACAAGACAGAAACAAGTCCTTCGGCTCACAATGACCATGTGGAACATGAAGCCAAATTACAGTCATCTCTTTTGCCTCCATATCCCTGCATATCCAAGTGCCTAACTAAATAACTCCCTTAAACAGCACTATTGTATCTACCTCCACTACACTGGGAGCGTGTTCCAGACCCCTCTGTGTAAGAAATTGCCTCGCAAATCTCCTTTAAACGTTGATCCTCTCAATTTAAAGCTATGCCCTCTAATCTTGGACTTTCCACCCGGGGAAAAAGGATCCAAGTATTGACACTCTCTATGCCTCTCATAGTGTTACATCATTCTATCAGTTCTCCCCTCAACCCCTGATGTTCCAGAGACAACAATCCAAGTTTGTCCAATCTCTACCCTTAGTTAATATACCGTCTAATGCAGACAGCATTGTGGTAAACGTCTTCTGCACCCTCTCCAAAGCAATTCTGTTTATTGTTGTTTACTTGAGATGAACAACAAGTGGTGAACCTTCTCTACTGATGTAGAAAATAATGATTAATGTACTGTATTTCATCATGTTTCCAAGCCGATGGACCTCATACATTTTGATATACCTGCATTTTCAGAAACAGCATCCTAATGTTCTGTTTGTATTTCAGGAGAACTTAAGGAGATCAAACAGGACATTTCTAGTCTTCGCTACGAACTCCTGGAGGAAAAGTCGCAAGCAACAGGAGAGTTAGCACAGCTCATTCAGCAACTAGGTGACAAATTTGGCAAAAACATGAAAAAATAATTGAAATTAATGGAACGTCAATTGCAGTGCACTTTGAAAGGAATGGGATCTTTGGTCAAAAGGAATTGTCGGAGGCCAGGCCACGAAGTGGGTCAATTTGTACATTGGTATTTTTGAAACCAGTTTGTTTAGCTGTGCCCAATTAGATCGCCTTCTTACGAGAGGGAAAGAATGAAAATAGGTTGAACTTCAAGAGGGAAGAATGAGATGGTATCAGCACTAAGGAAGTGGAGAGTGTATTGGTGGCATCACCAGCTGAATTGTGCACCCAGTAGCAATGAGTAATCATGTACACCAGGTAGATACCTGCTCCATAACCGCTGACTGTCTCCTGCTCCGAAATGTATCCATTCCAGAAAAACATGGGGCTTGTGGCAGCGGGTCGCAGTAATAGGTCACAACATTTTATTTTAAATCACAAAAAGAGCGTGCCCCTAATATATAGAGAGACAAGGAACTGCAGATGCTGGTTTACACAAAAGGACACAAAGTGCTGGAGTAACTAATTGCTCCGAATATACTAAGGTTTACTGGAAACTGGTAGAAAATCAATTACTTTTCTTGCTATTTAAGACTATCAATCCTGATTTAGATCCCACTGTGAACACATCAAAAATACCAATAAATATGAAAACTCTCAAATTAAAAACATCCACCCATTTTTTAAACCACTTTTGAGGATTGTGGTATGGAAAAAAGTTATGAAGACTTCCAACTAACTTTCATCAACAAAGTAAATACCAGAACACAAGCTACGGAATCATTTTTTTTGTCTTACATCTTTGCATTTTATTATTTGTTACTTTGTTCAGTTTTGGATTAAGAAAAAGGATAACTGACACTCCCCCTTTGTAGTTTGTTTAGGGTTTTCATAATTATTTGGGTCATACTATTAACTTGGATTTGAGGTCTCAGTTTCTTTTAATTCTGCTTAAGCTGTTTAACTCTTAATTTATACGTTCTTTAAGGACATCACTCCTCAGAAAGCAAAATATAAATGGAACATTGTTATTTCTGAGTTTAGTTCATTGTCACGTTTACCGAGGTACAGTGTAAAGTTTTTGTTGCGTGCTAACCAGTCAGCGGAAAGACAATACCGGATTACAATCAAGCCATCCAGTGTTCAGATACATGATAAAGGGAATAACATAGATAATGTTTAGTGCAAGATAAAGCTAGTAAAGTCCGATCAAAGATAGTCCGAGGGTCTCCAATGCGGTAGGTAGTAACATGCAGGAGCAAGTCTGCTTTTCTTTACATTTAGAGTCATAAGAGATATAGCAGAGATACAGCCTTTCAGACCAGAGTCCGCAGCAACTAGCGACCACACTTTTGCACTGATCCTACATTAATCCCATTCTGCCTACATTCTATCAGTTCCTTCCACATTCCCCCACTCGCCAAAACTCTTGGTGGCCAATTAACCCACTAAACCCCCCCGGCTCTTTTGGATGTGGGTGGAAAGTGGAGCACCTTGAGAAAATCCATGCAGCAAACACCTTAGGGACAGCCACCGAGGTCAGGATTGAACCTGGGCCTCCGGCGCTGTGAGGCAGCTGCTCCATTAGCTGTAACACTGTGCCAACCTTCGCAGCTGTGGCCACAAATACAAAAGTTGTCCGTAGCTAGCACAGATTAAAACATTGTTTGAGTATATCAATATTTAACTGTTAATGTTGAAAGTCTCTTGTATATTGTATTGTTTTTAAACCAAATAAAAGTAGCCTTTGGAGTGATTGTTTATGTCATTGAACACTTTATGCAGAGCATGTGAAAACCCAGAAATCCTGTAAAAAAATCAATTTAAACTTACAATATTTAAATCATTTTACGTTACGAGAAACCGACATCTCCATAAACACTTTCCCAATATTAACCATAATAATAACCATATAACAATTACAGCACGGAAACAGGCCCTCTCGGCCCTTCCAAACAGTGCCGACCATTTGTTTTCCCCTAGTCCCATCTACCTGCACTCAGACCATAACCCCTCCATTCCCTTCACGTCCATATACCTATCCACTTTACTCTTAAATGTTAAAATCGATCCTGCCTCCACCACTTCTGCTGGAAGCTGATTCCACACAGCCACCACCCTCTGAGTAAAGAAGTTCCCCCTCACGTTACCCCGAAACCTCTGTCCCTTAATTCTCATGTCATGCCCTCTTGTTTGAATCTTCCCTACCCTCAATGGGAAAAACGTATCCACGTCAACACTGTCTATCCCTTTCATCATTTTAAAGACCTCAATCAAGTCCCCCCTTAACCTTCTGCGCTCCAAAGAATAAAGACCTAACTTGTTCAACCTTTCTCTGTAACATAGTTGCTGGAACCCTGGCAACATTCTAGTAAATCTCCTCTGTACTCTCTCTATTTTGTTGACATCCTTCCTATAACTAGGCGACCAAAATTGTACACCATACTCCAGAATTGGTCTTACCAATGCCTTGTACAATTTTAACATTACTTCCCTACTCCTATATTCAATGCTCTGATTTATAAAGGCCAGCACACCAAAGGCTTTCTTTACCACCCTATGTACATGCGATTCCACCTTCAGGGAACTATGCACAGTTATTCCTAGATCCCTCTGTTCCACAGCATTCCTCAATTCACTACCATTTACCATGTACTTCCTATTTTGATTTGTCCTGCCAAGATGTAGCACTTCACACTTAACAACATTAAACTCCATCTGCCATCTTTCAGCCCACTTTTCCAAATGGCCCAAATCTCTCTGTAGACTTTGAAAATCTTCATTATCCACAACACCACCTATCTTAGTATCATCTGCATACTTACTTATCCAATTTTCCACCCATCATCCAGATCATTGATGTACATGACAAACAACAGTGGACCCAACACAGATCCCTGAGGCACCCCACTGGTCACCGGCTTCCAACCTGACAAACAGCCATCCACCATTACTCTCTGACATCTCCCATTCAGCCACTGTTGAATCCATCTTGCTACTCCGCCATTAACACCCAAAGATTGAACCTTCTTAACCAACCTTCCATGGGGAACCTTGTCAAAGGCCTTACTGAAATCCATATAGACAACATCCACTGCTTTACCCTCATCAATTTTCCCTAGTTACCGCTTCAAAAATTCAAGAAGGTTTGTCAAACATGACCTTCCAGGCACAAATCCATGTTGACTGTTCCTGATCAGACCCTGTTTATCCAGATGCTTATATATATTATCTCTAAGTATCCTTTCCATTAATTTGCCCACCACTGACGTCAAACTAATAGGTCTATAATTGCTAGGTTTATTCTTTGAACCCTTTTTAAACAATGGAACAACATGTGCAGTACGCCAATACTCCGGCACTAGCCCCGTTTCTAATGACATTTGAAAATATTTCTGTCATAGCTCCTGCTATTTCTACACTAACTTCCCTGAATGTCCTAGGGAATATCCTGTCAGGACCTGGAGACTTATCCACTTTTATATTTTTTCAAAAGTGTCAGTACTTCCTCCTCTTTGAATCTCATAGTTTCCATAGCTACTCTACTTTTTCCCCTTAACTCACAGAGTTCAATATCCTTCTCCTTGCTGAATACCGAAGAAAATAAATTGTTCAATATCTCCCCCATCTCTTTTGGCTCTGCAGATAGTTGTCCATTCTGGTTCTCTAATGGTCCAATTTTTATCCCTCGTTATCCTTTTGCTATTAATATAGCTGTAGAAACCCTTTGGGTTTACTTTCACCTTTCTTGCCAAAGCAACCTCATATCTTCTTTTAGCATTCCTAATTTCTTTCTTAAGATTATTTTTACATTCTTTATACTCCTCTAGCACCTCCTTTACTCCATGCCTCCTATAATTATTGTAGATATCTCTCTTTTTTCGAAACAAGTGTCCAATTTCCCTTGAAAACCATGGCTCTTTCCAATTTTTACTATTTCCTTTCAACCTAACAGGGACATAAAGATTCTGTACTCTTACAATTTCCCCTTTAAATGTCCTCCATTTTCTCTTCTACATCCTTCCCATGAAACAAAGTGTCCCAATTCACTCCCTTAAAATCCTTACGCATTCCCTCAAAGTTAGCCTTTCTCCAATCAAAAATCTCCACCCTAGGTCCAGTTCTGACTCTCTCCATAATTATATTGAAACTAATGGTATTGTGATCACTAGTCCCGAAGTGCTCACCAACGCATACCTCCGTCACCAGACCTGCCTCATTTCCTAACAGGAGGTCCAGCACTGCCCCTTCTCTGGTCGATACCTCTATGTACTGCTGCAAAAAACTATCCTGCACACATTTTACAAACTCCAAACCATCCAGCCCATTTACAGAATGTGTTTCCCAGTCTACTTTTGGAAAATTGAAATTTCCCACAATCACTACCTTGTGCTTACTACTAATATCTGCTATCTCCTTACATATTTGCTCTTCCAATTCTCGCTCCCCATTTGACGGTCTATAATACACCCCTAAAAGTGTTGCTACACCGTTCCCACTTCTCAGTTTCCACCCAAATAGCCTCCCTAGACGAGCCCTCTAATCTATCCTGCCAAAGCACTGCTGTAATATCTTCTTTGACAAGCAATGCAACACCTCCCTCCAATTCTATCACACCTGAAGCAACAAAATCCTGGAATATTTAGTTTCCAATCACAGCCCTCCTGCAACCATGTTTCACTGATTGCCACAACATCATATTTCCAGGTGTCAATCCAGGCTCTAAGTTCATCCACCTTACTTACAATGCTCCTAGCATTAAAATATACACATTTTAGAAACCCACCATCCCTTATTCTCTGTCTATTATCTTTTTCATCTTTCTCGCCTACATTTTGGATCCGAGTGCTTCCCTTCTCTGCCTCTTGCCCCACACCCTGACCCCTAGCCCCCTCTACCCGAGTCCCTCCCCAATAGCCTTTGCAAATCTCCCTGCCAGTATATTGGTCCCCCTCGGGTTCAAGTGCAACCCGTCCTTTGTGTACAGATCATGCCTTCCCCAAAAGAGGTCCCAGTGATCAAGAAACTTGAATCCCTGCCCACTGCACCAGTTTCCTCAGCCACGCATTTATCCTCCACCTCATTTCATTCCTACTCTCACTGTCACGCGGCACAGGCAGTAATCCTGAAATTGTTACCCTTTTGGTCCTTCTCCTTAACTTTCCCCCCCAACTCCCTAAATTCTCCCTTCAGGACCTCGTCACTTTTTCTGCCTATGTCATTGGTACCTATGTGTACCACAACATCAGGCTCCTCTCCCTCCCTTATCAGAATCTTTTGGACACGTTCTGACACATGCGAGACCCTGGCACCAGGGAGGCAAACTACCATCCGGGTCTCCCGACTGCGTCCACAGAATCGCCTATCCGACCCCCTAACTATATAGTCCCCTATTACAATTGCCCTCCTCTTTTTGCTACCCTTCTGAGCATCAGGGCCGGTCTCTGTGCCGGAGGGCCGGCCGCTGTTGCTGCCCCCAGCTAGGCTGTCCCCTCCAATCGTACTCAAACCCGAGTACCTATTTTCCAGGTGTACGGTCACAGGGGTACTCTCTAGCCCCTGCCTCTGCCTCTTGCCCTTCCTAACCGTGACCCACTTGTCTGCCTCCTGTGGTTTGGGAGTGACTACCTCCCTGTAGCTCCTCTCTATTACCTCCTCACTGTCCCTGACCAGACGGAGGTCATCGAGCTGCTGCTCCAGGTTCCTAACACAGTCCTTTAGGAGCCCCATCTCGACACACCTGGCGCAGATGTGGACATCTGGAGGGCTATCAGATTCCCTGACCTCCCACATCTGACATCCAGAACAGTACACTGCCCTGGCCTTCATACTCCCCCCTTACACAGGATACAATATCAACACAATACAAAGTACACAACAAACTGCTGGAATCTGACATATTACAAAGAGACAGCAGATGCTGGAATCTTAAGAATCTATTATAATATAAAACATCTTGGATGTTTACTTGCGGGGATGTTTGCTTGCTTGAACTTTTTCTTTGATTCACATCTACTTGAAAACCCGACGCGGTAACGGTGAAATTCTTACATATTCCGGTAGAGATTTACCTCATGATTTCAACAATCCCCTCATCTGAAAATTTGATTCATTATTTCCCGAGTTTTTTACTAAAATTGTTCACCAATCTGACATTTTTAAAATCAAACGTGCTGAAGTAAGCGGCAGATAGGGAAAGGGGGGGAGGGAGGGGGGGGGGGGGAAAGGGGGTGGTGGAGGGGGGGGTGGATGGAGAGGGGGGAGGATGGAGAGGGGGAGGAGATGGGGCCTCCCCCTGCCCCCCCCCCCTCCTCTCTGCACCCCCTTTCCTCTCTGCCCCCTCCTCCCTGCCCCCACCCCCTCTCTCTGCCACCTCTCTAGGGAGTGGTGAATATTGGGACAAATTGGTGAGTGGAGTATTGCACTCGGGAACCAGCCCTCCCCTGTGACACCGCGCTCTCCCACCCCTTAATTTCTACCCCCATCCCTCTCCCTCTCTACACCTCCCCCTCTCGCCGCGCCAGCGCAGTTTGGGGGTTATGCGTGAATTGGAGGGGGGGAAAAGGAGCAAATGAATAATATTAATATAATATCAAGGGGGGGTTAGTGTGTGTGTGTGTGGTGGGGATTAGTGTGTGTGTGTGTGTGTGGGGGGGGGTTAGTGTGTGTGGGGGGGGGTTAGTGTGTGTGTGTGGGGCGGGGGGGTTTAGTGTGTGTGTTGTGGGGGGGTTAGTGTGTGTGTGTGGAGGGGAGGTTAGTGTGTGTGTGGGGGGGTTTAGTGTGTGTGTATGGAGGGGGGGTTATTGTGTGTGTGGGGGGGTTAGTGTGTGTGTGGGGGGGTTAGTGTGTGTGGGGGGGGGTTAGTGTGTGTGTGGAGGGGGAGGTTAGTGTGTGTGTGTGGGGGGTTAGTATGTGTGTGGGGGGGGTTAGTGTGTGTGGGGGGGGTTAGTGTATGTGTGGAGGGGGAGGTTAGTGTGTGTGTGTGGGGGGTTAGTGTGTGTGGGGGGTTAGTGTGTGTGTGTGGGGGGGGTTAGTGTGTGTGTGTGGGGGGGGTTAGTGTGTGTGTGGGGGGTTAGTGTGTGTGTGTGGGGGGTTAGTGTGTGTGTGTGGGGGGTTAGTGTGTGTGTGGGGGGGGTTAGTGTGTGTATGGGGGGGTTAGTGTGTGTGTGTGTGTGGGGGGGGGGGTTTAGTGTGTGTGTGGGGGGGGTTAGTGTGTGTGTGGGGGGGGTTAGTGTGTGTGTGTGGGGGTTGTTAGGTGTGTGTGTTTGGGGGGGGTTAGTGTGTGTGGGGGGGGGTTAGTGTGTGTGTGTGGGGGGGTTAGTGTGTGTGGGGGGGGTTTAGTGTGTGTGTGGGGGGGTTAGTGTGTGTTAGTGGGGGGGGGTGTGTGGTGGGGGGGGGTTAGTGTGTGTGTGGGTGGGGGGGGAGTTAGTGTGTGTGGGGGGGGGGTTAGTGTGTGTGTGGGGGGGGGGTTAGTGTGTGTGTGTGGGGGGGGGGGGTTAGTGTGTGTGTGTGGGGGGGTTAGTGTGTGTGTGGGGGGGGGGGGGTTAGTGTGTGTGTGGGGGGGGTTAGTGTGTGGGGTAAGGGGGGGGTTAGTGTGTGTGGGGGGGGTTAGTGTGTGTGTGGGGGGGATGTGTGGGGGGGGGGTTAGTGTGTGTGCGTGTGGGGGGGGTTAGTGTGTGTGTGGGGGGGGTAGTGTGTGTGTGTGTGGGGGGGGGGGGTTAGTGTGTGTGGGGGGGGGGTTAGTGTGTGTGTGGGGGGGTTAGTGTGCGTGTGGGGGGGGGGGGTTAGTGTGTGTGTGGGGGGGGGTTAGTGTGTGTGTGGGGGGGGGGGGTTAGTGTGTTTGTGGGGGGGGGGTTAGTGTGTGTGGGGGGGGGGTTAGTGTGCGTGGGGGGTTAGTGTGTGTGTGGGGGGGGGTGTGTGTGTGGGGGGTGTGTTGGGTGGGGGGGGGGGGTTAGTGTGTGTGTGGGGGGGTTAGTGTGTGTGTGTGACGCCGAAGGCCTCCCCCCCCTAGCACCGGGTCTCGTAATATACAAAGTTCTGGAGGAACTCCGTGGTTCAGGCAGCATCTGGGGAGGCAATGGACAGGTAAAGGTTTGTATTTTCTCAACATTGCTATTTGACAATTCAGATCGACGTCTGATCCACAAGTAAACCAAATTACAAATGAGAGCAATTATATGCAATAATTCCCACATCACAGTGTTTGCACAGTCCAGAGGAGTTCAATAATGTTTCATTGTCACATGTGCAAAGCACCGTGAAATTATTTTTGAGTCAGCAGATCTGGCGCTATTTCCAAAGTCCGGTTTGCGAGCTCGGGCTGGTGGGGCAGCGCCTGGTCCAGGCGAGCCCTGGATTGTTCTGCGTCCCGACCTTCCTCTTCTTGCCCGGCCACCTTTGTGCCCCTGGGATGCCGACCTTGGGGGCGCTGGAAGTCAGACCCCGGCTCACTTTCCTCCCGGCCTTGCTCCTCGCTCCCTCCAGTGTTCCTCGATTACATGGGGTCAAGATGTAAGCTGCAAAATGCTTCGCAGTTGCAATCCTATCGGAGCTATTCCTGATCACGTAATATCAGATCAGATCACTCTTTAACACGCACATATGCTAATATTACATTTACTTTGGAAAGGCTGATGGCTTTTCTTCCAGTCTTACAAGTTTTCACCTGCAGCAAATAAGTAACAAGGTCTAAAAATCACATAACATCGACGACTGCTTTGGTGTCACCTCCTGCACCCACACACAACTGACTGACTTCATTCATTTCACCACCAACTTCCATCCGGCACTCAAATACACTTGGACCATTTCCGACACTTCCCTACCATTCCTTGACCTCACCATCTCTATTGCAGGTGATACACTCCTGACCGACATCCACTACAAACCTACTGACTCCCACAGCTACCTGGACTACTCATCCTCCCACCCTGCTTCCTGTAAGGACTCCATCCCCTATTCCCAATTCCTCCGTCTACTACGCCGCATCTGCTCCCAGGATGAGGTGTTCCACACCAGGTCATCACAAATGGCCTCATTCTTCAGAGAACGGGGATTCCCCCTCCCCCACTATTGATGAGGCTCGCACCAGGGTCTCCTCCATACCCCGCAACACTGCCCTCGCTCCCCCATTCCCCCACTCGCAAACAGGGCAGAGTCCCCCCTGGTCCTCACCTTTCACCCCACCAGCCGGCAAATACAACATAATAGTCCTCCGCCAGTTTCGCCACCTCCAACGTGACCCCTCCACCCGCCACATCTTCCCATCTCCCCCCCTGTCTGCCTTCCGCAAGACCCGCTCCCTCCGCAACTCCCTTGTCAATTCTTCCCTCCCCTCCCACTCTACCCCTTCCCCGGGCACTTTCCCTTGCAACCGCAAGAATGCAACACTTGTCCCTTCACCTCCCCCCTCCACTCCTTTCAGGGACCCAAGCAGTCCTTCCAGGTCCGACAGAGGTTCACCTGCACCTCCTCCAACCTCATCTACTGCATCCGTTGCTCCAGATGCCAGATGATCTATATCGGTGAGACCAAGCGGAGGCTTGGCGATCGCTTCGCCGAACACCTCCGCTCGGTCCGCAATAACCAACCCGACCTCCCGGTGGCTCAGCACTTCAACTCCCCCTCCCATTCCACATCCGACCTCTCGGTCCTGGGCCCTCCTCCACGGCCAGAGTGAGGCAACAACCGCAAGCTGGAGGAACAGCACCTCATATTCCGCTTGGGGAGTCTGCATCCTTTGGGCTTGAATATTGAATTTTTCTCAATTCTTTAACCTTGCTGTCTCCTCCCTTCCCACCTCTCCCTCAGCCCTCGGGCCCTGGCATTCCCTCTATCTCTATCTCCCTCCCCCACCCAAGTCGCACCAGCTTCTCATTTTCACTCCACAAACAGGCTTATCAATAAAGCTTACAATGGCTTGTTCCCTTTATCACCGTTACTTTTTTGCATATCTTTCACTCATTGTTCCTTATCTCTCCACATCACAGTCTATATCTCTCGTTCCCTGATCCCTGACCAGTCTGAAGAAGGGTCTCGACCCGAAACGTCGCCTATCTCCTTCGCTCCTTAGATGCTGCTGCACCCGCTGAGTTTCTCCAGCTTTTTGTGTACCCTCGATTCTCCAGCATCTGCAGTTCCTTCTTTAACACTTTGTCTACTCCACTGCGACATCTCCTCAAGGTATGCCTACTTTGAAGAAAGTTCTCCTCCTCCTTACGGAGACAGTTTCACAACCTCCTCTCTAACTGCTCCCCCTCTGTGATACCCCCTCGCTCCAACTCTACGACCACATCCTCACCCAGACTCGATACCACAGCCACAGCTGCTTCCTCGGGGCTTGTCTGCGCCTCCAATCTCATACCCCGTGGATTGTCCAGCACCAATCCCCCAATTCCCCTGCGTCCCAGTTCGGACCCCAGCCAGACTATCGGTACCGACGGGCCCATCTGCCGCCACACTGTACAATTCTCCAACCGGGCACTAAGATCCACCCTGGTTGCTATGCGCCGACACCAGCAGGACCTCGCATTGACTCTCCCCGAAACTTCGGGCCTCACTCACCCAGACCTGCAACGGACCCCAACCTACACTACATCCTCCGGAAGATCCACCGCTTCAAATCAACAATTCCTGTCCCACCTTACCGCCACAAGACCTGAAATTAGCCCCCTCCAGGCCGTTCCAGCCACCGACAATCCCCAACTCGACCGCCCGCAGGCCCCGGGCCCCAACTCTGGCCCGAGCCGCCGGCCTGAGTCCCCCGACGCCATCTTGGCCACGAGGATCCAGGCAGATCATCTCACTCACCAGACGCCGCCTTCACCGACCCCACGCCGATGCTGCCGCCGACCTCCACCTGCCTACTGATGATGCCCAGCCCGCTGCCTGCCTGGTAACTCGGTTATCTCCCCCTCCCCCAATTCCACCGCCATCACCAGCGCAACGCGACTGCCGAACCTCGCCGTCCCCGGGACCACCTAACTCCATGGCCGCACCGGTCCCATCCAGCATCGCCGGTGCACTGGGCCCCCACCGAAGACCACAGCCGGACCCCCCCCCCAGCCTCACCTTGCATCGCCACCGGGACCGGGGCTACCCGAACACGGCCGCCGCACCGCACCCCACTCATCTCGCCGCCTCACCGGTCGGGACCGACCACCCCCGTGCCCACCGGGACCTCCAACGCATCGCCCGCCGACCCCGTATCTACTGCCCGTGGACTCCTACCTTCGGGCCCCGCCGACCCACGACACTCCACCGCCCTCCAGCAGCCCCAGCCGTCGCCTCACTGCACACTGGACTCTGCAGTGGGCCTGAAGCCTCCACATTGCTAACTCCTCCTCTCTACCGCTCTAACTACTTCTTACTCCTCTACTCCTAATCTTACCTACTCTCTCCCTCTTCTATTACTACGGGTGTAACTACCTCCTCTCTCATGTCTTTAACTCTCTACTCTATAACTCTCTACTCTTCTACTTCTCTCCTAACTACTCTTCTACTAACTAACTACACCTCTCTCTTAACTCTCCATTAACACTCTCCTCTATCTAACTCCATCACTCAAACTTCTCTCACTTGAATTTACCCAAAACCGCACTGGGTCCTAGTGCCCGTGTCCCCAGCCCCAGTAACCTTAGTGGCTATTCCATTAGGTCTTCCTCATCCCCCCCCTACCATGTAACCCTGCTCTTCCCCACCCACACCAACAGCCCCCATACCCCCCACCCCCCTGACCACCCTCCACCCCCCCACCACACAACGCTTCGTCCTCAGTCCACTCACCTGCCTTCCTCCGGCCACAACCCCCATCCTTGCCGCGTGTTCACCACACCCCCGGACCTCCCCCTCTCCGACATCGAACGGTCTGTCCTCAGCAGAGGTCTCACCTTTGTCCCCCTCCGTCCCCACCTCAATGAGTTCCGCGCCCACCACGACTTGGAGCTCTTCTATACCGTCGCCTCCGCCTCACAGCGTTCTTCCACGGGAAGAAGTCCTCGCCCCCCACTGATGATATTCCCTTTCCTGTCTCCCACGTACCGCCATCCACTTGGAAACCCCCCTCGTAGTCTTCCGGCTGTAGAACTAATTTATCCAGAACTGCCGTCGGGACATCAACCGCCTCGACTTCTCCACCCCCCTGTCTCACTCCAATCTCTCCAGCCCTGAACGTGCTGCCATCGACTCACTCCGTAACAACCAGACTGGGTTATCAAACCCGCCGACAAGGGAGATGCCGTGGTAGTCCGGCGCGTCGATCTCTACAAAGCGAGGCCGCGCGCCAACTCTCGACACCTCCTCCTACTTATTCCCCTGGACCATGACCCCACTGACGAACACCCAGGCCGCCATCTCGAGCACCATAACTGACTTCATCAGCTCCGGCTCCCTACCCCCCCGAGCCTCCGACCTCATCGTTTCCCAGCCCCGCACGGCCCGATTTTACCTTCTCCCTCTCCCAAAATCCACAAACCCGACTGCCCTGGCAGACCCATATTTGTCTCTGCCTGTTCGTGCCCCACCGAACACATTTCACATACCTTGACGCCATCCCTATCCCCCTTTGTTAAATCCCTCCCCTCCCCGACCTATGTTCAAGACACCTCAGACACTCATCCCCGTCGGCTCCGTGCATTCCATTCCCCAGGCCCCCATCCTCTCATCTTTAACCATGGACGTCCAGTCACTCTACACCTCCATCCCCCACCAGGACGGTCATCAAAGCCCTCCTTCTTCCCTCGACCAGAGGAGCAACCCATACCGTCCACTGACAACCCTCCTCCGCCTAGCAGAGTTGGTCCTCACCCTCAATAACTTCTCTTTTGATTCCTCCCATTTCCTCCAAACACAAGGCGTAGCTATGGGCAACACGCATGGGCCCCAGCTACGCTTGCCTCTTTGTTGGGTATGTCGAACAATCCTTGTTCTCGGCGTACCAGGGCCCCATCCCCGACCTCTACCTCCGTTACATCGACGACTGCTTTGGTGTTCACCTCCTGCACCCACACACAACTGACTGACTTCATTCATTTCACCACCAACTTCCATCCGGCACTCAAATACACTTGGACCATTTCCGACACTTCCCTACCATTCCTTGACCTCACCATCTCTATTGCAGGTGATACACTCCTGACCGACATCCACTACAAACCTACTGACTCCCACAGCTACCTGACTACTCCCTCCTCCCACCCTGCTTCCTGTAAGGACTCGCCATCCCCTATTCCCAATTCCTCGTCCACGCCGCATCTGCTCCCAGGATGAGGTGTTCCACACCAGGTCATCACAAATGGCCTCATTCTTCAGAGAACGGGGATTCCCCTCCCCCCACTAATTGATGAGGCTCGCACCAGGGTCTCCTCCATACCCCCCGCAACACTGCCCTCGCTCCCCACATTCCCCACTCGCAAACAGGGCAGAGTCCCCCTGGTCCCCTCACCTTTCACCCCACCAGCCGGCAAATACAACATATAGTCCTCCGCCAGTTCGCCACCTCCAACGTGACCCCTCCCCCCTCCACCTTTTCGCCATCTTCCTTCACTTGTTATGCTGAAAGACCGGCGCTCCGCAACTCCCTTGTCAATTCTCCGCCATTCCCTCCCCTCCCCTCCCACTCTACCCCCTTCCCCGGGCACTTTCCCTTGCAACCGCAAAAAAGAAATGCAACACTTGTCCCTTCACCTCCCCCCTCCACTCCTTTCAGGGACCCAAGCAGTCCTTCCAGGTCCGACAGAGGTTCACCCTGCACCTCCTCCAACCTCAGCTACTGCATCCGTTGCTTTTCCAGATGCCAGATGATCTATATCGGTGAGACCAAGCGGAGGCTTGGCGATCGCTTCGCCAACACCTCCGCTCGGTCCGCAATAACC
This sequence comes from Okamejei kenojei, assembly GCA_035221665.1. Classification (NCBI taxonomy): domain Eukaryota; kingdom Metazoa; phylum Chordata; class Chondrichthyes; order Rajiformes; family Rajidae; genus Okamejei; species Okamejei kenojei. The sequence goes on along the minus strand of CM069141.1, from coordinate 15,367,904 downwards.
AACCCGCCTCCCGGTGGCTCAGCACTTCAACTCCCCCTCCCATTCCACATCGACCTCTCGTCCTGGGCCTCCTCCACGGCCAGAGTGAGCAACACCGCAAGCTGGAGGAACAGCACCTCATATTCCGCTTGGGGAGTCTGCATCCTTTGGGCTGAATATTGAATTTTTCAATTCTGTTAACCTTGCTGTCTCCTCCCCTTCCCACCTCTCCCTCAGCCTCGGGCCCTGGCATTCCCTCTATCTCTATCTCCCTCCCCCCCCAAGTCGCAAGCTTCTCATTTTCCCACACCACAAACCAGCTTACAATGGCTTGTTCCCTTTTATCACCGATACTTTTTGCATATCTTTCACTCATTGTTCCTTATCTCTCCACATCACCGTCTATATCTCTCGTTTCCCTGATCCCTGACCAGTCTGAAGAAGGTCCACGACCCGAAACGTCCGCCTATCTCCTTCGCTCCTTGATGCTGCTGCACCCGCTGAGTTTCTCTCCAGCTTTTTAAATCACAGGCAAAGAGAAACTATCATGCCAGCTCCTGCCCACAGCCCTCCTCTCCACTGGGTCTCCACTCCACTCCACTGGGTCTGCTGTGTTCGATAAATCACTGGATTCAGATAAGTTTTGATTCATTCAGTAATCTATTACACTGCTAAATAAGGCACAGCAAACCCCGAGTACACAGCAGAGCAATAGTTGGGTAGACCACCCGCGCCCCCTGCCGCCAGTAGCGCAGAAACCTTGCAGGCAAGGGGGGCTCATGATGAGCTGGGGGGACACAAAAGGCTGGAGAAACTCAGCGGGTGCAGCAGCATCTGAGGAGCGAAGGAGATAGGCGACGTTTCCGGTCGAGACCCTTCTTCAGACTGGTCAGGGATCAGGGAAACGAGAGATATAGACGGTGATGTGGAGAGATAAGGAACAATGAGTGAAAGATATGCAAAAAAGTATCGGTGATAAAGGGAACAAGCCATTGTAAGCTGTTTGTGGTGTGAAAATGAGAAGCTGGTGCGACTGGGGTGGGGGAGGGAGATAGAGATAGAGGGAATGCCAGGGCCCCGAGGGGCTGAGGGAGAGGTGGGAAGGGGAGGAGACAGCAAGGGTTAACAGATTTGAGAAAATTCAATATTCAAGCCCAAAGGATGCAGACTCCCCAAGCGGAATATGAGGTGCTGTTCCTCCCAGCTTGCGGTGTTGCTCACTCTGGCCGTGGAGGAGGCCCAGGACCGAAGAGGTCGGATGTGGAATGGGAGGGGGAGTTGAAGTGCTGAGCCACCGGGAGGTCGGGTTGGTTTATTGCGGACCGAGCGGAGGTGTTCGGCGAAGCGATCGCCAAGCCTCCGCTATGGTCTCACCGATATAGATCCATCTGGCATCTGGAGCAGCGGATGCAGTAGATGAGGTTGGAGGAGGTGCAGGTGAACCTCTGTCGGACCTGGAAGGGGGACTGCTTGGGTCCCCTGAAAGGAGTGGAGGGGGAGAGGTGAAGGGACAAGTGTTGCTTTTCTTGCGGTTGCAAGGAAAGTGCCCGGGAAAGGGTTAGAGTGGGAGGGGAGGGAAGAATGGACAAGGGAGTTGCGAGGGAGCGGTCTTTGCGGAAGGGCAGACAGGGGGGGAGATGGGAAGATGTGGCGGGTGGAGGGGTCACGTTGGAAGGTGGCGAAACTGGCGGAGGACTATATGTTGTATTTGCCGGCTGGTGGGGTGAAAGGTAAGGACCAGGGGGACTCTGCCCTGTTTGCGAGTGGGGGAATGGGGAGCGAGGGCAGTGTTGCGGGGTATGGAGGAGACCCTGGTGCGAGCAGCTCATGAGAGCTGTCGTGTTGTGTTCGCCAACGCAAACTTTCCGCCATAGAATGGAATGGGAAAGGCTGCGTTCCCAGGCAATGATCGCAGGCACGGGGAGATAACGCGTCTGGAAACTTGTTTGTGAGAGAATATGGAATTAAGGGCTACTAATTTCAGCAGATAACTCCATTCCACATTTTAGCTGAAATTGTCAGTTTAACACTCCACCCCTTGGAGTCATCAGCCTACATTAGCCGCCCATCTAACTACATGTTACTGAGTATTGCAAACAATAATAATCAAAAGCACAGTATAATAATTATATCTCTACGAATGTGAGGTAATTATGTGTCAAACTAACTATCCATGGCATAATGGCGCGAGTTATGTGTTCTATCAGACACCAAGCTAGTTTCGAATGCCTCTGTGAAAACAAAGCTTATCTCAATGGCCTTGCAAGCATCCCCGTGATTTACTGGTCCCTTTTCATCAGCCCAAGCATGCAAAGTGGTGTTAACCCCATACACCCCAAATCCCGTTACATTCGGCCCACATGCTCAATTGGCACTCCTCGCATGGCGGTAGGGAAGCGCACAATTGCAGAATATTATGCCAATTACAACTAAACAAGCCCAGTCACCATCCAGTGCATAATAATTTGCCCCCAAATCCACCATGCGCTCTCCGAGGCCTCATCGTGCAACTGTTTACCAACTTTATTCAAGGCCTCAATCTGTTGTTGTATGTGGGCCACCAGCCTTGTACTGTTTTCATTGGCATGCAAGTGTAGCATTCTCTCCCTATGATGGCACAAGTCCCCCCTTTCTCGGCTAGTTGGAAGTCAAGGGCCACGCGATTCTGCAAGGCGACAATTCGTATTGCCACCATTTCGGCACTCAGGGCTTGGATAGCCTGCCCTGCCTGTACTCGCCCCAGAGTCGTCCTATTGTCTGTGATGTGGGACATGTGCACAAAGCCAGCATGAAGTGTTCACACTCAGTTTACGTAGGTACGCATGCAGGAGCGAGAGATAGGTGTTTGACTCTGTGCAGACAGGCGGTGCAGCAGCCAGCACTGCCACAATGGTTGTTCTGGGGAGAGAGGGCGGAGCAGGGTCACTCTCGCCTGGTGAAGTGCTGTAAAGGTAGACATATAGGTTTATCATCCCCGGTCACAATAAGTCACCGCTTATTGCCCTGCGGCAATAACTTCCCCCTTGCGAGGGGGTCCCACGCCGGGGACCAAAACCCACATCTTCCTGATGTTCTTTAGTCAGTGTGGTGTTATCTGGCTCAACTGCAACAGCCAGGTATCGGCTCATAGGTGTCCCCCCTTCCACTGGTCGTTGGTTCGAGTTGTTTACTGCTTGCTGTAACACAAGGGCCCACCCCTTGAGCCCAGGGGAAGAGGTTAATGTACGTATCTGCTCTTTCAGTAGACCATTCATACACTCTACCAGCCCTGCTGCTTGCGGGTAGTACAGGTTGTGGAGGGTCCACTGCACCCCGTTATCAGTTGCCCACAGATGTACTTTGTTACCAGTAAAATGGGACCCATTGTCAGACTGAGTCTCCCATGGAGGACCATACACGGGCATTAGCTGGTGCAGACCATGCATCTCCCACCCCAGGCCCTGCCACTGTGTCATCCATACAGCCAGACCATCAGCAACAGACCAGGAGTCGGTGTACAGTCGGACTGCAGTATTGTCATCGGACAAAGTTAGGGCCATGACCTCCTCATGCTGATGGCCAACACCGCCGTGGCCTCTCTCAGTCCTATCAGAGATGTACCATTTCCATTTCCTCAGAGGGCGGTGGAGGCCGGTTCACTGGATGCTTTCAAGAGAGAGCTAGATAGAGTTCTTAAAAATAGCGGAGTCAGGGGATATGGGGAGAAGGCAGGAACGGGGTACTGATTGGGGATGATCAGCCATGATCACATTGAATGGCAGTGCTGGCTCGAAGGGCCGAATGGCCAACGCCTGCACCTATTGTCACCCCTAGTCTAGGGGAACCAGAGCGGTCCATCGCCAGAGGCTCTAGTCTTGGGCCGGGTTGTCTTCATTCTGCCCATGATTCCCCTTTTTCTCACAATGTGTTTTCCAAGGGGCATAGAGGGTGCTAGTGTGAACGCTGTCTATCTGTCCCTTATCAACTCTGGATAGATGCCCCTTAGCCGCAGCCCCTGCTCTGGCATTGGATGCATCAATTCTCCTCACTTGTCGCCTCTAGGAAGGGTGGTCAGACAAATGGTCCAGCCCCTCGTGTGCATTGAGGGCTGTCCCCGTAGATTCCTAAACCGCCGGGTACACCCCTGATAATAATAATAAAAATAACTTTATTTTATAAAGCGCTTTACAACCCCTGTTTGCATGCTGTACAGGCTCATGCCATTACAACCCATAAAAACCGTAAGACAGGACTATAATAAAAAGACATTAAATGCAAATAAGGCAAAATAAAAATGGAGGGAGACAGTAGGGGGCCCTGTTGAAGCGGCAAGTCACCCGCAGTCTTAACCAAATAAGAAAGGAGGGAGACAGTAAAGTCACAGTCCTTGGGACTCTCATAATTCCAGTCATCGTCATACAAAGACATAATCAGGCCCCATTGTCTTAGTGTCACTGCCCCATCCTCGGCTGTGGACCATGGGGGGGGGGGGGGTCGTAAGTCTGTCAGTGGGGGAAGGTAGAGACCCTGGTCTACTGCTTGTTTCCTGCTGTGGTTACACCAGATATCCTCCTCCCTTATCATTAGAGAATGGACTTTAATCAGGTCAACATGCTTTGCCGCCTCAACTCACATGCAGGGTCCACCACCCGGTTTTCCATCTCCGCTGCCTCTGATGGAGTCAGTGGGTGCTCCATTAATTTATCAATTTTGTCTTTTAGGTTTTTTACTTCTTGTTCTTTTTGTTTAAGATTCTCATGTTGAGATTTAAGTATTGATAGCAACAGCCATAATGCTCCTTTGTGATTCCCCTTTTCCTCGGGGAACCCACTCTCTTTTAGCTGTGTCAATATATTATGTTCAATTGTAACATTAGGATTGTTGTTTTGTGTCTTGGACCTGTCGATGGGCGTCCCGGACTGAGCAATTAAGTTGGCCAAACTAGCAAACCCGTCCGTATTATCCACCCACCCTGGAATCCGACAAGTTTCAGGCTCCACTGCTTTCTTCAACTTAAACATTATTTATGACTGTGTCTGTAATCTGAATCCCGTCGACTACGCCAAATGTTGTGTTCGATAAATCACTGGATTCAGATAAGTTTTGATTCACTCAGTAATTTATTACACTGCTAAATAAGGCACATACACTCACGTATCCCCAAATATCCCCGAACGCACTCGCAAACCCCGAGTAGCGCACACCGCAGGGCGTTTCTACACACACTCACGTCAACCCGTACTCCCTCGCAAACTCATCAGAGCAAACCACAGGATGTTTCATTCTTGATCACCTGGCACCGTTCGCGACATGGTCGAAGGCTGAACTTCTCTCACCGAAAGGTCGCCCAACACCATCCTTTATGGCATTTCTTCTCAGAGCAGACCGCACCACTACCCCCTCCACGAGCCAACCATAAGCCCCACTTGTCTGCAACGTTTCTGGGCCAGAAAGCGGCAGGGGGCGCGGGTGGTCTACCATAGCATGGCATGGGGAAGGCTGCGTTCCCAGGCAATGATCACAGACACGAGGAGATAACGCATCTGGAAACTTGTTTCCGAGAGAATATGGAATGAAGGAAGGGCTACTAATTTAGCTGATCATGCGACATTTTAGCTGAAATTGTCAGTTTAACCCTTACACTACAGGGTCTCAACCCGGAAACGTTATATGTCAATTTCCTTCCACAGATGCTGCATGACCCTCGGGTTCCTCCAGCAGATTTGTCTTCTTGCGAAATAGAAACTTAACAGTTAAGAATGAAAACTGAAAGTGTCCAAGGGATTCTCAGATAACTAATAATATCAATGAAGTTGATAAAAATCTAATCATAATAGTAGTTTCATCTGATACTCCATCTGTAATACGATGTAGTCGTGATCTATTTGCAATGGATGAAAATGAGTTAACATCCAATTTTTAGCTGAATCTTGTAACCGATTGATATACTGACAACCACAATAATAATCCCACTCCCCATTAAATTTAAAAGGCAATTCTTTGCAACAAATACCAAAAGTCGGGAGCTGTTATCTCCCTCCTTCTGTCCACCACCCCCAACTCTCAGAAAAAAACAATTGAGGCAGAATAAAGTTGAAAATAAAAACTTAAATTGAAAGTTTTTTTGTGGGTATTAAGTGCTGCGGATCCAAAGCAGGTAGGTACAAGACAGCTGTGATCTAACTGATGGGCTAACAAGCTTAGAGGATGCATGAAATATTTTACCAGTTTCTAGTTTTATGTCACCTGCCGATTTGAAAATGTACTCCCTGTAGAGTCAATTCCAAGTCAGTGATATGAATTAGGAAAAGCAATGGTCTGAGTAGAGTTAGATAGAGCTCTTAGGGCTAGCGGAATCAGTGGGTATGGGGGAGAAGGCAGGAACGGGGTACTGATTGTGGATGATCAGCCATGATCACATTGAATGGCGGTGCTGACTCGAAGGGCCGAATGGCCTACTCCTGCACCAATTGTTTATGTCTATATGTATCTATGTAAAACCTACACGGTAACAGGGAAAATGTATAAAATCCATATAGACAGCATCCTTTATCAGGATAGAAACCAGGTATTCGGCGCTGTAAGGCAGCAAATCTACCACTGCACCACTATGCCCCCCCCCCCCCGATATTGAGCATACGGATAGACATTAAATTATCCAACTTTAAAATGTCATGACATTTCAAAACAAGTCATACTTCACAGAATGAACCACCAATTACAGGCAAAAGCATTGACTTTATTAAAGGAATTCTAACAGTACACAAATTGTTATGCTGTGTGGACTCAAACCTGTTCAAATCTTCCCCCACTGCGTGTATGTAAAATAAAGCTCGAGACAGATTTGCATATTTTAAAATGCTAAATGTTTATCAGCACCAAAGCAATTTGTACTGCCAGAACATTGAGATCAAAAGTGAAAGACAGTGAAGAATACCAGAAGGCAATGGCCAGATTTTAATGAGGATATGGTCAATCCCATTTATAAACCTACCTCTGAACCCAGACCAGCTCTAAATTAAGGAAGTTATTTTTTGTAGGGACTGGGGGAGGTAAAGAGAATGGTGCTGATGAGCTGAAGGTGCTTTAGGAAAACAACTGCCCAATGGCCTATTTTTTCCCCATGTTTCCTTTTTCTTGAAAAAGAGCTAACTTTACAAGAGCCGAATGTCTCATCCAGTTTATCAACCACCACTTTTATATCAGCACTCATGTCCTATTCAGCATTAGCTTGATAAATGGGGGTCGCTAGAGAAATGGAGAACATCTTATGATGCACAAACATGGAACATAGAACAGTACCGTTTTTTGTAGAAAAGTTACTAACTCCCTCCTCAACAATTTTGCCAATGAATGGTAGCTTTAAAAAAAAACACTATATTTTTAATCATACACTAAACAGATGAAAAATAATGACAAAAATACAATTTGAACAAGTACGATGAATTAATAAGCACATAATGCAGGATTTACCAATTTATACTGTCGTGAGGTTTCACTGCCAATACTGCTGATATCTCAAGCAGATCAAGCTACAATAACAGCAAATCACCATACAAGTTAGTGAGAGTTTCATGTGGCTTTATAAAGATCTAGCACCTGAAGGAAACATCTTATGCCGAGTTCCTGCCTGCAGCATTCATCTACTGTGGAAAATATCACTTGACGGGAATGCCCAAATCCTCGTTCTTTATCACCGATATGGTTCAGGGCAGCACACAGGGAGAAACACCACCTGTAGTGTAGGTCCCTCTCTAGGCTGAGCACCATACTTCGTCAGTCCATCTCGAGGTTTAAATCCTGTAACTTACTGCCCAATAACGCTGTGGAAACTCCTTCAGCAGAGGGATAGCAGCAGTTCAAGACAACACTTTACCATCAAGGGAATTAGGGATGGGCTATAAATGTTGGCCTTGCCAATGACACCTAGATCTCCCACCCCCCCCCCCCAAAAAATAAATAGTTACATTACCTGTATTATGAAGATTTTCTCCATTTTTTTGTTAGCTCTGCTCTTTAATGAAATGTCAAAGCGACGAGCAGATGAAGTATAGTTGCAGATGAAATTAACAGAAGCATGCCTGATAACAATCCACGTTCCTAACCTACATTTGTGTAAATAGCTTGATATCAGAGAGGCATCGCCAAGAGAAAAATTCTAGCTTATTTGATACATAAATTCCAAACCAGGCTGTTGTTCAGTCGACTTAAGACAGAGAGGAACTTGACAAATTATTTTAATGCTCTCTTACAGCATCCATTGTTAAGAATAGATAGGCAAGAATGAATTAAAATATGCAATGTTTTAATGCATGCACATTTGTAGGTTGTCTCCATCCCTACAGCAACAGAAATACTTGCAGTTATGGAAGTATGGGTCTGCTGCAATGAATACATGCTGCACTACAAACTGTATCCTTAGGGTCACCAGCACATTGTCTCGTATTAAGGATTAGTAATGCCTATAGTCGTCCAACATAGACATCTTCATTCGTTATGTAAAAGCTCACTACAATGCCTGCTGGACTAAAGAGTTCTACATACTATGATACAGCTCCAAGCTTGTGAATATATAATACAAAATGTAAGACTCGTCCCAACACTAGATGTAATAAACGTCATCTATAAGATGACAAATGGAAATGCTTTTCTACAGGCAGCTCAATGTTTCAAAAAACAATGTTCAGAACAGGCTTGCATTTTGCTGCATTTCTGAGAAAATTAACATATTCATTTTGGCAAATGCAAGAAATTGTGTTCCAAATGGAGAAACCTCACAGCTGATCAGAATCCCATTTGATAGTTAATTTCACTGGAATTGTAATTTAAAAAAAAAACAATTTTCATAAGATGCTAACATAATTGAAAAAAAAACATGTTATTAGCATCATCATACTAAAGATCTACTTTTACTGCCCATAATTAACCACCTAAAATGTATATACAGATCATTTAATACAGTTAGACTTCACAGCAAAGCAATATGTTGAAGCATTCAGGTTTAAAGTATCACAAAAGTTCTAATGTTATTCATCAACAGTATTTAACATTAACAGCTGCATTAAGCAGATGGTAATAAACTATAAATACCACTGAAAGTATTAGTATGGCAAAGCAATCGATGATTGGTCATAAAATCTTAAAGATTGCCATTTGAGTTGTTCTTATTGTTCTTCCAGTAATCTTTCACAGTGACCAGTTAAATAAGGTTTCATCCCACTGGTGTTTCCACAGCCCTGTTGATCATATTTCACTGTTAAGATACAGACGAGATTGGATTATGAGGAGAGCCCATCTGGGTAAGAACTTTGTCCAGCCATTGTAGTGGACCATGAAGATGAATTTCTATCCAACACGGTGTGCTGGTTACATCTTGGCGGTGGTATTCTGCACCCCAGCCCTGTAGAAATGAGGAACAATACAAAAATAAATTACTGGACTGACAAAAGGATGTTATTGGTCCCGGAGGACAGATTAGATATAAACAAAATCTGGAGCGCTTTGACACTTTTTGTGCAACTTTTAGGATTCAGATTAGAAGCAACTATGCTTGTCAACAAAATTTGCTTCACAGTCCACAAAACTCTTGAGTTTAAGATGCACCCATTTTTTTTTGTAAGTACCAGGCACCAAGGCAAAAACAGTCAATTCAATCACTTAGCAAACAAAACTACCTGCAAATAATTCCGTGCCCCCCCCCCCCCGCCCGCCCCAATAAGCCTGCCTACATTTTGATTGCCCTTGACCCAATTCATTCAACATGTCCTTTTCTATCCTGTTGATTTTTCATTCAAAATTCTCATCAACTTTCCTGTCTAATATTTTTACCAACTAACATTCAATGGTTACTGCACCATCTCCAAAACAGTAGAGATAAACAGAAAATAATAAGTGCGCAGACAACCCCCCACCCCACTATCTCCTTGATACTGTGCTGAAGTAAAGATGGCTCCCTGATGTCTGACTTGGGAGTAGTTTATGGGAAACTAGCTCACTAAAAACTTTTAGGAGATTCGTTCTTCAAAAGTGGGGAAATTTCAAGGAGAAAAGGCAGCACGCCACATTTGACCAGATGATGGAGGTCCACCATGAAAGAGCAGTGAAAATGTTGAAAAACTGAAGATGACTGCCAACCTGAAAAATCACATATGCTTTTTCTCCAGAGATACTGCCTGACCTGGTGATTTACTCCAGCATTTTGTGTATTTATCTTTGTTTATCTTTGTTGAAAATCCAAGTTGGGGGGAAAATACATTTTCAATAAATTATTTTAGTGAGCAACTAGCTATCAACCAATTGGTGCATTATAAAAGACCAAGGTCCTTTGCAGTTGGAACTTAAATTTTACCCTTTGCAAAGTACTCAATGTTACTTCAATTACACTGTGATCAGTTCTGCTAAAAAACGTTGAGAAGTTAGTTTGAAAGTCAAAAGCTTTAAACTATATTTCACGTGTTTTTTCCTCACCTTAACAAAACTCATGCGAATGGTACACATCTTGGTCAGTTCATAAACTGCTTCAAAGCCATGATTGACAGACTGAGCTAAAAGCTGAGCAAACTCTTGGTTGTTGAATATCTTCAGGCTGCAACCACTTGGTATCTTACAGACGGTGGTCGGATGGAAGCCGTGGTGATAGTTGCAATTTCTACTCTGTACAAAAATGCTGCTGTCACTGAGACATTCAGCATAGACTTCACCTCCCACATAGTACAAGTGGACACCTACAAAATAAAGATGATATTTATTATAGCAGTCATTTGATTGCATTACCAGCGTCTGCACATAAATTCTCAGTTTCATGAGCGAGAGGAGCAGGGGCAAAAGTACGAGTGAAGGTTAGGTGGGAGGGGGTGGAGAATGAAAAGAATGCAATGACAAGACAAAGGAAAAGGCAGGAAATTTCTCTCAAAGGGTAGATTGAGTAGTTCTATGTTCCATAATTCCTATGTTCCAGGAAATTACAATTTGAATTTAATCTTGCAATTTGTTTGGACTGCCATTATTTAATTACCATTATGCCTGTGAATATGGAACTAAATGCACCTAGAAACTTCAGTGTCTGGGAACAAACCTGGTACATGAGAACAACTTATTTTAAAAGCCAATAACCAAAGGATATTATGTTAAGAACTTCCTCGGGGCATTTTTATATCACTTGACTTCAGTTGCTTCATAAATTACCACACGCCTCTGTCATTAAAGTCAGACATGGGGTTATTAGCTGGTCATTCTGTTGTGTTTCGCTTCATTCATAACAACAATTTATTTCTAATGAAGACATTTTAATTCAATATGTCTACGACCAATTATTTTACTGTGAAAGAAAGATGAATATGAATACACAAGAGTTATTTATTCTAAACTTCTGAAGCAAGCAATGCCACTTTGCCAATGCATCTAAATTGTTCTGAAAGACAAATTTGAAGGTAGCCATTTGTTTTTCACGCATTCCCACATCACTTCAAATATTTATTTTGGCGTTGCCTTGCAAGGAGCAAACATAAGAAAACAGCCATTTTTTGCTCTTTCATTCGTGAGGTATTTAGTTTAGTTTATTTTAGAGATACAGGCCCTTCGCCCCTTCGGGTCTGTGCCGACCAGCGATCCCCGCATATTAACACTATCCTACACACATTTGGGACAATTTTTACATTTACCAAGCCAATTAACCTACAAACCTGTACTTCTTTGGCGTGTGGGAGAAAACTGAAGATCTCGGAGAAAACCCACGCAGGTCATGGAGAGAGCAAACAAACGGTACAGACAGTACCCGTAGGCGGGATCGAAGCCAGGTCTCCGGCGCTGCATTCGCTGTCAGGCAGCAACTCTACCACTGCGCCACTGTGCCGCCAAAAAAAGTCTTAAACTATAATTTTCTGCAATAAGCATCAAATCAAATTCACAATAGGTGATGTATACAAATGGCCAAATGATAATTTTAAGCTCTCAATCAGGAACTAAGAACAATTCTGACCTTTTACAACATGTTGATCCTGTACTGGTCCAGCTAGTTTGAAAATGAAACATACCTTTACCAATGTGCCGCCTGGTGTTCTCAATGGTGGAGTTGCGGTTTACATTGGAAAGAAGGCCAAGACAGAATCTGTTTTTGTTGTTGGATGGATCGGTAAATCCATCCACTAAAACACTGGTAGAGGAAGCATGGAAGGCCTCTCCAACTCGATTATTTAGCTCATAGTAAACAATGGAACACCAGTGCTTTGGTTCCTCATAAGCAACAGGTTGCACATCTGAAATAAACCAAGGAGCAGCAGATTAAAATGGACATATTTTGCATCACGTGTAAAGATTTATTTTTCTCATTGCCTCTTCCCACTCAATGAAACTTACTGCCCGTGAGTCAGCTTCCTAAAACGTAGTATTGTCTCCCATTAAGATACTCCCACAGTGCTGTTTTGTAGGGAATATCAGGATATAGACATAATAACAACAGGATGATGTGCAACTTAGAGAGCAATCCGCAGCTGATGGGGCTCCCATTTTTACCAGTTACCACAGGTTTAGGAGATGCTGTGAGAGTGGGAAGGATAAGTAATTGCAGTGCATTTTACAGAGAGACATTGCAGCCACTGCATCTGTACTTGAGGGACTGAAGACCTGGAGTGGTGAACAGACTGATTAGTTTTGGATGTCAACCTTCTTGAAGGCGGGCTGGAACTGCATTTACCCAGACATTTACAAGACATTCCACCTGACTTGCACCTTGCAGAAGGTGGAAAGGCCTGGGTATCAGGGGGCGACTCACACTGCAGGATATCCAGCCTGTGTGCTGCTCTTATAGCCATGGTACTCATGTTCTGTTCCAGTCACATTTCTGTTTAATATAGTCCCATTGTGTAGCCTCACTAGGCTGCCAGTATGACCTCAATGCAGTATTGCCATTTATTGTTGAAATTTCAATTGTTTATGCCAATCTATTCAAAAAATTGATCAGTTAAAGGTAAGTCTCAATGCAGACTAGAAAAATGCTGAATTTTAAAAAAATGAAGAGATAGCATTAAATTTACCCGAGTTTTATAATTTACTAACTTTAGCCTTTGAAGATGAAATGGGTGTACCAGATAAAATAAGTGGAAATATTTTTGAAGTATAGTTACTCCTCTAATTATCGTAAGTATGCAAACTATATTCACAACAAACCCGTGGGTATGAAGTGCTTTAAACTTTTGAGAACATTCTTAGCCACAGAACCATTAAAAAAAATCTCTTTGGGATATTGCATATTTATATTAGCGGGTCTATTGAACAAAATAATTAAAAACATATTTTTACATTTAGTAACATTTGTAATAAAAGGTTAATAGGCAATCTAGCTCATCATATTGACGCTAGCTCTGCAATCACGCTAGTCCCACACACCTGCCTTGTCTCTTCCAAGGGTCCTGCAAACTTTTTTTCTAATATTTTTACAAATTCTTTTGAACACCAGAAGTAAATCTGTTGAAATATCCAAGAGGGATCTTGGAGTACAAGTAAATTGTTTCCTTAAAGTGGAATCGCAGGTAGGTAGGATGGTGAAAAGGCTTTAGGCATGCTTGCCTTCAGTCACGGAATTGAGTAGACAAGATGGGACATTAGAGTTGGCCGCACTTGGTTCATTGAATTCAGGGGTGATCTTATAGAGGTATAACAGTTCATTACCAATCCCCGTTTTCATGTCACGTAACCAATTTTCTATGCATGCGGCAAACATAATTTTATTGCCTTTGTGTAGGCAGCATTATGCAACTCTAAGAAGAACTTGTGAAAGCCCATTGATATCATATCAACAACAGTATATGTTACATTGTCAAAAAGCTACCAAAGGAAGTTAAACCCAGTTTGCCTTTTACAAATCCATGCAGGCATTCCCCCAATCAATCCACACTTGTTCAATTACCATATATCCCCAATAAGAGTTTCAAAAACTGCCCTACAAACAAGGTTAAATTAACTGGCTGTAACTGTTGAAATTTTCCTTTCACTTCATTTGAACAGGGATGTACCAAATGTAATGATACAGTCCTTGAGCTCATATCTTTCAAGGAGCAGAAGATTATGAACAATCCCTTCATAATTCTTTCAAGGAGCAGAAGATTATGAACAATCTCTTCATAATTCTCACCCCTACTTTTAGCATCTGCACGCTGGTTGCTTCTTTCACGACAGATGTTGCCTGACCTGCAAGCCTTTTCCTTGCCTGGTAACAGAAGGTGTTGCAGAATGACTCACTCCTAAAAAGTACCTTGTAAAGAGTTGAGGAGCTAGCTGCAAGTCAAGTGCAAACTTGGGTTGAGCACCACACTGACTGGCAACATTTCTTCTATGGTGACTAGCAGGCGGAGTGTCATTTGTACAGGTCCAAGTAGCCCTATCATTCCTCTGTTTATTAACAAAATACACACGCCCACCTACTCCTCCCCAGCTCACATCCTTTGTAATGATACTACAGAGAAATTTGAATGAATCATCTGTAACATTAATATTCAACTCCAATTTACTTTCTGTAAACATTTAACGCATTGCAATGCACAACACAATGAATACGATTATAAAGGTCTCAGCATTCGCGTGGCAGGTTTCTATTTTACATATTGTGCAACACAAACATGTTAACAATCTACAGTTCTGATGTCAATTTGAAGACATCAACCAATTGTTCAATAGCACCAATGTAAGCCTCGGTTTTGGAATCTTACCTCTCGCAGAGATAATAGGAAGATTAGGAATGCTAGTCATCATGACATTCCCTGTATCCATAGGTTGCGTACTATCTTGATTTAACTGCTCTTCTGGTGGCATGTAAGCAGGTGGAGGGGTGTCAGCTGTGTGTAGGAGAACAAGTTAGAATTAAGACCATACCAGAGTTCAAAATGAGCATTAGGGTCACTCGTCATAACCAGTGATTGATCAAATCTACTTGTATATGAAATATCTGTTGTAAACATACGTGACAGTCTAGCCATCAGCATCACTGGTAATCTTCAAAAAGAAAAATCAAAGTTAATTGGCAAGATTGCTGACTTGGAATTTGAAACTGAAATGTCCAAGCACCAATATCCAAAGCCACAGGAGATTCACTTGTGAATTGTAACAAATGTTTACACTCTTGTAAAAACTGAAGACAAAGAACGCAGGACATAAGTTTTAGGGAATTGATAAAGACCAAATAGAGGAGAAATTTTATATTTTTGTTCCAGGAAATTACAATTTCAGTATTTAATCTAGCAATTTGTTTGGACTGCCATTATTTAATTACCTTTATGCCAGTGAACATACATGGAACTAAAATCACCTAGAAACTTCAATATCTGGGAACAAACCTGGTACATGAGAACAACTTATTTTAAAAGCCAACAACCAGAGTATATATGTTAGGAACTTCCTAGGGAGCATTTTATTTAATATCACTTCATCTCGACTTCAGTTGCTTCATAAAGTGACCACACACCTCTGTCATTACAGTCAGAAATAGGGTTATTAGCTGATCATACTGTTGTGATCTGCTTCATTCATACATTTCTCAGATAATGAAGCACATCCATGGAAAAACTGACAAAGTGTGAACAATATGGATGCTTAGGGTGATAAGAAGATATTTTCATTGCAACTGCCTTTGACTTTCCCTAGCAAGAACACAGACATAAACTCCACTATCAACATTCCATGTCCACTGTCAAACAAACTCAATGGACCAGAAAGTGCCATGGTTACTGATGTGAATCTAATGCTGTGTTTTCTTAAGCAAACAGCTCAATTCCCAGCTCAAACATCTTCACCATTTGAAGTTACAAGTCAGAAACCAATGAAATAGTCATAGAACGTTGAACCTCTAGAACAGCCGCAAAGTTATTACTAACAGTTTAAATCTTGGTATGGAAACCTACAACCAAAAATCAGAAAAATGCTGAAACATTAAACATGTTAGTCGCAAAAACAAATAAGAAAAAAATGTCAAATGTGGCAACGCTGAATTTAAACATCTGACATTAGGAGGAAAAAGTGTGTAGTGCCTAATTCTGTTAAATGAAGGTAAACTAACAATCTTTTACGGACCAGCAATTTTTAAGCTGCAGGAATTGTAAGCCACATGCATTGTTCCACCTTAGATATGATTTCAAATTATAATCATTACATTTGCATTTGTTAACAAAGAAATATTTCAAATTGAGTTATGATAGTAAAACACACATTTCATGAAACAGCTTCAATCTATTTTCAAATACCATGACGACTGGAAAAATACTGAAAACATTTCTCAATAGTTTCAAGCTTAAAAGGCATTTGAAATTCAATAGTTAGTCATAAGTAGTTCCAGTTATTAACACGGCTGGTGTGATACAAGTTTAATATTGGGTTGTATATATTTAAATAAAAATATCTATATGCAAACTATTCAGAGGGAATCCATAACATCTTTCGTCACTCTATCAACATTGCCTTTTCTGTATATTGCACATAAATTAACTGCAAAGTTTAAAGAAGAATTGCTATTTCATAACAGATTTTCCGAGGAATATATTACAAGAGACATGCAAAATCGTATTACCTGGCAGCTGGAAAGGACTACTTGGCCCAGAACTGGCAGGAGAGCTGGGATAGGTGCTGCTGGCTGGTGATGGAGGATATGGGCTATTTGGTGAAATTGGAAATGGATTATTATTCGGTTGCTGGAAAGAATCTGGAAACGTCGCATTGTGCGGCATATGGGGTTCGTTGTGACTCAAATTCCGAAACTGGACAAGGAGGCTGTGCTGTGGGTTAAACTCACTATGTCTTGGAACCAAAACTGGAGGCAGAACTAGAACACAAAAACAAAGAGATAGACAGACATCTTAATAATCAAGTGCTGACTGTAGTAAAAAGTTTGATTTATCCAAGAAAAATGAACATTTGATTACGGATTGGACTTCAATTTTAAATAATTAAATACAAAATACCAAGTCATTTGGTCTTCTGTAAATTCTTTATTATATTTAATAATAAAAATCAGTGACCAAAGAATCAAATGATTCTATATAAACAGCAGCTGTACTTATATTATACACCTCACTCCACGCATTAGCTCGCCTGCTAGCTCCCCTTTTCCTATTTTCTGTCATTTCTCCAAGACCTCCAATCTGATTGTGTATGCCACAGAATCTTGATTATAATTATATAAATCACATTGAAATGATAATGGTTTTAAATAAAGCTAAAAAAAAAGTTTTGCACGGTGCAAATCTAGTTTAAAAAAGGGAATATCTTCAAGCAAGTCGGAGTGTTTTCGGCATATATGATGAAACTCACTTAACTCACTTCGCCACTAATTCTAGAGCTTTTCCTCTACTTCCACAGGTGTAGACTAATTCAAACATAGCATGTTATTGACAGAGATAAAATAAGATTTAATATTGCAAAACAAGGGAAAAAATGTGCAAATGTAAAAATGTGTTTGATTAAATTCTAACGTGTTTAAGAACAGCATTAAGAAACAAGCACGTGGATGGAGTTTATCTGGCAACACAGGGAACTGCAGATACTGGAATGCATTATGGTATAATTTTTCAGCAGTGCACATTTAAGCATTATTCAACAAAACAGTATTCTTTAAGTATATTGGGCACATTTGTTTGTCCGCACTCTTCAGAAGCACCTCTCCTCTTACCTCCACCAAACAATATGCAGCAGTATTTAGATAGAACATTCTATTTTCTTTCAAAAGTTATAGATTAACAGAACACCATCAATTTCAAACATGTCTCTGCAAGAATTGAAATGCCATAGATTTGCTGAGAGTACACAAAGGACAGCTTTAAAAGCCTTTGTTGAAATATCGCAACAGTTTTTTTTACATCAGCATAAAATTTCAAGTGGCTGTGTGCACTTGAACAACATGGTCTGTACAGATATTAGTTGACCTTGCAGAAGATGCAATATTTGATTTACAATAAGGATGTTTGTCAATAATAATTTCTCCAAAAAAATAAAGGAAGACATATGACAGACTAATTGTAAAGAGGACTTTTAACTAAAAGATTTCCATTGTTGGTCTGCTATGCATACACAGCCATTCTCAAAACTCGATACACCATTAAAAAAATGCTGCTCTTTAACTTATGTTGAAGTGTTTCTGCTTGATCGTCCTAACAGTACTGTACATTTTTCATTAGTGTGTGCCCTGCATGCACTTATTTATTGGTGAGGAAAAAAATGTAGATTTTAATGTTAAAAATTTAATTGCTTAACCTACTCAATTTCATAAACTAGGACCGATTAAAAGAAAGATTAGAGCTTAGACACAAAATGCTGGAGGAACTCAGCAGGAGAGGCAGCATCTGCAGTAGTGTCTACCTTTGATTTAAACCAGCATCTGCAGTTCTTTCCTACAAAGATTAGAGCTTAATGGTCACAGTTACCAAAGATATCACAGTGCCAAGATCCAGGTCTAGGAAAAACCCAAGACTGCAGACTGAAACAGAACAGATTTTGCAGCAACACAGAGATAAGCTGCTGACCTACAGTGCATCTAGATGTGACAGCCTGCAAGCGATTCTTCAATATACAAAGAAACTAAGTTGACCAGAAAGCAATCGGACAGATTACTTTCTTCAGATACTTTAATAGATCTTTTGGCAAGGAAAAAATGGCTTGGAGATTTCACCAGTTTCAATAATTCATTGCATTTAACTCACAGAACAAGAGACCATTGAACTTTGTTTCAAAGACAAACAATTTAAAATTATATAATGTTCCCTGCATCAGTACATGCTAACAGGGCATTCAGCTCATCAATCTATCCACTTCACCCACTAAATGTTCTCTACAGTTTATTCTTCCCACCCAGCAGGAAAGGCCTCAAGCCTGCTCATCCGTTCACTTAGGGCATGGCTGATTAATTACCTTTGCTCCACCTTCCTGCACTAACCCAATACCGCATGACCCCTCAGTAACTAAGCTTCTAAAACCCTTTTGCAGAGAATTCCATTGATTCACTATCCACTGGGTGAAGAGATTTCTTGGCTCAGTCCCGAATAACCCATTTATTGAAACTGTGACACAGTTTCACACACTTCAGCCAGGGAAATCCCATCCTACATTTACTAATCCAATCCAAGCGTTGCAAGACGAGTTTTTCCAATGGTATTACATTTTCTTCTTCGTTACCAGTCTGTTCTCCTTGCAGAACAATTCCCTCATCCCAAACACCCCTACTACCCCCTCCAAAGAACATCAGGAATTGATCAGGTAAACTTGTTATATTATCTCTCTAATAAATGGATCCTTTCATAGGTAGGGTGACCAAACCATTCAAGCAGACTAATGCATCTAATGTTTTTACCCATTTCCTAAAGTCAAATCACAAATTCAATTTTACTTTTTCCCCTTTACAATGGTGTTGCAGCTTCAGATGGAGAATGAGAGACTTAATAAAATAAACTGAAGAGACTTGTTCCATAGTTTTATCCCACACTGTTCTAAAGCACCCTGTATTTTGGAAAGATTACAAAAGTTTTCTAGTGTGTATTGGGCCTCCAATATCAACACTTAGTGGCTACGTTTAAACTTATGGAATATGGTCCAATTTCAGACCATGGGTATCATCAACGTCAACCCCAATCAGATGTTTAGAAACACGCACTCTTTTCCTGTCCATTTTTTTAATTTAAAGGCATTTTTGTAGAATTACCCGCTCTAACATGGCCCTCCAAGTTATAATTTAATTCCACTGCAAATAAGCATAGTTTCATTTCAAGCCTAAAATATCACTTACAAAAAAATATATACATCAAAGACCATGTGGCTGAGAACATACCTGGACTTTCCACTCGCTTATAATGATACGGATTGATGCAGACCTCCTTTTGTTTAGATCCAAATGGAAATTCACAGATATCTAATGGCTTCAACTCATGGTGACTTTGAAGATCTGGCCAGCGCCATACACGGCAATAAATAACGTGCGGCAAGCCTTTCCTGTGCGATACCTGAAGACGGCCATCTAAAGATCGTGGGATGGTGACACATTTGCTGGGCTGACCAGGACTGCTCAATGCCTTCTCCAAATCTTCCATGGCTCCCTTTTTCTTCTTCAACTTTTTTACCAGAGCATCAACTGCTTTTTCTGCCCATTTCTCCTCTTCATCCCCTTGTTTCCAGCCCAAAAGACGTTTTACAGCTGGGCTGGTAAAGGAGAATAGGCTTGCCATCGTCATTGTGAAAAGATTAAATAGTATCAAAACACACTAGAAATGTTTCCAAGGCAAAGTCAGCAGTTGTGAGCAGTAATAAACCAATTAAAATGGCGACTTTGTCTTTTCCTCAATTCTATGTGGTGAAGAAATATTCTTTCTTTGGCCTCTACGATTATCTCTTAACTAATTTACAAAGTTGAAATCTGGCATCCACGCCTTGGCTTCTTCAGCAAACACGACCTGGGATGAAAAAGAAAACATCTGTAAGGATTTATGAAAAAAGACAAATTCTGCTTTAGGGACTGAGCCACATTTGTAACCAAATAGTTCAAAATTCTGGAAAGCTAGTAAAGGGAAGGCCATTTAGGACTATGATGAGAAAAATAATTGGTTAGCAGCAAGTGGGTAAACAAGCAAGTAAAATCAAGAGCCTGCAAATAAGAGAGATCAATAATCTGGTTGAGTGGCACCAGAACAATCTTGCGCTCAAAGTTAGCAAGACAAAACAGCTGATTATTGACTTCAGGAAGGAAAAGCTAAGGAACATGATCACAGTGAATGGCGGTGTTGGTTCGAAGGGCCAAATGGCCTACTCCTGCACCTATCATCCATGCACCCATTGTCATCAGTGATCTACAGGAGCAACTGCTTCAAACAGCTGGACATGCACATCTCTAATGATCTGTTCCTAGCCCAATATATTGATGCTATCACAAAGAAAGCCCATTAACATCTCCACTTCCTCAGAGGTTTGATGAGTTTCAGCATTTCCCAACTACTGGTGCTCACCGATTTACAATGCTTCGACTTGCGATATTTCGACTGCAGCGAGCCGCACGTCTTTTCTAGTCACGTGATCACAATGTGTTAAGTGCGTTTTCGACTTGCGATATTTTCGGTTTATGAGGGGTTTATCGGAACATAACTCCACCGTAGGTCGAGGAGCAGCTGTACTGTCTTTACTAATGGGTTGTGCTGCTGCAGGAAATAATTTTATTGTTCCATTTCAAACATAATAAAACGCTTGACTTAAACCTTTACAGGTGAACTGTGGAGCACATACTGACTAATTATGTTGTGCCCTGATTTAGAAATTCCAAGGTCCAGGAATGAAAAAGGCTGCAGAAGTGGTGTATACATCCCTGTCCATCTTGGGTACTGACTTCTAAGGTATCCACAGAAAGCGCAGCCTCAAAAAGGCAGATACTACCTCAGCTATATTACCATCAGGAAGATGGCACAAGAGACTAAGAACCGTTACCGCCAAATCCAAGAATGACTTATTTCCATCAACCATGAGACTCTTGAGCCACATTGAGCAACCCTAATACCCACCAAATTGCCTCAGCATTGACTACTTTGTACCACTAAGAACTACAACAACAATTATTATGGTTTGGTTTACCTCATAATTGATCATTTAGTGTATTTATTTGTTGTGTATTTGGGGTTAATGTGCCTGTAAAGCTGCAGCAAGCAAGAATGTCATTGTTCTGGTCCTGGTGCACATGACAACAAAATACTTGACTCTGCAAAATTTATGCAAACTTGGTTTTCCTTCTCAATTAGTTGTATCTATGTTATGGATTCTGTTGTGGTTTTAAAACTCAAATTTGGATAAGATGACACAGACACGGAGAATTATTCAAGAAGACAAAAGCCTTTATTTGCAAATATCAGCTTGGAACATTCAGAGACGACACCACCTGTCCGTTCTCTAATTGCTCTCCGATCCACAGAAACAGGCCACTTTTTATTACCGTTTCTAGCCCTATCTCTGCTGCATTATCTTGCATGCTCCTTTCGCATCAATCTATCTTCAATTCTAATATTCTCTGTCTCGCCACCATTAACTTCCGACCTTGGCTCAATCTTATTAAACTTTACATTTCCCCTCATATCTCTCCATCATTCGCCACCCTTAAATTTCAAACTGTTGCTTCAGCTATGTCTACTGCCACTATTATGTTTCCGCTAAAGCCAAGGTTACACAGGTTACACACACCATATTATGCTGTTGCATATTAGTTTATAAGTTTACACACAAAGATACAAATAGATTTATTAAGAATACAAAGGTGCAAAAGTAAAAATAAGTAACTTGTTTAGTGCCTTGATTACTAGATAAATTATTTAATTAAGCACTGCTAAATGGCTCAAAATCACGCGAGTCTAAAATAAAATAGGCTAATGTCTGATTACTCGTCTCACCTGAGTCTCAAAAATTCCACTGCATCACTACAGATACATTCCCCTTGCAACACAGGGCTATATCTTTCATTAGCTTTCAAAAAAGTTTACAGGAGCAGGGAGGTTCTATTCAGTTGTACAGGAGGAAGGACATTATTTGCCATAGAGGGAGTGCAGCACCAGACTGATTGGGATGTCAGGACTGTCTTATGCTTGGTTTTACTCTCTGGATTCTTATAAACTTAAAAATAAGTTGCATATGTTGCCAGGACAAGGGGTCACAGCTCCTTTATGAGAAAGACTTTCTTCACACACTCTGGAAACAGAGGGTAGTTGAGGCCAGTTCACTATGAGGGTATGGAGAGAAGGCAAATACTGAGTTGGATGATCATAATAGGCTCGAATGAATGGCCTACTTTTTTCTATGCTATGTTTCTATATCTGAAAGTTTATCAGATAACACAACAATGGCATGCAATGCTTATATACGATTCTTTTTATGCAGGAATATAGCCTTCTGAAAAGTGAAGAATCCATCGTCATTCCTAATCCATCTTTGAACAATTAACCTTCCTAACTTCATACAACAAAAAGTACATTAAAATTATTCTTTGGAGAAAAAGAAAAGCTGACCTTGAACTACCTAGCCTCCAAAAATATTAGTCATAACCAATTAAAATAAATTATCCGAATCATTATTTTTAAAAGAAGAAAATCTGACGCCTCACTTCCTCCAATGACTAATGCCATTTCATGATTTTGTTTTCAAAAAGCAAGCAACTGTAATCCCAATGCCATCATGAATCTCTCAAGCAGTGATACCTCTCTTGATCTAAAGGTGAGCCACCCAAGAGACTTTAACAGGGAGAAGTGAAATAAATAAAGTGAAACCCGAAGCATTAGTGATGAGGGAAAAGGCTCCAAACAGGAAGAGTGAAAGGAAGCTTTAAAAAAGTGTTCTTACTAAAAAGGTAGAAGGATTGAAGATGATAATAATGAACAGTTGTTTGGGCCTCTATTTGGCCAAGCCAAGGATGATGGCCACACAATTTAACAAGACTGCACAATTCTCTAGGTAGAAGTTCATAAGACGTAGGAGCAGAATTAGTTAATTCGGCCCATCTAGTCTACGCCACTATTCAATCATAGCTGATCTATCTTTCCCTCTCGTCTCTATTCTCCTGCCTTCTCCCCATAACCTTTGACACCCTGACTAATCACGAAAATGTCAATCTCTTCTTTAAAAATATCCAAAGGCAGTGTCTCACTGTTCCTTTTATTATTGAACCAAAAGTATGAAGTTGTACAAGAATGAAAATATGTATTTATGTATTAGGTACTCAAGTACCAGACTATTGTACTTACTTCTAGCAAAAATAAACAAACAAACAAACAAAAAAAAAAAATATATATATCCAATGACTTGGCCTCCACAGTCGTCTGTGGCAATGGATTTTAGATTCACCATGCTCTGGCTAAATAAATTCCTCCTCATCTTCTTTCTAAAGGTACGTCCTTTTATTCTGAGGCGGTCTCCTTTGATCTTGGACACTCCCACTAGTGGAAACATCCTCCCCACATCCACTCTATCCAGGCCTTTCACTATTGATAAGTTTCAATGAGGTCCCCCCTCATCTTCTAAACCAGCAAGTTCAGGCACAGTGCTGTCCAACACTCATCATGCGTTAACCCAATCATCCCCGGGATCATTCTTGCTAACCTTCTCTGAATTCTCTCCAACGCCAGCCCATCCCTCCTCAGATATGGGGCCCAAATCTGCTCACAATTCTACAAATGTGGTCTGACTAGTGCCTTAGAAAGCTCCAATATTATATCCTTATTTTTATATTCTAGTCCTCTCGAAATAAATGCTAACATTGCATTTGCCTTCCTAAGCCCCTTGAAAAAAACAACAATTCCATTCTGTCAGAAGATTTAAAAACAAAAGCACTTGTAAATAACCCGCTCCAAATATGCATCAAGTACAATGGCCTCCTATCCCATCAATGTTCAACACTTAAAAGTCAATTTGAAACCCGCTTTTCATTCTGCAGCAGTTCCTTTTCACCAAATAATCTGACGCTAACTCTGTACTTGGTCTAATCAGTGGCAAGCTTTTCTGTGAGAAAACTGGAAAATCACTCCACATGAGAATACAGCAGGAATGACTGTAGTGCAACATCAGCACACGCTCATGCTGGTTGCTTGTCCCAACCTTTCTGATGTTTGTATGTGGATGCCAACCTTTCCACAGGCAGCTTCTGTATTTTTCAGGAACACATTCAATTCAGCCTGGTCAGTCAATTATCACGGCAACAAAGCCCTCTTGGTTCAATGGCACTGACAAGGCAAAATTCATCCTTGAAATAATTCAGGCGAGGTTACTAAACAGGAAGATTTTGAATTTCCCATGCCAACTCCATGCCAGGAAGATCTTTGTGGCAGCACCCTCCCCTTTTAAATGTTTCTGGTTGATCATAATTCTATGTTTGCAGATAAAAATAAAATATGGTTCAGAAATAGGATGTGACTGTCACTCATTTTCTTTCCCTCAGATCACTCTTTCAATACAGCATTCACATCTACGTTGATGTATGCAAATTAAACAGACTAGTAACCAAATGCTATGAAATGGATTATACAACTCATTAACTAGTTATCGTGACAATAAAGAAACCAAGTTAGTTGGAAATTTCAGAAATTAGGTAAACCTATTTATTCATCACATTAATAGGATCCAAAATACAAGTTGAATATTTAACAATGGACGTGCTCTTCTGAACAGATTTTCAAGAAACAATTAGTGGTATATACCCAAACAGCACTAGTTTAAGTAGATTGTATAGCGATGAGACAGAAGCATTGTGCTGTGCCACTGCATTAAGAAGCAATGGCAATATCTGATCCAGATTCCCACATGAACGACTGCATAAGCAAGTATGAACAATTAAAACTGGCAGAAGGTACATATGAAACTTGGCAAGAGGATGTCTACTAAAAGATGTTTCCTTTGTTGTTGCATGACTGACAGGCATTGTTTCGACTCAAATAATTAGTCATGAATTTACATCCTTGGCTTTCCCCAGAACAAATGAACGACTTTAAAAGCGTGTGATAATGTTCCAAACAACAGCTGTGTTACTTGATGAACTAGGATCTTACTATTTTTAGGATTTCACACCATCTTATAAATCTAGTTACATCAACAAATATAAAATATTTAACATACCATGGCTGATCTTTGAAGTTGGCCAGAATTCAGTAGCACAAATAATTTTCCTCAAGTTCTCTCCTTTATCAGAAACTCAAAATTGAACAAGTCTTTCACATTTCTAGAATGCTTCAAATAAGTGGCTGCCCAAACATTGATTTTGTCACTGTTAATAAAATTACACATGGCAAGGTCTCACAAGTGAGTTTTAAAGATGTTAAGAATCATGAGAATCCTTATTCAAAACAGGTGCAAGAAAATCATACATAATTAAAAATACGATCAAGAATAATTAACAAATTTAAACGTCATACATCAAACCAACATAAAGTTTGTTTGAATAAGTAACAAAGAAGAAACTGTGTCATTATCATTTAGATTTTCTAAAAAGGCTTTAATAAGACACAGAATAACCACAAAACAGGAACACTAGTAGAATCTCACTGGCAGGGGGGAATTTGGTGATGTGAACCAAAAATTATTGTGCAAAGAGGTGAACCATCCTGAACCTGTCCCAGTTCCAACATATTGCAGTCCCTCCACCTTCCCAGGTTTACTTTTTCCAGATGTATGAGGCTCAAAACCGAGCATCACCACACACCCAAAGAGGCATTCCAGAAGGTGGAAGCTTGCTCTGGCCAGGGTATTGCTACTTTCATACCCTGAAGTTGTAATGCAATAACATCCTGACAGCTGGTCAACATTTCAGAAATTTAAATGTGCAGAGTAGGTCAGAAATTGGAATGAGATGGGAAAGGTAGTTGTTAGCACCAGCAACACTCAAAGGAATGCACAGGCAGGGAGAGATGAAGGAATATCGTCAACCTGATAGGTTGAAGTGTGTTATTTTAATAAAAGGAGAAAGCAGATGCACCTCGAAGCCTACATCAGTGTTGAGACTGTGATGTTGCGGCTATTACGAAAACATGGTTGCGAAAGGGGCAAGACTGACTGCTTAAATATTCCAGGCTTTTGATGCTTCAAATGTGATCGAGACGGAGCCAAAAGAGGTGAAGGAGTTGCATTACAGATCAGGGAGTCTTGTCACTTCGACACTCAGGACTTACTGGAGGGGACTGGTGCCATATTGTTCTATAGAGCAGAAACAAGGAACAGTAGATGCTGTTTATACCAAAGCTAGACACAAAGTGCATGAGTTACCAGTGGGTCAGGCTGCATCTCTGGAGAAAAAGGACAACTGATGTCTGAAGAAGGGTTCTGACCAAAAAAGGTCACCCAGCCTTTTCTCTAGAGATGCTACCTGACCCGCTCAGTTGATCCAGCACTTTGTGTCCATGTATTTAAGGGAGTAAAGCCAAAAAATTGCCTGTGCCTAACATTTTTTTTTAAACTGGGTTGGCCATTGAAGAATGGAATGTTAAGTCCATCTAAACCCTTTAATCAAATTACTGTTCCATCTCTGGCGAAGAAGTCTACATGCAATATTATCTAACCTCTCTCAGTCAGTGTGTTTGTATCAGGGACATTGTGAGGCAGGAATAGCTATTAACCAACAGTTTCCTGCATTACAGCTCCAGGTCAGCATGACTCAGTTGATATTCTTCTGATAGAATGCCTGTAAATGGGGTACCAGACCAGAGGGTGAGTGGACAGAGGGAGTTGTGGGGAAGGAAGTAGGGTGTATAAAGCACAAATCACTAAAAATAGGTTAACACTTCCTGACCAGTGTATATCCTTTCATCAGCACGAGTGCAGACTAAATAAATAACGAAATGTGAAAGTTGAAGAACAGGAGTTATACCACTATTGCATACTGTGGACAGGTCTGACACTCTTAATGAAAAGGAGATAGATGGTTTCATTTGCAAGGAGACTGGAACTAGAGATCATTAACCCAAAAGTCACTAATAATTAGGGAAACTCCTTTACCCAGAAATTGGTACCACAAGGAAATGCTGATGCAATTTGCATGGATAATTCAAAGGGACGCCAGATAAACACACGGATAAACATGAGGGAGAAACAAATAGAGCGGAGATTAGATAAAGGATAGGACGTCGACCACACGAGAATTGTGAAGCTGTATGGCACAATTCCGCTTTTTATACATCATGCTGTCAGCACTGTATAGTATATAATCAGTTTTTGCTAGGGTGTTAATGAAGAGGTACACATGCTGGCCCAGGAACCAGAAAATTCACCAACATGAGGTCTAAATAGACCAAAAAAGCTTTGATTTAACACCCTTTCAAGGGCTGTGCTAAAATATCACTGAAGTTTGCAGTAAGCTCAATATGTCTTAGGGAACACAATGTTACTGGAGCCATGTCTCACGGGTACATGCTACAATAAGTAGACCTACCATGCCCTCCATAATGATTGGGATAAAGACAGATCATTTCTTTATTTGCCTTTGTACTTCACAATTTGAGATTTGTAATAGAAAAAAATCACACGTGGTTAAAGTGTACATTTTGATTTCACCATGTAGACATTACAGCTTTGTTTATACATAGTCCCCCCCCATTTCAGGGCACCATAATGTTTGGGACACATGGCTTCACAGGTGTTTGTAATTGCTCAGGTGTGTTTAATTACCTCCTTAATGCAGGTATAAGAGAGCTCTCAGCACCTAGTCTTTCCATCACCTTTGGAAACTTTTATTGCTGTTTATCAACACGAGGACCAAAGTTGTGCCAATAAAGTCAAAGAAGCTATTATGAGACTGAGAAACAAGAATAAAACTGTTGGAGACATCAGCCAAACCTTAGGCTTACAAAATCAACTGTTTGGAACATCATTAAGAAAGAGAGCACTAGTGAGCTTACTAATCACAAAGAGACTGGTAGGCCAAGCTGATGGCATAATTATCTCTATAATAAATAAAAATCCCCAAACACCTGTCCGACAGATCAGAAACACTCTTCAGTGGCCAGCTGTGGATTTGTCAATGACCACTGTCTGCAGAAGATTCCATGAACAGAAATATAGAAGCTACACTGCAAGATGGAAATCACAGGTTAGCTACAAAAATAGGGTGACCAGGTTACAGATTGCCAAGAAGTACTTAAAAGCGCAACCACAGTTCTGGAAAAAGGTTTTGTGGACCGACGAGATGAAGATTAAAGGGCCTGTCCCACTTGCGTGTCCAAATTACGCGACCGGGCATCGTATGGCTGCGCGTGGCCGGTCCCATTGTGAACCGCGGAGGGGTATGTAGTTGTGCGCAACATCGCGCGGGGGGTTGGAAATTTTTGTAGAGAACGAAATCTTTGCGCGCCAATGGCCTGTCGCGGAACTGACGGCCAAAGTGGGACAGGCCCAAGACCCTGGCCCGACGCAACGTCTCACCTGCAACAGCAGCAGAAGCAGGCAAACCATCGCCGAATTCAGCCTGGGGCTCACGGCCGTTGTGGTCCGGATCCACCCCCACTTCTACTCCCAGAGCGGGGCCAAGAAAATTGAAGATAGACACAAAATGCTGGAGTAACTCAGCGGGACCAGCAGCATCTCTGGAGAGAAGCAATGGGTGACGTTTCGGGTCGAGACTCTTCTTTCAGACTGAAGAGTCTCGACACGAAACATCAACTATTCCTCTCTCCACAGATGCTGCCGGTCCCGCTGCAATACAGGCCTGGCAGAGCATCACCAGAGAAGACACCCAGCAACTGGTGATGTCCAGGAATCACAGATTTCAAGCAGTCCTTGCACCAATGATATGCAACAAAATACTAAACATGACTACTTTAATTGACATGACATTGCTGTGCCCCAAACATTATGGTGCCCTGAAATGGGGCGACATGTATAAACACTGCTGTAATTTCTACATGGTGAAACCAAAATGTATAAAAATGGCCTTTATCAAAATCTGACAATGCGCACTTTAACCACATGTGATTTATTTCCGTTGCAAATCTCAAATTGTGGAGTACAGAGGCAAATAAATTAATGATGGGTCTTTATTCCAAACATTATGGAGGCCACTGTATATACTTCAGATTATTTATATAAATAAGGACGTTTCACTCCTGTGTGAACACTAAGCCTGCAACTGTGGCCCAGGGACATTTATAATTATGAATCTTGTAAAAGAGGATATTTTAAGTATAGCCTACGATAATATGAGGACAGAATATTGATGCATGCTGAGAAATAATGTGCACTGCACATACTCAAAACAGGATCTAGATAATAGAATTCTGTTACTGGAAAAAGGTTACATAAATTCAAAACGTTTGTAACTACCATATC
This sequence comes from Okamejei kenojei, assembly GCA_035221665.1. NCBI lineage: Eukaryota > Metazoa > Chordata > Chondrichthyes > Rajiformes > Rajidae > Okamejei > Okamejei kenojei. Next base: position 15,338,153 of record CM069141.1, on the reverse strand, counting down.
AAAAATCATCAGTTATGTGGACAAAAAAAAATTATAAATGGGGACTATATTTACAATTACATTAATTTGACAAAACATAACCAAACCAGAAACAGAAAATGAAATTATACATGGACGTGAACAGCATAAGTATTTTAAAAGGAACACACACTGACAATAAAAATTAGAACAATACGACGCTGACAAATTCCTAACACCCTACTAAGAAAGTTCTATCAAAAAATGGTCCATAAGAAATTGATTTCTCCGAGCTGTACTGCATTGGTAAAACAGTTTGCACATTCTGGAAACCTATTAATTCATCCTTTTTGCACAGTAGAATCTCAGCAAACAATAAACTAAACAGCCAAAAGAATCTTACATCAATGATAATGAACATATTGCCATTAATGTCCACAGATGACACGATTCCAAAATGGGAGTGGGGATTAGACATAAAATGCTGGAGTAACTCAGCGGGACAGGCAGCATCTCTGGAGAGAAGGAATGGGTGACATTTCGGGTCAAGACCCTTCTTCCGAGTTGGAGTGGGGATTGCTAGGTAATTCCACTTTAAAATCAAACAAGTGATTCAGATTGAATTAAGTATCTTTTGTCTATTTAGTGGCAAAATTAACATTGTTACTGGGAGAAGCTCTAGTTTATCTCAAGTTTTATTTCCTGCAAACTTTAAGCAGACTATTTTCTAAATACTAACAAAATGCTGGAAACACTCAGCAGGTCAGGTAGAAATAGAAACAGTTACACTTTCAAGTTGACTACCCTTCCATCAGATCTGCCTAATCTTGTGTGTTTCCAATATTTAGTTTATAATTCAGGATTGTGAACATCTACTTTTATTTTCATTTTCTTAGTCAATTTGGCTTTACTTGTTGAGGACTGGCATAACATATTGGTTGACAGCATTGTTTTAACCAACAAAATTCCTGCACCCCAATGTTTCTTCTTCAAAGATAGATTTTAAAGCTCTATTTTCAACTAATGATTATAAAGGCATCTAAAAGGCAGTGGATCTAGTTTCAACCACTGAAAAGGTCATCTTTCAGAGTATCCATATTGATCTGCATTTTAGCAAAATCAATGCTTAAGTTGCTAATTCTAGCTAAGTAAAGCTTTGACATTCTTATAAATTTACTGTGCTGATTTAATAGTTTAAATTCTTTACGTATGACTTTAAATTATGAATTAAAATTAAAGGACTCAAGGAAAGTTCTTCCCAATTTTATGAAACAGGCGTATGGATTTTACAGGGAATTTAATCAAACTAAAATGCAGTGATTAAAAATCTGCTTACGGTTCAATACAACAATATGAAAATAAGAAAATTCACGCTCACGCAGTGCTCATTCATAACAAGAAAATGCATCAGTGTATCTACTTTCTTAGGGATGGGGGAAGATTCAACATGTCCATGAGGATTCTTTTAAACTTCTACCAATTTAAATACATTAAGTAATCCAATGGTGTAAGAAAGAACTGCAGATGCTGGTTTAAATCCAAGGTAGACACAAAATGGTGGAGTAACTCAGCGGGTGAGGCAGCATCTCTGGAGAGAAGAAATGGGCAACTTTTCGGGTCAAGACCCTACTTCAGACTGAAGAATCTCTGCATCTCAGCGTGCTGTGAAACTGCTCTGCTCTTAACAGGCTGAATTTGCAGAGATTGGTGAAAACAGCCCAGTCCATCACAGGCTCATCACTTCCTTCCATCCAGTCCATCTTTGTTATGTGTTTCATCAGGAAGTTTTGTCAAGGATGCTAGCCGTTCCCTTCTGGGATGATACAGGAACTTGAAAGTCCAAAATTGCTTCTTCCCCACTACTATTAGACTCCTGAACCAATCACTTTTTCCACACACCCTTCCCCAAACTGTCACTTACTTTTAACTACCTTATTCAGCTATTCTGTTATTATACTTCTGCATTGTTTGCACTACAATCTTTGCACCAGTCTGATATATTTTGGATTCATCGTTGTATTTATTGTGTATTTATCATTATCATGTGCACTTGCATTATGAGCTTCAGTGGATAAGGAATTTCATTACACAGTGGTGTATGTGACAAACCAATCTGATCCAAATCTGAGGGTACACAAAAGGCTGGAGAAACTCAGCGGGTGCAGCAGCATCTAAGGAGCAAAGGAGATAGGCGACGTTTCGGGTCGAGACCCTTCTTCAGACTGCAGATCCAAATCTGACACTTGTTGGTCAATCATAGGCAAAATGGATAGCCCACATATTTTAATTGCACCATTTAACACACAATAGCATGTTAGTCAAATGTTTTAATGGAGTTGGAGCTGACTAGTCATGAACATTTCAACACAAATGTCATTCTCATAGGCAAATAAACAGAATATACAGAGACAAGTATACTTCTTAATAATCTAAGGGAGTGATAATATGGTTTAAAGACTAGCACGTTCTACAAAACTGTTCCTCCTCTAAGACTAACATAGAAACATAGAAAATAGGTGCAGGAGTAGGCCATTCAGCCCTTCGAGCCTGATCATGGCCAATCATCCAACTCAGTATCCTGTACCTGCCTTCTCCCCATACCCCCTGATCCCTTTAGCCACAAGGGCCACATCTAACTCCCTCTTAAATATAGCCAATGAACTGGCCTCAACTACCTTCTGTGGCAGAGAATTCCAGAGATTCACCACTCTCTGTGTGAAAATACTGTATCTAGGTAACATTTCCAGTATAACATTCCTAATTACACCAAATTATATTGTTCACATGCCTGACACCAGGCTCCCAAAACAGTCACAACTGCAAGCTGTCACAGCAAGAGATTACCATGTTGAACAAGGATGTTCTTAAAGCTTCCTTTAAAAAAAGTAACATTCCCACCAATATATAGTAATCTCTGGCCAACAAATGGCATTGCAGAGGAGCAATGAGTTCACTCCTCAATGGTTAAGGGTTTATTTGTCATATGCACCGTAAAAGCTGCAGCAATTTCAGTTATTCAAAGTATGCTAGGCCATGATTGTGAAAACAAAGTATGCCAAGCAACCATAGTCAATAGGCAATAGGTGCAGGAGGAGGCCATTCGGCCCTTCAAGCCAGCACTGCCATTCAATGTGATCATGGCTGATCATCCACAAGTGCGATGTCTGCGGTAGCCCAGTGTTGAGGTCGGGTTGTGTGAGATGATTCAGGAATCTGATGTTCGATAGGAAGAGGTTGATCTTGAACCTGGAACTAATGGTTCTCGGGCGCCTGTACAAGTCCTGGAGACTAATTTTGAGAGCTCCACCGCGGGAGCCTGCGGGACTTTAACATCACGGAGCTCACGGTCCCTGCCAGTGGTTGACTTCGGAGCTCCAACCGTGGGTGCTTGCGGACAAACATCACGGAGCCCGCAGTCTCTGGTCAGAGACCAACATCGGGATCTCCAAGCCGCGGGAGTTTCGACCTCCCCGATGTGGAAGTTTCGATCACCCCGACACGGGAGTTTTGACCGCTGGCTGCGGGAGCTTCGATCGCCCCAACGGATTGTTCGACTGCCCCGACAGCGAGAGAATAAAGAGGAAGAAGATTGGACTTTTTTGCCTTCCTTCACAGTGAGGAATGTGTGGAATCTGCTGTGGTGGATGTTTATGTTAACTATTATGTAGTTGTGTGTTCTGTTGCTTTTTTTTGTATGGCTGTGTGGTAATTCGCATATCACTGTACCTTAATTGGTACATGTGACAATAAAAGACCTTTGAAAACTTTCTTCCCAATGATAGCAGGGAGAATGGGGCCTTGGAGGTGTGGGTCTTTGATATTAGCAGTCCTCTTGAGGCAGCCATTCTTGTGGATCACTTTGATGGTAGAGAGGTCAGTCCCCATGATGGACCAGGGAATATCCACTTATCTGTCTCGTTTGTTCTTCAAATTTCCAACCCAGATATGATACAACTATGGTGGTATACGGGACAACGGGTTAAATTTCCTCAAACTTATGAGAAAGAAAAGGCATTTGTAGACTTTATTTGTGAATGCATCCATCTGCTGGGCCCAGAACAAAGATGTATACAGTCAGGAACGCTCTCCAGTGCCATCCCACCAGTGAATACAGATGCATGGTCCCTTGTCTTTCCCTTCCTGAAATCAATGACTCATTGAAACCCATTGTTCATCCAATGATGATGGTATCATCAGCAAATTTAATGATAGTATTGGCGAAGTTCGCAGAGTTTGACGATGAGTTTAGAAAGGATGATAGAGCTGATTGCAGAGTTGCCCTGATAAACAACAGCCTTACATACATGCCTTTATTGTCCAAATAGCCCAGCACACAATGCAGAGTCAGCTAGATTGCATCCACCGTCAATCGACTGTGGCAGAAGGCAAGTATTACCGAGGCAGGGGTTGAGTTGTGTCATAACCAACTTCTCAAAAGCTCCATCACAATGATTATGAGTGCCACCCCACAGTTATTATTGATGCATGTCACCTTGTGCAGCTTTATAATGGCAATTATTTTAAAGCAGACGGGGGCCTTGGACCTTAGAGGTTGGAGACATCAACAAAAACTCTCACCAGTTTGTCAGTGCGGGTTTTAAGATAGTGGCCAGATCACCATCAAGGTTGGATGCTTTACAAGGATTCACCCTTAAAAAGAATCTTCTGACATCAGCCTTGGATAATGGAATTGCAGGGGCGTTACAGAACGTGGAGGCCTGCTAAGATATCAGTTCTCCCTTTAGAAGTGAGTATAGAAAAAATGAGCTTCACTGGGAGCATTGCATCACTGTCAGTTGAGCTATTTGGTTTTACTTTGCAGAAAGTGATGGCATGCAAGCCATACCACAGTCAGCAGTGTCCATCTGAGCCTCCTATTTAGTCCAAAAGTGTTTCTTTGCATCCTCAAAGGCCTTCTGGAGGTCACACTTGGACTTCTTGAAGGATTCTGAATTGCCTCGTTTGAATGTCAAAGATCTGGCCCGCAGTAGATTGCATATCGTAGCTCTCCCAGCCCTAAGGTTCTGGTTAGGGAACACATGTGTGATCTTGGTACGAACAGACTCCACTGCACATTGTGACTATTTGCATTGAAGCCTAGTGTAAATAGCAGGGTACATCACCTCTTAAAATGATCATCCCACCAAGCACATCCCCACCACCTGTGGCAACATCTGCTAGTCCCATATCTGCTGCATCAGCCACCTCAAAACCAACAATGGAATAAGAAGGCAATCACCGTCAACCTTGACAGATCCTTACAATTCACAGCACTATAAGAACCATGAAATTATTTACCTCCCCGCGTTACAAATGCAAAAGGGTTCTTTACACATTCAACTTCATATTTCATTCAGAACACTTAGATGGGTTTAAAACTATGGCAATAACCAGAAACAAGTGCAACTTTAAAAAAAAAAATATATATATATACACACACACACACACACATGTATATACATATTATATATGGAAATACATTTTGCCAGGTATTAACAAATGATACATCAGCACATTTTACTTACAAACTGCAAGATCACTGGCTAAAAAAATGTATTCAAGGCACGACACTGTCATTACCATTAAACTGCCGTATTGTCCAGAGCAGCTATTTTGAAGATAATAACTGAAGTCAAGTTGATGTATTTGTTCCATTTTAGCAAATTACTTTAGGATGCATCCATGTGCAATAAATATTTGAAAAAATGCTCAAGCACTAAAATGCACAAGACGTTTTAATAAAAATTGGCAGCAAAATCCACTGGCAGGAATACAAAGATTTTCTTTATGCACTCTCCAATTTTAAATCGTGTATTTGTTCCTTCCTTTAACAATAACACAAGCAGAACTCTGCTACATCACATGAATTATTCAGACATCTTAGGACAATATGATCAGACTTCCTGAATCATACTAACGGGAAACAAAGTTTTATTTTCCAACCGGCAAGTCCCTTGCTGCAAAATCAATAGACGATTTCCATAGGTCAGAAAATGTCATATTTTTGCTTTTACTTGACCTCCAGGGAGATTATATTCAGAGAATATATGCATTATTTATAAAGGTTAAATTATGCCTCCATTTGGGCTTTTAATACGTGTTAGATGTACGTCTAATGATCTCTAGATCACCATCTTTGTTCTGGTCTGCTGGAAGACAAATGTAACAGTATTTATTATGTTGTTTATTTACTTTACACTGTCAAGCCAGCAGACACCAAAAAAATCAATAAATACTACAACTATTACCTTTAAAATGACACTGAACTGCATATTATAAGCTTGAATTATTTGATGCTTGCGCATAATGAAACTAATTTCTGCACCCTCCCTATATACTTCAAACTGCTGAGTATGTACTTCATTACTGTTGAAGTGCACAAATGGCGAAGCAGATTTAACAGTGCCATATTCCAGGTGGCAACATTTTCTTGTGCCACAGAAAGCAAAGAGTAGAGAATGACATGCACATATATAATGCATGGTCTATTATGTTAAGTTCAAATAATGGGAGATTTAGTTTGGAGGTGTCAAAAAATGGCATGCAAGGATGAAAGAAAATGGAAGAGGTAAAATGAATGAATGCACCATTTTTGTTTCTAGGTAGACGTGATGGAAAATGCAAAGGAAGGAATCAATGTAGATGCAAGCTATATATTTACTTACATCTACTATAAAGTTGATAGATTTTTGAACGGTGACAACTGCAAAACAGAACCACATTATCTAAAAACAACAAAGACAACTATCAATTTCCAAAGTTCTCTCACGAAGCAGGAAGGTACCTTTAGATATTCTGGACTGTGGCTATGAAGCCATTCAAGTGGTGCTTGGAAAAAAGAAACTGACCTTATTGGTGCACGTGAGGGAAGCACAGTAGTGCAGCTGGTAGAGCTGCTGCCTCACAGCACCAAAAACCCAGATTCAAGATCCAGTTTTATTATTGTCACATGTACCAAGGTACAGTGAAAAGCTTTGTTTTGCATGGTGTCTAAACAAATCAGATATATCATACATGGATGTAGTTCAAACTAAAGTACAATAGATTGAGCAAAGGGGAAGATACAGAGTGCAGAATATAGTCCAATCCTGACCTTGGTAGCTTTCTGTGTGGGCTGCATTCTCTCCTTGTGCCCACATGTAATTTAATTAAAATCTGACAATGTACACTTTAACTACATGTGATTTTTTCGATTACAAATCTCAAATTGTGGAGTACAGAGGCAAATAAATAAATGATGGGTCTTTGACGCAAACATTATGGGGGGCACTGTAATATCCAAACCATCAGGAAAATATTAACTTAATTTTATATCTCCCAAACAGTTCAGAGAATTGAAAAGATTACAACATTTATGGATATTGCACATGTGACATAAAACTAAAAAGAACTGAGAGTACTCAGTAGGTCACATGATATCTGTGGAAAATGAGAGTTTCAGTTTGATGACTGCAGATGGCTTATTTTGTACACATTTTTTTATTAATTTACATACAGCAAGGCACATTAATGAGTGATAGTTAACCTGTCTAAAAATATGTGAATCAGAATTCTATATCTCTACAGAAATTGGATGCTTGACTCACTAAACATGCAACCCACCAATGAGCTTTCTCTGCAGCTCCCAATCCAGCCAGTCTGAAGTCTTGTTAATTTTTGTTCATTTGGTTGGATCACTGCCGAGTGAGTGGTATATCAGCAACTGAAGGTTTTCAAGGATAGCAAAGGAAGGCATTACATTGAATTGTATAATGTTAATGCTCAGGCAGGCCATGAAAGAGCCTTATGTTCAAAAGCAATGAGGTAAAAGCAAGGGAAATGTAAATATAAAAGGGAAAGTCAATACCATGTAAAGTGTAAGGTAGACACAAAATGCTGGAGTAACTCAGCGGGACAGGCAACATCTTTGGAGAGAAGGAATGGGTGCCGTTCCGGGTCGAGACCCTTCTTCGTGTGACAATTTGGATTGTGAAAGACAGAATGCTGCAGGAAGGAAAGTGAATTTAACTTCAAATGCAGTCAACATGGTCAATAAAGGGAAAAAGAGGAAAAGTTATGAAACGGTCCATCGTCTAAATGAAAGGACCATACCGAATGAAACATAAAAAAGTGAACTGAATGAAACATAAAAAAGTGAACCAAATGGAGTTATATAGGCTTGCTGTTCGAGACATTATTGCAGCACGATAACTGGTGTAGCCAATTTGATTCACTCCACATTATATCAAAAGGCTGAGCATACTAGATACAATGTACCACAACAACATCCTGGTTAACGTTTTAGAACTGGCCAACCAAGATATCGCAGGGCAACAACACTGATATTTGTCAGGCAACATAAACATTGGCCTGGATATAACCTACCAGAGGACAAATCCTAGGCTATTCTCAATCATCAACAGAACCATAGACAACATCAACAATTTTAACTAGCACCAATAGCTAGCCAACCATTGGTCATTTTCAACTCTGAACAGAACATTCAGCTACAATTTGAATTATGGTCAACAGAACCAAATTCCAAAGCGGTTGTCACTGTTCTTACAAAATAATTATTCTTGATGTCATTGCATCATCAAATGTCACATCGAGGAGATCCTCTGCCTTGAACTTTAACTGGACCAGGCAAGAGCAGGATCTCCTGACAAGTGATTCACCACCTGGCGTGGAAAGGTCTTTCCATCATCTACAAGGAATAAGCCAGGAGAGAGAAGGAATGTTTTTTCAAACGTCTGGCTGAATGCAGTTCCAAGAGCAGTCAATGAGCTCAACATATTCCATGAAATGATGGAAATCAAATTTTTGATTAGAACTGGTGTCAAGGCTTATAGTGAGTAGGCAGGAAAATGGGATTAGGATGCAGAGATCAGCCATGATTGAATGCGGAGTAGACTTGATGGGCCAAATGGCCTAATTCTACTCCATACTTGTGAACTTGTAAACACCAAGCCATTAATTGGCATTCCATCCACCATGATAAATATTCATTTTCTGCTTCATGGGTGGACAATAACTGTAGAATGCATCTACAACAGTGTTTCCCAAAGTGGGGTACGAGTACCCCCAGGGGTACGCGAAAGGTCTTCAGGGGGTACATGGCAATTTTCAGTTATGTACTACTGAAAATAGATTCATTATAAGGAAAGAAAAACTATGGTTATGAATTATTTTAAACATACATATTTGCAAATAAATTATATATTTCGTATGAATTCTCCTACTCAAGTTGTGATAGTTGCTGTATTTGGGTAGTTTGCAGACTTCCACACGACAACTCAGGGGTGCAGTGCTGCCGGAGCTCACCAGGGCGCCGCTCCGGCAACTCTGCTAAAAAAAAGCCAAAAAAAACAAACCACCGGGAATTTTAACTAGTGGGTGTGTGGTTGGGGTAACCTGGTTGAAAGAAGGGGAAGGGGAAGGGGAAGACCCATCATTACTGAGGTTCCCTGTGGGGAGGGGGGGAGAGGAACAATAGGACCCAGCAGAGTCAGACCATGTGCTGTCTGCATCGTGGAGGTTGTGAGCCTGTTGCTGAGCCTCTAACTCTGGTGAGGTGACGGCCCTGGCCCGCTGGTCGCCGTTGGGTTTGGCCGGGAAGGCGGTGAGGGTCGGAGAGGTGGTGGATCTTTTGCTGCAACTCGTGGTGGCCATCTCGGCCTTGTGGTGGTCGGGCAGGCGGAGCCGCGGTCCAGCGGTGGAGCTCCGGGCGTACGGTCGAGTCGTGTAGTGTCGGTGGAGAGACCGGTCTTGAGGCAGGCAAGCTTGTGATCCAGATAGACGAGGAAGTGTTTGTTGAGGGTGTGGAACAGGCGTCGAATGAGGTATAGTTGTGGTCCATTGTAGGAGTGAGTGGGTAGTGGGTGAGTGAGTAAGTGGGTGGGTGGGAGAGTGAGAGTGAGTGTGTAAGTGAGAGTGAGTGTGTGTGTGTGTGAGAGTGAGAGTGAGAGTGAGAGTGAGAATAAGTGAGTGAGTGAGTGAGTGAGTGAGTGAGTGAGTGAGTGAGTGAGTGAGTGAGTGAGTGAGTGAGTGAGTGAGTGAGTGAGTGAGTGAGTGAGTGAAGGCCCAGAGCTGCGGGAGAATCAGGGTGAGTTGGTGCCCCCACCCCCAGCAAAACCTGAAATGACGCCCGTTTGACAGCTCCGGCACCTAAAAAATAGCACTGCAACACGCTTATTAGATGTCGAACCGCAACTGAGGTTGAAATTAACAACTATAGAGCCAAATTTTGCCTAAATATTTTCCCATCACAAGCAATTTCATCCTTCACATTGATGATAAAATATACATTATATTATAGAAAACTTTTGTTTACATGCATACCTTAATCCAAAATAAAAATGTATGCAATTTATATCGACTTTTACAATGGAATACGATTGTTTTTAAAGAGGGATACAAGATGCTTATGAAAATTTATGAAGGGGTACACAGGTATCAAAACTTTGGGAATCACTGGTCCACAAGATGCGATGCATGTTTTTCTAAACAACATTTGCCAGATTTCTAGATTATTCAATCACCATCACCTGCAATTAAAACATTATGCTGGTTTGGAAAGGAATTGTGGTAACTTAATTTGTAGGAAAGAACTGCAGATCCTGGTTTAAATCTTAGATACAAAAAAGACATAGAAGAAAGACTATCCCCTACTCACAATTCCTCCACCTACGCCGCATTTGCGCCCAGGATGGTTTTCCATACTAGATCATTGGAGATGTCCTCATTCTTTCGGAAACAGGGGTTCCCCTCTTCCATCATAGATGAGGTTCTCACTAGGGTCTCCTCAATATCCCGCAGCTCCGCTCTTGGTCCCCCTACAGCCATTCGCAACAAGGACAGAGCCCCCCTTGTCCTCACCTCCCACCCCATCAGCCGTCGCATACAGCATATAATCCTCCAACACTTTCTCAATCTCCAACGGGATCCCACTACTGGCCACATCTTCCCATATCCACCCCTTTCCCTCCCCAACTCCCTGGTCAACTAATCCCTTCCCACCCAAACCACCCCTCCCCAGGTACTTTCCTCTGCAACCACAGGAGATGCAACACCTGTCCCTTTACCTCCCCCCTCGACTCCATCCAATGACCCCAACAGTCTTTTCAGGCAAGGCAGATGTTCACTTGCATCTCCTCCAACCTCATCTACTGTATCCGCTGCTCCAGGTTTCAACTTCTTAACAACGGCGAGACCAAGCGCAGGCTCGGCGATCGTTTCGCTGAACACCTCCACTCAGTCCGCCTTAACCTATGTGATCTCCCGGTTGCTCAGAACTTTAACACCCCCTCTCATTCTCAATCTGACCTTTCTGTCCTGGGCCTCCTCCATTGTCAGAGTGAGGCCTAGCACAAATTGAAGGAACAGCACCACCTGCACGACGAGCAAATGAGGCCCAAGTGCGACAGGCCATTTCCTGTCTCCAACTACATTTTAACTCTGTCCTGCCCACTCCCCTGACATCAGTCTGAAGAAAGGTCTCGACCTGAAACATCACCCATTCCTTCTCTCCAAAGATGCTGCCTGTCCTGGTGAGTTATTCCAGCATTTTGTGTCTATCTTTGATGGTAACTTAATTGTCGGTTCTCTACCAAACAACTTTGTTGTTTGCTGACTGTTTCAGAAGCTTGACACAATCAGCCACATTACTATGGATCTGAAACATAGGCCAGACCACATAACACTTGCAGATTTCTTTCCTAAATAAAGTAACTAAATGTATTTTTATAACACTCTGCTAATATGGCCAGAGATATTTTTATCCTAGATTTTGTTATAAATTCTCTATCATTCCACCCAATACCTCTCCAGATAGAAAACAAGCAGTGGTTTAAGGTGGTTGCAATTACGGATTGTTAATAAATCCCAGAAATATCATCATGCTATAGATTACAAATTTGTTAACAGCACAAGAACAGGTTCTTCAACCCACAATATCTGTGCTCAACATGATACCAAGACCAACTGTTATCTGCCTGCACATAACGCATATCCATCCATTCCCTGCACATCTATATGTCTTTCCAAAAGTCTCTTAAATAACATTATCGTATAATGTTCTGTGTAATAAGACTTGCCCTGCATATCACCTTTAACCTTGCCCCTCTCATCTTAAACCTATGCCCACTAGTATTTTGATGTTTTCATCATGAAAAAAAGGTTCTGACTGTTAATCCTATCTATGCCTTAATTTTATATACTTTTATTAGGTCAAACCTGTCCCTGCAGCAAATACCCTTTAACCCAGTCATAATTCTGGTAAACCTCTGCCTTTCCAAAGCATCCACATCCTTCCTGTGATGGGACGACCAGAATGGGTTAAAGAGCATTAAGCTAATTCTCATTTCTCCAGCCAATAACTTCAAACTGCACTAATGTCTCTGAATCAGAATCCAGCCCTCTGGATCATTCATCTTCTTATGTAATCACTTTACTGCCCTGGACTGAAGGCAAAAATCAGTTAGTTGTATCTTTCAAAAGGCACTTGATGAAAGTAGCACACAAAAAGCAGTTAAAACAATAATAGCTCACATGGCAGGGGGCAAGACAAACAGAATATTGTGTAAACTGCTATAAAAGCACATTGAGTTTTCAGAAGTTAATATGCACATACCACAGGTCATGTTCATGTACTTTCTACAGTGCCATAGAGATGCAAGATGTAGTTATCAGCCCACAGAAAGTTGGTTTCAATGTTTAAACTTTACAAAGATAACTCCAAATGAATCTTTTCACAATAGGTATATTACAGGTAATTCATGCTTTCAGCTTGTAAATTGCATGCTACCTCAATTTGCATTATGTGTGCCCAGATAGCTCCAAGTTAAATTATGTTTTCAAAAGTTTCATTTAATCACTACTAATTCTAGGTCATATACAGCACTACATAATATACACTAATGGAAAGCAATGTTGTCTTTGTCACACAACTAACTTGCCACACTTATCGTGGTCAGCTTTGGTCACCCTACCCTTGGAAAGATGCCATTAAGCTGGTAAGAATGCAGAGAAAATTGACGAGAATGTTGCCAGAACGAGAGGTCCTGAGTTGTATGACTTTATTCCTTGGAGCAGAGGAGGCTCAGTGAGGGATCATCTAGATGTGTAGAAAATCATGAGGGGAATAGACAGGGTGAATGCACAGACTTTTACCCAGGGTAGGGGAATCAAGAACTAGAGGGCATAGGCTTAAGATGAGAGGGAGAATATATAATAGAAAACTGAGGGGCAACTTTTTCCACATAGAGGGTGGTGGGCAACTGGAATGAACTGTCAGAGGATGTAGTTGAGGCAGTTACAATAACAAATGTTAAAAGATATTTGGACAAGTCCATGGATAGGAAAGGCTTAGAGCATGGGTTCTCAATCAGGGGGGAATTCCCCCCAGGGGGGGAATTTCAGGTTTTCAGGGGGGGAATTGGGACCACAGATTAGCAAACTCAAACTCTTGTTAGAAATAAAGGATTTTCAGTATTATATGCATATTATTTGGAATGCACTTTTTGAGGCAGACAATCTTGGAAAGGGGGGCAATGAAATTCTGACATATGGTGAAAGAGGTGCATGGGGCAAACAAGATTTAGAACCACTGGCTTAGAGGGATATGGATCAAGTATGACTAGTTTCGGTCGGCCAAAGGGCACGTTTCTGTTCTGCACGACTCTAAAACTATCTCTTGCAATTTAACTTGCGCGTGAAATCACTGGAACAAGACAAAACTACCACAATTTCAACCCATGAAACTACTCAAATCTGCTCTACCATTCCATATAATAACCATATAACAATTACAGCACGGAGACAGGCCCTCTCGGCCCTTCCAGTCCGTGCCGACCATTTGTTTTCCCCTAGTCCCATCTACCTGCACTCAGACCATACCCCTCCATTCCCTTCACGTCCATATACCTATCCACTTTACTTTTAAATGTTAAAATCGATCCTGCCTCCACCACCTCTGCTGGAAGCTCATTCCACACAGCCACCACCCTCTGAGTAAAGAAGTTCCCCCTCACGTTACCCCTAAACTTCTGTCCCTTAATTCTCATGTCATGCCCTCTTGTTTGAATCTTCCCTACCCTCAATGGGAAAAGCTTATCCACGTCAACTCTGTCTATCCCTTTCATCATTTTAAAGACCTCAATCAAGTCCCCCTTTAACCTTCTGCGCTCCAAAGAATAAAGACCTAACTTGTTCAACCTTTCTCTGTAACATAGTTGCTGGAACCCTGGCAACATTCTAGTAAATCTCCTCTGTACTCTCTCTATTTTGTTGACATCCTTCCTATAACTAGGCGACCAAAATTGTACACCATACTCCAGAATTGGTCTTACCAATGCCTTGTACAATTTTAACATTACTTCCCTACTCCTATATTCAATGCTCTGATGTATAAAGGCCAGCACACCAAAGGCTTTCTTTACCACCCTATCTACATGCGATTCCACCTTCAGGGAACTATGCACAGTTATTCCTAGATCCCTCTGTTCCACAGCATTCCTCAATTCCCTACCATTTACCATGTACGTCCTATTTTGATTTGTCCTGCCAAGATGTAGCACTTCACACTTATCAGCATTAAACTCCATCTGCCATCTTACAGCCCACTTTTCCAAATGGCCCAAATCTCTCTGTAGACTTTGAGAATCTACTTCATTATCCACAATACCACCTATCTTAGTATCATCTGCATACTTACTTATCCAATTTTCCACCCCATCATCCAGATCATTGATGTACATGACAAACAACAGTGGACCCAACACAGATCCCTGAGGCACCCCACTGGTCACCGGCTTCCAACCTGACAAACAGCCATCCACCATTACTCTCTGACATCTCCCATTCAGCCACTGTTGAATCCATCTTGCTACTCCGCCATTAACACCCAAAGATTGAACCTTCTGAACCAACCTTCCATGGGGAACCTTGTCAAAGGCCTTACTGAAATCCATATAGACAACATCCACTGCTTTACCCTCATCAATTTCCCTAGTTACTGCTTCAAAAAATTCAAGAAGGTTTGTCAAACATGACCTTCCAGGCACAAATCCATGTTGACTGTTCCTGATCAGACCCTGTTTATCCAGATGCTTATATATATTATCTCTAAGTATCCTTTCCATTAATTTGCCCACCACTGACGTCAAACTAATAGGTCTATAATTGCTAGGTTTATTCTTTGAACCCTTTTTAAACAATGGAACAACATGCGCAGTACGCCAATCCTCCGGCACTATTCCCGTTTCTAATGACATTTGAAATATTTCTGTCATAGCTCCTGCTATTTCTACACTAACTTCCCTCAATGTCCTAGGGAATATCCTGTCAGGACCTGGAGACTTATCCACCTTTATATTTTTCAGAAGTGTCAGTACTTCCTCCTCTTTGAATCTCATAGTTTCCATAGCTACTCTACTTTTTTCCCTTACCTCACAGAGTTCAATATCCTTCTCCTTGGTGAATACCGAAGAAAAGAAATTGTTCAATATCTCCCCCATCTCTTTTGGCTCTGCAGATAGATGTCCATTCTGGTTCTCTAATGGTCCAATTTTATCCCTCATTATCCTTTTGCTATTAATATAGCTGTAGAAACCCTTTGGATTTACTTTCACCTTTCTTGCCAAAGCAACCTCATATCTTCTTTTAGCCTTCCTAATTTCTTTCTTAAGATTCTTTTTACATTCTTTATACTCCTCTAGCACCTCATTTACTCCATGCCTCCTATAATTATTGTAGATATCTCTCTTTTTTCGAAACAAGTGTCTAATTTCCCTTGAAAACCATGGCTCTTTCCAATTTTTACTATTTCCTTTCAACCTAACAGGGACATAAAGATTCTGTACTCTTTCAATTTCCCCTTTAAATGTCCTCCATTTCTCTTCTACATCCTTCCCATGAAACAAAGTGTCCCAATTCACTCCTTTAATATCCTCACGCATTCCCTCAAAGTTAGCCTTTCTCCAATCAAAAATCTCCACTCTAGGTCCTGTTCTGACTCGCTCCATAATTATATTGAAACTAATGGTATTGTGATCACTGGTCCCGAAGTGCTCACCAACGCATACCTCCGTCACCTGTCAAGACCTCATTTCCTAACAGGAGGTCCAGCACTGCCCCTTCTCTGGTCGGTACCTCTATGTACTGCTGCAAAAAACTATCCTGCACACATTTTACAAACTCCAAACCATCCAGCCCATTTACAGAATGTGTTTCCCAGTCTATTTTTGGGAAATTGAAATCTCCCACAATCACTACCTTGTGCTTACTACTAATATCTGCTATCTCCTTACATATTTGCTCTTCCAATTCTCGCTCCCCATTTGGCGGTCTATAGTACACCCCTAAAAGTGTTGCTACAAAAAACCGTTCCCACTTCTCAGTTCCACCCAAATAGCCTCCCTAGACGAACCCTCTAATCTATCCTGCCAAAGCACTGCTGTAATATCCTCTCTGACAAGCAATGCAACACCTCCACCTCTGGTCCCTCCAATTCTATCACCCCGGAAGCAACGAAATCCTGGAATATTTAGTTTCCAATCACAGCCCTCCTGCAACCATGTTTCACTGATTGCCACAACATCATATTTCCAGGTGTAAATCCAGGCTCTAAGTTCATCCACCTTACTTACAATGCTCCTAGCATTAAAATATACACATTTTATAAACCCACCATCCTTTATTCTCTGTCTATTATCTTTTTCATCTTTCTCGCCTACATTTTGGGTCCGAGTGCTTCCCTTCTCTGCCTCTTGCCCCATTCAATAAGTTTATTCACCTCATACTTCACTAAACACCTATCACCATTACTTTGATATCTGCAAATGTCGATTTCCAAGTCTACACCGAGTTTCCGAATTGTAAAGATCGGTGAAGTAATTTCTGCTCTGATTCTCAATCCGAAGAAGTGACTAGACCTGAAACATCGCCTTTTCCTTTTCTCCACAGATGCTGCCTGACGCGCTGTTACTCCAGCATTTTGTCTATCTGAAAATTGTGACAATCTTCAGTGTAAACCAGCATCTGCAGTTCCTTCGTAAACATGCTTTCAAACTGCATTCTGAAGATGCACATTAACTTTCAGTAATTCAGTACAAAGATACCTGGGTCCCACTAAACATCACAAATCTCTCAACATTTATCCATGATCTTATTTTATACCAGTGAACAAGCTTGCATCGTTCCACACAGAGCATATGCCAAGTGTTTCCCCCTTCACTTAACTAGTTCCTCTGTCGCTTACATCCTCTTCACCATCCACACTTCCATTTAGCCTTGTATCAGCCGCAAACTTGGATATATTACACTTGATTCCCTCATCCACATCACTGATAAAGATTTTAAAGCTGGGGCTCCAGCGAGTGCATATATTCACTATCAAAATCACCAATATGCCACAAGCTTTTCTTCTCTGTTAATGCTGATAGGGCATAAATCTCCATATTAGAAAGCAGATCATAGTTTAAAAAATGTGCAATTTCTATTCAATAACTCACTGCATGAATACTTCTCGCTGCAACGTACAAAATGCAAACAAATAGTGAACCTTGCTTGCCACTGAGTAGGAACACTGCATCGTGTTGTTTCTGTCACTATTGCAAGTTAAAATTATAATTATAGTCTTCATTCATTTGATTGGCTTACTCTTGTTCCAGGCTCGGAATCAGAATATTGGAAACATTTGCACGATACCCCATGATTACAGCTGTTTATCAAGACAAACAGAACTTGCAGACTTCACTGAAAATAGAAGGGAACTCAGCGGGTTAGATAGCATCTCTGGAGAAAAGGAATAGGGGACGTTTTGGGTCGATCAGAGATTCGGTCTGACCAGCTGAGTTACTCAGGCTTTTTGTGTCTATCTTCGGTTTAAACCACCATCTGCAGTACCTTTCTACACATGCAGACTTCACTGATTAAGTACAGTAATGATGGGTTGACTCAAATTTATCAAATAAATTGTACAGCAAATTTAGCCAATTTGCAAAAGAAAATGGAGTGAGCAAAATGGTAATAGCGAAGTTCCGAAGATCTTGGAATACTAAGTCCCTAATAATAACAATTAACCAAAAAAGAAAGTAGGAGATATGGGCAAAGGAAATGCAGTGGGATCAAGGAGTACTGAACAATCTAACAGCGAAACTAGAATACAGAGCTTATGTGCAAAAGATTTAATTATTCAAATTAACGAATTTAACATGATTGAAAATACCACAAAACCACTCCAGCAATTAAAATTATTCATCGAATGGATGCAACATTTTCAGATATTAGCATTATAGTCAATTACTGCAGGTATTTTTTAAGCAACAACCCAGAATTCATTTAAACCCAGTCTTATGACAATTAACTTATTCTTGTATTCAAGCAATCAAATTTATAAAAGGAAACTCACTAATTTATAACTGGGTGCTTCAAAATCTAACAGCATTAGCTACAATTAATGCTTTGCACATTCTAAAGCATATTTTGTTGCATGATATTACAATCTCTATTTTTATGCTCCCTGCAAAGTAATGTCTCAAAAATGTAGGGTTTTTTTGGATGCACAAATGATTCCAGTAGAAAAGCAGATTTTGCATTTACAGTAGAAAATTGGGATACTTTTGCTATTGTAAATTATTCCAAAATGCTGTTCATTTTACATACAAATGACACTGCATTTTAAAATTAATCTTGAATGCAACAGGACTTCCAATATCATCACATCACATAAATCTTTTTGTATGTCAATGTATTTAAAAGTCAACATATCCTCACTTTATTATATCCAAGAAAGTAACTCAACCCATGACTGCACTGATTACATTTTAAAACAACATTAACATCTGTGAAGTGAACTGGTTTCAGTTTGGCAGATCCTAGTATCGCTCAACACAAAGTCAGCTGTTTTCTCCTGTTGAAGACAGAACTCGACATTCAACTGGTTCTCGAACCACTAACCCCCATACCAACATTCCCACCCCCAATTCACCCCTCCCCCTTCCCAAAGGAAAAAAAAAATCATCTGATTAGGTTTCAGAGTGAAAAATAAATCGTCAATAAGACCACTTCTCCCTATTCTCTTTATGATTACATGGGCCCAGCTTTTTTCCCCGGACAGTTTCAACATTGAACAGATAAAGCTCGATTGAAGACTTCTTTTAACATCAATAATCATTGGTCAAAAAGCAAAATGCCCGGAAACTGCGGCTGGCCCGGGGGGGGGGGGGGGGGGTGGGGGGGGGGGGGGGGGGGGGGGGGGGGGGGGGGGGGGGGGGGGGGGGGGGGGGGGGGATAGGGGGGGGGGGGGGGGGGGGGGGGCCTGAGGTGGGGGAGAGATGTGGTTGGGGGGGGCTGAAGCGAGGAGGAGGGTATAGGGGGAGGGTTAGCAGGGGGGGGGGGTATTGGGCAAAGGGGGGTGGGGTGGGGAAGGGTTAAGTGGGGTGGTTAGAGGGGGGGGCTGGGTAAAGGGGGGGAGAGGGATGGGGGGATTAAGGGAAGGGTGCTTGGAGAGGGGGTGTTGTGTGTGTGGGGGAGGGGGTTGGAGTGTGTAAAGTGTTATGTGTGGGGGGGATTGGGGAGTGGGGGGGAGCAGTGTGGGTGTGGGGGAGGGGTTGTGGGAGAGGGGGTGGGGAAGGGGGGTTGTGGAGGGGGGTTATGAGTGTGTGTGGGTTTGGAAGTGGGGGGTTGTGGTGTGAGTGTGTGTGGGGGGTTGTGGAGGGGGGTTGTATGTGTGGGGGGGTGTGTGTGTGTGTGTGGGGGGGTTGTGTGTGGAAGGGGGTTTGTGTGGATGTGTGTTGATTTTTTTTGTTTTGTGGAGATGGGTGGAGTTGTGTGGGTGTGGAGGGTGTTGTGGAGAGGGGGTGGTGAGTTGTGGGGGGTGTGGGGGTGTGGGGTGTGTGTGGGTGTAGGGGGGTGTGGTGGGGTTTGCGTGTGTGTGGTGGTTGGTTGTATGGGGTGTGTGTTTGGGGGGGTGTGGGGGTTTGGGGGTTGGGGGTTGGGGGGTGTGTGTGGGGGTGTGGGGTGTGTGTGTGGTGTGGGTGTGTGGGGGGGGTGTGTGGGGGGGTGTGTGGGGGGGGTGTGTGGGGGGTGGTGTGGGGGGGGGTTGGGGGGAGTGTGGGGGGTGTGGGGGTGTGTGGGGGATGTGGGGGG
Organism: Okamejei kenojei; assembly: GCA_035221665.1. Classification (NCBI taxonomy): domain Eukaryota; kingdom Metazoa; phylum Chordata; class Chondrichthyes; order Rajiformes; family Rajidae; genus Okamejei; species Okamejei kenojei. The sequence continues at coordinate 15,318,068 of CM069141.1, read as the reverse complement.
GGTGTGTTGTGGGGGGGGGTGTGGGGGTATGTGTGTGTGGGGGGGTGTGGGGGGTGTGGTGGTGGTGTGTGGGGGGGGGTTTGTGGGGGGTATGTGTGTGTGGGGTGGTGTTGGAGTGTTGTTGGGGGGGGGGTGTGAGGGGGGGGTGTGTTGTGTGTGAGGGTGGGGGTGGGGGTGTGTGAGGGGGGGTGAGGGGGGGTGATGGGGGGGTGTGAGGGGGGGGTGTGTGAGGGGGTGTGTGTGGGTGGTGTGTGTGTGGTGGGGGTGTGAGGGGGGGGTTGTGTGAGGGGGTGTGTGTGGGTGGTGTGGTGTGGGGGGGGGGTGAGGGGTATTTTTGGGGGGTGTGGTGTGTGGGGGGGGGTGTGTGGGGGGTGTGTGGAGGGTTGTGTGTGTGGGGGGTGAGGGTATGTGTGTGTGTGGGGGGGGGGGTGTGGTTGTGTGGTGGGTTGTGGGGGGGGGGTGTGGGTGTGTGTGTGGGGGGGGGGGGGTTTGTGTGTAGGGGGTGTGTGAGGTGGGGGGGGGGTAGGGGGATGTGTGTGTGTGGGGTGAGAGTGGGTGTGTTGTGTGGGGGGGGGTGAGGGGATGTGTGTGAGTGGGGGGGTTGTTTGGGGATATGAGTTGTTGGGGGGAGAGGTTTATTATGTGTGATGTGGTGGTTAATGGGGAATGTGTGAGTTTGGGTGGGGTGAGGGGGATGAGTGTTGTGTGGTGGGGGTGAGATTGTGGGTTGAGTTATTGTTAGAGTGTGAGAGGGATGTGTGTGATGGTGTGGGGTGGGGGGGGTGAGGGGGGATGTGATGTGAGTGGTGGGTTGTATGTGATGTGTGTGTGGGTGGGTGTGTTGTGGGGTGTTGGGGGGGATGGTGAGGGGGTGGAATGTGAGTGTGTGGGGTTGGGGGATATGTTGTGGTGTGTGAGTTGGGTTTGTGGTGGGATGGGTGTGGTTGTTTGGGTGGGGGAGAGTGAGGTGTGTGTGTGTTGTGTGTGTGTTTGTGTTTGGGGGATGGGGTGTGTGTGGGTTTGTGGGGGGTTAGGGGGTGATGTGAGAGTGAGAGTGGGTGGGGGGGGGGGGGGGTTGAG